>CM062810.1:170364805-171039637 GCA_031772625.1 Pinus tabuliformis | reverse complement strand
GAAAAATTCTCTATAAACCTTCGTAATACCTTATTTCCCAAGAAAATACGTACCTATTTTTGTGTCTTGGGGTTGGAATTTTTAGAATTACCTCTAATTTTAGCAGGGTCTGCCTTGATCCCGTTAGCAAAAAATGAAGTGTCTTAACACAATCCCTTCATTCATCATCATGTGACATTTTTTGGTTCTCAAAGCAACATTAGTCTATATACAATTCTCCAACACTTTTTCTAAATTAGCTAATGATGTTTCAAAAGCATCACCATAAGGTGTAAATTCATTCATGAAGATTTCAAGGAAGTCATTCAACAAATCAGAAAAAATTCCTAGTATTGCCCTTTGAAAAGCTGTTGGCACATTGCAGATTCCAAAAGGGAGTACTTTGTATGCGAAAGTTCCCCAAGGGCAAGTAAATGTTGTTTTATCCTGATCCTCTCGAGCAATATATATCTGGTTGTAGCCACTAAACCCATATAAAAATGAAAAAAAAAATTCCCAGAAAGGGTGTCAAGGACCTAATCTATAAATGATAAAGGAAAATGGTCTTTTTGAGTGGCTTTATTGAGTTCTCTATAATCCACATAGTTTTTCCATTTGTTATTCTTCTTAGGGACAATGACAAGCAGAGACACCCATTGACTGTCAGATATTTGATAAATGAAGTTAGCATTTAGGAGGTTTTGTAATTCTTCTTTCACTACCTCCTTCAGTGCAGGGTTCATGCGGCGCTGCAGTTGTCTAATTGGTTTGCAACCATCTTTCAAATAAATGTGGTGAGTTCACAGTCTGGGATGAATTCCTTTCATATTTGTGTAGTCCCATGCAAATGAATTTTTGTATTTCTATAACAGGTGTAACAACAGTATATTTTTCCAGCAGTCAGGTTGGGATTAATATTCAAATACTTTCCTGGTTCTATTTCAACTGGACTGCTGTCAGTATGCGGAGTGGTTCTCATTTGTTCAAAGTTTACATTATCTACCTCCTCTTCCTCCCTTGAATTTTCAATAGAAGCGACAAAAGTGAGTTACTAATAAATCCATTAATGATATCATCTTCTGTCTCATCCTTGAAATACCGAGCTTTTCCTAGAGTGAGGAGCGGTAGGGAAAGATCTAATTCAGGTTCATTTTCATCCCACCATGGATTGTTCAAATCCATACTTGGTTTTTCTAGGGGGTAAAGGTTAAGGTTCTTTGTAGCCTGGCCATTTGAAATCATCATAGATTTGGATCTAGACCCTATAAATGCATCTACAGTGGCCAGCTAGGGTCTCCCTAAAGTCAAAGGATTTCCCCAGGTTGGATTTGGTTTGCAAGATAAGAAAGTCATCCGGATACCTCTAGGAAGCTATTGTGATTACTACGTCTTCTAATACCCCCTTAGGTATAACACGGGACCTATCTGCTAATTCAATTATTGTAGGCGTATATCTAGGTCCATGTAGCCCCAGGGTGGTAAAGAGCTCCTTTTTCATTACATTAATGGTCGCCCCAAGATCGATCAATGTATTAGTTATGGGTTAGCCATCAATATAAACAATAACTGTAGGGTTTGTTGGATCATTATACTTGGTTAAAAGAGGCTGAGCAATCATTAATTCAGACAATTTCCCCATCATGTGTATAGTAGCAGGGTCCTTAGGCTTCCTTCCAGGTTTCTTAATGCACAGGTCTTGTACTATTTTGGCATAAATAGGTACTTCTTTAAGAGATTGCAGCAAAGGAATCCGTACGCGCATGTTTTGCAATTCCCTAAGGAAATTGGATTCGGGTTGTGAGGTCATTCCAGTCTCAATTTATCTCTGAGGATATGGAACATCCTGAGTCATAACAATCGAATCAGCTGCTATAGGTGTATTGGCCTTACTCGAGTTAGTTGTTACTGGAGTAACAGTTATTCTCGAGTTGGATGTTACAGGTGTAACAGTTCGCTCTGTATCGGCTATTACATGTGTAACAACCACCTCAAGATCTACTGCACCTTCTCTGGAAGGTTCGCATTCCTCCTCAGTGATGATAGGGGAGCGGTTTGGTTTAATCACTTTATCCAACTGTAGTTGAAATTCATTAAGTATGATGGGAGTAATAAGGTAATTCTGGAAGATAGTCGGAACCTCTATGTTCTCAACTACTTTACTCTCCGGGTTAGGGTTAGGTTGCACAGGTAATTGGGGTCGCATAGGTGGTGTAGGAACAAGAGTTTGGAAAGGGGCAATTGTAGTTGTTGTTGCATTGGTAATCCAAATGGAACTACACTTTGGGCATTCCCATCCAATTCTGATTCCAAGCATATGGTTGAGATGGAGGATATTGTATAGATGGAGAGAGGTACCACTGGTTCTAGGGTGAAGGAAACTATGATGGAGAAGGAGCAGAGTATTGCCATGGATATTGCTAAGCATTATATGCATTATTCCACGAATTAAAAGAAGAAAAATATTGGGACATACCTCGGGGTTGTGGCTGCCATGGTCTCCTGGGCCCAGTGAAATAAGAGGACTGAACTTCTTCACTCGACTATATAAGCATTGTTTTTAGTCTGGGAAGCTTTGAACATTGACCTGTAGGATGTTCCAGCTCACAAATATTGCCCAAGCTGATGTTGTTCATGTCACAATCCCTTAAGGGATGTTTCTTTTTGCATTTCGGACAGAACATAGCTAAAGCTGTATTAGCTTCTCCTTGTGCCTTCTTGATCTGTGTCATCGTTATCTAGTTAGATAAAGTACAGAGGATGTCGGTTTTGAAATTTTCAAATAATTCCCAATCTCTACTCTAGTTACTCTTCCACTTGCATATTTTTACATTCAGGCAGAGGCATCTCAGATTGTGCGTCTCCCCTTCGACGATCCTCTAGCGCATCTCAGATAGAGCTTTATTATCTCGCCGAATGATTCCTAAGATATGTCCCCTTTCCCTAATAGATTTATGGTATCAAGACAGTCATCCGTCATTCCCCTTATGAATATGGTCTTCAAGATCTCGTGATCTAAATCACTGTGTTTAGATCTTTGCAAATTGTAATGAAATTGCTCCACATAGTCCTCCAGGCTCTCATCCACCTTTTGTGTCATCCTAAATATGTCCTCTCTTAAGTCTCTAGTTCTACAATAATCTTGATACTTTGATAAAAATGTCTCCTTCATGTCGCTCCATGTTCGAATAGAAGCAGAGCCTAACCCCATGAACCATCTCAACTTCTCAAGGCTTCTCCCTATAGTAGCAGGAAATAATTTTAGTTTCTGAGCATCTGAAACATAGTCATAGCTCCTACACAAGACATCAAATTAAAACAAGAAGGTGTGAGGATCTTCTACAGTCATTCCTTGAAAAGATGGTAGAGATGATAAAGGAATGTTTTTCATGGGAGCCTCGCCTCTGATATTCCCAATTGGGAACTCAAAGGTGGTGACAGTAGCATCTGTTTTAGTGTTATTATTATTTTTGTCCCCCATTGTTAACCCTTATAATCCTTGTTGTAACAGATGTTCTTCAACCGTTCTTGTGATTGTCTTGCGGGTGAAATTGGTAGCTCAGGCTGCTTCAAGGCTAGCTATTTCACCTGGCTACCTAAATATGGATATTGATAAACTAATAAATGCTCTCCTGTTTCAGGCTTCTGATGTTCCCCCTTTGTTTCCCCTTGTCCCTCGGTCTTAAGGTTTTGGTTACTAGCTTCCCGTTGCTGCTCCAGAATTGGATGCTTAGTCTTGGGAGTGTTCTCACTAACTTTAGAATGATATGGTCTTGAGACAGAGGAATCAAAGGATTCTGTTCTTATTATGTGAGTAACAGATTTTTGTGGCTCTATTTTCCTTACATCCTTCTAAGAACTCGACTGTTCTTTTTCTGCCCTTGAGATTAGTTCATGGATAAATGTTTTCCTTCCCAAATCTACACTCTTCTTTTCCTTTTTACGACCCGTTTTTCCCATGACTAATTAGAGTGGGGGGTGTTTTTGGTATTTCTATAATTCCTACAGTTTCACACATGGACCCTATGTGTATTGATTCACACCCTAAGTGTCTCAGTCTCGATAGTGGTGAGCCCGCCCAAGTATGTTAGAGCGATGTGCAGGTTCTTACCTCTCATCTTACTGCCCAACAACTAAAGAGCTGAAGACACGCTTTAAGAAAACACCAAAATGCCACACCCTAAGTGCCCTAGTGATCACAATGGTGAGCCCACCCAGGTATGTTAGAGCAATGCACAAGTTCTTACCTCTCGTCTTACCGCCCAACGATTGTGGAATAGGAACACTCTATCATCAAACAAACAACTTGGTTGACTGTATCGTCAATTTCCATCCCCGGCAACGGCGCCAAAATGTAGTGTTGTTTTAATCAATCCTAATTGACCAAGACTGCAACCATTTAATTTTCAACCCAGGGTAGGTATGTTATTTCAATGGAGTTTTCACTATCTGTGCCAATACACTACAACCAAGAGTGAAAATAGAAAATAGTAAAGAATGTCGTTGAATCAACTGTATGAACTAATCATTCATGCATAAATTAAAAACACTATATAGAAATGGAATCAAACTTCACATTTACCAGAGAAAAGGTGTGCCACATACTATACTGATAACTACACCAGATGATCAACTACCATACTAGTAACCAAATCTATGTAACAATATATCATAAATATGGAAATGAAGTAGATATAGTCTACAAATTGTATAGTGACAGCAGAAAACCATGCAAATAATGAAAGAAAGGAACAATAATATACAGTTACTCTACCGCTGCATTCCTTGCTAAAGACAAGGGCCCTTCCTCCCTAGCAGGGGCGCAGGAATGAACACGAGATTAGTCAAGAATTCATCTTGGAAACAACAACAACATCACCATAGTGTCTTTGATATTAAGAATAATTAAAAGCTACATGATCAAAATAACAATACTCACTATGCTTTCCCCCGTACCCGAGGGATCAAGTTTCTCTTATAGAAATTACATACCAAAAATTAGGAACAAGTCAGTCATGAGAATCTCACGATTCCCATGCTGATCATAAAATAGAAATTGTTATAACCAGTTCCTAAATACGAATTCTATTCAAATACATCAGTTAAAATCATAACTGCTTGGATCTGTTATTTTCTAAATAGACAATTTGTAACTCCTAATAGCTATTGTGTGGAATAATACCCAGGACTTTGACAGCTACGATGTAACAACACCCCGTGGTAAAGTAAC
Source organism: Pinus tabuliformis (assembly GCA_031772625.1). Taxonomy (NCBI): domain Eukaryota; kingdom Viridiplantae; phylum Streptophyta; class Pinopsida; order Pinales; family Pinaceae; genus Pinus; species Pinus tabuliformis. The sequence goes on along the minus strand of CM062810.1, from coordinate 171,034,431 downwards.
GGTTTGGGATATAATAACAACACTGGATAACAACAACCTTGTAACAACACCTAGGTGTAACAACAATAATCTGTAATAGCAACGCGGTGTAACAACAATGTTTGTAACAACATCGTGGTGTAACAACAAGATCTGTAACAGCACACAGAGTGTAACATCAATTTGTTTCATCCTGCTCTTAGACCGATTGGCACGATTGTTCATTCCATAACCTCGTTCTTATGGGCATCACCTAAAAAAGAGGAAAGGATCCAAAATACTTCTCTAATGCTTACCCCAGTTAGCCATAAAAAAAGAATATTGCATCATTATATCTAACAAAAATGGCAAAATAACATGATGGAAAAAATATGTTGTTCACAATAAGGAAAAAGGTGGTTAACATGTAAATTTCTGTTGGTCCGAAGGGAAAAGGGTCAAAAATGGGGAAAGAAAGTATAGGAAATAGGTACAAAAACTACACCCAACAACTTTTATTTCATATCTTCTCAATAATCCTAATTTCACTTTTATCTCTCATCTTCTTAGAAATCCAATTTATTCTTTTAAGCATATTAAAATTCACCTTTGATCTCCAAAGGAGATGTCTCTTATTCTAAAGGTTGTTAAGGAACATGTAATGAACCTTAAGACAATATCTTCCACCCATCTGCATCACAACAAGTGTCCTTAAACAAGACAAAGCAATCAATAAAATGGTATAAATTTTAAATGTTAAATTTGAGAAGCTAACTTGGATAATGCCATCCTTTGCCTCTTCACATAGTAGTTTTTCATAATTTAGGAGAGTGAATTAAAGAACAATTTAGAGAACTTGATATCACGATTAAATGGAATACTTCCACTAGTTGAAGTTGATGAATATGCAGTGAACCTAAAGACAATAGTTTCCATCTTCCTATGTAACACCAAGTGTGTCTCCTTCAACAAGCCAAAGAAATCAATGAATTGGTATGAATTTTCAATGTAACCTTGACAAGTTAACTTGGACAATGCAATTCTTTGACTCTTCACATTTTTTTCATCATAGTTAAAGTATCATGATTGATTCACCATAGTTAAAGTGAGCAAATTAAAAAATGAATTTGAGATCATGATAAGGATTTAGAGGGAAAACTTCCACCAATGTATAAACATGTAGTCAATCTCTATCTATCTCTCTATTTAATAATAAGTGTTTCTTTTCCAGAAAATCAAACTAATTAACCAAATTGCTATAAATTTTCAATGTTATATTTGAAAATCTAACTCAAATAATGTGATATTTTGTCTTTTCACATAATGTTTTCCATAGTTTTGGTGAGTGAATTAAAGAATGAGTTGGCAAATTCAAGATCACAATTAGAGAGAATACCTCCACCTAATTAAAGGGTAAAATTTAAAAATTAATAATTGATTGCACTAATATAAGTTTTTCGATCTCATTTACTAAAAAGGGAAAACATGAGACATTACTCAAGGGTGAAAGATACATATAGTTAATTTAACTTAAAATAGAGGGGGAAATAACATTGATGGTATGTCATATAGTTAGAAGATATACCATTTCACATACAATAACACCAACATGAAATAATGTAGTGTCTATATAGTAATGTATAATGTCATAGTACCTTGTACCAACATGAAAATAGTGTGGTGTCCATACAACAATGTCATAATACTTTGCAGGGCATAACTTTACTCCAAGTGCAAAAACTATCTTAGTGTGGTGTCCATACAACAATGTCATAATACTTTGCAGGGCATAACTTTACTCCAAGTGCAAAAACTATCTTTATTCATATCTCTACTAAAAAAATCGATTAATAATTACAAACTTTCTAGTTTATCCAAGTGCATACCCTAATAAACATTGTTTTCACTAAAATATGAATGCAATTATGCTTATGAAAACTAAATCTTATTAGATTATATACCTATTCCTTTAATTACAACTTTAATTATGACCAAGTTAGATATTTTAAAAAATAAACAAGAAAAATGCTATAATTTTACCTCTTTTCTACTTTGATTAATTAAAATATTAACCAACTTTAAAATTCGTATTATTTGTATATTTACAATCTATGAAAAATATTCATACATAATAATATTAATTGAACAAAACGTTAAAATTTCATACATAATAATTTATCAAACAAAACTATGTTTCCATATTATCCTTCTTGGATAAAATCTTATGGAACAAAATTAAATTTTCCTATTAACTTAAGATTTTATAATTTATAGGTCATTATATATATAGATTTCATGATATATATAAATTTGTAAATTTCTACAAACTTCATATCTATTATTGCACTGAGAGACATTTACAACCTAGTATGAAGGCGATCATGGTGATGTTGTAGTAGTGTAAATGTTTGTAAACATTTAACATAAGTATAAAAAAAATAGTTATTAATGTAATTTCAACTTCATATGTTTTAATTAATATTCAAATTAAAACGTATATAAATGTAAAATGTAACGCACAAAACGTAAAATGAAAAATGGCATATAGAATGTAATATACAAAATGTAAAATGTAAGGCAAGAGCTACCAATTTGATTGGAAGAAATTGCTTTATCTATATGTAAAATTAGCATACCATTGTTTCTTTAACAAATTATTTATTTATATATTATTATTGGTATAATAATCAATAATATTGATTATTATTATTCCAATATATTATAATAATAATCATCTCCATTATAAGTATTATTATATTAGATCATATATATATATATTGACCATAGAGAAATTTTGAGGTCTAAAATGGGTCTCCTAAGAAATATTATGAAAAAATAGTGGAAATAACAAAATAAGATTAGGTTACCTCATCAAGTTTTGAATGTATATATATATATATATATATATATATATTCAACTTATCTCCCCACAATTTTACTCAAATTTTGAGCGGAAGCACTCATTGGACACAAAAGTTAATGTTGCATCCAAGGAGTACCCATGTTGCATATTTTCGATGGACACTACTACATTAAAAATGTGAAATGCATGAAAAATCGTGATTGCAATCACATTTTTTCATTTATTTCACATTTCTCATATAGTAGGGTCCATCGAAAGTATGCAACATGGGTACTCCTTGGATGAAAATTTTAATTATGCATTCAACGAGTTCTCCCGCACGAAATTTGAGTAAAATCGTAGGGAGATAAGTTGAAATTACGAGTTGAAAAGATAGTTTTTTATCTTTTATTTATTTTAATTTTTACCTTTTTACTACAAAAATGGGGAATCATCCCCTGTGGTTGACATCATCATATTCGATCCTATTGGTTCTTATAAAGTTGATTTTTGTTGTACATTTTCATTGAGACCCATTTTTTACCTCAAATTGTTTCTAATGAATTCTCGATCACAAAGAGAGAGAGAGAGAGAGAGAGAGAGAGAGATGGAGTTGGAGATAGAGAGAGACAGAGAAAGAGAGAGAAGGGGGAGGAAAATAGAGGAAGCAAGAGAGAGAAGGGAGAGAGAGAAGGAGAGAGGGAGGGAGGGAGAGAGATGGAGTTAGAGGTGGAGAGGGAGGGAAGAACAAAGATGTAGAGAGATAGAGGTGGAGAGAGAGAGGGACTGAAAAGGGAGATATGGAGAGAGAAAGAGGGAGAGAGGGGTGAAGGATGTAAGAGAGAAGGAGAGGAGAGAGATAGGGAAAGAAGGAGAAGAGAGATAGAGGAGGACACAAATATGGAGTGGGAGAGAGGGAGAGAGAGGGAGAGGGAGAGAGAGAATGAGAGAAGGAGGGAGAGAGGGATGGAGTTGGAGGGGGGAGAGGAAGGGAAGAAGAAATACATAAAGAGAGAAAGGTGGAGATAGAGGGGGAGTGACAAGGGAGAGATTGAGAGAGAGTGAGAGAGAGAAGAGAGTGGGTGGTACGAGAGAGAGAAGGAGAGAGAGGGTGAGAGAAGGGGAAGAGAGAGAGGTAGATGAAGAGGGTGGGAGAGAGATAGATGGATATATATGGAGAGAGAGTGTGTATATTTGGGTGGTGATATAGAGAGACAAAGAAGGAGAGACATATGTGTTAAGAAATATAGGGGAAACTAGATTAAGTGATTTCTCTTACTTTGATAACTTCTTGTGATGTACTTTTACTTAACTTGATGTAATTGTTATTAGCTTCTTCTTTCATTTGATTATTATTATGTTCTTATCATTAAACAACTACCAAAAAATGAAGATCAAAGAGACAAGAGGACACAAAATGTAGGCTGCAAGCTAGGGCCAGAACCTCTTCTCTTAAGAGGAAAACCCACAAGAATTCTTCTTTTCTTATAAAATGTTCATATCACTAATTCCAAGACCTATGACCCTTGACAGAGATCCCTCCAAGACCAAGTCCAATATCTTCTTGATGAATTTCTCTTCCACAAAGTGAACGCTAGTCAAAATTGCTCCAATACTTCATATTTCAGTCCTTTTACTGAATTCTTGACTTGCTACTTCAAGGCTGTAGTTTCAACTTCTACTGCAGAAAACCCTAGCTGGAACATGTGACGAAATAATGATGAATCTAGCCTCCTTTTTCCTTCACCTGGTATTCTCTTTCTTCATTGATAACTTGAATTGCAATATTGACTCTTTTGACACTTGATTTTGGCCTCCAAGATGACTACAATTTTTGGTCTTGTCGCTGCAACAATTGCCCTAATCCATACAAGGTACTTGGACATTCTCATACTGAAGAATTCTCATAAGAAGAGACAAACTGGTAAGCCATCTAATAAGCTATTTATTAATCTTATATCAGCGCATCTCATCATATCAACCAACATTGTCATATAACAAGGCCTTGACTAAAAACTCCATCTCTCCACAAGAATAGAGCACAATTTTGGGGAGACAATGAATTATAGACACCTTCATCATTGTCTCTCAAGGCACATACCCCATCTATATGTTCATAAGCTATGTATTTCTAGGACCATTCCCATTTTGTATTAACACATCCACATGGAATTTCCTCTTCGACTACTCTTACCTATTGTACGCTCTACCTAATCCTTAAATAGTATCATAATCAATCTTATATGCTTACCCAATCCTCCTTTATTTATTCATAACATGAAGATAATAATTATGTATCTATCTCTCCCTCTTAACCAAGGAGGATATGTTCATTCCTATAAAAGGAATATACCCAAGCTCCCTCGTAATAATGGACTTGTCAAAACTCCTTCTTAACAAGGGACTTGTTACTAATAAAAACTCTCTTTGGTGGAGATCATGGTACTATCAGTTACTTGTAGGGATCCTTTTTTCTACATCATATCATGAACTTCAACTTCTTCATCATGGAGCCTTATTCTTTTGTGTAGGGCATCGACCATATTCTTCATCCACTCCCTTCAACGAAACATCGTATAGAACCGATAGTCATGTCATCGTTTTATTCATCGGAAAGTGATCCTCTAATCAGCATATGGCTATCTTCATATAGCTACTTTTTCCAAGTCATGTTTCTTTCTAGATATTCCATCCAATCTCATGGATACTAGTTGTAAGTGACTTCTATAACCTTCTACCGGTAGCCCTATTCCAACCCAACTAGATGATTTCAAAAATGAACATCAAATCAAAGTTACCTTTTTATGATGGCCTTTCGTCATGACATATGCTTCCTACATCAACATTCTTTTTCATATTGTATGGGTCCATCTCTAAGACATACATTACCAAGGTTTTTCATTTTCCAACATATCAGGGTCTTCATATATTTCTCCATGGAGATGTCATAGCTAACCCTTCTAGTTATCAAATGTTGATTACTTATCTTATCTTATGTGACATTAGATGCATCTTCTCACAAACTCTTATTTCACCTTTCTTCACATATTGATTCCTCGGGATTGTTTATACACAGCTCCTTCATTATGGGAACCATAGTTTCCAACCACTTCATATTCTCCATGATGTCATATTATGTTGATTTCATCTTGTCAATAAATATAATATTTCAAGGCATATTTCCTACATGCCTTCATGCATCATTCTAATGGAATATTTTATTCATACATAATCATTCTCATGAGATCAAGCACTTTACCCATTCTATCTATAATCATATGATGACATGAATTTACCTATTTATTACCAAATATATACATCTTCATCTTTTGGTCATCTAGACTGCCTTCTAGCAGCTTCCTTTCCTTGCTTGAAGATGAAAGTACTTCAACCAACTTGACATGCTGCACTTATTTGTCACCATAAATTCATCCTTCTAACCAATGGATCCCACACAAGGTGGAATGTAGGCTTTTTGCAAGACACTTTCTTCTTCAAGTAGAGATGAACCTTCTAATGAAGATTCCAATGGAGGACCTCGATGATCCTCATTCTGCAAATGCTTCTTCCAAATTATGTATGTTGATCTCTTTATCTTCTATCTTGCTAGATGACTTTATCCAACCATATCGATTGCTACTTTAGTTGTCCTTATATGATTTCAACGAATATGCCATGAGCTACTTCCTTTCTATCATGATGGCTGCTTCAACCATAATAAATTCTACTTCAACTATCCTTTCATGTCTCTATGATGATGCCATGCATCCTATTATACTTGTGATGCCTTCCATCATGACTGCTAACTTATATATGATGAAATGAACAGAGTGAAGGAGGTTATCTTAGTCATAATAAATATCTTTCAATTCCTCTTTTTTTTATTTCTTCTTTTCGGGTTCTTCTACTTCTTCGACGATATGGGCTTAATTTATCTCCTTTCCCTTTTTGTTTTCCTTCTTGAGTTTAGGAAAATTCCTTTTGAAATGCCCATATTCATTGAACTCATAACATTGGATCTTTGACATATCAATTTTCTTGTGAAACTTTATTCGCAGCTCAAATTTCCCAAATTTTCCTTTCTTCCTTGTCGATGTTGCATATGCTTATGTTTGTTCAGTTGATCCAACATTGTTCTTTGCTTTTAATCTATATTCTTCAATTTTTCATAATGACCATAGATCGTTGAATGGAGTAGTTTACTTCTTCCCATAAATTCTTGACACAAATATTCCCCATTCATCAGGTAGTGCATTGAACACAATGGTGGTCATCTCATGATCAAACATTATTTCTCCAAGTTCTTGTAATTGATATCTCATATACCTTCATGAAATATGAAGCTATCCCTTCTTCCCATGATATTTTCATCTTGTATAGTTCAATTCTTAAAGATATGATTCACTTGTAGTGCTTACAAAAACTAGCTCCACTAATTGTCATAGATATCCTTCGTTGTCTCTAACTTTGCAACACAAGGGATGAGAGAATCCTTGATTGACTCTATGAGGCTCCTCTAAGCCCTTATTTATCCTTTCATTAACTTTGATAGATCTTTAAATTTATCTTATGGTGGTTTGGTGATAGATCTCGTGACATATTCACTTACTTCATTCTCTATGAGGATTAAATCAATTCTCTTCTTCCATGCAAGGTAGTTTAAGGTCCCAACCAATTTATTGTTCTCCTTGTAGAATGAACTCATTTGGTTTGTAGATTGAGACATAAAAATATAGAATACTTACTTGTCAAGTGAAGATGCTCCTTTGAAGATAATTAAACTTGATGCCTTCTTGATGATGTTAACAATTGAAGATGCCTTCTTGAAGATGATTGATACCTTGATTATGCCTTCCTTTTTTCTAGATGATAAGAGGTGTATTTCTTCAAGTATGTTTAAGATGAGATGCATTCTTCAATGAAAGGGAGATTATCTTGATTTCTTTGATTATGATGGAAATTCTTCTTCTTTCTTCCTTTGGATGTAGAATGTGGAGACTTCAAGATGCTTTAAATGTGTTAAGTCCTTATTGAATGGAGGTAGGGTCTTTGAGTCCTCTTCTTCTTCCAGGAGTTGAGATGATGTGATGGATAGTCCTCCTTGATGCCTTTTGTTTCTCCTTGATGATGTCCTTGTGCTTGACCCTTATGTATCCTTCTTCAATTGGATGGTATTCAAGCTTCCTCTTCTTCTTGATGTTGTCACCTTAGCTCTGATAAATGTTGAGAAATCTAGGGGCAGCTAGATTAAGTGATTTCTCTTACTTTGATAACTACTTTTGATGTTATTTTACTTAAATTTATGTACTTGTTATTAGCTTCTTCTTTCACTTGATTATTATTATGTTCTTATCATCAAACAACCACCAAACAATGAAGATCAAAGAGATAAGAGGACACAAAATGTAGGTTACAAGCCAGGGCCAAAACCATGAAAATTCCTCAACCGGAATCCCTATTACCACAACTGATGATATTACTCCTATTTGTTAAATTCCTTTAAACAAATTACTTGCAGTTTCCTATGGAAAATATTGTAATACATATACTGCAGCCTTCACTTAATTAAATTATATGCAGAAACAAGAGACTGAGCAAGAAAGAAAATACAACACAATAGACACCATTATTTTTTGGAAAAATGTCCTCGAAAAACACAATGTGGGAAAACTAGTGCAGCAGATCTGAGGGTTTTATTATTATGCATGAGAAAGTCTGAGTACAATTCTTGGATGCTTAACTAGAAATCCGATACAGAGATAAATTGGACAAAATGAATGGTGAAATGATCTCACAATGTCACTGGGAAAATCTGAGACTGATCACGCTAAATTGGAGCCTCTGTGTACCCTCTACGTAGCATCTGCATCACTCCTACACAGTTCCTACGTCACCTCTATTGGGTATCACGTTTCTTCTTCTCTGGACTCTCTGTTGGCTGGAAAACTCAAATCTCTGCCTCCCTATCTCATACCGTAGCTCTCGACTACTAAAACTCGATTTCCTCAGCAGGAATTCGATTTCCCTCTAAGGCCTACACTGCCACTGTGTTAGCTCTGCATGGGCCAGCGTCTTCCTCTCTCTAGACATCATTATGCCCTCTCTCTTGATTTTACTCTCAATCCCAACAAAACTTCCTTCTTCCAGATACTCACTGCCCCTCTCTGAAAGAAATATCCTCTTAACATAATTTCCTCATGCGAACTTCTCACTTCAGAAATTCAATCTCTTAATCTCTCGGTGTGTCTTCCAAATGACCCTCAAGCTCCCTTAAATAATCTTCTCATTGACATTCAACGACCCAGATTAAAAGCTAATCAATGGCTAAGATCATTTTAGCTTGATCCTCATCTTATTCTAGAAGTTACACCCACAATTAGATTAATACCCATTAATATTTTTAATTTCCTAAGTTTAGACTTAGGGTACCATTAAAAAATATTAATTATTTTAATAAAATTGTCTCTAGGTGGAATTTCCAAAAATGCTTTCTGGTTTCTTTGGAATACATGTGCCCAAGCCTCCATGCAAAATTTGAGGCCTAGAGCACATCCGATGCTATCCCAAATCAACACTCACTCTTAGCACTCACTCTTGGCGAGGAATGTGCTCTAGAAATATACATTGCTGCATACTTCTCTGACTTTGAAGCATCATCCTCTGTGCTGCGGATTTCTGACATGTTGTCCACTGACTACTGCACTGCTACCGTAACTATAGTATTGCTGACACTACCACTGTCAACACTACATCCGTACTACATCTCTCCCTCAAGTGTTGCATTTGTGCTACTGCTAGCACTCCCACTGCCAACTGTTACTACACTAGAAACTGTTGTTGCTAATCTATCAACAATGGAAGAACATCGAAAATTACTAAACTAACTGTGTTCAGTATGATACCACGTGAATGTCGGAGCTTGGTTGTTGCTAGTCTCTGCACTGACCCTCTGAATCTACTACACTCTTGCTGACCTCTGCTATGTGCTGCTTAGACTTTGGTGCTCCTAGCCACTGCAACTATCTCTCTAACACTCCTTGGCATCATCCGAGACTAGTCCATCCTGCTATTGCTGATTTGGGCTCTCGTAGCAAGGTATTGATCCAAGAGGTGGACTCCTCAAGGATCCTTCCCATCTATATCTCTTTCGAACTACAACTCTAGATCAACCAACCTCCCTCCTGGAGGTCTCTCGGCTGTCATGGCAAACTTCTCCTCTTCGATCTTCGTAGGCGCAACCTTTCAATCGTGCTTCTCATCCTTTTCCTTCTTCCTGAGAGGACACCGAGTAGTGTATTGACCCATCTCACCACACCTGAAGCACTTGATCTTCGAGATATCCTTCTTACGTCTTCGTTGCTCCTATTGTCCCTTCGATGCAAGGGCTCCATTATCCTCCTCCTCCTTGGGCTTCAACTCACTGCTGCTGCTTCCATCAAGTTTGACCTTGACTAAGTCTCTCTTCAACTCCTCTTGTTTTAGAGCTTCCCACATCTCATTCCAATTCAGCAATGATGTTATCCCCAAGATACTCTGGACAAAGACTTCCCACTCATCTGAGACAGAATTGAGGGCTAGTCTAACCAACTCTGAATCCTGGGATGTATGCCCCGCAATAGACAACTCATCACAGGTTTCCTTAAGCTTTGTGAGGAATCGATCCACACGCTCTCCCTTCTGCATCTGAGAAGATCTCAGTTTCTGCTCCATATACATCTTCCACTGCTCGGAAGATCCGTGATATAATGTAGCCAAGGCATCCCACATCTCCTTAGCAGTCCCTCTGCTAGCGACATGACACACCACGTGATCCTTTACTCCATCAAGGATCATCCTCTTGGCCTTCGCCATCTCAGATCTATACTTCTTCAATGGATCTACATCTACAGTGACATCCACCACGTTAGGATGCTTCATCCAACCTATCCTGATCCCTCAAGCCACTAGTTTCCATTTTTTCCAAAAATAGAAAGTCGAATGACCTCCTCTCTCCTCTGTGCTACGTCTGGGTCAACCTACTCACTCCCTGCTGGAGCTAGTAAAATTGACACCCCTTACTGCTTCTCAGCTCTAGAGAATTCGAATTCCTTGGCTAGGAATTCTCTGAGGAAGAAATTCCCTCAATTATTCTTCTCTTCTCTCTTCTAACGATCTTCTAACTAGTAAACTGCCTATAGAAAAATCTGTGTCCCACCATCTCACTTCACGTTAAGGCTTCAACATTGTTCCCTCTGCCTCATAAAAAATTTGAACTGGAAGCCCTTCTCTTTGTCGACTCTCTCGAAGAGAGATTGCCTCGAAATTTCAACCCTCTAGCTAGGAGCTGCGCAAAACCTCTAGGGTTTCGAAATACTACCTCCTGCATATTTTCGATTTCCCTCTTTTGCTTAGTGTTGGATCTACCGACACTGCTCTTCTTGCTTCACCTGCAGCTTTGATACCATGTGAAAAGTCCTCAACCAGAATCCTTACTGCAGCAACTAATGATATTACTCCTATTTCTTAAATTCCTTTAAACAAATTACTTGCAGTTTCCTACGAAAAATATCGTAATATATACACTACAACCTCCACTTAATAAAATTATATGCGGAAACAAGAGACTGAGCAAGAAATAAAGTACAACACAATAAACACTGTTACTTTTGGACAAATGTCCCTGGAAAAATCCAACGTGGGAAAACTGATGCAGCATATATGAGGGTTTTATTATTATGCAGGAGAAAATATGAGTACAATTCTTTGATGCTCAACTAGCAATCTGATACAAAGAGAAACTAGATAAATGAATGGTCAAATGATCTCACCTTGTCACTAGGAAAATCACAGCTGATCATGCTGAATTGGAGCCTCTACGTACCCTCTGCGCAGAACTCCATCACTCCTACGTAGTTCTTGCATCACCGCTACTGGGTATCATGCTGATCCTTCTCTGGACCCTTTGCTGGCTAGAAAATTCGAATATCTACCTCTCGATCTCATAGCTGGGCTCTCGACTACTAAAAATTGATTTCCTCAACAGGAATTTGATTTCCTTCTAAGGCCTGTGTTGTAGAATAATAAATAAAATTAACACACATAAAATAATACCAAAAACATAGAAATGGTGGAAAACACCTCAGCCTCACTGTATTCCTCTCTTGATGCAATCCAATGTACAAAGAATGATAATAGTACAAATAAATACATGAGGAAGTCTGTCTCAAGATAGTGCATCTATCCTGAACAAACTTGGTTGAGATATTTTCTCAACAAAACACTAATCTAGGAGAACTGGTTGAAGAGAATCTCTCATCCTAACTAAACTACTCCCTATTTTGAGAAACTAACTCCTGATTCTCAATATTTGATTTATTTAATTATAATTTTGGATTTATAATTGTTTTATTATGAGCGTGAGGCTAACATTCCCCCCTTAATGATAAATCCAAAAGAAGAACAAGGAACCCTCTTCCAAGTTCTCAAGTTGATCCTCAAAAAACATTTGCCTGAAAAACAGCCAAAGCTGGAAGCTGAAGAAACTACAATATGAAGATACCATGACTCAGTTGCATTTCTGAGGCATCTCTGAAATTTTTCTTGACAACTCCATCATGTGCCAAGCTGCAAAAGGATCCATCTGTCCTTTGTTTTCAATCAAAAACCTTTGTCCACTGACAGAATGTTGATGACGCCCACTTGCGAATTTGCTTGTCCACTGACAAAATATTGATGAACGCCCACTAGCAAATTTGTTTATGATGCCCAGCGGCTGATATGAAGATGCCCACTGGCTGCTTTTGATGATGTTGTCAAGATTTTCAGTCTGAAAACCACTTTCATTTTCATTGACATTTCCCCCCATTTGTCAGCTGAAAGGAGAGACAATCTTCTTCAAATTATTTCTGAACTCCCCCCCCAGGTGTAGGAGTGTTTCACTGGTGTACTCCCCCGTTCAACTTCACGAGAGTACCATCTTCATTTTTACTGTTGGCTGCAATATGTGTGAGTGAATTCGATTGTAAAATGTATACAATCTTCTGACAGTGGATGACCATTCCCAAGGATCAATCCATGAATAATTAATATTCAATCTGGTTGATTTTTGTTGTTTGCTGCATTGTGTTGATGAATGATTTGACTTGCCACAATGGTGACAAGGATGGAGATCAAAACACTGATCTTCCAGATAACTGATTCTTTGACAATGAAGGAATTTTGGTTTGATTGTAACTTCAGTGTGCATGCATGTCTGTTTGTCTGCAACTTCAGTTTGTGTGTATTTCTGTTTGTCTTCAACTTTCTCAGAACTAGCCGATGTGATTTGTGTAAGAAACCCTACACTGACAAACTTAATGGGCCTTGAATAATTTGGGATATGCAATTTGGCGTCATCTTTGACATATCCTAAGCCTCGTCGATTTCTGTTACTTTGGATTTCTTCCCATGGCTTGATGATTGGTTTGGAAGAAAGTTGAACTGGATCAGGGACCACTTCGACACTTGAAGTTGGTTGGATCAGTGACTTGGAATCATTAGCTGTATTTGTATTGTTCAAAGACTTGGAAGCATCACTCTTCTCTAGCAACTCAGTTCTTTGTAGTTGCGACTCCAGTTGAAGGAACTCAATCATTTCATGTGCATGTTGAAGATGCACTTGAATATCAACAAGAGTTGTTTTGTTGATGTTCACCATGTTGCCAGCTGATGATAAAATCAAATTGTTAATAATTTGGGACAGTTAAATGTGTGTCGCCATGTTAGCTTGCTCACTTTGAATTCAGGCTCACTTGTATTGTTTCTTATTGCTGATGCTTTAAACACTTGCTAGAGTTTTATAACTTGGTTGCTTGAACTCTTGATTTCACGCTCACTTGATGACTATCGCTTTACTTGAATGCTTCACTGACACTTCGTGAATTCTTCAATCAACTTCACACTGGCTCGTTTGTTGTAGATGTCATGCTTTGATCTTTCGCACTTTATTTTGACATGCTCGCTTGCTTGGTTGTTTGAATGACATGCTCACTTGCTTTGTTGTTTGAATGACACGCTCCCTTGATTTATTGCTTATTGCACTTGCATTAGACATTGGCTTGATTTGATGCTCATTTGAAGAATAGAATACTAGAATTCACACTCGTTTGATGATGATTGCTTGCTAGATAGCTTTCTTGAACTTGCTTGATTGATTACTGACACTTTTTGCTTTCTTTAATGTACTCACTAAATGTGTTGATTTAAAAAAAAAAAAAAGGGTGTCGAACGCTGTCGAAAATGCACCCAAGAGACAAATGACAAGTTCAATCTTGATGACTCAGTTGAAGACTTACTTGACTTAATGTATTCACCTTAACAATTCAAATTAGGTTTTCGGTTACAATCGAGAATGCACCCATACAATTCAGTTAAAAAATGTTTATCTGCAAGTGATACAAAAAGTGTTGATGATGTTGATGTCGTCTTGGCTTGAAATGCTTGATTTTGTAGTGTCCTTAACTTGATTTCTTTGATTACATAATGTGAAATGTGCTTGCTTGGAAGATCATCTTATCAAGTTGATGATGTGACGCTTTGTGCTTGTGTACTTAAGCTTGATTAAACGTTCTTATACTTAAGCTTGCTTATGTGCATGTAGGTGTTTAAGCATATTACAAAGAGAGCGTTTTGATAATCTGAACACAAGTCATGCACATGTATTCATTACACACGGTGTACCTAAGATCCCCTTATTCAATTTCGGGTGGATCTAGGACACAAGCACCACAAAAAATTATGATTTTATTAATTACTGGAGTACATCATTCTTCAATGTCACGACTTTGTCGTGGAAAATTCTCAATGAGAATGTCACACTTGCAAACTTTGGAAGCAAATTGGCTTCAAAAACTGCCTGCACTGACTCAATCGCTCTCAAAGTAAGATATTACTTTGAATTACAATAATGAATTTCACTTATCACAAAAATTCACTTATGACTCCATTACATAAAAAAAATTACAAATACTCCTTATCTCTCCAAAATGTACAAGAAATCACTTTTTACTTCTCACTCCAAAAAAAACTTATCACTCCAAAATATTAAAACATGTCCTTATTCCTCCAAAGGCTTGATATCACTTTATATAAAAAATTTCTTTATGATGTAACGCACACCTTTAATCCAGTCCTCCTCCACGCAGGTTTCAGAAGGTGTAGAAGCTGCAAATGCCAGGCTCATTTAGCAGCTAAAGGCATTTCTTTCTTTCACTACTCTTGGCGATTGCTGAGTACTCCAGTGTTTTTCTGCTTCACAGTTGGGTGAGACAGTGCCTTCTGCTACGTTCTAGCTAATGCTACTTAGCTCAGTATATTTTGCTTCCTCCCTCATTGCGTGCTTGCTGTCCACTGCAACCTTCTCTCACAATGTTGCCTTCTGGCTAAGGCAGCCTCCAAGGCTCACGCTGCCCATGGCTCACACTGCCTTTATCACAGAATTGTATGTGGTTTTTGGTGCCTTCAATGGCTTATAAACCAACAGAAAGAGGCTTACAATACAGAAGTCAAGATTTCAATCCTATGGATTTTTTCACATCACTGCCTCGCATAGTATTAGAAATTTGAGCATAGGGCAACAGGGTCTACCAAGGGCTTAAACCGAATGAGCAATATCCAGCAGTTCCCCAATTTATGAATGGAGCATAGTTTAACTTAATGGTCACACCATAAATATATTTCCTGAGCTTAAGACATAATTAAAACCATAAAAAATACATTGGCGCAAGATTCTCAAGAAAAAACTCACAGTGTCTTGGCCTGTTCCAGTGATCGTGCATGCCCAAAGTGAAACAAATAATAAATTCCATCCGCATAGATCCTGATGGGTTTCTCAGTCCACTCACCCTTCACGGGATCTGGAGATGGGTGCGGTTCGAATTTCACTGGCGGCTCGTAGGCAACCCAATGTATGTAGGGCTATGAAGTCTTATGTGCAATGAGGCCCGAAAGGAGCTGACGACGGTGCTGTCGACCTGGTGACTTATGTAAAGGGTGGCTCGATACCCAGCTCAGTGAAAAGCCATGAACGCCTTACACAGAGAATGGCTTGAGGGTTTCAATATGAAATCGAAGTGCTAGCTATGGGCTCATGCGGAAGAGGCACACACCTAGATGTATGAGACCAAGGGTTTTCAGTGAAAGAGCTAGCAAGTCGAGATATGCCCGTAGAGTGACCCAATGGATGTTATCAAAATTTAGTGAGTAACTATGCCATACATCGGCCTGGTTGCTTGTGTGAAGACTGTGGTGCCTGGACGAGAAGAATGATGCGCGAGAAGGGTTGGCCACAACGAAAAATCCCTAGAATTGTTTATGAAGTGTACTACATACAGTGAGTGATAGAAAGAGCCGAGGAGTTAGGGATGGCGAATGAACAAGTCAAAGTTGAGGCTCTGAAGATGCTCAACGCATGCCAAATCCTCCCTATTTTGATTGTCTTTGATCTCGACTACACTCTCTTTCATTGTATAACTCAACATGTAGACCACAATTTCTTCTCATCAATGGCAACTCCATGCAAGGATATTTATAGTGACACCAAGCCAACAAACAGAGAATTAACACAACAACTTGGGAGGAGAATTATGTGGCTCTTTTTGTTGGCTTTCACAAGAAAATATCGATGCAATTTCCGTATCAACAACCTGTGAGTCGATCGATTGGATTTCATGCACAATTCTCCATATGGTCTCTAGACTGCACCTTGGTCAATCTTCCATTCTTCCACATCCAATTGATGATGAGTCCTATGATCGGATTAGTCTTTGCATACCCATTCTAACATGCCCTTATGATTTATTCAAGAAAGTATGCTTGTATTATTCTTGGGAGAGCTTTATGAATATTCTTGATGACAAACAAATCTGAGAAACAGAAGAAAGCAAAGCCAAAGCTCAAGTTTTGCACCCATATCCTGATGACTTGATTGATTTCCGCGGGCTTTAGTGATCCGGTATATGCAAAATCATATGTTGCAGGTCATCAATATGATATCATCCGTGACGTGACAATAATAAACAACACAAAGGATATGCTGCAAAATATTTGCCTGGAATTGGTGGGTGATCTTAAACTGAAAAAATTTCAGGCTTCAGCAAGAAGGTTGAATGTGCAGAACTACATAATTCTTTTGGAGCGTGATCATTTTTTATAGCCAAAAGTCAAGACAACACATGTCCTTCCACGTAGGTGGCTTGGATCAACCGTAAAGCTTCCATTCACCTCAAACTATATCTATCGACCATGTTGATTTCGCCCGTCCAGTCGAATAGGTCACGTTTGTTTTGATGAAGTCCACAGTGAGACTTTTGGGAGACAATCTGAGGCGGAATATGGATGAGATGCCGAGTGTGCGAAGATCTGAACTTTGACCCATTGTAGATTCGATGACCCATTACATATTCCACATGACTAACCAAGTCGCATTGCATCAACTCAATGCTCCACAGTCAACTTTGGATTCTTTACACACTTCCTGGCCAACTCTCGACTTTATCACAAGTCCTCGACTATATGCATGTCCAACAACATTGGTATCTCCAACTACCAAAACACTCCACAGACTTTATGATTCACAGTGAGTGCTTAAAAACTTTGCAATAATACTAATAAAAGACAACACAACTCATCACATAGCGGCTTACATAGTTCCATGCACTAATGAGATATTTTAACCATTGCTCTGATACCACATGTAGAATAATAAATAAAATTAACACACATAAAATAATACCAAAAACATAGAAATGGCGGAAAAGGCCTCAACCTCACTGTATTCCTCTCATGATGCAATCCAATGTACAAATAATGATAATAGTACAAATAAATACATGAGGAAGTTTGTCTCAAGATAGTGAGTCTATCTTGAACAAACTTGGTTGAGATATTTTCTCAAAAAAACACTAATCTAGGAGAACTAGTTGGAGAGAATCTCTCATCCTAACTAAACTCCCTAGTTTGAGGAACTAACTCCTAATTATCAAGATTTGATTTATTTGATTATAATTTTGGATTTATGATTGTTTTATTATGAGAGTGAGGCTAACATGTGTTGTCACCACATCAACTCTACATGGGCCAATGTCTTCCTCTCTCTACCCCAGGAAAACTTCCTTCCCTCTCTACAAGAAATCTCCTCTATCATAATTTCCTCCTTAGAACTTCTCACTTCAAAAATTTGATCTCTTGATCTCTTGGTGTGTCTTCCAAATGACCCTCAAGCTCCCTTAAATAATCTTCTCCTTGACATTCAAAGACCCAGATTAAAATATAATCAATAGATGAGATCATTTTAGCTTGATCCTCGTCTTCTTCTAGACCCACAATTAGATTAATACCCATTAATATTTTTAATTTCCTAAGTTTAGACTTAGGGTCCCATTAAAAAATATTAATTATTTTAGTAAAATTGTCTCTGGGTGGAATTTCTAAAAACACTTTCTGGGTTTTTTTGAATACATGTGCCCAAGCCTCCCTGCAAAATATGAGGCCTAAATCATATCCGATGCTACCCCAAATCAACACTCCCTCTTAGTGAGGAATGTGCTCTAGAAATACACACTACTTCATACCGCTCTGACCTTGAAGCATCCCCCTCAGCATTGTTGATGTCTAACATGTTATCCACCAACTACTGTGCTACTTCTGTAGTTGTATTGTTGCTAATACTGCCACTATCAACACTGCATCCCTAGTACATCTCCCTCTCAGGTGCTGCGTCTGTACTGCTGATAGCACTACGACTGCCAACTGCTACTGCCCTGCAAACTATTGCTGCTACTCTATCAACAATGGACAAACATCCAAAATTACTGAACTAACTATGTTCAGTATGATACCACGTGAATGATGGAGCTTAACTATTGTTAGTCTCTGCACTGACCCTCTAAATCTATTGCGTTGTTGCTAACCTCTACTCTACAATTCTCAAACTCGGACACTCCTAGCCACTGCAACTATCTCTTTGACACTCCTTGGCACCATCTTACACTAGTTTGTCCTACTACTGTTAATCTGGGCTTTTGTAGCAAGGTATTTATCCAAGAGGTGGACTCCTCAAGGATCCTTCCCATCTATAGGTATTTTAAACTACAGCTCGAAAGAAGCCCACCTCCCTCCTAGAGGTATCTCGGTTGTCATGGCGAACTCCTCCTCTTTGATCTTTGCGAGCGCAACCTTCAGATTGTGATTCTCATTCTTTTCCTTCTTTGTGAGAGGATGTTGAGTAGCGTAGTGACCCATCTCACCACCCTTAAAACACTTGATCTTCGAGATGTCCTTCTTACGTATCTGCTGCTCTTGCTATCCCTTCAATGCAAGGGCTACATTATCCTTCTCCTCCTTGGGCTTCGACCCACTGCTACTACTCTTGTTTTAGCGCTTCCCACATCTCATCCCAAGTCGGTAATGATGCTTTGCCCATGATACTATAGACAAAGACTTTCCACTCATCTGAGACAAAATTGAGGGTCAATCTAACCAACTAAGAATCCTGAGGTGTATGGCTCACAAAAAACAACTCATCACGGGTTTCCTTCATATTTTTGAGGAATGCATCAACACACTCTCTCCTCTGCATCTGAGCAGATCTTAGCTTCTGCTCAGAATCCCTACTGTAGCAACTAATGATATTATTCCTATTTGTTAAATTCCTTTAAACAAATTACTTGCAATTTCCTATGACAGATATCATAATACAGACACTGTAGCCTTCACTTAATTAAATTATATGCGGAAACAAAAGGCTGAGCAAGAAAGAAAATACAACACAATAGACACCATTATTGCTGGACAAATGTCCCTGGAAAAACCCAATGTCGGAAAACTGGTGCAACATATCTGAGGGTTTTATTATTATGCAAGAGAAAATCTGAGTACAATTCTTGGATGCTCAATTAGCAATCTGATACAGAGAGAAATTGGATGAAATGAATGGTGAAATGATCTCACCCTATCACTGGGAAAATCTGAGATTGATCACGTTGAACTAGAGCCTTTGCATCCCCTCTACATAGCCTCTATGCAGAACTGCATCACTCCTACACAGTTCATGCGTCACCCTTGCTGGGTATCACGTTGCTCCTTATATGGACCCTCTGTTGGTTGGAAAATCCAAATATCCGCCTCTTGGTCTCACACTCCGGCTCCTCACTATTGAAACTTGATTTCGTCAGCAGGAATTCGATTTCCCTCTAAATCCTGTGCTGCCACTACGTTAGCTCTACATGTGCCAACATATACCTCTCTCTAGACATCATTATGCCTTTTCTCTACCTTGTGCTCTCTATCCCAGGAAAATTTCCTTCTTCCGAATACTCACTGCCCCTCTTTGCAAGAAATCTCCTCGTTCAAATTTTTCTCCTCAGAACTTCGCACTTTAGAAATTCAATATCTTGACTCTCAGTGTGTCTTCCAAATTACCCATAAGCCCCCTTAAATAATCTCCTCATTGACGTTCAATGACCTAGATTAAAAGTTAATTAATAGCTAAGATCATTTTAGCTTGATCCTCGTCTTCTTCTAGAAGTTATACCCACAATTAGATTAATACACATTAATATTTTTAATTTCCTAAGTTTAGACTTAGGGTTCCATTAACAAATATTAATTATTTTAATAAAATTGTCTCTGGGTGGAATTTCCAAAAATGTTTTCTACGTTCTTTGGAATAGATGTACCCAAGCCTCCCTGCAAAATTTGAGGCATAAAGCACATCCATGCTACCCCAAATCAACAAAAAACTCTCCTCTTGAACAATAATTACAGTAATTAAACAATAAATAAAATACTTGAATTTTCATCTTAAATAAAATATTCACTTACTTGGAATGTGAGCTTCTTGAAACTGTAAACTATTTGTGATTGACTACATTCTTATTATTCTCGTTTTCCATAATTCAACATTGCTAGTCACTTTGCATTCAGACAAGGTATTAGAAAACAATTACCAATGCAACTCATTTGGGGTTTAGCACACTCACAATGATTGACCTTGAAGAAAGATACTATTAATATCGAACAACAAGAGAGACAATATATGTTGTTTAGTACAATAGCTCGAGTTAAATATTTGAATGGTCTATAATTTCAACTGCCCTTTCATATGATTGATATGAAAAAGTGGATAAATTTACAGGTGTGATGATAAGAAAAATAGAAGAAACTAGTTTGAGATTGAACACAATGAAGACTATTTGTAATTGACTACATTCTTATTATTCATATTTTATATCATTCAACATTGTTACATTGTCACTTGGCATTCAATTTTTTTTTTTTCGTCACTCAAGTTATGAATAGTCTCTATCATCTCAACAAACTAAGGTAATTAAGAAAATTTATAATTAAATGACCAGATTAATCTTAAAAATATTTAGCATATTTAAAATGATCAAAATAAATCAATATTCAACAAATTTTGTGTGATTATGCATGCCTGAAACCAACCTAGATCCATCTTAACTCCAAATCTATCATGCGCCAAGAAGAATCAAATCTCTCGAGGTGCAAACCTTTACCCAATTTTTGCACTCAAAAAGGAGGTTTGCATCTTGAGAGATTTGATCCCTCTCGATGACAATAGATCCGGGGTTAAGATAAATCTAGTCTAGTTTAATTGTATAAAAATACATTTAACAAATATTAATTGTACAAATAATTTTAACAGACACACATATATATCGTTTACATAAATTTTTTGAAGTGTAAGATGATATTGTAATTCAATATAATATTTGGTTTTATGGATATAATTAACGTTAAATACTACTTACAAATATTTGGTTTTATGGATAGAATCAAGGTTAAATACTACTTAAAAATATATGATTGTGATGAGATTCCTTCATGTCATTGTTGCAGAGATGTTGTATTACAGAGACCTTAGATTTAAAATTAAATTAAAGAAAAGAAATTAATATAGAATCCATCACTGGAAAGATATTACACTGAAACAATAAATACAAAAGAATAATAATAAAACATAATGTAAGCTCAATTAGAGAATTAATAAAAAATAAAAAGTAATAAATATGATAAGTATACATAATACATTCTTGAAGAAACTTGGTAGCAAGCATATTTCATTAAAATAAGTTAAAATAATGATATTTCGTATTAGTAATCATAATATTTTAAAATTTTGTGTTTAAATTTAATTAATGATCATAGAAAGACTTAATACTTTTGGTATTTTATTAGAATATTACACCTTTATTCTAATTGTTTATAAATATATAAATTATTTTATTAGAATATCACACTTTTTATTACAATTTTTTATAAATTTATAATTTAAGTGTTTTGATATATTTTAAAAAATGGTAAATAACAACATAATTTAAAGATTAAAATATTTTAAATTTATATATGGTTTAAATATGTATGGTATAAATAAAAAAGTAACATAAACAAATAGAAATAAAAATATTATTAGAGCAAGTAGGTTTTAGCCATTAAGGTTTTGTCTTGTTTTTTTTTTTTTGAAGAATCTCTTTGGATTCTGTGTATTCTGTGTGATTTCATAATGATTTTGAGATGAATTTCAATAAAATTTTAGACAAATTTCATAAAATTATTTGTGTTTATGTTTGGATTGTTCATGTTCTCTTTGAGATTTGCCAATTTCATTGATTAAATTCACCCAAAAATGAATCAATTTTATTTGTTGAACCCCGTGACTTAAGTTACACATATCTTATTAAATATTTAATTTCTTTTTATTATAAAACATGTTAAAGAAAAATGCCACATGTAATTAAATATGTTATAAATAATTTAATAAGTTAAAAATAACAACATTTTTATATATAGAGTTGTGAAATATATAAAAATTAAAATAATGTTGATTCATATTAACAACCATAATATTTCAAAATTTAATATTTAAATTTAATTAATAAGCATATAAAAATTTAATCTTGCAAAACTCTTTCTATACATAAATATAATATATACTATTCATGTCATGTTAAAATCTATACATAAATATAATATATACTATTTATATCATATTAAAAATTAAATTAAAATATGTGAAAGAAAAATGTGTATATATATATATATATATATATATATATATATATATATATATATATATATATATATATATATATATATCTATATATATATATATATATATATATATAAATATTTTTATAAGCCCCAAGGGTTAGCTCAACTGATTGAGTTCCCATTGTTAAGTACCTCGCCAATCGGGAGGTCACAGGGTCAATTCTCCTCGACGCTTTATGTCGAATTGTTCCTTCATAAAAATCGTTGGAACCTGACAAAGATGAGCAAGAAAGGTCCTTGACGATGTTATTGATGGATATGGAGGCAGCATGTTTAGCATCCATGGAGGATTATAATGGGTAGTCCTTGATGTCCCATGCGCTTTGTCTGTTTTGTTTCATGGATACCTATCTCATTATTCTACTATCATGGCTACCTGCCTCTCGTGATTATTGTGTTGGAAAGGTAGAGAAGCTAAAACAGAAAATTCATACCTAAAAATCACGAGCTGCGGCTCTTCTATTGATCACTCAAAACTTGATAATTACAATGAACCCAATGAAGGGTATTTAACCTTTTCCAACTAGCGACTTGCCTAAAATAACTTGACATGCAACCACACAACTTGACATGCAACCACACACTATAAGTTTGACTAATGATTAAATCGACTTGACTCAACGCTTAGTTCATTGACTCTCTAACTTTAGTCAACTATTCATGCAGGAGTAATTAGCTTATTTTAACACTCCCCTTAAATTACGACCGCTAAACTAAGACTGACTCATAACAACTCAAACATTCTTGTTGGTCTATGTCTCAACTAGACTTACAACACCCAAGTTTCTTCTATGAAACTCAAACACATATTTTGCTAATGACTTAGTAAATATGTCAGTCAATTGATCACTAGATTTACAAGGCTTCAAGTGAACTTCTCCATTTCTCACAAGTTCCCTAATAAAGTGTTATCTAGTATCAATATGCCTGCTCTTCTGATGAAACACACTATTCTCTGATAGTGCAATCACTGAGGTGTTGCCATAATATATTGTTGTTGATCCTTGTTGTTTATGCTTGAGTCCATCAAATACTCTTCTTAACTAGACTTCTCGACATGATGCTGATGTTGCTGCTACATATTCTGCTTCTGCTGATGAAAGTGTCACAATGGGCTACTTCTCAGATGCCCATGAAATCACACCTGAACCAAGATGGAACACATAACCAAAAGTGTTCTTCCTATCATCCAAACTTCCTACAAAATCACTATCTGTGTATTGAATCAAATCCTTATTTTCTGTGTTATCATACATTATGCCACAATCTCTAGTTCTTGCTATGTATCTCAAAACTATTTTTCCTGCACTCCAATGTGTGTCTTTCGGAGTCTCCATAAATATGGAAATCAAACTCACTCCTTGCATGATATCTGGTCTTGTAGCTATGAGATACATGAGGCTGCCAACCAATATTTTGAATAGAGTTGGATTGACATTTGATCGTTCATCATCCTTGCTTAACTTTGTACCTGTTGCAATTGGTGTAGGGACATGTTTGCAATTTTCCATCCTGAATCTTTTCAACAAATCTTGGCATATTTATTTTGACAAATAAAAATTCCTTTTTCAGATTGCTCAACTTCTATGCCAAGAAAATATTTCATGAGGCCAAGATCTGTCATCTCAAATTATTTCATCATGGCCGATTTAAATTCATCTAACTCAAAATCACCTATAAAAATCATGTCATCAATATATAAGAAAACGATGAAAATCTATACATGCTCTTTTACCTTTGTGTACAAGGTAGGCTTAATGTTGCTTTTGCAAAATCCATTCTTAATCATGTAGCTGTCGATTCTGCTATACCAAGCTCTAGGCGCTTGCTTCAGTCCATAGAGAACTTTCTTCAACCTGTAAACTTTATCTTCGTTACCTTCAACTTCATAACCTAGAGGTTGCTGCACATAAATTTCTTCTTCTATATTTCCATTCAAGAAGGCTGATTTCACATCCATCTGATATAATTTCCACTTGTTTTGAGCTATTGTGGCTAGAAATGCTCTTACAATATCCAATCTCGCTACCAGAGCAAACATTTCTCCAAAATCTATTCGATGTTGCTGCAAGAATCCTTTTGCTACAAGTCTTGCTTTAAATCTGTCAATTTCATCTTTCCCATTCAACTTTGTCTTGTACACCCACTTTACACCAATGAGATTTTTTTTCCTTTGGTAAATCAATCAAATCCCATGTATCATTCTTTTCAATAGCTTCAATTTCTTCATCCATGGCTTGCACCCAATTTTCATCTTTGATTGCTTCTTTAAACGAAGAAAGTTGGAATGACAACAATGAAAAATTTGAACTAACAACCAAATCATCATAAGTATCTTTTAGACTTCTCATATTTCTCTTACCATTGATTGATTCATCACCTCATTGACTATTGAGGGAATTTCGATCTATTGATCTTCTTAAAGATCCATGCTGCTCTAAAAATCTTGGAGTCCTTGTTGGTGTGTCTCTATTTGGTGTTTCCACTTGTGATTCTTGCTACTCCTTTTCTACTACATCATCTTCTTCCATCAATGGCACTTGTGCATCAACTGTTTTTCTATACTACCATTCCACGACTTTTGTTCTTTGAACACAACATCTCTTCTAATTATGGTCTTCTTGGTGACAGGGTTATACAATTTGTAAGCTTTTGATTGCTCACTATAACAAGTAAATATGCATTTTTCACTTTTATTGTCCAATTTTCCTCTTCGCTCTTTAGGTAGATGTGCATAAGCTACACATCCAAATACTTTGAGATGAGATACGCTGCAAGACATACCTGACCATGTGTCTAGTCAATTTAAAGTCTTAAATTTCTCTACATAAATTATCAATCCGGGTATCGTAAATTGATGAAGTGTGGTGCACCATATGTGCTTAGTTAACCTTTTTCTTACTTCGTTGTTTTATAGTTTATGTTGTTTTGGGAGTTTTGTTCTTGTTGGTTTCCAAAAGTGTTTAATTCAAATGGAAATCATATTCTAAGGTATTAAGAATACTTTAAAGGTCAAGTATGGATGTAGATTTTAAGACAATGTTTATGTCCCTTATGGTAACTTCCAAAACTTAGCACTTCAAAAGATCTTAAAACATGCTATTGATAAAATCAGTACTTGAAAAAAAGTGTAAATATGCAGCTACTTAAATCAAGCAAAAGATGAAGTGTTGATCATGAAGTTATTGTCTCTGTTGTCCATTTAATTACAGAAATAAAATCTAAACTATTGCACTAAAAAAAAAAACCAAAAATTGCAGACTAATGAAAACAAGATCATTTTACTTCACTTATAATCTGATAGCTCGCCAAGTAGCTTCTTGCTTTAAGTCATGGCACTGGAGATAACGTCAAATAACATGAAGAATTGATATCTAAACTATCTACTTGCAAGTTAATGAAAGCAAAATCAAATTACTTCACTTATAATATGATAGCTCGCCAAGTAGCTTCTCGAGTTAAGCCATGGCACCGGAGATAACGTCAAATAACATGAATAACTTGATATCTAAACTACCTACTTGTAGATTAATGAAAACAAAATCAAATTACTTCACTTATAATCTGATAGCTCGCCAAGTAGCTTCTCGGGTTAAGCCATGGCACCAGAGATAACGTCAAATAACATGAAGAATTTGATATCTAAACTAGTTAACAACAGCAAACAAATCTCACTAAAATCAAAGCATAACAACTGAAATTTAAAAGCTAAAAAGTTCAGCAGAGGAAGCAAGTTTCAGATCACCACTTGATGCAAAAACTACATTAAAAGGCTCGAGCAAAAACTAATAAACAAATACAAGAACATGTAAAGAAAAACTAATCTACAATCAACCGGTTGAACACACTTGCATGAATTAAAATTGCATGAATGGAAACTCTAATCTATCAAACTTGAAAGCAATCAAATGACATAATGAAATCAAAGCAAAATTACAAAATAAAATCTACTCTACCTTATATTCTAATGTGCTCCATGACATCTACTTCACATCTCCTTCTATGTTGAGAACATCAAAGCTTTATTCAAATTCTTCAAAATTACAAAGTACAACAAAGCTCTCCAAAGCTTTTCAAAGCCATCAAGGAAGAACTACAAACTCCAAGCTAAAGAACTAAAAAGCCAAGCTAAGCTAATGAAGGAGAGAGATCTCCTATTTATACAAAAAGATGAGAAGCCATCTCATTCATGAGAGTCCATGAATCTCTCCCTCTACCTCTAGAGTCCTAATCAAAATAGGAATTGATAAGACACATGTCTTCTTAGAGTTTCAATACAATTAGGAGATGTGACACATATCCTCATGATCTCATGATTCTTTCCACTCAAATTCGAATTTGGCTTTAAAGTGCCACATAAAGGTCTTCTAGAAACCTCCTTTTGACCTACACATGTCAACAATCCCAACCCACTTGTTAGGTATAAGCATATGCACATTATTTTCTAATTTTAACCACAAATTCACTTTAAAAAGCTTAGAATTAATAAAGTTTGGAAAACCATAAATGTGGCTCAATGATAATGAATGTGAGATGAAGGTGGTGACATAGTAGTGAAATGGAGGTGATATAATGGACATAATAGTGAAAATGTAATGGAAATGAATGACAATTTCAAGACCCAACATACCCCCCAACTGAAGCTATTGCATGTCCTCATGCAATACATATTACATTAACTCTTTTGATTCTTGAGCTTTGGCTTAACTTTGCATGATATCATTTGATAACTTCATATTTTTGCAAAGTGTTTTACTTGAATTGCAACATGGTTGGTTCTTGTGTTACAACCATTTTTTTTGTTGTTGCATTGTATTTTGATCTTTGAACTTTGCATAATGATATTTTGATTATTGTTGCAAAGTATATCTTTATTGGATTGCATGATGGTTGGTTCTTGTGTGACAACCATGATTTTGTTTGTATCCAATTTATCCTTTAAGCACTTTTTGAAAAGCCACTGTATGCTCATAATAACAATGTAATAGTTAATATATTTTGGAAGTATGTGGGCTCCTGAGTATGATATGGAAATGGAAAGATGTGAAGATGAATGTATTCCCCCCCCCCCCCAACAACTGATGGTATTGGCAATTTTATGAAATGAGGAAGAGAAATGTTTTTCCAACAATTATCATTCTAGCTTTTTATGGGATTCTATGGTCAAAAGTTAGAAAATGACGTACCTTAATTTACCCTTTGGAATGGATGAGTTGTATGTGTGGTGGCTGCAAAATTCTGATCATATTCTTTATAAAGTGGCTGGACAAGAAGATTCATGGATAAAGAGTTAAGATGACTTTTTGTTGCTTCTACTAAAACTTGTTGAATCTGCTCCAAAATGTTGAAAATGTCTTCATGTCTTCAAAACTTGTTAGCACAATTCCTACTATATGAAAAGATGTTCTAATGTCGAACATAACAGGAAATTGTTGACTTAGTGGCCATTAATGGATGCCACTAGTCAACACGAGAACTCTCACCATTGATGACAATGAGAGTTAAGATGCACAAACACATCTTGCTAGGTACGAATAGTTTTGTCGATGTCGAGTCACCTAGAAGATCTAATGAACAAGGGACATTGATGTATTCTCATTGTTTGTCAGCATGAGAACTTGCCATTAAGGCATGCAAGCCTCAAGGTGTCTTTACAAGGAACTTAGACTCAAAGGATTATGGATTCAATAATTTTCATTGAAGCAGGGCTTATTTGCGAAATGAAAATGACAGGAAATGAAAGATGAAAATGGAAGATGGAAATGGAGAGCAGAAATGGAAATGGGCAATAAACATGTGGTTGAGCCTATTTCTTTTATTTGTGGGTTATGAATGGAAAAAAAGAGATGGAAAGTGTATGTGAATGTAAATGGAAAATATGAAGTGAAATAAGGTGAATGGTTTATTATGAAGTATGGATGTGATGGAGACAATAGTATCTGAAAGTTTTTCAAGTGTTTGGATCTGATTTTGCATCAACATATTTCCTCTTTGTTGTTGATCATCCTCTTATGAAACAAATTGGTCTCTTAGAGAGACACCATTTTCTTGTAGTCATTTGTCCTTCCTCCTGAAACCTGCTAAAAAAATAATACTTCTTCTGCAATGGAATGTAAGATTATCAAAGGAGAGAGGTAATCAATCTCTTTAGTTATGATATTTACACACAGAACTAAGAATTTGTATTAATGAAACACGTTTTCAAAGAAAAAATCAAAAGAATTTATACTTGTTTTGGAATTAGTGCCTCAAGTTGATGTTGCTTCTTTTCAGCAATATATTTCATTATTTACCATTTCAAATTCTAATGATGGATTTTTCATTGTGTAGATCTTGTTGAGATCTTTCCAATGATACTTGAATCATCAAAATCTGATTTCGTATGAGAAAGTTAGGCTGATTTGAACAATGAGGTTTTTCAGCTGCAGAACGACTTTAGCTGCAAAACACGCGCAATTTTTGTAGCTAAAAATCTTGGATAAAAAGTTAGCCATTCATATTTCATCATCAATCTAAAATTAATCAATACCTTCAGAAAAGTGAGTAAATAACTTATTCATTTCATTGATTCAAATTTTTTTTTTCTTGACATGCGGCGACTTAGTATGGTGACTTAGTGATAATACACACTTTGACTTTCCTTTGACCGGGGTCTTTTTCATTGACTTGGATCAAATGAATAGGACACCATCCATGTACTGACATTTTCCCAACTACCCATGTGGTTCGTTTCATCTCTTGATACCTATAACCTATATAAGTATGAAAATGGCTACAGAATTGCCAGTTCGCTGTGGAACAGAGCTGCATTTCACAGCTAAAAGACAACCAACCATCAGTTTTCTAATTTAAGTTATTGGAAAAGAGATTTTATGCAGCCAAGTACCAGGGAGATAGATCCTAAGATCACAGCTGGTGCATAAGACCAATTATTCATGATCTGCTATATTTTTTTTTTAATTTTCTTCATTGTCTGCCTGAAAAATAAAAACTTTGTAAACGGTATATGAAGCAAAACAATTTTAGTGATGAAAATATATTAGAGTAATGGAAATGTATGATATTTTCAACAGCTTTGATTACTCCTTCAGTTCTGTCCTCACAATGAGACCCATCATTTTTCTTCTCGGCTACTCTTCAGAATTCCTTTTACTATTTGAGAAATGGAGTGACTGCATGGATAGAAATCAAACGTTTATGGATATGGAAATGGAATGAAAATGTTTATAGAAGCAGATGACTGCAACTAAAGCGACTGTATGTACAGAATATGTGAAAACAGAGTAACTATATGTGAAAACAGGGTGACTGTTATACACAGGTAGTATGAAAACAGAGTGACTGTGTATGCAAAGAGGCTGCAGAGATATGAAAAGGGGAAAAAACTCGGTGTAATGAACAACTAATCAGGGTTTGAGAGTCGTATGCAATCAGCTTACGATTCACAAGAATCCAGTCCTTGACTTATCTGTGCAAAGCTCGGTTCACGTAATGTAATTAGCCATTAGAACAAATCAGTTCAGAAGAGTCGTAGTCGATTGGGATACGTCTTGTTGTTAAACAGGTGTGAGAGTGAAGTGCAAGTTTATTAAAGACGGGAGGCGTGGTGTAATCAGGATTGAATGCCACTGTATAATTAGTTCCCAAATCGGATTTCCCTTCCTCAAGCAAGCCGTGTTAAAACAACACTTTGTTCATTTAATTAAAATCGTTTTTCCTCACGCGGCCTGCAAAAATGGGCTTCAAAGAACTGAGAAATTCTCCCAAACCGCTGCAAATTTCTTAAAACTATTTCTTGGTTATCTAATTGACCCTATTCCTGAAAAAACCCATGTTTTATTTTTTCCAAATTCGCCTCCGTTTGGCCAGATCGTGCATTCAAAGTTTGACGTTTTTTTAGCTATTACGCATTTGTGGATTAACTATTCTGTATTTTTATGAATTGCTGCATTTGGCTTTTTGGTTTGATTTGCAATTTGAACACAGGAAATAGAAAATGAACGGTGCTGGAATTTTTCAAGGACATCCTGAACAGGTATTTTTCTCTCGGTCATATGTTCTCGCTTTCTGGCTCGTGCTCCCTGCTCTTTGTATAACTACGTTGTAATGAACCTCCGCTCAATTGATATTGCATATGGTATGTTCTCTTGAATCGATAGTGTAACACAATATAATCCTATATTATGATCCTTGCATCGCATTGGAAAGTTACTGATTTACTCATAAATGTTGGCAGGTATCTCCATATAGGTATAGTCTTAGTTGGAATGTTTCGGCTGGACAGAGGGATAAAAGAATTTCACGAGTTTCGGAGCTTCGGATATCGTGGGAAACCTACTTCTTCAGTTGATTTTTTTATTTAGTGCAAGGCAAATCAAACCCCTAACCTCGGTCGAATTCTTTCAATCAGAGAGGAGAAATAATTGAGATGACAAATAGCAGTAGTAACAATGCTGATGATACTTCAGCAATGGATGGAATATGGATGAGTGTTGAAGATTTTTACTAACATTGGCCTGCTGCTACTGATTACAAGAGTCAAAAAAACAACTAGAGGAGGCTATTGCAGTTTTTTTTTTTTTTTTAATGCTTTTGCAGGTTCGTTTTAAGGCCAAAGCTTGAACAGGAATGCAGATTTTCTATTGAGGCCACAGTGAAAACTAGGAATGGAGATAGCCATATAAGCTAGTTTTTTTTTTTCGATCTGGGCTGGGTGACTAGGATAGGATCCATGTCGGGACAATTTCGGAGATGCCCATGTGGTCGGTTTCTTTATTGGATGCCTGTAACCTGCTAAACCTTGAAATTAGCTGCGGATTTCACAGTTAGCTGCGGAATCATACTGCATTCCGCAACTAATTTGCAGAATCTTATTAAAACAGGACACAATGTTTTGAGAACCACTACAAACCATAACCAGTCAATCTTGAATAGATGAACCTATCAAAGCAATTGGGTTTCATTTTTTTTTAATAGTGTTTTTTTTTATTGAATCAATTGAAATGATGAAGCTTATTTTGTCTCATTTTTCTTTTTTCTTTTTTTCTTTTTTTTTTTTAACATAACAATCATTTTTCTAATCCTCCAGATCACACAAAGTGCAGGAGGAGAAGATACTCAGGAAATTATTATTATTTTTAGATGTAAGAAATAAGGTCTCCTAATTACACTTCCCCAGCAATGGTGCCAAAATGTCTAGTCAATTTAACGTCTTAAATTGCTCTACATAAATTATCAATCTGGGTATCGTAAACTGATGAAGTGTGGTGCACCATATGTGCTTAGTTAACATTTTTCTTACTTCGTTGTTTTATAGTTTATGTTGTTTTGGGGGTTTTGTTCTTGTTGGTTTCCTAAAGTGTTTAATGGAAATGGAAATCCTATTCTAAGGTCTTAAGAATACTTTTAAAGGTTAAATATGGATGTAGATTTCAAGACAAGGTTTATCTCCCTTATGGTAACTTCCAAAACTTAGCACTTTAAAAGATCTCAAAACATGTTATTGATAAAATCAGTACTTGAACAAAAGTATAAATATGCAGCTACTTAAATCAAGCAAAAGATGAAGTGTTGATCATGAAGTTATTTTCTCTGCTGTCCATTTAATTACAGAAATAAAATCTAAACTATTGCACTAAAAAAAAAACCAAAAATTGCAGACTAATGAAAGCAAGATCAATTTACTACACCTATAATTTGATAGCTCGCCAAGTAGCTTCTTGGGTTAAGCCATGGCACCGGAGATAACGTCAAATAACATGAAAATTTGATATCTAAACTACCTACTTGCAGATTAATGAAAGCAAAATCAAATTACTTCGCTTATAATCCGATAGCTCGCCAAGTAGCTTCTCGGGTTAAGCCATGGCATCGAAGATAACGTCAAATAACATGAATAACTTGATATCTAAACTACCTACTTGTAGATTAATGAAAACAAAATCAAATTACTTCACTTATAATCCGATAGCTCGCCAAGTAGCTTCTCGGGTTAAGCCATGGCACTGCAGATAACGTCAAATAACATGAAGAATTTGATATCTAAACTAACTAACAGTAGCAAACAAATCTCACTAAAATCAAAGCATAACAACTGAAATTTAAAAGCTAAAAAGTTCAGCAGAGGAAGCAAGTTTCAGATCACCACTTGATGCAAAAACTACATTAAAAAGCTCGAGCAAAAACTAATAAACAAATACAAGAACATGTAAAGAAAAACTAATCTACAATCAACCAGTTGAACACACTTGCATGAATTAAATTTGCATGAATGGAAACTCTAATCTATCAAATTTGAAAGCAATCAAATGACATAATGAAATCAAAGAAAAATAACAAAATAAAATCTACTCTACCTTACATTCTAATGTGCTCCATGACATCTACTTCACATCTCCTTCCATGTTGAGAACATCAAAGCTTTATTCAAATTCTTCAAAATTACAAAGTACAACAAAGCTATTCAAAGCTTTCCAAAGCCATCAAGGAAGAACTACAAACTCCAAGCTAAAGAACTAAAAAGCCAAGCTAAACTAATGAAGGAGAGAGATCTCCTATTTACACAAAAAGATGAGAAGCCATCTCATTAATGAGAGTCCATGAATCTCTCCCTCCACCTCTAGAGTCCTAATCAAAATAGGAACTGATAAGACACACGTCTTCTTAGAGTTTCAATACAATTAGGAGATTTGACACATATCCTCATGATCCCATGATTCTTTTTACTCAAATTCGAATTTTGCCTTAGAGTGCCACATAAAGGTCTTCTAGAAGCCTCATTTTGACCTACACATGTCAACAATCTCAACCCATTTGTTAGGTATAAGCATATGCACATTATTTTCTAATTTTTAACCACAAATTCACTTAAAAGGGCTTAGAATTAATAAAGTTTGGAAAAACATAAATGTGGCCCAATGATAATGAATGTGGTGACATAGTAGTGAAATGGAGGTGAAATGGAGGTGATATAATGGACATAATAGTGAAAGTGTAATGGAAATGAATGACATTTTCAAGACCCAACACCATGTTTGTTCTGGTACTCTGTTCATCACACTCTTTGTAGGAGATCTGTTGATCACATAAATAGCACATGAAACTGCTTCTGCCTAATACTCATTAGACAAGTTTCTGCCTTTCAACATGCTTCTTACCATGTTCATAATTGTTCCATTCTTTCTCTTTGCTACACCATTCTGTTGCGGTGTGTACCTAGTTGTAAACTGTCTTTTGATTTCATGTTGTTTGCAGTAATAATGAAATGCCTTTGAATCATATTCTTCACCATGATCTGACCTCAATACCTTGATCTGTCGATCACTTTGGTTCTCTGTTAAGGCTTTGAATTCCTTGAACCTTGCAAAAGTTTCAGACTTCTACTTTAAGAAATAAACCCAAGTCTTTCTGCTATAGTCATCAATGAAAGTGAGGAAGTAACAACTTCCACCAATCGACTATGTCATCATAAGTCCACACAAGTCTGTATGCACTAGCTTAAGAAGTTGCTTTGCTCGGTATGCAACTCCCTTTAGAAAATTTCACGTTGATTCTTTCCCAAGATGCAACACTCACAAGCACTAGCAGGTTCTTTGATGGGAGGTAATCCTCTGAGCATCTATTTTTGCTGCAACAATCTTAAACCAGAAAAGTGCAAGTGTCCAAATTGAAAGTGCCATAACCAATAATCATCAAAACATGCAATTGTAAAAGAACTGACCTGATCACTATAATTCATAGTTAGAGGAAAGAGTATGTTCCTCATCATCTGCACCTTTTCTATCAACTTCTTGCTTGGGGGCTTGTCATAAATAACACATTCTTGACCTCGAAAGATAACTCTGTATCCTTTCTGTGTCAATTGACCAACATTTATCAAATTATGTTTGAGACTAAGAACATAATATATCTCTGAGATTGGCTTCGGCTCCCCCCACTTAGTCAGAATGTTGACCACTGCTTTGCCATCTACATCCACAGTCTTGTCAGTCCCCAACTTTACCTCTGTTTTCACAGATTGATCCAAATTTGCAACCAAATTCTTGTTGCCTATCATGTGGTTACTACAACCACTATCTAATAGCCACACACTATCAGAAGGTTCATGCATGGTATGGAAAGCTAGGAACATGGAGTTAGTACTCTCTGTAGTGACATTAACTCCTTGGTTCCCTTGATCAGCGATCTTCTTCCTACAATCACGGGCATAGTGACCAAATTTATTGCAATAATAACATCTCACCTTTGATTTGTCAAATCTTTGATTATTGTTGAAGTTTCTGTAGTTGCTTTCAGTTTCATGTTCATGCTCTCTTCGGCCATCTCTCTGACCACCATATCTTCAGCCTCATCCTCTACCTCTCGATCTACTTCTGCCTCGACCTTTGTCTCTTGAAATAGAAACCTGAATTTTGAAGGTGGTCTCTAAAGTGGAATCCTTATTTATGTTTATCCTTGCCTCATGCAATAGAAATGATCCCATCAATTCATCAACTGTCAATGATGTCAAATCCTTGTCTTCTTCTATGGCTACTACCACAACATCAAATTTGGTAGACAAAGATCTGAGGACCTTCTCAACCACCATTTGATCTTTAATTTCTTCACCATAAATCTTTAACTGATTAATGACAGTTATGACCTGATTCATGAAAGAATCGATGTCCTTTGTCTCCTTCATCTACAGACTTTCAAAATCTCTCATAGTATTCTACAACTCAACAATATTCACTTTGGTCATATCTTTATAATTTGTTGCCAAAATATCTCATGCTTCTTTTGCTGAAGACGTGATCATAATCTTCTAGAACACTGCTCGGTCCACTCCCTATTGGATAAGTTGCAACGCTTGTGCATTCTTCTTCTTGTCTTTCTTCCATTGTTCCCTTTCTGCATTATTGAGAGCTCGTTCTTCAGCTTCATTCTCAGGCTCTGAAAACCAAAACTCGACATAATCCCAAACATCATGAGCCTATAACGTGGTCACCATCTAAATGGCCCACACATCATAATTTTTCCCTGTAAACAATAAGAACTGGAACTTGAAATTTGAGAAAACCACCTTTCTTCAAAAATCTCTTTTTAGAAACCCTAAATATTTCTTTTTTTTTAACTTTGAAAAATCTCTTTCTATAAAAAAAAATACCTTTAAATAAAACACTTCATTATTTTTAATATAAAAAAAAAAACAAAAAAAATTAAAAATAAATAAATAAAAATACTCTTTATAATCACTCTTTGGAAAAATCATATGATAATATTTATACTTCAAAAAACCACGTGACGATTAATGTTCCACTATAAAAAAAAAAATCGTTTAACCTTTTAAAATCTTCATGAAAAACCCACACGTGACTTTCAAAATTATATAAAGAAAAAAAAACAACCACTACTACTTGCGTTTAAAGATGTTTTGAGTCATGGCTTGTCTCAACAGTCAACTACCGTTAATGTACATGGCCATACCACCTAAAATTTCCCTGCGCAAAATGATCAATAATAAACTGCGCAATTAACCTGACTTTGGCAGTTTTTTCACCTAAGTACGAAATGTGCTTTTTTCACTGTTTGACAAATTTGTAAAGTAATTAAAAAAAAAATTGCCAACTTTCTTTTCTGGGCCCTCTTCAGTGGCTCTCCAAGCACCACGGATGGATCTTGGATATTGTGATTTTTCTCTTGCAAGCATCACACGGATGGGTATTGTGATCTTCCTGGAGCTCTGATATCAATTTGTTGTGAAGGCAGAAAACCTAAAACACAAAATTCACACATAAAACTCAGAAGTTGGGGCTCTGATATCAATTTGTTGTAAAGGCAAAAAGTTAAAACACAAAATTCACACATAAAACTCAGAAGCTGGGGCTCGATTTGTTGAGATTTTCTGTTTGTAGCAAAATAGGAAAAATTTCAGCTGATGACAACAATAGAATTCAGGTCCTAGATTAACTCCAGGTTGTTGGGAGGGAGTTAATGCCTCCTATATTTGATGTGAGGGAGTTAATGAGGCTGTTATATTTTCTATGCTATATAACAGGCAACCATTCGGATGGTTTGCTGAGAGGGTCAGAGTTTTGTGAGGATTTCACTATGTAATCTCCAATTTGATTAATAAATTCCTAATGCCTATGTTTGGTGGACGTAGCCCAGATTGGTTGGGTGAACCACGTTAAAAACTGTGTTCATGTGCTTGATTTATTCTTCTGTGTGTTTTAATTAATATTGTTGTGCCTCTGAATTCCAACAATTGGTATCAGAGCATGTTGGAGGTGTTGCCTGGAGGAGCGCACTGCTGAAGGTGGAGCGCTAAGGGTGCTGAGAAAAGTTTTGGGCGGATCGTTTGCGGGCGTGGAGGCCTGTACAGTGCTGGAAACGTGGATTGTTCTGTGCGTGGATTGCTGGTGGAAGACGCCTTGTTCTCTTACCTGCGTGAAACTGTCACGCTGTGTATATTCAGTGGCACAACACATCAGTTAATATTGCGTTTGTTGTGGAACTGTCACGCTGTTGTGAACCGTGGAACTGTCATGCTGTTGACCTGCGTGGAACTGTCACGCTGTTGTGAACCGTGGAACTGTCACGCTGTTGACCTGCGTGGAACTGTCACGCTGTTGTGAACCGTGGCACAACACATCAGTTAATATTGTGTTTGCTGTGCGGTGAGCTGAGTAAAGGTATGTCAATCTACTGCGTGGAGCCTGGTTTTTTAAATCCCTGGTGCGTATTCCAGTAATGATACCTGCGTGCCTATCTTAAGTTCTATTTAGCTGTGGATATGGGTTTTTCAAACAGCGAGCATATGGTCTTTTAACACAGCGTGAATATAATTGAAAACGGCGTGGATATTTTAAACCAGCATGAATATATAACATAACACGGCGTAGTTTTACATATATGCGTTGTGTTTTACATATATATGTTTAAAAAAGAAAAAAGGTTGAAACGCATGTGAAATATACCATGTTAACATAATGGAAAGTGTAAATGGTGGATTAATTTAAAGTGGGTGAACGCATGTTAAATGGTGGATTAATCTTAATGGTGGGGTGTTAAAATATATTGGGGTATATATTTTGGGAACCAGGGTTTTTCAATACCGTACTCCCACGACATTTCCAGGACATCCATCAAAATACTTGAAACAAAAGTTAATAAAACAAAAAAAAATTGTTTTTGGCGGAGGTCTACTGTAATAAGGCAGTTTTTTGTTGTGTCAAAACAAAGGCATAGGCAGAAATTTTTTTGTGAAGGGAAGATATTTTTTGGCAAAGGCAGAAAGGCATAGGCAATTGTTTTTTTAATTGCTGGTTGGATATTGGAGATTATTGTGTTTTTTGATACAAATGGCGAAAACTCAAAGTGCCCGGTTTGAAATTGAGAAATTTAATGGCAAGAATAATTTTGAGATCTGGAAGGTGAAGATGCACGATCTGCTGGTTCAACAAGGTGTGGCGAAAGCACTGTTGGGGAAAAACAAAAGACCTCCTTCCATGACAGAGGATGAATGGGATGAGATGGACGATAGAGCTCTGAGCGCAATTCGGTTATGTCTGGCGGACGATGTTCTGTTCAACATTGTGTCAGAGAAAACCGCCGCAGGTTTGTGGTCGAAGCTTGAGAAGCTCTATATGACGAAATCTTTGACAAATCGGATTCTCCTGAAACGGGAGCTTTACGGTTTGCGGATGAAAGAAGGTACCTCAATTGCTGATCACCTAAATGTTTTTAATACCTTACTGGTGCAATTAGACAGTCTAGATGTGAAATTTGATTCAGAGGATAAGGTAATAACTCTATTATGTTCTTTGCCTGAATCCTGGGATCACTTTGTTACTTCCATAAGCTTTATTACATCAGAAATTCTTGAGTTTGACGATGTTGTTGGAGCCTTGTTGGCTGAGGAGACGAGGAAGAGGTCGAATGCAAACACCTCTACATCAGAGGTAATGATGGCCAGAGGTCGCTCACGATAGAGACACTCCGGGGGAAAGCATAGCGACTCTCGCTCAAAGTCCAAAGGAAAGAAGCCAAAGGTGAAGCGCTGGCATTGTGGCAAGGCTGGACATCTGAAAAAGGATTGCTGGAAGCGAAATCAGGCTGCTAAAGAAGGCTCTTCGACAGAAAAGAAGGAAGCCAACACCACAGATACAGGTTCAGTATCTGGTTCAGGTATGAGTGATGAGGTATTGTCTGTTAAT
This sequence comes from Pinus tabuliformis, assembly GCA_031772625.1. Lineage (NCBI taxonomy): Eukaryota > Viridiplantae > Streptophyta > Pinopsida > Pinales > Pinaceae > Pinus > Pinus tabuliformis. Next base: position 170,995,347 of record CM062810.1, on the reverse strand, counting down.
GTTTCAAAACATGATCAACATTGGTTGTTAGATTCCGGGGCATCTAACCACATGTGTATTCATAAAGATTGGTTTAAAACATATAAATCAATTGATGATGGTGTTGTGTACATGGGTAATGATGTAACATGTAATATTGTGGGAATTGGGAGCATACAACTGCAAATGTTTGATGGGACAACAAAAATATTAACTGATGTGAGGCATGTACCAGATTTAAGGAAAAATTTGATTTCATTAGGAGCACTTGATTCAAATGGATATAAAACTGTAATTCAAGGTGGAGTAATGAAAATTTACAAAGGCATCTTACTAGTTATGAAAGCTAAGAAAGTAGGAAATCTATTTCAGTTAGAAGGTAGAACTGGGTCAGATCATGTGTCTGTGTTTGAACATGACAGTAGTTCCATTCACTTATGGCATCAAAGATTGGGGCATATGAGTGAAAGAGGATTGAAAATTTTGGCTGACCGAAAGTTACTTCCTAATCTAAGATCTGGAAAATTGGATTTCTGTAAACATTGTTTGTTTGGTAAACAAAGTAAAAAAAAGTTTAAAACAGGCAAACATACTAGTAAAGGCATACTTGATTATATCCATTCAGATGTTTGGGGTCCAGCCCCTACAGCGTCATATGGTGGCTCGTCATATTTTGTGTCATTTATTGATGACTTTTCTCGGAAAGTATGGGTCTACATGTTGAAAAAGAAGTCTGATGTTTTTTCAGTTTTCAAGCAGTTTAGAGCATTGGTAGAAAACAGCACTGGTAGAACAATAAAATGTTTAAGAACTGACAATGGTGGTGAGTTTTCCTCCAAGGAGTTTGACAGCTATTGCAAGGATGCAGGGATCGAAAGACATAAGACCACGGTTTATACTCCTCAGCAGAATGGAGTTGCTGAACGCATGAACAGGACTCTTCTAGAGAGAGCAAGGTGTATGCTGAGTAACGCCGGGTTGCAGAAGGAGTTGTGGACGGAAGCAGTGGCAACAGCTTGTTATGTGATAAACCAATCTCCATCAACGGCAATAGGCTGCAAGATTCCGCAAGAGGTATGGAAAGGACACCCTTGTGACTATTCTAAACTCAGAGTGTTTGGTTGTGATGCATATGCTCTAGTGCCTAAACATCAGCGAACTAAATTAGATCCAAAGTCTAAAAGGTATATCTTTGTTGGGTATGGTGATGGAACAAAGGGATATAGATTGTGGGATCCTACTACCCGCAAAATCATCATCAACAGAGATGTAAAGTTTGATGAATCCTCTCTTGTACAATTAGATGTAAATAGTAGATTGAAACAGGATGATGTATCTGATTTCCAGCATATTCAGTTTGACAGCATTTCTAATGATAGTCATAACGACCATAGTTCAGGTTCTAGTCATGAACAGGTTTCAGAATCAGATTATGAACAGGGTTCAGATGGAGGTCATGAACAGGTCTCAGATGGCGATCATGAAGAAGTTCCTACAGATGATAGACAACCAATTGTGGAAGCACCAGAAACATTCTTAGGGAGGTCTACAAGGATCAAACGTCCTCCAAGAAGGTATGATGATCATGTTACTTCAGTTGCTTTGATCGCTAATGATGATGAACCTTTGTGTTATCAGGAAGCTGTAGAAGGTTCAAATAGTGACAAATGGAAAGCAGCCATGAAGGAAGAAATGATGGCCTTAGGTAAGAATGGCACGTGGGATCTGGTTGAACTTCCTAATGGCAGGAAAACTGTGGGATGCAAGTGGGTGTTCAAGGTGAAACGGGGTGTGAATGATACGGAAGACAGGTACAAAGTGAGACTGGTTGCAAAAGGGTTTTCTCAGAAAGCTGGCATAGACTTTCATGAGATATTTTCACCAGTGGTTAAAATTGTTTCAATTAGACTTGTGTTAGCATTAGTGGCTTTGCTTGATTTAGAGTTGCAGCAGTTAGATGTTAAGACTGCATTTCTACATGGTGACTTAGATGAGGAAATATATATGGAACAACCGGAAGGGTTTGTTCACCATCGCAATGAGAAATTTGTCTGCAGGCTCAAGAAGTCATTATATGGCCTGAAGCAGTCGCCTCGGCAGTGGTATAAGAAGTTTGATTCTTTCATGTTGAGTCAGAAATATGTAAGAAGTGAATATGATCATTGTGTTTACTTTAAGCAGTTAAATAATGGCATGTTCATTATCTTAGTGTTGTATGTTGATGATATGCTTTTAGCAAGCAAAAGCATTGAAGAAATCAACAGGTTGAAGACTCAGATGGCAAGGACGTTTGATATGAAAGATCTAGGAGCGGCAAGACAGATTTTGGGCATGGAGATTTTCAGAGACAGGAGTAATGGTAAGATGTGGCTATCACAACAGAAGTATGTTGAGAAAATACTTTTGAGGTTTGGTATGAATAATGTGAAGCCTGTGTCAGTCCCTTTAGCTTCCCGTTTTAAGCTTTCTTCGAGTTTATGTCCTAATACAGAGGAAGAAAAGGATTATATGTCTCGAATTCCGTATGCTAATGTAGTAGGATGTTTGATGTATGCGATGGTGTGTACGCGACCAGATATTTCTCATGCAGTTGGGGTTGTCAGCAGGTACATGGCAAATCCGGGTAAAGAGCACTGGTCAGCAGTAAAATGGGTGCTTTGGTACTTGAGAGGCACAAGTAGTTATTGTATTTCTTACAATAAGAGTAGTGAATTTGTTTGCGGATATGTTGATTCCGATTTTGCAGGTGACTTGGATAAGAGAAGGTCAACTTCAGGATATGTCTTTACTCTTGCAAGTTGAGCTAATAGCTGGATGTCAAAGCTACAAAACATTGTTGCTTTATCCACTACTGAAGCAGAATACATTGCTGCTTCGCATGCTTGCAAAGAGGCGGTTTGGTTGAAAGGTTTGCTTGGTGAGTTTGGTAGGTTACAGAACAACATCAGGTTACTTTGTGATAGTCAAAGTGCAATACATTTGGCTAAGAATCCGGCCTATCATAGCAAATCAAAGCATATTCCAATTAAGTACCATTTTGTAAGACAGGTTATCACTGAAAGGGGAGTCTCTCTTGAAAAGGTGCATACAAAGGAGAACTGTGCAGACATGTTCACGAAACCAGTTTTGTTAGAGAAGCTACGCTGGTGTTTGGCTTCTCTTGGCTTGCAGAAAAGATAAAATAATAATAACAGGGCATCAGGCGAATTGTTGTCAAGGTGGAGATTGTTGAGATTTTCTGTTTGTAGCAAAATAGGAAAAATCTCAGCTGATGACAACAATAGAATTCAGGTCCTAGATTAACTCCAGGTTGTTGGGAGGGAGTTAATGCCTCCTATATTTGATGTGAGGGAGTTAATGAGGCTGTTAGATTTTCTATGCTATATAACAGGCAACCATTCAGATGGTTTGCTGAGAGGGTCAGAGTTTTGTGAGGATTTCACTATGTAATCTCCAATTTTATTAATAAATTCTTGATGCCTATGTTTGGTGGACGTAGCCCAGATTGGTTGGGTGAACCACGTTAAAAACTGTGTTCATGTGCTTGATTTATTCTGCTGTGTGTTTTAATTAATATTGTTGTGCCTCTGAATTCCAACATGATTGATAATTACAATGAAACCAGTGAAAAGTATGTAACATTTTCCAATTAGTAACTCGTCTAAAATAACTTTACATACAACCACACACTATAAATTCGACTATTAATTAACTCGATTTGACTCACCACTAAATTAACTCATTATCTACTTTTAACCCGCTCTTCATGGGGAGTAATTAGCTTATTTTAAGCTATGGATGATTACTCACTTAAATTCGGAATGAACTCGATTGAACTGAATTGAATCTAATCCAATCAATGTGTTTGTTGAAGATCGGATCAGCAAAAATGGTGGACGGAAAATACAGTGCTGTGGTGGCCGGATTGAGCAGGGGTATTGGCTTGGAGACTCTTCGTCATCTGGAAAAACAAGGTCTCACTGTTATTCTGACTGCACGTAACCATACCCACGGCTTCGCCATTGCAAAATCTGTTGCTGATGAAGGATACCCAAATGTTCATTTCCACCAGCTGGATGTCCAAAGCGATCAAAGAGTTTTACTGTTGGTCGATTGGATCAAAAACAAATTCGACGGCATCGAAATACTGGCACCCTTCAACCCCAATTACAGAGTAAACATTGAAGAGAGTATTAAGTATATGAACCATGTGATTGATAGTAACTGTGATTCTTATTCTGCACATTTACTGGAAAGCAGATTAATAATTTTGGAGTGATTGGAGCGAAAATAGACTGGAAATTATGGGGTATTCGGGGCATCGTTCGCGTAGACTGCAGTCTAGGCTATGCGGTATATAAATGAAATGTTATATTTTCAAAAAGCCAATAGGATGTATCTTTTTGCCCTTGAATTCACTAAATTGACATAAACGTTACATTCATTACATGGATGTATTTTTTTTTAACGTCAACAAATATTTTTTTTTTTTAAGAATAGATTTTTTAGGATGTCGATTATTTCTCAAAATATTATAGGTTGAAATATCAAGGATGAAAAGAATTGGTCACTTTTGTCGCATTAAAGATAAAATAATTTTATTTTAAAATATTTATAATTTTATTTTTTACTTACATTTAATTTAATTTTCAAAATATATTTATCACATTATTCAAGGTTATAAATTTTTAAATCAACAAAACTATAATAATTTTGAAATACTTCTCAAACTTAATAAAAAACTACTAATCTTTGTTAGATAATCTCATGTTTCTTTGTTGGATTATCTCATAAACATGAGTTAAAAGGTTAAACTATGTATATAAAAATGCATACATGATTTTGGAAGTTAATGGTTTTTGCTAGACTATGTATATAAAAATGCAATGTATACATGATTTTGGAATTACTAAGTACAGAATGTGGAATTTTCAGAATCTGGGAAACGAGACTCTGAGAATGCAGCTCGATGATGTTGAAATGCTAAGCGAAGAAACGATAGATGGGTTTATCAACATGTATCTTGTTATACTCCTATACCAATAGGTGTCATATTTCATTATTGACTTGTTGAGATTTGTAATATGTTCATCCTTTTCCGTGTTGCAAAGGTTTTCTATATTATCAAAAGAAATAAAAAATGTAAAGAGGGTATACCCTAAAAGAAAAATCAAAGGGTGAAAAGAATAAAATGGTCAAAAAAGTGAAAGAAATGAACCCCAAATAAAGAAGGACCAAGAAAGTGTGCATGTCCAAAATGCCACTACTTTTTCATTTTCTGTAATAAAGCATTGTGTGCAGCTTGTTAATTTATGTCATAGTTGATGAATGGCCAAACAGCTTAATCTTAGCTGGTTCACGTTTGAATTTCCTGTTTTAGAGATAGAGAATAAAATTTGACCAAACTGTTTAATGTTGGCAGATAAGTAGATAGGTAGAGAAGCAAAGGACCTCAACAGTTTAATCTGAGTCCTTGGAAGTAATAAGTGCAGACTTAGGTAGGCTTACCATGAAAAGAAAAGAAAAGTTGAAAAGGGTTTGCTAGTCTAAGTGCACCCAAATAAAGAAGGAAAAAATGCTAGGCAAAATAGGCAGGATAGGTAGATTGATGTTGCAGAAAGACAATTGTGATAAGATTTTGTCTCTAGGAATGTGTTAACTTTCACCTCTATCACAAGTGCAAAGGCGGGCATTGCACTTGGACTAGTTCAAGCAAGGCAAGGTTGACATGACTAATTCCCCTTCATACTTTCCCCTAAATCATTCACTAACTCCCCCAAAGGTATTAAGATCTGCTTAATATCACTAAAATCACTCATTCCATTTCATAAACGTCGCCTAAGTAAATTCCTATTTTACTTAGGAAATTAGCCATATTTCTTGTATAAACCCCTTTTTTCCCCCCTTTTAGCCTAAGTTTTAATGCAAAAAACATTTTAGCTTAGCGCTGGTTCAATTCATTTTTTCATATTAATTGCTAACTAATATTATATAAATCCCTATAATTTTACCCATCCCGTATTATGTAAATGTATGAAAAATCCCCAAATATTAATATATATCCCGCCCCTGGTTAACTATAACTGTATCACTGTTTAAAAAGGGATCACTAGATTTATTGGAAATTTATTAATAACCTTTTCCCCGCCGGGCAGCAAAGGGATTAATTAGCCTCTGGTTAATTAATAACCGACCCCCCCCCCCCCGGGCGACCTCTGGTTAATTAATAACCGACCCTTGGTTTATTGCGTCAACCCCGCAGCTTAACGTCTCGTCATCTCTGGAGCACATCCGCCACCCGATCAACCCCTACACATCCAACAGTGCGCATTCATTTCGCACCACCCTCCACCGCCGACTATTAACGTGCGATTGACCGGTGGTTTTGCGCCATACCAAGGACACACGTCGCGCTCCTGCTATGATCGCTATCCCTCCGTCCGAAACCACTTAACCCCAAAAGCGGTGCGGGGCAAAACCGCTTACCACCGTCCTTCTGCTGACGTCACCCGCCACGTCATTTGTCCCGTACCCTCGCTGACGTCACCTATCCTTCAAATCGTAAACTCCTGCTAAAATTCATTTTGTCAATTAAAAAGGTAAAATATCGTTTTTTGCTATAGTTTGCTGCAAACAGCGCTTCGGGCATGATATCTACTGAGTTCGCAATTCATTCTCGACCGCCTCCAGACCAGAAAAGGATCCATCGACGAGCTCCGCCGCCTGTCAACCGAACCTCCAGTATATGGTTTTCCTCCTTGATCACAGAAGGCAAAGGTTCAGCACCTCAAACTATGTCAGGTTATATCAAGACAAATCTGGAAAGTCTTGACAAAGGATATTATTCCTTTGGATTATGGTGAACTTCGCAATAAGACTGCTAACTGGAGAAATGATTTATTTTACCCTAACCAGTGGGCCTTCAGAGAGACAAATTGCCAGAGGAAAGATGATCGAGAGACACGTTAGCAGTTCTATTTTGCCAGACAGCAGTGAGCAGGAATCAGTTCAGCATTAAAGAGTATCAGATGAGCATTAAAGTGTATTAGTTCAACATTAAAGATGTCAGAGCATAATTAAAGAAGGCAGATAAGAATTAAAGAGCACATTTAAGACAAGCAGTCGATGGAAAGTTATTGCAGAGGATAACCGCGAGCCGAACCCTAAAGGCCTGCTTTCAGCACAACATCAGTTAACTGTTTCTATTTTACTTGTAAACTATTATCAGTTATCCTAGATATTATCTTACAGCTGTTATGAGATATAGGTTGTACATATTTTGTTGTATAAATAACCCCTCCATTAGAGTATTGAGGTGGTCTGTGGTGTGTGGATTTCCTAGATTGTGCTGTAATACCGAAATTTTGGAATAAAGAGCTGTTGGAAATCAAACTTTCGCATGGTCTACTGGATGAAGAATTGAAGCAGAGGACTTGTCACAGATTTCTTGAATCAACTTCCGGATCAATAAGTCCTCTATATCTTCTGTTTTATAATTTTCTTGGTTATTATATCTTCTGTGTTTCATAAATCTGAATGATAAAGAAAATGGTTAATTCCGAATATGCTTGATTGCACTTTGTTTTCAGTCTTTATTATTCTCTGTGTTTTCTTCAGAATTTAGTTAAGCAGTGAACTCTTAATTGCTCATGTTCCCTGATTCTTTCATGCTGATTATTTGCTAAGGAATTCTTAACTGCTCCTTATCAGTAATCATCTATTTTCCCTCTTTCAATATGTTGAAGGATTATTAACTACCCTTCACCCATTTGAGCCCATTCCATCTGTTTCCAGTATCTATTTATTCCTTGTTTGACTACCTTGCTTTGCGAAGCCATCCTCTGTTAAGAAACAAAATCCAGAAAGCCATTTTCTTTTACTCCATCATGCCCAATGGACTGAACTATTTTGTCTTTCCTCTCTGTTCTATTGAATCTCACTATCCAAACTCAAACAAAACCCTTGAACTTCATAACTAGCCTAACATCTTTAAAAACAAAGCTAAATTATAAAGAGAGAGCCCTCTCTGGATACAGATTGGCTAGATTCTGTATCTAAAATATTGGTCTATGGTTACCTCGGCATCCTTCTCTTTCTTACAACTTTGGAGAAAACCTGAGTGTTAACATCATTGGCGACTCCACTGGGGACCTGAATAATTGTTTGTTACTATTTTTTATTGTATAAGCTACAGACGAAGCCTGAAGTTAGCCAGGGAGCCTTTGAAATCCTTTTGCTTTGCAATTGCAGAAGTAAATGAATTCTGCTTCAGTCTATCTTCGGTATAGTTTATGGATTGAACAGTTGGTTTCAAATACTTGATCAGTTCCTCTCTTCAGGAAAGTTCAAAACTCCTACATCTAAAACCTCCTAGAAGAGACTATTAAAAGTTGTATTGTCAAAACTATTTCAAGAAAAAACAAAAAATACACCTAGAAACTGGCTTCAGAAAAGATTCATTACACCAGATCAAATCCTGATCCTAATCCCCCACCTGTGTTTGAAAATCCTAATCTGATTCGATTCTTAGAAGACAAGGAAGCCAAAAAAATTCTGCTAGTTCACACCTTGACAGACATTTGCAGAACTCCATTCAATCTGAGCTTACCTCTAAAAGCATACCAAACCTTTCTGTGATTACAACAGCTTCTCCAATTTCACTGTCTCAAACTACCCTTTCCACTCCTCCATCTTCAACACACATTCCCATTGTTATCCCTACTCCTCTAGTTCTCACATCTATTTCTGCAACCATGGCAAACCGATATACTCCCCTAATCTTACCTGCCAATCCAGAGGTTATGCCCCAAGACTACCAAAGTAAAATCCCTTCTTTTGAAGGTACTGGCACTTACACAGCTCAACAACATACCAATAAAATGACTGACTATTTTGAAAGATATGAAGTTGATGATGATGATGTTAGAATGAAAGTATTTGTTCAAAGTTTAACTAGAGATGTTAGAACCTGGTTTAGAGCCCTCCCTGCAAACAGTATCAATGACCCACAAGCTCTTTATCAGACCTTCTTGAACAGATGGGAAAAGAAAAAAGACCCTCTCCACATTTTATCAGAGTATGAAAACCTAAGAAGAGGCACACAAGAAACTATCCAAGATTATTGTTCCAGATTCAATAATGTATATAATGTTATTCCTCAAAATCTTAGACCTCCTCCAGATTTGGCCTTGATCAAATTCCCTGATGCTTTTGATTCTGATATGGCATATCAACTTAGGGAAAGAGCTCCTCGAAACTTAGAAGAGATGCAGAGTATAGCTCACAGTGTTGAGGCCAACCTGATATCTAAACGATCTAGAGCCAGAGCTGAAAGGAGGACACCTTTCAAAGAAGAACGTTCTGCTTTTGAACAGAAATTAGATGTTATTATTAAAGGAATTGACAGACTTGGAGATAGAGTGGAAACAATTGAGAGAAAATCCCCTTGGGATGGTCAACCAAGCAATACTGGGAGAAATCCAAATTTCAGGAAGAACCAAAATCCTAACACTGGAAAGACAGGGCCTGACCAAAATATTAGGCCCCCATTTCAAGAAAATTATGCTAAAACCTCAACTTCTGATGAACCAAAAGAAGACACTCAAATTAATTTGATGGGACTCAACAATGAACAACAGGTTTTTTTGACTCAAAAGAATCAAGAAGCTCACATCCTTAAACAATTCTAAACTCAGTCAGGTGAATCATTTGACTTTAGGGAGGGATATGATACAGCCATTTATGAAGTCCACAAACAATACAATCTGAGGAGCAGAAGAATAGATGTCCCTGAAAACAATAAACAGAAAGATACCAAGCAGCCTAACAAAGGTAAGATCAGTGCCCCCCCTGTACATATTCTTTCTAAAACAGATCCTAACCCTAACAACCCAATTGTTGAAGATATATCAGACAATCAGCCACCTAACAGACAACCTTCCTCTGCTATTCCTTCTAAATGAAAAGCAGGGGAGCCTCTAGAACTTGATTTGGAAACAACTTCAACCCATAATTCCACTCCTGAAGAGGAGAGAAACGTAGAAAATTCAGCTGTCCAAAATACAAGAACTCAGACCGAAAAACCTTTCAATCTTGAGACAGAAGTAGGCAAACTAAAGATAGTTGTTCCTTTATCAGAATTAGCTAAACATGATGTCTACAGAAGTCAAATTAGCAGATCACTCAAAATTTCTGTGAACGAAGATTCAGTAAACGTTTTTGATGACCAGCCTGAATTGATATTTGGCCCTAAAGTAAATGGAAAAACAGTAGAGGGAGAAGTTCTTCCTTTCTATGTGGGTTTAAACATACATGATAAAATACTCTATAATGCCATGTTTGATTCTGGTGCTTCCCATAACTTAATGCCTAAATATGTAATGGAGAAACTTGACCTTGACATCACCAGGCCATATAAAGACCTTTTCACTTTTGATTCAAGTCAGGTCAAATGTTTGGGGTTAATCAAAGATTTATGTGTGTCACTAGTCCAATATCCTGCCAAAACCTTCTTAATGAACATAGTAGTTGCTGATATTCCACAAAAGTATGGTATGTTATTGTCTAGATCTTGGGGTGCAAAGCTTCAAGGATATCTACAGTTAGACATGTCTTATGCTACTATTTCAGTGTTCGGTCAACCCAAGAGACTATACAGAGAAACCTTAATCAAGTATGTAGTAAGTAGTCAAGAGAAATCTCAAAATTTCTCTATCTACTCAGTACATTCAGATATGGATTCTTTTATCCTTTACAATGCTGAAATTGATCCCCCACATGCAATAAAAGTTCTAGTAGGGGAAACAGAAAAGATTGCAAATGAAAGGTCTGGTGTCCAAATCCAAGAAATTTCTGAAAATCACGAAACATCAGAGAAATCAGAAGAAACTCAAAAACTAGATCTCCCTATTAAATAGATCCTTGAAACTCCAGATACTAATTATGAGCATAAAACCCTTTGGTACTTAGAATTTGATGGTTCTGTCAACAAATTAGGAGCAAGAGCAGGCGTCTAGGTGCACAATCTTGAAAACAATCATGCTGAAGGCCATGCCTACAGGTTAAAATTTAGGTGCACTAATAATATGGCTGAATATGAAGCTCTACTGCTAGGTCTTAAACTGGTCAAGAAATTGGGAGCAACTAGAGTGTCAGTCCTAGGAGATTCTGATTTAATCATTCAACAGATAAACGGAAATTTCTTAACAAATGATCCCAGATTAAGAGAGTACAGAGGGACAACCATAGAGATCCTCAATACATTTCTAGAAACTCGGCTTGCTAAGATCCGGAGAAAACATAACTTGCAAGCTCATAGCCTAGCAATGTTTGCCAGCACCTGTAAATTACCATTTGAACCAAATCATCAATTCACGGCAGAAATTAGACACAAGTCAGCCATACCTGATAATGTGAAGCACTGGCAAGTGTTTGACAATGATAATCAGATCAACAATTTTTTAACTTTAGAAGAAGAATTTTCCAGCACTAACGTAGATGGAGATCCAGTTAGTGAGTTTGATCCAACAAATTAGATAGAAACAAACATTTCAGCAGAAAATGCAACTCAAATGCTACACCTAATGAAATTTACCAAAAGGGAAATACAGGATCTTAAAGAAACAAATGTTGATGAGATTATTGAAGGAGAATCTGAAATTATCAATTTGAAAGACAATCATTTACCTAAAGGAGTAACTCCTTTGGAAGATCTCTTTGATTTCAACGATATTCCAAAGAAACCCCAAATGGAACCTCCAAAAGTAGACATTGAAGACTATAACATAGGAACTGAAGAGAATCCAAAAATGGTAAAATTGTCCAAATCTTTGCCCCCTGATCAAAAACTCAAGTATGTTGAATTGATCAAAGAATTCCAAGATGTTTTTGCCTGGAGCTATGAAGACCTGAAGTCTTATGACACCTCTGTAATTCAGCATACAATACCCCTCAAGGAAAATCAAAAACCATTCAAACAAAAGCTCAGAAGAATCAACCCTATACTGCTTCCTTTAATTGAAAAAGAAATCAAATGAATGCATGATGCAGGGATAATTGCTCCAATCAGGTTTTCAGAGTGGGTGTCTAATTTAGTGCCTACCAGGAAGAAAACAAGAGAAATCAGATTATGTGTTGACTTAAGAAATGTAAACAAGGTTTCTTTGAAGGACAATTACCCTTTACCTAAGATGGATCATATTTTACAAAGAGTAGTAGGTGCTTCTAGGATTTCACTTTTGGATGGGTTTTCAGGTTTCAATCAAATTCTGGTTCATCCTGATGACCAAGAAAAGACCGCATTTACAACACCATGGGGTACATTCAAATATGTTAAAATGTCATTCAGACTTAAGAATGCACGGGCAACCTTTCAGCGAGCAATGAACATAGCTTTTGCAAAAGAGATTCACGATTTTCTGGTTATATATCTAGATGACCTTACTGTGTTTTCTAGATCAGATCAGCAACATTTAGATCATTTAAGACAAGTGTTTTTAAAATGCAGAAAGTATGGTATTTCATTAAATCCTAAAAAGTCCTTGTTTGGTCTAGAAGAAGGCAAACTGTTAGGCCATATCATCTCCAAAGATGGCATCAGAATTGATCCTGCTAGAATAGAAGTTATCCTGCAAATACCCCACCCCAGAAATGTCAAAGAACTTCAAACTTTCTTAGGGAAAATTAACTTTCTAAGAAGATTCATATCTAATTTGGCTGAATTGATTAGATTGTTGAACAACATGTTAAAAAAAGATTCAAAAGTTAAATGGACAGTAGAAGCCAAACAAGCATTTGAAGAAATTAAAATGGCTTTGACCAGAACACCAGTTCTCACAAGTCCAAAGTTCGATAGAGACTTCATAATTTTCTCATTTGCATCAGAACACACCATAGCATCTATTAACTGCAAAAATATGATCAAGGATGGGAAAAACCCATAGCCTTCTTCAATAAAACACTTAGAGATGCACCTCTAAATTACAAAATCATGGAAAAACAGGCTTTTGCACTTGTGAAAGCTATTCAAGACTTCAGAGTCTATATATTGTACTCACATGTAGTAGCTTATGTACCAAATGTTGTTGTCAAATACATCCTGACTCAGGATGGAATTGAAGGCAAACGAGGTAAATAGATAGCTAAAATATTGGAGTATGATATTGATATAAAACCTACAAAGCTTATAAAAGGACAGGGATTGGCTAGACTCGTGACTGAAACAAACTTTCAAGCCCTGGATATTAATGAACTGGATAATGAACAGGAGATGACGACTCCACAAATCAGCTAGGCCTTCTTAGAATCACCTTGGTATGCTGATATTACTCATGTATTATTAAACCTACAGGCTTCTCCAGGGTTATCCAGAACAAAGAAAATGTTTTTAAAGATGAAAGCTTCAAAATTCTGTATTTTAGATGGTGCTCTTTTTTGGAAAAATCATGAATGTATTCTATTGAATTATTTAATAAAAGAAGAAGTTGACAAAGTTCTCAAAGAATTTCATGCAGAGGATTGCGGTGGACACCTTTACTGGAAATCAACTACAGACAAAATCCTAAGGGTTGGATTTTACTGGCCAACCTTGTTCGCTGATGTAAAGAAGTTTGTAACTGCTTGCCACAAATGCCAAATTTTTGAAGGCAAAAGGAAATTGTTACCCTTACCTTTAAGACCAATTTCCACTGAAAATCCCTTTCAACAATGGGGTTTGGACTTCATTGGAGAAATCCATCCTCCCTCTTCTGGCCAACATAAATGGATCCTTACTGCCACAAACTATTTCACCAAATGGATAGAAGCCATTCCCTCTAGACAAGCCAATGATACAGTGATTATAGGATTCTTAGAAACCAATATCTTGTCTAGATTTCATTGTCCTGAAAAGATCATAACCGATAATGCTGTTGCTTTCAAGTCTAAGAAACTGATAAATTTCTGTAACAAATACCATATCCTTTTATGCCATTCCACAACCTATTACCCTCAAGGTAATGGTCTAGTTGAATCCTCTAATAAAAGCCTGATCAATATTATTAAGAAATTGTTGGAAGAGAACAAGAAAAACTGGCACAAACAGCTTATAAATGCACTTTAGGCATATAGACTTACTACAAAGAGATCTATTGGAACTAGCCCTTATGAGCTAGTTTATGGCATGGAGGTTATGTTTCCTTCATCTTTAGGAGTTCCTGTGATGAAATTACTGCAAGAAGCTCAGGTGGAACTCAATGACATTCAAAGGAGAATAAATCAGACCATCCATTTGCCGCAGACCAGAGAAGAAGTACACCAAAGATCCCAAGTGTTACAAGAAAAACTCAAGAAAACATTTGATAAAAAGACCAAAACAAGAGACTTCTATATTGGAGACAAAGTTTTAAGGTGGGATTCCAGGAGAGAAGACAAAGGAAAACATGGGAAGTTTGACTTCCTGCGGAAATGGCCATTTATCATCTATGCATTGCAAGGGAACAATACCTACTTTCTGAAGAGCCTGGATGGCACAGAAACAGAAGAAGGACCAGTGAATGGTCGAATGCTGAAACATTATTTTGATCCAGTTTTTTGATGTATTCTGACTCTAACATGTACATACTATATCCTTGATAATGTCACAGTTTGGATTGGATAGTAACTTGCTGCAGTTGAAGCCCGAAGAGAAGGCCCTAAGCTTCACAAGTGTGTTGTCATATATACAAATAAACCAACCAACAAAAGGAAATTTCAAAGCACAGCAAAAGTTACTTATAAGGCCATCTGACCTGTTGTTCTTAACTTTCCACTAGGGAAAGCCATCCCCAAGTGGAGCCACTGTTATACTCCTATACCAATAGGTGTCATATTTCATGATTGACTTGTTGAGCTCTGTAATATGTTCATTCCTTTCCTTGTTTCAAAGGTTTTCCATATTATCAAAAAATCAAAAAATATAAAAAATGTAAAGAGGGTATAAAATGGTCAAAAAAGTGAAAGAAATGAACCCCAAATAAAGAAAGACCAGGAAAGTGTGCAAGTCCAAAACGCCACTACTTTTTCATTTTCTGTAATAAAGCATTGTGTGCAGCTTGTTAATTTATGCCACAGTTGATGAATGGCCAAATAGCTTAATCTTGGCTGGTTCATGTTTGAATTTCTTGTTTTAGAGATAGAGAATAAAATTTGACCAAACTGTTTAATCTTGGCAGATAAGTAGATAGGCAGAGAAGCAAAGCTCAACAGTTTAATCTGAGCCCTTGGAAGTAATAAGTGCAGACTTAGGTAGGTTTACCATGAAAAGAAAAGAAAAGTTGAAAAGGGTTTGCTAGTCCAAGTGCACCCAAAGAAAGAAGGAAAAAATGCTAGGCAAAGTAGGCAGGGTAGGTAGATTGATGTTGCAGAAAGACAATTATGATAAGATTTTGTCTCTGGGAATGTGTTAACTTTCACCTCTATCACAAGTGCAAAGGTGGGCATTGCACTTGGAGCAGCTCAAGCGAGGCAAGGTTGACATGACTAACTCCCCTTCATACTTTCCCCTAAATCATTCACTAACTCCCCCAAAGGTATTAAGATCTGCTTAATATCACTAAAATCACTCCTTCCATTTCATAAACGTCGTCTACGTAAATTCCTATTATACTTCCCCGGATGCAGGTGACACCATGGTTGAAGGCGAGGAGCCACATGGAAGCCATGTGCGGCCTCAAGCCTGAGGCAGGCATTCAATGCGAACCGCCGCCAAGGAATATAAGCGTGGGTTCAGGTGTGATCATGGACGGCAATTCAATGCACTGTCCGGGGTTCAGGTGCGATTACAGAGTGCAGTTATGGCATGCAGAGTTCGAGGAAAAGATGAGGAGCTTAAGAATGGTGAGGGGGTGGATCGCATTGTGTTGGTTCGCGCTCAGAAACTGGAGACTGGTTTATGGTTTAGGGAGTGTGCATCTGCTTGGTCTATGGTTCACGGAGCAACCGCTCACGCCACTCCTCTGTCAATTGACTGCGGTATCAAGTCTGAAAGGGTGGGTGGAGGGCGCTTCAATCTCCCCAATTCCTCCTATTCTGCTCTGTTCTTCCCCCCGGTTATTTGTGGAAAAATGGTCAGGCCTCGACAGCGCCTTCTCAGCCGTCGAGGCACTAGCCGAGGCGGGTCTTCTCGCCCCTCAGATGCATCTCCCCAATCCCGCTGCTGTCGATGCCTCTGCCATCGAGTTGCAGAAGCCCATCCCATCCAATCGAGCCAATTCTTGGACTCTAGAAGCCCAGAATCGGACTCGGCACCTCTACCTGCGTTTGGCACTGCCGTCTTCTCTTTCAGTAGCTCCCAGGAAAATTCCCGCATCAACGCCCATGTCTCGGTCCTTTTCCTTGAAGAACCGCAGGATGAGGGCGAGGAACACCCCAGCAAGAAGATGCACCAGGCAGGAAGCTCAAGGGATGTCGAGGGATCGCCAGAGGCTGCCCCAGAGCATGCTGTCAATCCACCTCCGTCTCAGGCAGCGCCTTCTCCAACGGGGGACAAGAAAGAATCGGACCCTCTCCCTGAAGGATATGGCTGGTACCCGATCATCGAGGAGGAGCCGGACGATTAGCCGTCCTTTCGCTCAGCATCACTCTCTCAGACGCTGCTCAGGTTCACCCATGATTTACTATGTCTGTTACAATGGCCTACTGTATGTTTTTGCTGTTTATGTATGGTTCAAAAGAAATCTTGTTGAATGCTTTTTGAAGCCCCTGCGAGGGTTCCTAATGAAGGTCTCCTTTTTCCTTTTTGAGCCCCTGCGCGGGTTGTCAATTTTTTCTCTGATAGCACTTCGGTGGTTTAAAGCCCCTACGCGGGCGGTCTGTCTCAGTTGCGGTGCCCCTGCGTGGGCTGCTCTTTCTGATAACTTTCAGTCCAAAGTGCCATCCATGGCCTTTGGCAGTATGACTCAATGACTGTAAATGTTTTCCTGTTCATGTAAATAATAGAATAGCATAGTTTTAACGAGAAAAAAAAAATTCCTATTATACTTAGGAAATTGGCCATATTTCTTGTATAAACCCCTTTTTTCCCCCTTCTAGCCTAAGTTTTAATGCAAAAAACATTTTAGCTTAGCGCTGGTTCAATTCATTTTTTCATATTAATTACTAACTAATATTATATAAATCCCTATAATTTTACCCATCTCGTATTATGTAAATGTATGAAAAATCCCCAAATATTAATATATATCCCGCCCCTGGTTAACTATAACCGTATCACTGTTTAAAAAGGGATCACTAGATTTATTGGAAATTTATTAATAACCTTTTCCCCGCCGCACAGCAAAGGGATTAATTAACCTCTGGTTAATTAATAACCGACCCCCGCCACCAATGAAATTGCGCCTGAACCATTAAAAACCTTGGTTTATTGCATCGGCCCCGCAGCTTAATGTCTCGTCATCTCCGCAGCGCATCCGCCGCCCGATCAACCCCTACACATCCAACGGTTCGCATTCATTTCGCAACACCCTCCACCGCCAACCGTTAACGCGTGATCGGTCGGTGGTTTTGCCGCCGTACCAAGGACACACGTCGCACTCCCGCTATGATCGCTAGCCCTCTGCCCCAAAACCACTTAACCCCAAAAGCGGTGCGAGGTAAAACCACTTACCATCGTCCTTTCGCTAACGTCACCCGCCACGTCATTTGTCTCGTACCCCTGCTGACGTCATCTGTCCTTCAAATCGTAAACTCCCGCCAAAATTCATTTTTTCAATTAAAAAGGTAAAATATCATTTTTTGCTATATTTCGCTACAAATAGCACTCCGGGCATGATATCTATCGAGTTCGCAGTTCATTCTCGACCGCCTCCAGACCAAAAAAGGCTCCATCGACGAGCTCCGTCGCCTGTCAACCGACCCTCTAGTATATGGTTTTCCTCCTTGATCACAGAAGGCAAAGGTTCAACACCCTCAAACTATGTCAGGTTATATCAGGACAAATTTGGAAAGTCTTGACAAAGGATATTATTCCTTTGGATTATGGTGAACTTCGCAAGCAGATTGTCGACCGCAGAAATGGTTTATTTTACCCTAACCAGTAGGCCTTCAGAGAGACAAATTGTCAAAGGAAAGATGATCGGGAGACACGTTAGCATTCTATTTTTCCAGATAGTGGTGAGCAGGGATTAGTTCAGCATTAAATAGTATCAGACGATCATTAAAGTGTATCAGTTCAGCATTAAAGATGTCAGAGCATAATTAAAGAAGGCAGATCAGAATTAAAGAGCACATTTAAGACAGGCAGTCGGCGCAAAGTTATTGCAAAGGACAACCACGAGCCGAACCCTAAAGGTCTGCTTCCAGCACAACATCAGTTAGTTGTTTCTATTTTACTTGTAAACTATTATCAATCATCCTAGATATTATCTCACAGTTGTTATGAGATATAGGTTGTACATATTTTTTTGTATAAATACCCCCTCCATTAGAGTATTGAGGTGGTCTGTGGTGTGTGGATTTCCTAGACTGTGTTGTAATACTGAAATTTTGGAATAAAGAGCTGTTGGAAATCAAACTCTCGCATGGTCTACTGGATGAAGAATTGAAGCAGAGGACTTGTCACAGATTTTTTAAATCAACCTCTGAATCAATAAGTCCTCTATATTTTCTGTTTTACAGTTTTCTTGGTTATTATATCATCTGTGTTTCATAAATCTGAATGATAAAGAAAATGGTTAATTCAGAATATGCTTGATTGCACTCTATTTTCAGTCTTTATTATTCTCTATGTTTTCTTCAGAATTTAGTCAAGTAGTGAACTCTTAATTGCTCTTGTTTCCTTATTCTTTCATGTTGATTATTTTCTAAGGAATTCTTAACTGCTCCTTATCAGTAATCATCCATTTTCTCTCTTTCAATATGTTGAAGGATTCTTAACTTCTCTTCACCCATTTGAGCCCATTCCATATGTTTCCAGTCTCTATTTGTTCCCTATTTGACTACCTTGCTCTGTGAAGCCATCCTCTGTTAAGAAACGAAATCCAGAAACCCATTTTCTTTGACTCTATCATGCCCAATGGACTGAACTATTTTGTCTTACCTCTCTGTTCTATTGAATCTCACCACCCAAACTCAAACAAAACGCTTGAACTTCATAACTAGCCTAAAACCTTTAAAAACAAAGCTAAATTATAAAGAGAGAGCCCTCTCTAGATAAAGATTGGCTAGATTTCGTATCTAAAAGATCGGTTTGCGGTTACCTCGACATCCTTCCCTTTCTTAAACTTTGGGGAAAACCTGAGTGTTAACATATATGAAATGGGGAGAGATTGAAGGCAAGGGTTGGCCACTTCGAACGATAGCGTACGTTGTATCCAAGGTACCCTCAATGCGTACACTAGGCTTCTGGCCAGAGATCTTGAAAACGTGTATGTGAATTGCTTGCATCATGGGAGCCTTGTCAAGACTGAGATGACGGGACAGGAAGGAGATATGTTGGCAGCAGAAGTCGTGGCTTATGTTGCGAGAGTTGCCTTTCTCCCTCCGGGAGGACCTTCGGGCCACTTTTTTAACAAACAAAAGCTTTTTGCTTCAGGGAGCTATGGCCTCTCTATTCAGTGTACATAGTGAATGGAAAATACACCCATTAGGAACTTTCAGTGATAGTTGTTGGGGCTAATTTATTTTGTAGGAATTTATTTTTTTATTGAATATTTATGCGAAAGGAATTTATTTTTTTATTATAAAATAATTAAGTGAATAGGTATATTTATTTTGAGACAAGATTTTTAGAATTTTAATTTAATTGTTAATAATTATTAAATGAATGGTAAGAATTTAACTTTTTCTTAATATTTATGGAATATATTTTTAATAATAATAAGAGATGGAAGGTTGAGATTTATCTTAAATTTAGTTTTGCATTTTTAATTATATATGTTGGACACCTAATCCTAAATGTATTAGTGTGGAAGCTGAATAGACTAAGTAGTCCAAGAGACCTTGGGATGTGGAACCCAACGGTCACATAATGTACTATAAATGTATATCATTTGTCAATAAAAATTGTACTGCATGATTTATCTTTCATATTTTCTCTTGCTGCCCATGTGTGTTTAACATGGTATCAGAGTGAGCGATTGCTGGCCCTGCTCCAATTTGAGCCACTTGTTTTGTGGTCTCTATATATATGTCAGTTCTGCGTTACCTGACCTCTGTCTGCCATATTCCTTTTACCTGGCTCTCTGTCAGCTAGAAGAGGTCTGTCCATGAATGTTTGTCTGTTTGCCATATACCATTTATAAAACATGTACCCTGCTCTTCTATTGCACTGTCATCCTGACATTGAATGCTGGCCTGACATTGAAACGTTTGAGCGTTGTCCTGACCTGAGCACTGTCCTATCTGAGCGCTGTCATAAAACGTTCACCTGAACGTTGTCCTGACCTAAGCACTGTCCTGTCTAAGTGCTGTCATAAAACGTTCACCTGAAAGGAATCCTGTAAAGTCTGCGTTTTGAATCCTGTAAAGACTGCGTTTTTGGTATTGTAACACTGCGTTGATCTGATCCGAGGAATCCTATAAAGTCTGCGTTTTTGGCATGGTAACGCTGCTGGTGCGTCTGTGTTTTTTGGTATAGTAACGCTACTGGATTTGTTTGTCAAATGATTCTCTGAGTTTCGCTGCTTGACATTGAACGATGTGTTCATTCCATTATACCCTTCAAAGAATACTCTCCCCCGCAAGTGAACAGGAGGTCGTTCCTTTTACTATTATCCACATCTTCTAACAGTACCGGCGTGAAGACAGAAGTCCTGTTTTGGATGTTGAAAACCACGATGCCTGGCGCCGTCTGATGCTGGAAACCACGATGCTCAGATGCCCTTCTTCCACAGCAACAAAAACAACAACAAAAACAACAGATCGTGAAATGCCAACACTGTGACCGAGTTGGCCATATGAAAGATCACTGTTTTGATCTTCATCCATGTAAGCACTATCATAAAACTAGCCATTCTTCACACAGATGCTTCAAAAACAAACATTCTGCAAGAACAAAGATTCATCTTGGATGGATCGCTTCTTGGCAATGGGCATCAACAGCCAAGAAGATATTCAAATCACATGTAAGAACTTGTTCCAGTGTATTGAACAGTCTTGCAGTTGAGTTTTCTCCATCATCTCACCTTGTATCTGACAGGGGGGAAATGATGGTCATCTACAAGCTTCAAAGCCACATCAAGCGAGCCTAAGCCACAACCTGCCACACCAGTTTCAGAGTTGTAGCCAGAGACAAAGATGCCCGTGAACATGCCTTCAGTTGGCAATCTGGGACACTTCCTCTAGCAGAAGACTTCAGCTTCTTGCCAGTTTCAGAAGCATTCCAGGAACACAATTGAGAACACTTCCTCTAGCAGAAGACAACAGCTTCTTGCCAGTTTTGGAAGAGTTCCAGGAATTGCATTAAGCATTCCAGAGTTGTTGGTCATCCTTAAACCATCACAGGTTGAGACTTCCCTTTTCAGGTTGAAGTTTTACCTTTTATGCGGGGTGAGACCTCCCTTTTATGGTTGAAGGTTTCCCTCTTTAAAACAATAGGATCACTTCCTCTAGTAGAAAACTTCAGTTTCTTGCCAGTTTTGGAAGAGTTCCGAGAACTGCACTAAGCGTTCCAGTGTTGGTGGTCATCCTTAAACCACTGCCCTTTATACCAACATTTCATAGAGCACATTCAGCCTAGTGCTGCCATGCATTTTTTGCACATTTTGTATTACAACTCTCTTCTTGGACTCATACATAACCCTTCGAATTAAGGGGGGGAATGTTGGACACCTAATCCTAAATGGGTTAGTGTGGAAGCCGAATAGACTAAGTAGTCCAAGAGACCTTGGGATGTGGAACCCAATGGTCACATAATGTACTATAAATGTATATCATTTGTCAATAAAAATTGTACTGCATGATTTATCTTTCATATTTTCTCTTGCTGCCCATGTGTGTTTAACAATATACACATTTAGTTTTGCATTTTTAATTATACACACGTGGTAAATTTGATTTCTATTCAATTTAGATTTATACCACTAAATTCTTATTGCTTATTGTTAATTTACTATATTTTTGTTCTTATATGTTTTTTTAATGTATATATGTTTAACTTATATATTTATATATATATATATATATATATATATATATATATATATATATATTTTAAATAATAATAATAATTTAGTTAATTTTTAAGATTTTTAAATCTAAATATTGTGAAATGTATAATAAGAAAGTATTATAAAATATATAATAATAAAAAATCTTTTAATGTTTATCTATATTTACTAGCTATTTAATTTATATTATTACGATAATTAACATAATTTTGATTCCTTAATCATGAATAATTTATAAACTCCTACGGTTAAATAACTCATTGTATGTGTTTTTTTAATGTATATATGTTTAACTTTTTTTTTATATATATATACATATATATATATAATAATTTAGTTAATTTTTAAGATTTTTAAATCTAAATATTGTGAAATGTATAATAAAAAAGTATTATAAAATATATAATAATAATAAATCTTTTAATGTTTATCTATATTTACTAGCTATTTACTAGCTATTTAATTTATATTATTACGATAATTAACATAACTTTGATTCCTTAATCATAAATAATTTATAAACTCCTACGGTTAAATAACTCATCGTATTGGGCAATTACATCATATTATACATGACCTATTATAAATGTATGTCCAGGAAAATTGACTTTATTGCTCATAATTTCTATTAATATGTGATGTAATACAATCTATTTAATAACTTGGAATACTTGATGATAAATTTCTTGATAATAAATTTGTGTTTGTTGCTTATTATGTCTAGCACAATTCTGAAAATGTATAGTGCTATTTTTATTAACTATCACTACTTTAAAATTGAGGTTAGTTTATTGAAAAAAAATAAAGCTTTTTTTTAATAAAAAAGAGTTTTATCAAATTGAGGGAGAGAAATAGATACAAAGATGGAGAGTACAAAAGAAAAAAAAATGTCTATACTATATAGTATTATATAATATTGAACATTATTAACCATAAAAGAAGAGGAAGTAATGTTTTTACAAAAGGCAAAATAAGTTGGATTTAAACGTTTTGGCTTTTCATTGAAATAGATGCATTGATTTCAATGTAGATGTTGATTTCTAATCTTATTTGATTGATTGTACTAGATGCATTGATTTTATTGTAGTTGTTGATTTTTAATCATTGATTTCTATGTAGACTTTGATTTCTAATTCTATTTGATTGCTTGCACTAGATGCATTGATTTTAATGTAGATGTTGAATTCTAATTTTATTTTAATTACTTGCACTAGATGCATAGATTTCAATGTAGATACTGATCTAATCCTATTTGATTGCTTGCACTAGATGCATGATTTTAGTGTAAATGTTTATTTCAATCTTATTTGATTGTTTGCACTAGATGCATTGAATTTAGTGTAGATGTTGAATTCTATTTTGATATAACTACATGTATGATGTACATTAATTTCAAAGTAATTAGATTAATAGTGTGCATTGATTTCAGTGTAAGCAAAAACAAATATTGATGACTTGCATTGATTTTTGTATTACAATAATTAAAAAAAAAATCATCTTAAATAAAATGTTCACTTACCTAAAGGTAGACTATTTGTAATTAACTACATTATTATTATTCTTGTTTTCTATCATTTTACATTGTTAGTCACTTTGCATTCAAAGAAAGTAGTAAAAAATAACTACCAATGAAACTTACTTGGGGTTTAGTAGTACATAATTCACAATGATTGAAATTGGAAAAAAACTACTATTAATGTTGGACAACAAGAGAGACAATTTATGATGTCAATACAATAGCTTGAGTTAAATATTTGAATGGTCTACGATTTGAAAAACAAAAACAAACATGTGTGACCATAAGAACAATAGAAGAAAATAGTTTGAACAACAAAAGAGACAATTTATGATGTTAATACAATAGCTCGAGTTAAAGATTTGAATGGTCTACAATTTCAAAAACTAAAAGGTGTGACCATAAGAACAATAAAAGAAAATAGCTTGAGATTGACCTTAATGAATACTATTTGTAATTGACTACATTCTATTAGTCACATTTTATATAATTAACATTGTTACATTGTCACTTTCCGTTCAAAATTTTTATTTCATCATTTTTCAACACTGTTATGAACATTTTTTATCATCTCAACAAAGTAAGGTAACTGAGAAAAAATAAATTTAAAATTACTAGATTAAACTTAGAAATATTTAACATATTTAAAATGATCAGAATAAATAAATGTTCAACAAATTTCGTGTGATCACATGTTACTCAAACTATCCTAGATCCATCTTAACCCCCAATCTATCATGCACCTCAAGAGATTTGATCCCTCTTGATTATTAATAGATATGTGGTTAAAATAAATATAAAAATTCATTTTATAAATATTGATTTTACAAATTATTTTACACATTCAATAAATTATATATATATATATATATATATATATATATATATATATAATTTACATTTTTTTAAAGTGTAAGATGATATTGTAATTCAATATAATATTTGATTTTATGGATAAGATTAAGGTTAATTGTTGCTTAAAATTCATGATTGTGATGGGATTCCTTCATTTCATTATTGGAGAGATGTTGTACTAGAGCTCTAGGTTAATGAGACTTTAGATTTAAAAATAAACTAATATAGAATCAATCATGGGAAAGGTGTAGAAGTAAATAAATAATAATAATAAAACATAATATAGATTCAAATAAAGAATTAATAAAAAATAATAAAAATGATAAGTACACATATTACATTTCTAAAAAATTTGGTAGTAAGCGTATTACGTTTAAATAATGATAATTCATATTAGTAATCATAATATTTTGAAATTCTATTTTGAAATTTAATTAATAACTATTGAAAGACTTAATACTTATAATAATTTTAGTTATTTATTTATTCTAACTTTTTGTTGCTTTTCTCTAAGTTGAGTATGGCGGAGATGATGTAACGTCCTATTACATTATGTTATCTAAATATATTGGCTCACCATATTAAGTAAAAATTAAAATTATAAAATAATAATATTGTTTGCCTCGGGTAGCTTAAGTGGCAGTGGCCATGAAAATGAAGTCTCACTGAACCAGAAGTTTTGGGTTCAAATCTTGTGCTACCCTCCCCCGTAACGGGGTGAATAATGGACATGTAAACACGAAAATCGGAGAGCCTTACCAAGCTCACAAATAAAAATAAAAATATTATTATTAATTATTAATAATTAGGCTAATCTAGATCCATCTTAAGTCCAAACCAAATCTCATAAGGTGCAAACATTCCTTAGAGTTAAGATGGATCTAGATTAGTATACAAAAAAACCTATGATATACACTATATCTCCTTGTTCATGTTCCTCATATATATATATATATATATATATATATATATATATATATATATATATATATATATATATATGCAAAAAAATGTTGTAACTCTTTTATATATACTTGTGCTGAGAGGGGTCTCTTTAGTCTAGTATGATAGAGATATTGCAATATAATGTCATTTAAATAAAAATTAAATTAAATAAAAAGATTAATGTAATGTAAACATTTCAACTCTTTCAAAATAAAATAATATAAAAAATAACAAAATAAAATAAACCTATAAAAATAAAATAATAACAAAAATAACTCATGATATTCATGCGGAATATAGACTATTTAAAGGTGGAATTAAACCAACCTAGATCCATCTTAACTTTGGATCTACCATTGATTTTTGTATTACAATAATTAAAAAAAAAAATCATTGATGACTAGATGCATTGAATTTAGTGTAGATGTTGAATTTTATTTTGATATAACTACATGTATGATGTACATTAATTTCAAAGTAATTAGAATAATAGTGTGCATTGATTTCAGTGTAAACAAAAAAAAAATATTGATGACTTGCATTGATTTTTGTATTACAATAATTAAAAAAAAAAAAAAAAAAAAAAAAATCATTTTAAATAAAATGTTCACTTACCTAACGGTAGACTATTTGTAATTGACTACATAATTATTATTCTTGTTTTCTATAATTTTACATTGTTAGTCACTTTGCATTCAAACAAAGTAGTAAAAAACAACTACCAATGAAACTTACTTGGGGTTTAGTAGTACATAATTCACAATGATTGAAATTGGAGAAAACTACTGTTAATATTGGACAACAAGAGAGACAATTTATGATGTCAATACAATAGCTTGAGTTAAAGATTTGAATGGTCTACAATTTGAAAAACAAACAGGTGTGACCATAAGAACAATAGAAGAAAATAGTTTGAACAACAAGAGAGACAATTTATGATGTTAATACAATAGCTCGAGTTAAATGTTTGAATGGTCTACGATTTCAAAAGTAAAAGGTGTGACCATAAGAACAATAGAAGAAAATAGTTTGAGATTGACCATAATGAATACTATTTGTAATTGACTACATTCTATTATTCACATTTTATATAATTAACATTGTTACATTGTCACTTTGCATTCAAAATTTTTATTTCATCATTTTTCATCACTGTTATGAACATTTTTTATCATCTCAACAAAGTAAGGTAACTGAGAAAAAATAAATTTAAAATTACTAGATTAAACTTAGAAATATTTAACATATTTAAAATGATCAGAATAAATAAATGTTCAACAAATTTTGTGTGATCACATGTTACTCAAACTATCCTAGATCCATCTTAACCCCCAATCTATCATGCACCTCAAGAGATTTGATCCCTCTTGATTATTAATAGATATGTGGTTAAAATAAATATAAAAATTCATTTTATAAATATTGATTTTACAAATTATTTTACACATTCAATAAATTATATATATATATATATATATATATATATATATATATATATATATATATATATATATATAATTTACATTTTTTTTGAAGTGTAAGATGATATTGTAATTCAATATAATATTTGATTTTATGGATAAGATTAAGGTTAATTGTTGCTTAAAAATTCATGATTGTGATGAGATTCCTTCATTTCATTATTGGAGAGATGTTGTACTAGAGCTCTAGGTTAATGAGACTTTAGATTTAAAAATAAATTAATATAAAATCAACCATGGGAAAGGAGTAGAAGTAAATAAATAATAATAATAAAACATAATATAGACTCAAATAAAGAATTAATAAAAAATAATAAAAATGATAAGTACACATATTACATTTCTAAAAAACTTGGTAGTAAGCGTATTACGTTTAAATAATGATAATTCATATGAGTAATCATAATATTTTGAAATTTAATTAATAACTATTGAAAGACTTAATACTTATAATAATTTTAGTTATTTATTTATTCTAACTTTTTGTTGCTTTTCTCTAAGTTTAGTATGGCAGAGATGATGTAACGTCCTATTACATTATGTTATCTAAATATATTGGCTCACCATATTAAGTAAAAATTAAAATTATAAAATAATAATAATAAAAATAATAATATTGTGTGCCTTGGGTGGCTTAACTGGCAGTGGCCATGAAAATGAAGTCTCACTGAACCAGAAGTTTTGGGTTCAAATCTTGTGCTACCCTCCCCCGTAACAGGGTGAATAATGGACATGTAAACACGAAAATCGGAGAGCCTAACCAAGCTTACAAATAAAAATAAAAATATTATTATTAATTATTAATAATTAGGCTAATCTAGATCCATCTTAAGTCCAAATCAAATCTCATAAGGTGCAAACATTCCTTAGAGTTAATATGGATCTAGATTAGTATACAAAAAAACCTATGATATACACTAAATCTCCTTGTTCATGTTCTTTATATATATATATATATATATATGCAAAAAAATGTTGTAACTCTTTTATATATACTTGTGCTGAGAGGGGTCTCTTTAGTCTAGTATGATAGAGATATTGCAAGATAATGTCATTTAAATAAAAATTAAATTAAATTAAAAGATTAGTGTAATGGAAACATTTCAACTCTTTCAAAATAAAATAATATAAAAAATAACAAAATAAAATAAACCTATAAAAATAAAATAAAAACAAAACAAAAACAAAAATGACTCATGATATTCATGTGGAATATAGGCTATTTAAAGGTGGAATTAAACTAACCTAGATCCATCTTAACTTTGGATCTACCATTGATTTTTGTATTATAATAATTAAAAAAAAAAAATCATTGATGACGAGATGCATTGAATTTAGTGTAGATGTTGAATTTTATTTTGATATAACTACATGTATGATGTACATTAATTTCAAAGTAATTAGATTAATAGTGTGCATTGATTTCAGTGTAAGCAAAAAAAAATTATTAATGACTTGCATTGATTTTTGTATTACAATAATTTAAAAAAAAAAAAAATCATCTTAAATAAAATGTTCACTTACCTAACGGTAGACTATTTGTAATTGACTACATTATTATTATTCTTGTTTTCTATAAGTTTACATTGTTAGTCACTTTGCATTCAAACAAAGTAGTAAAAAACAACTACCAATGAAACTTACTTGGGGTTTAGTAGTACATAATTCACAATGATTGAAATTGGAGAAAACTACTGTTAATATTGGACAACAAGAGAGACAATTTATGATGTCAATACAATAGCTTGAGTTAAAGATTTGAATGGTCTACAATTTGAAAAACAAACAGGTGTGACCATAAGAACAATAGAAGAAAATAGTTTGAACAACAAGAGAGACAATTTATGATGTTAATACAATAGCTCGAGTTAAAGATTTGAATGGTCTACGATTTCAAAAACTAAAAGGTGTGACCATAAGAACAATAGAAGAAAATAGTTTGAGATTGACCATAATGAATACTATTTGTAATTGACTACATTCTATTATTCACATTTTATATAATTAACATTGTTACATTGTCACTTTGCATTCAAAATTTTTATTTCATCACTATTATGAACATTTTTTATCATCTCAACAAAGTAAGGTAACTAAGAAAAAATAAATTTAAAATTACTAGATTAAATTTAGAAGTATTTAACATATTTAAAATGATCAGAATAAATAAATGTTCAACAAATTTTGTGTGATCACATGTTACTCAAACTATCCTAGATCTATCTTAACCCCCAATCTATCATGCACCTCAAGAGATTTAATCCCTCTTGATTATTAATAGATATGTGGTTAAAATAAATATAAAAATTCATTCTATAAATATTGATTTTACAAATTATTTTACACATTCAATAAATTATATATATATATATATATATATATATATATATATATATATATCATTTACATTCTTTTTAAAGTGTAAGATGATATTGTAATTCAATATAATATTTGATTTTATGGATAAGGTTAAGGTTAATTGTTGCTTAGAAATTCATGATTGTGATGAGATTCCTTCATTTCATTATTGGAGAGATGTTGTACTAGGTTAATGAGACTTTAGATTTAAAAATAAATTAATATAGAATCAACCATGGGAAAGGAGTAGAAGTAAATAAATAATAATAATAAAACATAATATAGACTCAAATAAAGAATTAATAAAAAATAATAAAAATGATAAGTACACATATTACATTTCTAAAAAACTTGGTAGTAAGCGTATTACATTTAAATAATGATAATTCATATTAGTAATCATAATATTTTGAAATTTAATTAATAACTATTGAAAGACTTAATACTTATAATAATTTTAGTTATTTATTTATTCTAACTTTTTGTTGCTTTTCTCTAAGTTTAGTATGGCAGAGATGATGTAACGTCCTATTACATTATGTTATCTAAATATATTGGCTCACCATATTAAGTAAAAATTAAAATTATAACCCGGATGCGGGTGTTTAGAGTCGCATTCACTACGATGGGACTAGAGTGGGCGGAGCCGAGACGCCACCTGCCAGCCATGTACAGAGGACTGAAAGCCATGTGGAGGGAGGATCACCCGCAGGTGGGATTAATAGAGTGTAAGGGAATGTCTGAGGTTAACATTAATTCGTTGTCCCTCCTCGCATGCACTGACTGTTATCGGCTCTCGGCTCCCATGAATGCCATAGTTATGGCGGGAGGGTCTCGAGACAGAGGAAAATGTTTATTAGCCAGTTTCCGCCATGGTTACACTCTGATGTTTCTTGTGCTGTGTTTGTTGGTTGCGGGTGCTGCGAGTGCGAAGTCTCTGGGGTGGTTGGGCTCTAGCTCTACTTCACCGTCCTCCGTTGTGGCTTTGGGCACCCATCCACAGGCCTGTGTGTTTGGTCCGCGCTGCATATCTCATGTTGTTTGTTCTGTTAACATTCACAGTGCTATCATGCCTCGGCTCCGCCAAAGGATGCTCAGCCGCAGAGGCTCAACGAGGGGCGCTCCTTCTCGCCCTTCCTCCAGTGACGCCGCCTCGAGTCAGGACCCTCGCTCATGCAGTGGAAGAGGGGGCATTCTGAGGCCCAGCCAATTTCTCGAACCCAACTCCCCAGGCTCTTCGTCTTCGCCCTCCTTCGGCTCAGCTATCTTCACCTTCAACTGTTCCCTTAATCACCCACGGATCACTGCACATGTTTCTGTCCTCTTTTTAGAGGAAGCCCAAGAAGAGGGCGATCCCAGTGCTCCGTTGCCAATTGCAGAGGAAGCCCAAGAAGAGGGCGATCCCAGTGCTCCGATGCCAATTGCAGGCTCACCGCGAGAGATGGAACCGCTGGCCAGCATTGTCAATGTCACTCCAATGGCGCATGTTCCTCCGGTCATGCACGAAAATGAGGCGACCCAAGCTCAGGAACTGGCTGAAGGAGGTTGGTGTAGGATCATGGAGGAGATACCAGACGTTTAAATCAAGCTTTGCAGCTTCTTAACAGGTTTTGCGGCCCAGTTGAGAGGGCTTTTTGTTAATTGTGTTGAACTTAGTTTCTGCTATCGTGTCGAGGTCAATCTTCTGTTTCTGATGTGTTTTCTTGTTGTTTGTGTTCCTTTGGATCCCCTGCGTGGGACTGCAAAACACAGTCTCGTCCAATTTCATAGTTTTGGACACTTTCTGTTTCAAACGGCCTTCCTCTCAGGCTAGCTGGCTCATTATGCTCACCATGTTGTAATTTTACTCTTTTACTGTGAATAATAGTATAGTCTTATTTAGAAAAAAAAAAAAAAAAAAATTATAAAATAATAATAATAATAAAAATAATAATATTGCGTGCCTCGGGTAGCTTAAGTGGCAGTGGCCATGAAAATGAAGTCTCACTAAACCAAAAGTTTTGGGGTTCAAATCTTGTGCTACCCTCCCTCGTAACGGGGTGAATAATGGACATGTAAACACAAAAATCGGAGAGCCTTACCAAGCTTACAACTAAAAATAAAAATATTATTATTATTTATTAATAATTAGGCTAATCTAGATCCATCTTAAGTCCAAATCAAATCTCATATGGTGCAAACATTCCTTAGAGTTAAGATGGATCTAGATTAGTATACAAAAAAACCTATGATATACACCAAATCTCCTTGTTCATGTTCCCCATATATATATATATATATATATGCAAAAAAATGTCGTAACTCTTTTATATATACTTGTGCTGAGAGGGGTCGCTTTAGTATAGTATGATAGAGATATTGCAAGATAATGTCATTTAAATAAAAATTAAATTAAATTAAAAGATTAATGTAATGGAAACATTTCAACTCTTTCAAAGTAAAATAATATAAAAAATAACAAAATAAAATAAACCTATAAAAATAAAATAAAAACAAAACAGAAACAAAAATGACTCATGATATTCATGTGGAATATAGGCTATTTAAAGGTGGAATTAAACCAACCTAAATCCATCTAAACTTTGGATCTACCATTGATTTTTGTATTACAATAATTAAAAAAAAAAAAATCATTGATGACTAGATGCATTGAATTTAGTGTAGAAGTTGAATTTTATTTTGATATAACTACATGTATGATGTACATTAATTTCAAAGTAATTAGATTAATAGTGTGCATTGATTTGAGTGTAAGAAAAAAAAAATGATTGATGACTTGCATTGATTTTTGTATTACAATAATTAAAAAAAACATCATATTAAATAAAATGTTCACTTACCTAAAAGTAGACTATTTGTAATTGACTACATTATTATTATTCTTGTTTTCTATAATTTTACATTGTTAGTCACTTTGCATTCAAACAAAGTAGTAAAAAACAACTACCAATGAAACTTACTTGGGGTTTAGTAGTACATAATTCACAATGATTGAAATTGGAGAAAACTATTGCTAATATTGGACAACAAGAGAGACAATTTATGATGTCCATACAATAGCTTGAGTTAAAGATTTGAATGGTCTACAATTTGAAAAACAAACAGGTGTGACCATAAGAACAATAGAAGAAAATAGTTTGAACAATAAGAGAGACAATTTATGATGTTAATACAGTAGCTCGAGTTAAAGATTTGAATGGTCTACGATTTCAAAAACTAAAAGGTGTGACCATAAGAACAATAGAAGAAAATAGTTTGAGATTGAACATAATGAATACTATTTGTAATTGACTACATTCTATTATTCACATTTTATATAATTAACATTGTTACATTGTCACTTTGCATTCAAAATTTTTATTTCATCATTTTCATCACTGTTATGAACATTTTTTATCATCTCAACAAAGTAAGGTAACTGAGAAAAGATAAATTTAAAATTACTAGATTAAGCTTAGAAATATTTAACATATTTAAAATGATCAGAATAAATAAATGTTCAACAAATTTTGTGTGATCACATGTTACTCAAACTATCCTAGATCCATCTTAACCCCCAATCTATCATGCACCTCAAGAGATTTGATCCCTCTTGATTATTAATAGATATGTGGTTCAAATAAATATAAAAATTCATTCTATAAATATTGATTTTACAAATTATTTTACACATTCAATAAATATATATATATATATATATATATATATATATATATATATATATTATTTAAATTTTTTTAAAGTGTAAGATGATATTGTAAATCAATATAATATTTGATTTTATGGATAAGATTAAGGTTAATTGTTGCTTAAAAATTCATGATTGTGATGAGATTCCTTCATTTCATTATTGGAGAGATGTTGTACTAGAGCTCTAGGTTAATGAGACTTTAGATTTAAAAATAAATTAATATAGAATCAACCATGGGAAAGGAGTAGAAGTAAATAAATAATATAGACTCAAATAAAGAATTAATAAAAAATAATAAAAATGATAAGTACACATATTACATTTCTAAAAAACTTGGTAGTAAGTGTATTACGTTTAAATAATGATAATTCATATTAGTAATCATAATATTTTGAAATTTAATTAATAACTATTGAAAGACTTAATACTTATAATAATTTTAGTTATTTATTTATTCTAACTTTTTGTTGTTTTTCTCTAGGTTTAGTATGGCAGAGATGATGTAACGTCCTATTACATTATGTTATCTAAATATATTGGCTCACCATATTAAGTAAAAATTAAAATTATAAAATAATAATAATAAAAATAATAATATTGTGTGCCTCGGGTAGCTTAACTGGCAGTGGCCATGAAAATGAAGTCTCACTGAACCAAAAATTTTGGGTTCAAATCTTGTGCTACCCTCCCTCGTAACGGGGTGAATAATGGACATGTAAACACGAAAATCGAAGAGTCTTACCAAGCTTACAAATAAAAATAAAAATATTATTATTAATTATTAATAATTAGGCTAATCTAGATCCATCTTAAGTCCAAATCAAATCTCATAAGGTGCAAACATTCCTTAGAGTTAAGATGGATCTAGATTAGTATACAAAAAAACCTATGATATACACTAAATCTCCTTGTTCATGTTCCTCATATATATATATATATATATATATATATATATATATGCAAAAAAATGTTGTAACTCTTTTATATATACTTGTGCTGAGAGGGGTCTCTTTAGTCTAGTATGATAGAGATATTGCAAGATAATGTCATTTAAATAAAAATTAAATTAAATAAAAAGATTAATGTAATGTAAACATTTCAACTCTTTCAAAATAAAATAATATAAAAAATAATAAAATAAAATAAACCTATAAAAATAAAATAAAAACAAAACAAAAACAAAAATGACTCATGATATTCATGTGGAATATAGGCTATTTAAAGGTGGAATTAAACCAACCTAGATCCATCTTAACTTTGGATCTACCATTGATTTTTGTATTACAATAATTAAAAAAAAAAAAAAAAATCATTGATGACCAGATGCATTGAATTTAGTGTAGATGTTGAATTTTATTTTGTTATAACTACATGTATGATGTACATTAATTTCAAAGTAATTAGATTAATAGTGTGCATTGATTTCAGTGTAAGCAAAAAAAAATATTGATGACTTGCATTGATTTTTGTATTACAATAATAAATAAAAAAATCATCTTAAATAAAATGTTCACTTACCTAACGGTAGACTATTTGTAATTGACTACATTATTATTATTCTTGTTTTCTATAATTTTACATTGTTAGTCACTTTGCATTCAAACAAAGTAGTAAAAAACAACTACCAATGAAACTTACTTGGGGTTTAGTAGTACATAATTCACAATGATTGAAATTGGAGAAAACTATTGTTAATATTGGACAACAAGAGAGACAATTTATGATGTCAATACAATAGCTTGAGTTAAGGATTTGAATGGTCTACAATTTGAAAAACAAACAGGTGTGACCATAAGAACAATAGAAGAAAATAGTTTGAACAACAAGAGAGACAATTTATGATGTTAATACAATAGCTCGAGTTAAAGATTTGAATGGTCTACGATTTCAAAAACTAAAAGGTGTGACCATAAGAACAATAGAAGAAAATAGTTTGAGATTGACCATAATGAATACTATTTGTAATTGACTACATTTTATTATTCACATTTTATATAATTAACATTGTTACATTGTCACTTTCCATTCAAAATTTTTATTTCATCATTTTTCATCACTGTTATGAACATTTGTTATCATCTCAACAAAGTAAGGTAATTGAGCAAAAATAAATTTAAAATTACTAGATTAAACTTAGAAATATTTAACATATTTAAAATGATGAGAATAAATAAATGTTCAACAAATTTTGTGTGATCACATGTTACTCAAACTATCCTAGATCCATCTTAACCCCCAATCTATCATGCACCTCAAGAGATTTGATCCCTCTTGATTATTAATAGATATGTGGTTCAAATAAATATAAAAATTCATTTTATAAATATTGATTTTACAAATTATTTTACACATTCAATAAATTATATATATATATATATATATATATATATATATATATATATAGATCATTTACATTTTTTTTAGAGTGTAAGATGATATTGTAATTCAATATAATATTTGAATTTATGGATAAGATTAAGGTTAATTGTTGCTTAAAAATTCATGATTGTGATGAGATTCCTTCATTTCATTATTGGAGAGATGTTGTACTAGAGCTCTAGGTTAATGAGATTTTAGATTTAAAAATAAATTAATATAGAATCAACCATGGGAAAGGAGTAGAAGTAAATAAATAATATAGACTCAAATAAAGAATTAATAAAAAATAATAAAAATGATAAGTACACATATTACATTTCTAAAAAACTTGGTAGTAAGCGTATTACGTTTAAATAATGATAATTCATATTAGTAATCATAATATTTTGAAATTTAATTAATAACTATTGAAAGACTTAATACTTATAATAATTTTAGTTATTTATTTATTCTAACTTTTTGTTTCTTTTCTCTAAGTTTAGTATGGCAGAGATGATGTAACGTCCTATTACATTATGTTATCTAAATACATTGGCTCACCATATTAAGTAAAAATTAAAATTATAAAATAATAATAATAAAAATAATAATATTGTGTGCCTCGGGTAGCTTAAGTGGCAGTGGCCATGAAAATGAAGTCTCACTGAACCAGAAGTTTTGGGTTCAAATCTTGTGCTACCCTCCCCAATAACGGGGTGAATAATGGACATGTAAACACGAAAATGGGAGAGCCTTACCAAGCTTACATAAAAAATAAAAAAATATTATTATTAATTATTAATAATTAGGCTAATCTAGATCCATCTTAAGTCCAAATCAAATCTCATAAGGTGAAAACATTCCTTAGAGTTAATATGGATCTAAATTAGTATACAAAAAAACCTATGATATACACTAAATCTCCTTGTTCATGTTCCTCATATATATATATATATATATATATGCAAAAAAATGTTATAACTCTTTTATATATACTTGTGTTGAGAGGGGTCTCTTTAATCTAGTATAATAGAGATATTGCAAGATAATGTTACTTAAATAAAAATTAAATTAAATAAAAAGATTAATGTAATGTAAACATTTCAACTCTTTCAAAATAAAATAATATAAAAAATAACAAAATAAAATAAACCTATAAAAATAAAATAAAAACAAAACAAAAACAAAAATGACTCATGATATTCATGTGGAATATAGGCTATTTAAAGGTGGAATTAAACCAACCTAGATCCATCTTAACTTTGGATCTACCAAGCGGAAAAAGACGACAGAGAGAGATCATGTTTCTTTTCACTTTAAAAGAGATTTGCATCTCAAGAGATTTGATGTCTCTTGGCACTTGGTAGAGGGGAGTTAAAATGAATCTAGACTAGTACTAAGAATAATTGTTAACTCATATATATATATATATAAACAACGTTTAGAAATTAAAATATTTTATTAGTATACACATGTTTCTCTCTTATATGTAATTTTCTTATTTTATTGAAATATTACACTTCTATTATAATTGTTTATAAACATCTAAATTTGTTCTATTTAAATTTATATGGTATAAATGCAAAATTAACACACATGTATATTTATAAATAATAAATAACAACAAAATTTGAATATTAAAATATATTTTTAATTTGCACATATTTGTTTTATATGTTAAATTTTTATATTTTATTAAAATGTTGCACTTCTATTTTAATTGTTTATAAATTAATAAATTTATATAATTTAAATGTATATGGTATATATTAATACACATATGACAACAAAATTTAAATATTAAATACTTTTTAATTTATATTCATTTCTTATATATTCAACTTCTATATTTTATTGGAATATCACACTTCCATTATAACTATTTATAAATATATACAATTTTTTTTATTGAAATATCACACTTCTATTATAACTGCTTATAAATATATAAATTTATAATTTATGTGAATTTATATATATTAAAAAATGATAACACAATTTAAAGAATAAAATATATTTTTAATTTACATATTTTTATATATTTATTTTTTATACTTTATTGAAATATCATACTTTACTTTTTATTATAACTTTTATAAGTATATAAATTTATATAATTAAAGTGTATATTAGCTTTTAGGGTTTTATTGTTTTGATATTATTTTATTAAGAATCTTTGAATTTCTTGGGCATTGTCAAGATTATAAATTATGCAGATTCATCGTTGGTACCCGACAAAGCCAAGCAAGAAAGGTCCCTGACGAGGTTACTGATGGTTATGATGGTTATTGAGGCCGCACGTTTAACATCCATGGAGGATTATAATGGGTACACATCGATGTTCTATGCGCTTTGTCTGTTTCGTTTCATGGATATCTATCTCATTATTCTACTTTCATGGCTACCTGCCTCTCATGATTATTGATGGTACTCACTTAATTTCGGAATTATCTCGATTGAACTGAATTGAATCTAATCCAGTCAACGCAATATGTTTGTTTGAAGATCGGATCAGCAAAAATGGTGGACGGAGAGTACAGTGGCTGTGGTGGCCGGATCGAGCAGGGGTATTGGCTTGGAGACTGTTCGTCATCTGGCAAAACAAGGTCTCACTGTTATTCTGACTGCCCGTAACGATGCCTGCGGCTTGGCCATTGCAAAATCTGTTGTTGATGAAGGATACCCAAATGTTCATTTCCACCAGCTGGATGTGCAGAGCGATCAAAGTGTTTTGCTGTTGGGCGATTGGATCAAAAACAAATTCGGCGGCATCGATATTCTGGTACCCTTCAAGTTTCAACCCCAATTACAGAGTAGACATTGAAAAGATCAGCGTTCACCAAGTCCCAACACCACTGCTAAAAGCTCACAGGTTCACTAACAACGATGCTTCTCCAGCTTCTCAATCGGCTCTTAAGCTCACACGCATGCATTCAACATGCCCACTCCAATGATGTCTCTCTTTTGGACATCAGGGATTTCTGTCAAATCATCCTCACAAATGTAGGGAACACACTTAACACAATGGCTTCTCCAAATCAGATTCGCCCTCTGGTAGACACTCCAAACAAGCTGGTCGATGCCTTTATTTCAATTGGTCCAGACATTGTTGTCTGCGAATCTGTCACGCACACCACTTAGCGTATATCCTAGTTGTTTTTGGCTTCAGCAATGATCAGATCAGCTCTCCATGCGTAGAACGACAACACCAGAATGCAGATGGCTCACACCAAGCCATGGAGAACACTCAGACTTGTCCAGGCTCTGCAGGAAAATACCAACAGATTTGTGAATGTCTCGTCAGGTAGGTTATTTATGATAAAAACTCCATAGCTATCTCGGCTTCTGTTCCAATGAATTCACTAGGGTGCATTTTGTATTGACTCGATCTTTTTGTAGACTGCAGTCTAGACTATGGGGCATATATATCCCAGAAAAAATGTTATATTTTCCAAAATCCAATAGGATGTATCTTCTGGCCCTTGAATTCACCGATTGTTATAAACGTAACATTCATTACATGGATGTCTCCTTTTGCCCTCTAAACCATAACGATGCAATCCCTGATCGTCTCCTAATTGCCCCTGGTATTCCATAATGATCATTGAATTTGGATTAATCCATAATAACTAATTCTGCATGTAATTCATAACGATCTTTAATTATGAACAAATTAGCTTCCTCCTTAGAGGTTATGAGGAGAAAGCTAGTTCTAATTAGTAATCATAATGAAATTGTTGTTCGAATAGGGGAAATGAGGAAAGAAAATAAATATTCAGTTATAGATTGACCAAGAAAAGCATATAACTAACTGGAAAACTGAAACCAAACACACAAATAACAACACAGGATTTACGTGGTAAAACCTTGACAGGGTGTCAAGGAAACATCCACGGGGCAAGGGATTGGAATCTCTATTCAATCAACAATGATTCTCCATGATTACATTTCTCGGGCATTCATTAGTTTTATACAAGCCTCCTCCATTACATAACTGATGTTTCGGTATAAAACTAACTAGTAGTAACTAATATAATTATTACTCATATTTACATAATTCGTTGTCAAACTTCCAACAAACTCCACCTTGACAAAAATTTTCCTAATCCCTTGCCCATGCCCATTCATCATCTTTTTTGTAAGCCAAGAGAAGCTAAACACCATCGCAACTTCTTTACTGTAACTGGCTTTGTGAATATGTCTACACAATTCTCTCGCGTATGGACCTTTTTGAAGAGCTACCTTTTTCGCCATCGATCAGATGTCTCAGAAAATGATACCTTACATCAATGTGCTTGGTTCTGCTGTGATAAGCAGGATTTGTAGCCAAGTGAATAGCACTTTGACTATCACAAAGTACATTCACTTTCTCCTGCATCCTTCAATCTCATCAAGCAAAACTTTTAACCAGATTGCTTTTTTACTGGCATCTGAAGCAACTATATATTCAGCTTCAGTAGTGGACAATGCAACTGTTTCTTGAAGCTTTGACATCCAACTAGTTGCTCCACCTGCAGGAGTAAAGACATAACCTGTATTAGATCTTCTTTTGTCCAAATCACCTGCATAATCAGCATCTACATATGCGCAGACTAATCCTTCACTACCACTAAAGATGATGCAATGGTCACTTGTGACTCTTAGATATCGAAGCACCAATTTCACCGCTCGCTAATGTTCTTCACCTGGATTTGCCATGAACCTGTTGACAACTCCAACTGCATGTGAAATGTCAGGTCTTGTAGATACCATTGCATACATTAAGTTGCCTACAGCATTTGCATATGGTACATGAGACATATATTGCTTTTCTTCATCAGTTCTAGGACCCAAAACCGAAGAAATCTTAAAATGGGAAGCTAGTGGAACATTAACAGGTTTCACATTGTTCATAGAGAACTTTTCAAGTACTTTCTCCACATACTTCTGTTGTGATAACCAAAGCTTACCATTTTTCCTGTCTCTGTGTATCTCCATGCCCAAGATATCTTTTGCTGCTCCAAGATCCTTCATATCAAACGTCCTAGAGAGCTGAGTCTTTAACCTGTTGATCTCTTCCATGCTTTTGCTTGCAATAAGCATATCGTCAACATACAAAGCTAAGATAATGAATATGCCATTGAAACTTTTGTAGTATACACAATTATCACACTCACTTATACACAATTATCACACTCACTTCTTATAAAGTTTTGGCTCACCATGAAGGAATCAAACTTCTTGTACCATTGTTTGGGAGACTGCCTCAGACCATACAATGATTTCCTAAGCTTGCAAACTAATATTTTGCTGCGACCTTGTACAAAACCTTCTGGCTGCTCCATATATATCTCTTCATTCAAATCACCATGTAGAAAAGTTGCTTTAACATCTAACTGTTCTAACTGAAGATTAAGTAACGCAGTTAGTGCCAACACAGTACGAA
This sequence comes from Pinus tabuliformis, assembly GCA_031772625.1. Classification (NCBI taxonomy): domain Eukaryota; kingdom Viridiplantae; phylum Streptophyta; class Pinopsida; order Pinales; family Pinaceae; genus Pinus; species Pinus tabuliformis. Next base: position 170,954,618 of record CM062810.1, on the reverse strand, counting down.
TAGAAACAAGTTTTACAACTGCAGAAAAAATCTCATGAAAGTCTATACCTTCAACCTGAGAATACCTACCAGTCTCGCCTTATACCTTTCGATACTTCCATCAACTTTCCATTTCAATTTGAAGACCCACTTGCATCCAACAACACTTCTCCCTTCAGGGAGCTCTAGAAGATCCTAAGTATTGTTCTTGGCTAAGGAATTCATTTCTTCTTCCATAGTCGTTTTCCATTTTTCGCTATATGTATCATCTATTGCTTCCTGATAACAAGAAGGTTCCCCATCTTCAGTAATCAAAGCAAAAGATGAAGCATAATCTTCATGCCTTTGGGAGTTTTTCTTTCCCTTGTAGACCTTCTTAGAGTGACTGGTTGTTGAATTGGTTTAGAAGCTTCAACGGCTTCCTTTGTGTCTTCTGTTAACACTCAAATCTGCCTCAGGCTGAGGAAGGCAAAACTCGAGGCCACATCAAACCACGCTCAGCCTCGTAGCTAGCCCTACGAGGACAGGAGAGGGCTCTCTCCGGGTCTATCTCGGCAAAAGGTTTTCAGAGGAGCTGAGATGACTCAAATTTAATACTGATTTTAGGCTAGTAAAGAGATAGGAAGGTTTGATTTAGATTTTTTGAGTTTTTGTTGGAGAAACGGGAAAACCAATTTTGGGTGCGGGGATTGAGGTCAGATCTTTGCAGATTTCGAGTTGGGGCGAGGTAGGCAATAGTCTTGATGTCTTTGATCAGTTGTATGGATGGATTAGAACGACAAGGAGCTAAAGAGGGCAAAGGAGAACATGGATCCTCTCCAAACTAGCGAAAACATGTAAAACTAAACAAATTTAAAGGAAAAGCACTGTAAACAATGGATTCAACCTCATTTACTCATTCATTTAGTTTCAGAAGCATAAGAAGGGAATGGCATACATTAAACATGAATAAAATTACAATAAACTGAGAGATAACACCATCAAGAACTGAAAGCCACAAGGATCCCAACAGGTGCTGCAAAATCTCTGATCTTTCCTTAGCCAAAATATGAAAAATATGTACAATAGTGTGCCAAAATCTTCCCAAGAGTCCAACCCTTGCTACTGATTGAAAATTTACATGATATAGACCAAGCCAACCCATTCCCTAACCTCTAGGGGTCGAGCTCCTCCTTCTAGGAGCAGTTTCAACCAATTCTAAACAAGGAACTGAAAACTACGTAGTCAAACAACTAACCCCTATATGCTAGGGAACTGATTCATTCATTAAATTTTCACTTCTTTGGTGAATGAATCTTCTAGAACAAGTAATATAGTGCCAAAATTACATCATATACATCAAATTACATCAAGGCAAACCAAAAATTACATCAAGAGGTGAAACTGGTCATAACTGGCCGAAATTCTGAGCTGGAAGGTGAAAAATTGACCAAAATCCTCAATGCGCAGCGCCCTGATCTCTATGCGCAGCGCACCTTTCAGACTGATTTTGAGGCACTTCCTGGCATCCAAATTGAGCTCACAATAGCTCGTTGGAAAGCCCTGGATGTCTACTTTCCAATCCAAGTGGAATTTCCCAATTTGGAGCTCATTTGCCCCCTCAAAATTGCATTCTCCCAGAGGTACTTCCTGCTGTGGCAAAAGGTGGCAGCAAGGTGGTTTTCATGGTGTTTTTGAGCCTTTTGACCGTCCAGATCTCGATGAAATGCTTCGGCAATAGCTGAGCATGCGTAACTTTCTATAACAAATCCAAAAATATAAAGTTTTCCTCCAGCAAGTGTCCCAATCAAAAACGAGCGCGCATGCGCGCTGCGCGTACAACCAAAAAACCTGTTTTTGGGGACCAAAATTTTCAAAATGACAAAATTTTCTCCGAATTCGCTCAAATTTAGAGTGAAGACCCTCTATCATGTGTTATGCTCAGCCAACGATGCTTCGGCCAAAACTCGAAGTGGATCTAGCCTCTTTCGCCGTTTTAGTGCTTTGCTCAACCTCCTTTTCAAAATCTTCACTTTTGCTTTGTTGACATGCATGCGAACCCAATAATGATGTTTCATGTGTCAGAGCTTATCTTTATCTCTATTAGCCTTTGCCAACAGCTTCTCTAAGTGAATGTTGACCCTCTCGAGCCAAGTCTCCCGGTCAGTTTCTACCTCCTGCTAATAAACTGAATCTGTGTCTAACATGGCTTTGGTGTCAAGATGTCTATGATATATAGAGTGATATAAGTGTGGCGGAGTCAATTTCAATGTATACTCAAAACTTTAGTATGTTTACCACAGCATCAAACAAACCATGCCATAATAATAATGCTCTTTTTTCAATGATTTGACACAAAAAGTCACCTTTTGACAAATGAGCAAAATACAATGTGTGCTCTTTGGAATGTTTGACTAGGGTGCACAAATGAGCAAGGAGCTGGTTTTTTCATCAATGGAGGATGAGGGACATCTTACTAAACCACCCACATATTTTTAAAACAACTCAAGGGATGCCTTTGTTATGAACCTAGGGTTTCATTTTCCCAAAACCCAATACATCAAATCCTGTCTTTGAAACATATATCAAACACCCTAACATTACTAGGCAGCAATAACATACCTATTTGCAAGCTTGGAATGAATTTGGTTGAGTTTTGGGCGCATATACAAGTTTTTTTTGTGGCTGAGATTCAATGCGCAACGCGCAACCCCAGTGTGCAGCGCACACTCCTATGCGCAGCACCTGTGTAATTTTGCACTGGCTCAAGCTGCCCAATGCGCAGCGCACCACCCAACGCGCAGCGCGCACTTCCTACGCGCAGCGCACGCCTGTGACACTGTCCACGGGTTTGTAAACACGATTTTTCGCCCTCCAAAACCTGAACACGATTTTGCCTAGGTAATTTGTGAATAAATGAACTAGCTTGCTCCTTTTATAAGTAAACAAAATATCTCATTTGATTTAAATTGATTTCAAAAACCCACTTTGTATGGTTTGGCACTTTTCACTTTTGGTCTTTTAATACAACACTGCTTTTTGATTTTTCCTTGCTTTTCTGAGGTTTGGACTGATCATTTTTGTTGATTTTTGCAGGGATCTGGCATTTTGGCTTTGGAGAAGATCAGAGGCTTGCTCTGAAAACCTTTGAGATAAAACAAATATAATTATTTACATCAACAATTTTTAGGTCCAAAACAGAGTTTTGGACTAAAAATGTTTTAAAATGCTTTATGAGGAAACATATTAAGTGAAAATCTTTTGAAACCAACCTCATGGCCTGCGGGCTTTTAGTATGTGTATGCATGGGACTCAAAACCCTAGACTCTAGGACTAAAGACCCTTTTTAACAAAACTAATCATGTATGATGATGAATGCAATGACCATGTACTTGTAACTTTTAGAGAAAATTTTGACTAACCCTGCAGGGACAAACATGAGGGAACACAAGACAACCAGACCCCCTCATCAGTCAATGGCATGCCCCTAGCGGAATGCAACGAAGTGGAACAAGCGAGACACCTAAAAATGATATGCAAAAGCGAAAAGATCTCTGACGGAGGGCTGTAAGGACCGACTCTAACATTGGCTCCAATGGGGATGGTGGCTCCTTGGAGACGCCAAGAACGGCAGATCTCTGGGAGAGCAGACCAGTGCTTTCATCCATTGGGCGATGGAGTCATTATTTCAACATTTAACACAAAACTTTGACACATTTATTGACTGCAGATTTGACTGAAAACTGAACACAACTCTGACCTAAACTGACTCGATTTTGAAAATGGAAAGGACTGATAAAAACAACTCGACAAACCTCAAACCAACTAACCTTCATCTCCAGAATTATAGCCTTCGCTGCGGGCCCCAGACTGAAGATGAGAGATCAGTACACACATGCAATAGAACAGAAGTAAAACGGTATATACAATGATGATGACATGAGCAGAAAATACTCCGAAATGGTACCACTTTAGCAGCCGACCATTGATCGGCCCTCTAGGACAATCATCTCCATTCATTTCCTTGAGAAGAAAAGCGTTCTGACCACGATATGCTGCAATCTTATAAGGACCCTTCCATAAATTATCAAATTTGTCGTGCTTTCCTTTATCTTCATTCTGGGCATCCCATCTCAAAACCACCTCATCCAACTGAAACTTATTTGTTTTTGCCTTCCTATCATAAATCTTATTTATGCGCTCTTGCAACTTGAAAGTATTTTGAAATACTTCCTCCCGTGTCTGCTGTAAATGAATCATCTGATTAATCTGTCTCTGCATGGGATCTTCCTCACTACCAGCTTCTTGAAGCAATTTGACCACCGGAATAGCAAACGACGTAGGAAAAACCGTGTCTGTCCCGTACACCAACTCGAAAGGAGACATGCCAATAGACTTTTTCTGACTTACCCTATCAGCCCACAGTGCATTCACTAATTTCTTGTGCCAGCCCTTTTTATTGATTTCCAACAACTTTTTAATGATATTTACCAAGGACTTATTTGAAGATTCTGCCAACCCATTTCCTTGTGGATGGTAGGCGATTGAATGCCCCAAGTTGATATTGTACTTAGAGAAAAATTCAACCATTCTCTTTGACTTGAATGCCGCTGCATTATCTGTGATTAGCTTACTAGGACACCCAAAACGTGACAATATATTATTTTCAAGAAAAGAAATAATTACCGCATCCGTGGCCTGCCGGGTGGGAATGGCTTCAATCCATTTTGTGAAGTAGTCTGTAGCTGTCAATATCCATCTATGCTGTCCTGACGATGCCGGATGAATTTCCCCGATGAAATCCAAGCCCCACTACTGAAATGGTGCGCTGACCTCAATTGGTTTGAGAGGCAATGGCTGTAGTTTCTGCTTCCCCTGAAAAATTTGGCACTCGTGACAATTCTTAACAGCCTTATACACATCTGAAAATAACGAAGGCCAATAAAAACCTGCTCTTAGAATCTTATTCACTGTGGTTTTCCAAAACAGATGGCCCCCGCAGTCACCTCTATGAAAATATTCCACAACTCGTTTAGCTTCCTCCTCTACCAAACAATTCAGCAACATTCCACCAGGGTCTTTCCAATATAATGCAGAATTAAGGATGCAAAATTTGGCAGCTTTCAGCTTCAATGTTCTACTCTTATTTCTAGGCATTCCGAGAGGTGAAGACAAATTCTGAAGTACATATATAATGTCAGCATACCAAGGAGAAGAAACAAAAATATCAGATACCTGATTCACCTGGCTCTCCTCATCCTCATCGGACATAGCAGCAATCAAATTTATATCTAGAATATGCAGATTTGTTTCAGCCATTAATTTGGCGAGTCCTTGACCTTTGATCAGCTTGGTTGGTTTAATATCCACATCATACTCTAACAACGCAGCAATCCACTTACCTCGCCTTCCTTCTAGATCTGCCTGTACCAACACATCTTTTACTGCTGCATTAGGAACATATGCTATAATGTGGGAATGCAATATATACACACGGAAATCCTTCAAGGCCTTTACAAGCGCAAGTGCTTGTTTTTCAATGATGTTGTATTTCAATGCTCCGTCCCTTATAATACGACTGAAAAAAGCGATAGGCTTCTCAACTCCATCCCTTTTTTGCATTAGTACAGCTGCCAAAGTGTGCTCAGAAGCAAATGAAAACAAAATGAAGTCCTGTGTGTAATCCAGGCTAATTAAAGTAGGGGCTGAAGAAAGAACTAACTTCACTAAATTGAATGATTTCACCGCCTCTTCTGTCCACTTTAACTGACTGTCCTTTTTCAGCATGTTCGTGATTTCTCTAAGATGCTCGGCAAGATTTGGAATGAAACAACGCAGAAAATTCAGTTTGCCATTAAATGACTGTATTTCTTTCTTATTCCGGGGTTGTTCGATCTGCTGGATGGCCTCAACACGTGCAGGGTCCACACGAATGTCGTCTTTTGATATGATGTGGCCAAGGATCTTACCTTCATCCATGGCGAAAAGTCTCTTTTTTGGATTTAGCGAAATGCCATATTTGCTGCACTTTTGGAAAACAATTTTCAAATGATTTAAATGCTCCTCATCAGAATTTGAAAACACGGTTAAATCATCAAGGTAAACAACCAAAAATACATCTTTCTCGTTGGCAAAAGCCATGTCCATAGCACGCTGAAAAGTGGCACCTGCATTTTTCAAACCAAACGGCATCTTTGCATAATGAAACGTTCCCCATGGAGTGGTGAACGCAGTCTTGTCACGATCATCTTCATGCACTAAAATCTGATTGTATCTGGAATAGCCGTCAAGTAGCGACATCCTTGATGCTCCAACTACTCGCTGCAATATATGGTCCATTTTGGGCAGCGGATAATTGTCTTTTAAGGACACCTTATTCAAATTTCTGAAGTCAATACATAAACGGATCTCACCGGTTTTCTTTCTTACAGGTACCAAATTTGATATCCAATCAGAAAATCTGATAGGCACAATGATTCCTGACTTATACAACCTGTTCACTTCTTTTTCTATCAATGGCAGCAGCTTAGGATTGATTCTCCTCAACTTTTGACGGAAAGGCTTCTGATTTGGTTTTATAGGGATAGTATGCTGAATGATATTAGTGTCATATGTTTTCAGATCTGAGTAATCCCATGCAAAAACATTAGAAAATGAAGACAACAATCTGACATACTCTTCCTTTACCTTTGGTGACAATGACTTTGATAGCTTTACCATCTTGGGATTCTCAGCTGTCCCAATGTTTACCTCCTCAACACCTTTTTCAGTCGGTCTCAATGTCGGTTTGTGGGCCATGTCGTCTTGGTCAAACAGCTCCTCCAAAGGAATCAATCCCTTAGAAATAATGTTATCTTTAAGTTGCAGCACATCCATTTGATTTACTTGTATATCAACATTACCATCATCATGCTCTGTATCTATGGAGGTATCTTTAAACTTACCCTTATTCTGCAGAAAATCATTAATCTCTTCATCATCCTGAAAGACTTGCCAACATCGTTGATTATCCGGAACTGTGGGGCAGTGTTTCACATAAACCTCAAATTTGTTGCTGGAATTCATTGGAATTTTTAAATTACTTGCTGCCTTGGCCAGTGCATCAGCAACACCATTTTGTATGCGGGGCACACACGTCAAAGTATGATCAGAAAAGAGTTTCAAAATATCTAAAACTGCATTTCGATATGCTCTCATGCGAGGATGCTTGGCTTGAAACTCACCCTTCACCTGCTTTATCACCAACTCTGAATCACCATACACTGCAATTCTTTTCGGCTTCAGCTTTCGAAGAATCTTAAGGCCAGCAATGAGAGCCTCGTATTCCGCTTCATTATTAGAACAGTCAAATGCTAGTTTGTAGGAACATATTCTCACCTTGCTTGGAACCTTATCTTGAGCGGAAAATGGACTTCAAATCCATACACCAATCCCAGCACCATCACTACCTATGGCGCCATCAAAATCCATGGTCCAAAGACCATCTTCATCCTCCTCCAAGTGCTGAAATTGTGTTGGCTCTGTTTTTCCTGTTTGCTGCCCATTATCTTCAGTTGTTTGCTCCATAATATCTTGCTTTTCACTTCTTTCTTTCTACAGAACTTCTCTAAAATTCTCGGTGATCTCTGGTATATCTTCTGCTTGAACTAATTGACTATCTATCTCATTAAAACTATCAGCAAACAAAACAAACGACTCCAAAGCTGTATGTACATAATTTACAGGATGATTGATTGGTTTTTCTTTGCTTGTTATCATGTATTTCATCTTCTGCTCTCGATATAGCTTTCTCATTTGACCGAAGACTGGAATTGTAGCATAAGAAAAATCTAATTGTAGTGTACCTTTCAATTTAGCCCCCCAAGATCTTGAAAGCAGCATACCAAAACGCAGAGGAATGTCCGCCACAACCACATCCATCAAGACATTCTTAGCTGGAATTTGATCTAAGCTTACCACCAAATCCTTGATCAATCCGATACACTTTACACGGCTGGAATCAAATGAATACAAATCATGGTATTTTCTTGTAATATCTAATCCCAACTTTTCCATGATTGCTTTTGGCATCAAATTGTGCGAAGCACCCGAGTCAAACATGGCGTTATGTAAAACATATTCATGCAACCTCAAACTGATGTAAAAGGGAGGAACATCACTTTCAGGAGACTCACCATCCAAAGCAGGCCCAAAAATCAATTCCGGTTGATCATCTTCAACGTTTACCGTGTCAAACATTGGATCAAAATTCAGAATTTTGGAGACTTGACCTCGGTAGCCGCTGTTCTTCACGATTTCAATCAAAGGAATAGATACTTTCAGTTTTGAAATTTCATTTTCCAAACTAAATGCCGAAACTTTTTCAACCTCTTTGACCGGAACTTCTCTTTTTTCAGCTTTATCCCTCATTGTGTTTGGTGGCTGATTTACCTTGTCTGCTGATGATGGTTTGCTTGCTGCGGGATCAATTATCTCTTTTCCTTTCTTCTGTGGTACAGCTGAATCATTTTTTTCTGATGTCTCTTTCTTCTTCTGAATGGGGTTTATGGGCACATCTCGATTTCTTAATGAGTATTGCTTCTGTTGGGCGGACAAAGCGTTCAGGTATCCTCTTTGGTACTCCTCCGATTCTTCTTCAAGTGCTGCATCATTTGATAGAATATAATCCTCATCTTGGTGTGTGGTGGAGCTTTCTACAAATTCTTCCTCTTCCGTAATATAGGTAGGCAGATCATCAGGAGTAAAGAAATGATTTTCCTCCCCTACAGTATCACCTTCATCATCAGATTCTTGACCAACAAAATTTTGTTGAAGAGGAGTCTTTACCTGCTGCTGAACTGCCGGCTCTTGTGTTCTTTGTTCACGCTGCTTAATTCTGAATTGTGGCTGCTGCTGACCACGGAAATTGGGATTGCGAATCTGCGGTTCCGGCTTGTCAAGAGTGACCTTTTCGAGCATCCTCTCTACCTTGCGAAGTATCTGATCTGATGTAGAAGCTTCTTCTTTGATGGTCACTCGCTTTTCAGCTTTCATCCTAGCTCTTTTATCATTCAAATTCGCTTCAACACTAACAGCAATCTTTTGCATATCCTCCAAGGTAGGCGGATCTCTGTCCCGTAATGAATAAGCCATCTCCGGATCAAAACCATCCGGGAATTTAAGAAGAGCTGATTTTCTAGATGGTCTTAAATCATCCGGAATAGCATTATAAACTGTATTAAATCTGATAATGTAGTCTTGGACAGACTCACCATGATTGCGTTTGATATTGTTGTACTCAGCATTGATTTGAAGTGGATCCTTTCTGATTTTCCAACGATCTAGAAATTGTCTATGAAGTTCAGCCAATGTAGGTACACTTCTAGCTCCCAAGCCTCTGAACCATTTTCTTACCTCTCCTCCAAATGTTTGCACAAACAACCGCATAGTTACATCCTCCTCATCAATCTCATGTAAATCACAAAAATCTGCCATTCTGTCTATGTGCTACTGAGCGGAAACACTTTGAGGAGTGCCATCAAATATAGGAATCTTACTCTGATAATCCGCGGGCATATCATGCAAATCTTGAGGAAGAGCGAGAGGAGCAAACCGAGCAGCCATTGCTCTAGGCGGATTTGGTCTAGGGGTTGTTGGTGGAGTGGGTGTAGCTGAAGTATGAGGAGTATGAGGAGGTGTATGCGGAGGAGAAGCAATGTGGGATGAAGGAGGGGAATTGGCTGCAGATTCTGAATAAGTAATTATGGGTTGCAGGGGAATAATGGGAATGAAAGGCGGTTCGGTAGGAATTTTCGAAGCGGAAGCCGTGACAGCAGATCCAATATTTGCAGATGCAGCTTCTAGGAAATCAGCAAGATTTGCAGCGTGGATGTCACTTTGAAGGTGCCTCAAGATAAAATTTTCAATTAATTTATTATGTTTTTCAACTTTAAGAGCTGCAGCAAAATCAGGATTTGGAACAAGAGAATCAAGTGCACTTTCGGAGTTGGTTTTAAACAGCGACAATTCAAATTTCTCGTCAAAGTCAAGTTCTTCAAGATACTTAAAAATTGCAGGACAAGAATGAGACTTAAACAAAGGGATTATGGGACTTTCTCGTCGGTGTATTCTCGCAATCAGATTTGGGTTCTCATATACTGGAGGTGGATCTGGATCAGGATTTAATCTTGTATATCTTCTGGAAGCCAGTGTGGAATTGTTTCGAACAATCAAAAGGACACAACAATTTTTCAGCCTATCAACTTCTAGACTCAATCATCCAAGGTCTAGAACAAATAAGTATACTGGGGTAAATTGCAAATGAAGTGCTACATTCACAAGCTCACGGAGGTCGACTGAAGCAGCATTTATCTACTTTCGCTTATGCATAGCAAAAGCGTTTCGAAGGCTACCTGGCATGTCTTCAGACTCCGTCTAAGACTTATGAAATAAACACATCAATCAGCAAACAATAACAATTTTCTCCCCAGTATGGTCGCCACTATGTTAACACTCAAATCTGCCTCAGGCTGAGGAAGGAAAAACTCGAGGCCACATCAAACCACGCTCAGCCTCGTAGCTAGCCCTACGAGGACAGGAGAGGGCTCTCTCCGGGTCTATCTCGACAAAAGGTTTTCAGAGGAGCTGAGATGACTCAAATTTAATACTGATTTTAGGCTAGTAAAGAGATAGGAAGGTTTGATTTAGATTTTTTGAGTTTTTGTTAGAGAAACGGGAAAACCAATTTTGGGTGTGGGGATTGAGGTCAGATCTTTGCAGGTTTCGAGTTAGGGTGAGGTAGGCAATAGTCTTGATGTCCTTGATCAGGTGTATGGATGGATTAGAACGACAAGGAGCTGAAGAGGGCAAAGGAGAACATGGATCCTCTCCAAACTGGCGAAAACATGTAAAACTAAACAAATTTAAAGGAAGAGCACTGTAAACAATTGATTCAACCTCATTTACTCGTTCATTTAGTTTCAGAAGCATAAGAAGGGAATGGCATACATTAAACATGAATAAACTTACAATAAACTGAGAGATAACACCATCAAGAACTGAAAGCCACAAGGATCCCAACAGGTGCTGCAAAATCTCTGATCTTTCCTTAGCCAAAATATGAAAAATATGTACAATAGTGTGCCAAAATCTTCCCAAGAGTCCAACCCTTGCTACTGATTGAAAATTTACATGATATAGACCAAGCCAACCCATTCCCTAACCTCTAGGGGTCGATCTCCTCCTTCTAGGAGCAGTTTCAACCAATTCTAAACAAGGAACTGAAAACTAGGTAGTCAAACAACTAACCCCTATATGCTAGGGAACTGATTCATTCATTAAATTTTCACTTCTTTGGTGAATGAATCTTCTAGAACAAGTAATATAGTGCCAAAATTACATCATATACATCAAATTACATCAAGGCAAACCAAAAATCACATCAAGAGGTGAAACTGGTCATAACTGGCCGAAATTATGAGCTGGAAGGTGAAAAATTGACCAAAATCCTCAATGCGCAGTGCCCTGATCTCTATGCGCAGCGCACATTTCAGACTGATTTTGAGGCACTTCCCGGCATCCAAATTGAGCTCACGATAGCTCGTTGGAAAGCCCTGGATGTCTACTTTCCAACCCAAGTGGAATTTCCCAATTTGGAGCTCATTTTCCCCCTCAAAATTGCATTCTCCCAGAGGTACTTCCTGCTGTGGCAAAAGGTGGCAGCAAGGTGGTTTTCATGGTGTTTTTGAGCCTTTTGACCGTCCAGATCTCGATGAAATGCTTCAGAAATAGCTGAGCATGCGTAAATTTCTATAACAAATCCAAAAATATAAATTTTTCCTCCAGCAAGTGTCCCAATCAAAAGCGAGCGCGCATGCGCGCTGCGCGTACAACCAAAAAGCCTGTTTTTGGGGACCAAAATTTTCAAAATGCCAAAATTTTCTCCGAATTCGCTCAAATTCAAAGTGAAGACCCTCTATCATGTGTTATGCTCAGCCAACGATGCTTCGGCCAAAACTCGAAGTGGATCTAGCCTCTTTCGCTGTTTTAGTGCTTTGCTCAACCTCCTTTTCAAAATCTTCACTTTTGCTTTGTTGACATGCATGTGAATCCAATAATGATGTTTCATGTGTCGGAGCATATCTTTATCTCTATTAGCCTTTTCCAACAGCTTCTCTAAGTGAATGTTGACCCTCTCGAGCCAAGTCTCCCGGTCAGTTTCTACCTCCTGCTCATAAACTGAATCTGTGTCTGACATGGCTTTGGTGTCAAGATGTCTATGATATATAGAGTGATATAAGTGTGGCGGAGTCAATTTCAATGTATACTCAAAACTTTAGTATGTTTACCACAGCATCAAACAAACCATGCCATAATAATAATGCTCTGTTTTCAATGATTTGACACAAAACAGTCACCTTTTGACAAATGAGCAAAATACAATGTGTGCTCTTTGGAATGTTTGACTAGGGTGCACAAATGAGCAAGGAGCTGGTTTTTTCATCAATGGAGGATGAGGGACATCTTACTAAACCACCCACATATTTTTAAAACAACTCAAGGGATGCCTTTGTTATGAACCTAGGGTTTCATTTTCCCAAAACCCAATACATCAAATCCCATCTTTGAAACATATATCAAACACCCTAACATTACTAGGCAGCAATAACATACCTATTTGCAAGCTTGGAATGAATTTGGTTGAGTTCTGGGCGCATATACAAGTTTTTTCTGTGGCTGAGATTCAACGCGCAGCGCGCAACACCAGTGTGCAGCGCACACTCCTATGCGCAGCGTCTGTGTAATTTTGCATTGGCTCAAGCTGCCCAATGCGCAGCGCACCACCCAACGCGTAGCGCGCAATTCCTACGTGCAGCGCACGCCTGTGACATTGTCCACGGGTTTGTAAACACGATTTTTCGCCCTCCAAAACCTGAACACGATTTTGCCTTGGTAATTTGTGAACAAATGAACTAGCTCGCTCCTTTTATAAGTAAACAAAATATCTCATTTGATTAAATTGATTTCAAAAACCCACTTTGTATGGTTTGGCACTTTTCACTTTTGGTCTTTTAATACAACACTGCTTTTTGATTTTTCCTTGCTTTTCTGAGGTTTGGACTGATCATTTTTGTTGATTTTTGCAGGGATCTGGCATTTTTGCTTTGGAGAAGATCAGAGGCTTGCTCTGAAAACCTTTGAGATAAAACAAATATAATTATTTACATCAACAATTTTTAGGTCCAAAACAAAGTTTTGGACTAAAAATGTTTTAAAATGCTTTATGAGGAAACATATTAAGTGAAAATCTTTTGAAACCAACCTCGTGGCCTGCGGGCTTTTAGTATGTGTATGCATGGGACTCAAAACCCTAGACTCTAGGACTAAAGACCCTTTTAACAAAACTAATCATGTATGATGAGGAATGCAATGACCATGGACTTGTAACTTTTAGAGAAATTTTTGACTAACCCTGCAAGGACAAACATGAGGGAACACAAGACAACCAGACCCCCTCGTCAGTCAATGGCATGCCCCTAGCGGAATGCAACAAAGTGGAACGAGCGAGACACCTAAAAATGATATGCAAAAGAGAAAAGATCTCTGACGGAGGGCTGTAATGACCGACTCTAACATCTTCAACACCTTTTTCTCTAGAAGTCTCTCCTTCCTCTTGACTATCACCGAAAGGTCTAGCCTCCAACTGAACTCATTGATTTAGCGATAACTGTTCCTGTTCAATTCTTTCAACATTTGATTTTAAAAGAGAAGATTCATCAAATGTTACATCTCTACTAATGACTATCTTTCGTAATGTAGGATCCCACAACCTGTATCCTTTCACTGCATAGTCATACCCAACAAAGACATAACACTTCAATTTTGGATCTAATTTTGAACGCTGATTTTTCGGAATAAGAGAATAAGCATCACAGCCAAATATCCTTAAATGTGAATAATCACAAGACTGACCTGTCCAAACTTCTTCAGGGATTTTACAATTAATTGCTACTGAAGGTGATCTGTTAACTAAATAATAAGCAGTAGATATTGCTTCTGCCCATAACTCCTTTTACAAGTTAGCATTGTTGATCATGCTTCTGGCTCTTTCCATAAGAGATCGATTCATACGCTCAACAACACCAATCTACTGAGGAGTATAACATCAGTTTTGTGTCTAATAATTCCCTCATCCTTACAGTATTGTTCAAATTCAATTGAAGTGAATTCACCACCATTGTCAGTTCTTAAACATTTAATAGATTTGCATGTTCTTTTCTCTACCATTGCTTTAAATTGTTTAAAGACATCGAATACATCAGCTTTCTTTTTTAGCATAAAGACTCAAACTTTACGGGAGAAATCATCAATAAACATTAGAAAATATAGAGCACTTCCATATGACACAACAGGGGATGGTCCCCGCAAATCAGAATGAATATAGTCTAAAATATCTTTACTATTATGATTTCCAACTTTAAATCTCTTTTTACACTATTTTCCATACACACAATGTCCACAGAAATCTAACTTCAAGGATTTCAGATCGAGAAGAGATTTACGTTTCATCAATATCTGAAGACATTTCTCACTCATATGACCTAATCGTTGATGCCATAGATGAGTACCTGCTTCTTCCTTTTCTGACACAACCGCTGCTTCACTGACCTGAGTACTTCCTTTTAACCTGTAAAGATTTCTGACCTTTTCTGCTCTCATAACCATTAGGGCTCCTTTAAAGACTTTCAAGATGCCATCTTGACCTGTAAACTTATAACCATCTGAATCCAACACTCCCAAAGAAATCAATTTTTTCTTCAAATCAGGTACATGTCTAACACTAGTTAATGTTCTAATTGTGTTATCATACATCTTAATCCTGATATTCCCCATCCCAACAGCCTGACATGACACATTATTACCCATAAACACAGAACTACCATTTACATTTTCATACAAAGTAAACCAATTTCTGTGTAGACACGTGTGATGAGAAGCACCAGAGTCTAATAGCCAGCTTTCTAAACCCTGAGAGACATTACATTCAGGTGAAGTTTCATCTATCATACACAATTCTTCAGCAGATAAAACTTCGTCTATCATACCTGAATCGACCTGATTCACTTCCTTCTTCGAGTTATCAGATTATTTTCATTTCCAACAGTCTTTCTTCAAGTGTCCAATTTTATTGTAGTGCCAAAATTTTGCCTCACACTTCTTTCCCTTCGATTTAGATCTGGAAGACCCCCCTTGGTTTTTCTCCTCTTTCCTTTGAGCGTCCTCTAGCTACCATGGCTTCTGATGTAGCTGTTTTAGTACTGGATTTCCTTCGTACTTCTTCAGACAAGAGAGCTCCCATGACTGATTCAAACTTCAAAGAATCAGCAGTGCTCAAGCTGATTGAAGTTACGAAGTGATCCCATGATTCGTGCAGATAACACAACAAGGTTATGGCTTTATCTTATTCCAAAATTTTAACTTCCATATCTGTTAATTGACATATAAGTGTATTAAAAACATTCAAATGTTCTGCAACTTTTGAACCTTCTTTCATTTGAAGACTGTTCAACTGTCTTTTCAGATAAATTCTATTGGTTAATGACTTTGTCATGTAGAGTTTTTCCAGTTTTTCCCACAATCCTGTAGCTGTATTCTCTTCAACAATGTTGAAGAGAACCTCATCCGCTAGGCATAACCTGATGGTACTGAGAGCTCGGGCATCCAATTCCTCCCAGTCCGAATCAGTCATGGTTGTAGGTTTCTTAGTTACCCCATCCAATGCCTTGTGCAACCCTTGTTGCACAAGCAGATCCCTAACTTTCAGTTTCCAAAGAGCAAAATTTCTCTTGCGAGTGAATTTCTCCACCTCAAATTTTGCATTCGACATCTTGGCCATTTTTTTTCCTCCTAGGGTTTTAGTCTTTCAACTAGGGTTTATTTTTCCTTGTTTCCTTTTTTCAAAAACCTTTTTGTATTAAAAAAAATATATTCCCCTTTGTTTCAAAAAAAAAAACAACCCTTCAAGAGATCTTTTTTTTCAAGTTAACGAAAAACCTTTGTTTTCCTTTCCTTCAATTTAAATGACAAAAAAAAAAAACTTTGTTTTTTTCTTCAATTTAAACACATTCACCCCTTTATTTTCCACAAATTTATGGGAAAAAAAAATTCTAAAACAAGATGTCTCTCAAATTTAACAAAAAATACCCGAATTTCTTTTGTTGATTGAACTCCTTTGGCAACAAGCAAGCCAGGCCTCTGGCAGCACCACTCAGGCTCCTTCACCGCAACAGTGTTTCCCTCCAGCATGCAGAGATCAAGGCTGTGCACTCGCAGCACCTCTGGCAGCATGCAGGCTCCTTCACCGCAGCTCTATGCATGCAGAGACTGCTCCACGCATATGCAGAGACCACATTGGCAGCGTGGTCAACGACAGAGGGGTTCTCACGTAGGAACACAAAGAGTTCGGTCTTCACACAGAGGGAAGTGGCTTTGGTCTTCACGGCCTCCCCTCAGAGAATACATGCAGAGAATCACGCAGCCTCTTCACGCTCCTCATGCCAGCAACAGCGTCCTTTCTGCTCCAGCACGCAGAACAGAGATCACGCCTTCTTCACGCAAAGAATATAGGCTCCGCTTCGGTGTTGGCCTCTTCACGTAGAGAATACAGGGTCTAGAAAATTCAGCAATGTTGAACGCTTCTTTGCACCAGCACTCAGCCTGCAACAGGGTCCGGTCTTACTGTGGGCTTCACCTTTGCTCCACAAAGGTAGGCGGTTATCTCTGCACCACAACACCGCAGCACTGCACCGGCCTCCTCGTCGATCACACCAAGGGTCTTCACCTTTGCACCAACACCAAGGGTCTTCACCTCTCCATAGTCACGAGTCCCGCACACTACGTTCAACCCCATACCTCTGGATTTTACATAGCACTCTCCAAGACCTCCAACTCAACAACCTTCAACTCAACTCATTCGCTCTGATACCAATTGTTGTTTGAATAGGGGAAATGAGGAAAGAAAATAAACATTCAGTTATACAGTGACCAAGAAAAGCATATAACTAACTGGAAAACTGAAACCAAACACAGAAATAATAACACGGGATTTACGTGGTAAAACCTTGACAGGGTGTCAAGGAAACATCCACAGAGCAAAGAATTGGAATCTCTATTCAATCAACAATGATTCTCCACGATTACATTTCTCGAGCATTCACTAGTTTTATACAAGCCTCCTCCGTTACATAACTATTGTTTCGGTATAAAACTAACTAGTAGTAACTAATACAATTATTACTCATATTTGCATAATTCGTTGTCAAACTTCCAACAGAAATATCTCATGCAGGCAAGAGAAAGAATGTTTCTCCTTATTTAGATTTTATTAGCTTATTTTATTGTAGCCATTTAAAGTCTTGGTGTTATGTAATTTTGAATTTAAAAAAAAAAATTATATATATTTGAAATTTATAAATAATTATATTTTTTTAATTAGAAAATGTTTTTAAAAATATAAATAATTAGAAAATGATTTACTGTAAAAAGAAGAATTAAAAAAATATTATTTAGTGAACAAACAAAAAATTAAATATATTTAAATATAAATAATTCGAAAAATAAAAAATTATAAAAATCACACACATCTGAATTTATAAGTAATTTATTACACTCATTATTTGCAAAATAACAAATTGACAATGATGATGTGAATTTATAAGTAATTTATTACACTGATTATTTGCAAAATAACAAATTGACAATGATAAGAATAAAAAAATAAAGAGTCTTATAATAATGAAAAGCTAAGGATTTAAGAGGATTTTAAAATTGTGTAGATATAAAAGAATTTTTTTCCTGTTAATATTTTTTTTTCTAAAATAAGAATAGAGGTTTTTAAGAGTTTTGTAATAAAATTTAATATTGGTCAATTCTCAAAGTATTATGGGTTGAAATATTATAGATAGAAATAGTTTATCTCTTCGCTATTCGGACAACCATATTAACGCTTGTTTTTTAACCTACGGAATTTCGGATGTAGTAGCCACCACATAAATCGTAGCAGATATTTTTAATATGTTTTTCACTTGTCGCAATGCTCTCAAGAGCAGCACCGGTCCAAAATGATGCACAAGGTAGTTTTTAGCATTGTTGTAAATTTACATAATAATTTGGTAGTTCACACATATTTGAAAGATGAATTTAATGATTTTTAAATTACAGGTGAAGTTGAAGTTCATTCAAAATTAACTAAATTTAGTGATAAGGAGAATGTAGTATTTTGATACTTGAAAATAATGGAGAAAATGGTTGTGATTGTGTTTTTATTTATGTGTTGGACCTTATTTTCTGGGAGTCTGTTTCATTTCCCTCACGAAAATGTAATCACATAAATATATGTAATCTTGTTTGATTAATTAATTAACTTTTAACAGCGCTGCTTCGCAGCCTCTAGGTGCGACTTGTCTCACTTGTGAGCTATGTGGTTCATTCTTAAATTTTGTCTTCTATATTTTTTTTAATTTGGTACCAGAGCACAAGGTTCGCCTTGGGTTTGTGATAGTGCTCAGGTGTTCAAAATTAGGCTCAAAATTTAAAGTAGCATAATCTCAATAAACTCAGCTTCAGATTGAAGTGCTCGTCATCCTGATTGCAACGATGTGAACGAAACTCGAATCCAAACTCATATGAAGAAGCTAGAGCAATTCAAAGTTCAGGTTTGACTTGGACACATGGCAGGAGTGGATGACGTAGTAGGACCCTTCAGCGAATGGGGAAGTGTCAAATGGCAGGTCGCTATTGGCCTTGCATTTCACAAATCGCATGTCACATGTAGCTTGGTGTTAAATAAACGGCCCTAGAACAAGTCAGAGTGCGATGTACTTGACTACATGTCCAAACTTAAGAACATTAAGCAGGAAATAGTAAATGTTGGATTTCAACCAGTGGATGATAGTTTCATGACTACTATTTTGATTGCTGGTTTGCCTTCTTCATATACACATTTCTTGGAAACTTTGCAGGTAACTGGAAAGTTAGAGAAGTTAAAATTTGATGAATTAAGTGAAATGCTAGCTCAACATGACAAAACTTTTGGAAAAAAGAAACAAATTGGAGAAGATGTCTTCTTTACAAAATCCAACACTAGTAAATCTTCAACTGATAGTTATGGAGGTAGAGGAAGAGAGTTGAACAATCAAAATCAAGGAGCATATAAATTAGAAGGTTGTGGTAGAATTCAAGGCAGAGGGAACAACTTCAGTAGGGGCAATAGTTCTGGTAGAGACAACATTCAAGGCAGAGGCAATAGTCAAGGTAGAGGCAACAATCAAGGAAGAGGACAAAGTCAATGCAGAGGATAAAATCAAAGCAGAGGAAAAAGAAGAGGCAAAGGGCAGAGTCAAGACAACAGAAACATTTCAATCAAGTTGTTTGTAGAAGATGTAATAGGGTTGGTCATTATATTGAAGATTATCGTACTTCTATTGAAAAAATTTGAAATTTTCAATAACACATGGCACAATTTTCTAATGATCAAGAAGATGATGGCTTGGAATATGTCTTTACTACACATCAAACTTCACAATCAACAATATTACAGGTCTCCACATATCTTAAAAGTGATTATGAAGATGCTTGGATCTTAGATACAAGGGACACAACATATGAATTTTTTATGTGACTTCTTTTGGACTTTTCAACAATGCCATCTCAATTCAATCTTTCTTTCTGATGATAGAAGACATAATCCTTGTGGAAAAGTAGTAAAAGTTTCTCTTCTAGGCATTGGAGAAAAAATAATTTCAAATGTTTGGTATGTACCAACTTTCAAGAAGAATTTGTTTTCATTAGTCACGATTCGACAAGCAGGACATCAGGTTGTTATGGAGGATGGCTTAGTAAAAATCAACTCCATCAAATAAAATATGAAGACAATCATGACAAGATATGAAGATGGAAAACTTCTAAGGATGAAAGGAACAATCATTCCACGAAATTCTGATTTTGCAGGAGAAGCAAGTACAAATATTTCACCAATAAGGTTGTGGCATGTTAGATATGGGCATTTAAACTTTGAAAGTCTCTCTCAACTTCAAAAGTATAGAATGGTTAAAGGACTTCCAACTTTTAAGAAAGAAAATGAAAAATGTGAAGCTTTCATTTATGGGAAAAAAATCGAGAGATGTTTCCAACAAGTTCATGGTGTGCAAATAGATGTTTGTAATTGGTTAACAGTGACATTTGTGGACCTCTACAGACTTCTATAGGAGGTCGTACATATGTTTTACTCTTCATTGATGATTTTAGTAGAATGACTTGGGTTCATTTTTTGAAGAAAAAGTCAAAAGATTTTGAAACATTTAAAACTATTCACCAACTTGTTGAGAATGAAGTTAAAGAGAAGATTAGAACTCTTAGGATAGACAGTGGAGGGGAATTCACTTCCAATGAATTCCAAACTTATTGCAGGGAAAATGGTATCAAAAGATAACTTACAAATTTCTACACTCCACAGTAACATGGAGTACCAAAGAGAATGAATCACACCTTGTTAGGGATGGAAACGTCCATGCTAAATTTTAAAAATTTAAGTCCTTTTTACTGGGCAGAAGCAATACATATAACAGTCTACTTAAGGAGAAGTTCTCCTACTGCTTCTTTCGATGGAATTACACCATATGAAGCATGGTTTAGTTTCAAGCCTCTATTCAAACATTTTATAGTTTTTGGTTCAGTGTGTTATGCCTTAGTTCCAAAATAAAAAAAGAATTAAGCTTGATTCACAAAGTTTGAAGTGTACAATGATTGGGTATTCTGATGAAAAGAAGTGATGTCATCTTCTATCCAATGGAAAGTTTATTGTCGGTAGGGATGTTATATTTGATGAAAAAGAAAGCAAGAGTGCCACAGAGATACAAAGTCTTCTACATAAATTGGAAACTAAGGGAGATAAAAATAAAAGCAAAATGAAATATGAACCAAGTACACAACATTGGTATGAAATTGAATTTCCTTCATTAGAAATGGTTCATCTAACTCATCTACTTCATCTTCACCATTTGGATCTTCTGGCAGTTCTTTTGAATCTCCTAACAGTAGCTCATATGAAAATGACTCTCCACCCCCTCAGCCTTCAGATGATTGAATAAAATATGTTTATATCAATCCAGTTTATAATGATGGTGATTATTCAAATCCACAAACAAGTAAACATCAACTGCCAAAATGGGTTGTTCAATTTTTTAAGGATGTCAGGCTAGATGAACAAAAAAAAATAGGAACATGAAGTTCAGAGAGAAATGAAGAATATTTTTCCTTAATAACAAGTGATTTTACTGAACCCTCCACATACAAAGAGGCAGTAAAACATATAGAATGGCAAAAGGCAATTGTGGAAGAATACAAGGCAGTGATGGAAAACAACACTTGGAAACTTGTTGATTGTCCCAACAATGTGACACCCGTCAAATGCAAATGGATTGACAGAATTAAGTATAAGCCATATGGAGACATTGAAAATTACAAAGCAAGGCTTGTTGCTAAGGGTTTTCCACAATAGGAAGGCATCAACTATAAGGAAACATTTGCACCTACAATAAAATGGCAGATCATCATATTAACACTTGCATTAGTAGCTCAAAAAGGATGGAAATTTCATCAGATGGATGTTGAAAGTGCCTTCCTCAGTGGAAGCTTGTAGGAAGAAGTATTTATGACACAACCTCCATGTTTTGAGGTTGAAGGGTAGGAACACAAAGTATGCAAACAGATCAAGGCTTTATACAAATTGAAACAAGCTCCA
Organism: Pinus tabuliformis; assembly: GCA_031772625.1. Taxonomy (NCBI): domain Eukaryota; kingdom Viridiplantae; phylum Streptophyta; class Pinopsida; order Pinales; family Pinaceae; genus Pinus; species Pinus tabuliformis. The sequence continues at coordinate 170,932,882 of CM062810.1, read as the reverse complement.
CGAGCTTGGTATGCAAAAATGGACGCGTACTTTTGCAAATTTTGCTTTAAGTGAAGTGAATCTGATGATAATTTATATGTATGCCAATAGGGTAAAAATATGGCGATTCTAGTTATATATGTGGATGACTTGATCATTACTGGGAACAATAATGATCATATTTTACAGGTAAAGAAGGAGTTGTGGGCTGGTTTTAAGATGAGTGATTTGGGATTACTTCACTATTATCTTAGAGTTGAAGTATTCCAACATCCAAACCATATTTTCATTTGTCAAAGCAAGTATGCATATGAACTTCTTCAAAAATTTGGAATGCAAGATTGCAAGCCCATTCTCACCCCAATGGAACAAAACTTGAAACTTTAAAATTTGAAGGGGGGAATTGGTGAACAATACCACTTATAGACAGTTGATTGGTAGCTTGATCTATTTGACAACCATTCATCTAGACTTCTCTTATGCAGTCATTGTTCTATCTCGTTTTATGTATGTACCAAGGAACAACCACTAGAATGCAACAAAAATGGTCCTTAGATATATCCAAGGGACGAAATATTTTGGTCTTCTTTACAAAAATACTAAGAATTTTGTACTTGGTGGATATTCAAATGCATATTTTGTTAGAAGTATTGATGATCGAACATCAACCTCAGGTTATTTGATGAACATGGGGTTAGCTGCATTTTCTTGGAGTTGCAAGAAGCAAGCTACAGTGGCCACTTCTTCGACAGAAGCAGAATATATATCAACATGGGAAGAAGCATGTACAATTGCACAGAGTTTGCAAGACTTGGGCATTCCTCAAGTAGAAGCCCCATCTTTATTCATCAAGAGCCAGTGAGCCATAAAGCTTGCCAAAAATCTAGTTTTTCATTTCAAAACAAAGCATGTGGACACAAAGTATCATTAAAACTGAACACTCATTGCAAAGGATGTCATCAAGCGGATATATTGTCCTTCATAAGATCAGATCTCAAATATTTTCACAAAACCACTTGGCATGATCAAATTTACTAAGTTCGGGGATGAACTTGGTATCTATTGTAATGTATCTTTGGATCAAAGGGGGAATGTTAGATGATCCAAAAAACATAAACTATAGTTTAATTAATGAGAATATAATATTCAATTATCTAAAATATTTAATTAGATATTAGAGACATTTTAGAATAGCTAATTGTTGTAAAAGGACTGACATCTAGAAAGGTGTCATTTCTTAGGAACTAATTTAGGAAAATAGTTAGGAGCGTTGTTATGAGAGAATTAAATGTAAATGGACACTTGTAAATGAAATAAGTGATCCATAAAAAAATTAGTTTAGGAAATTAGCTTATTTAAAGATTGTTTCTCTTCTTGTAAGAGGGTTGAGTGATTGTGTGTAAACGCTTGCAGATTTTATATAACTTTTCTTTCCTTATTAATAAAATTTTTGTGTCTGACAAAACTTCTACTATTATGGTCTACAGTAGAAGGATCTGATTGGTATGCAGGAGAAGGTGGTTGATCTGCTATGTCAAAAGAAACATATGGCACATCCTCTGCTCTGGAATCTCGACATCATCAAGCAATTGACGAGTTGGTGTACGTTCAGAAGGATCACCGACACCATGGAAGTCATGATCCGATGGGGTGGAACCACTAGAAGCATCATTATCATCATCCTCATCATCATGATCATGATCATCACCATCATCATCCTCATGCCCACCCTCATCATCTGATGGATGTTTTGTTGCATGATTCCCTGCAGCCCCCATCACTACCAGTAAAGTACTAGCTTCAATGACATGTCGCATAAGAGACATAAAATCCTGCTGACAGGTCTTGTAGAGATCCACAAACATCGGATTTGTGTTGATAGTTTAAGGCCTCGCAGGGCAGACTCACTGTCGAACCAAAATTTCTGGCCAATCTATCATAGTAGTCCATTCGACATTGCATAGCAAGCCTCTACTCCCAGACGCCCACGCACCCCTGAGGATGTGCCTCACCCTCACCCTCTTGGGCCTCACCCATCTCCTCATCTCCTCCATCCGGTGGGGGGGGAGTAGGCATGTCCCCATTATATGAGATGATGTCTACAAAATATACAATAAACAAAAATAATTAGACAATTCCATTAATCAATTTAATAAAATAAGTTAAAGAACGTGCTAGAATAAATTTGATTCTAATTCATTCAAACAAGAAAATGAAACTAGATTAATTTAAAGAAAAAACAAATATTACCTCTATCATCTGGAGGCTCATTTGTTATGAAGAATAGGTTAGCACACCCTCTCCAATCAATCCTCGTGTACGGATACCCCAACACGACAAACACATGGTCATCCACACTGGCTAGTAGCTCTAGTGCCTCGTCTGAAATCCCAGCCAGAAACTCTGGCATGCTCCTCTTGAGCATCATCTGCCCCCACATACGCAACCAGGCCTCAATGATCAGCCTAGGAGGGCAACGATCAAATGTAGGCCTCATCTCTGAAAACCTCTCAAAAAATAAACAAAAAATCTCAGAAGAAAAAGGGAAGCTCTCCCTCCCTTATCTTGACAATGTGTGACATCTATCTAAAGCCATGCAAAACCATTTGATCCAACGTGGCCCCTAAATCAAAGAATCAACATAATACAAAATAGGGCAACTGATGCATTGCCCATCACCGCAAGAATGTGAAATGGTGATGACTAATAATGAGAGGCACATAGCCTCCTTTGTAGCAAAAGAAGAAATCAAGAATTGTGCACCACATACATGAAAATTTGATGGACGGACCACTTGAGGCTCGACATATCTCAGAGTGTATGCAAGCTGACACTTAGTTGAAACACCATGGGGAACATCAAGGAATTGGGGGAAATCCTCCCCTCTCTTGGATAGGCCAATGATAAGGTAAATTTCCTCCTCAGTGATCTTATACCACAACTCAAGATCAACATTGAAATCTTGTTGCTCGACATTCCATTAGCGGATCAGATGCACCAATAGGACATACTGTGCCTTCAAGGATGTACCCTCCTCATATTACTTGAGGAGACTTACATTCCTCAAGAGCGCTCAAGTCGCTGCAGTAATAAGATGAGGGTATAAATTCCTCTCCCTCTCTCTCACCTGCCATGGTTAGACCATATTGTATGGGTCCGCCTCCTGCTATTGCTCCCTATACTAACATCTCCGCTACATGATTGATCCGGATTTAAACAGGAGCGCAACAAATTACAGAGATAATCCTATACACAAAGATGCAGCGGAAATAATACTTCATTTCATTAATGGAAAATACTGAAATATGCTTACAACCAGAAATGGAAATAAACCAGCTAGGGCGATGGTAGCTTATCTCTGAGAAGAGATGTGATGGCTACATGCCTCTGAACTGTGTTACAATGAGGCTCGAAGGCCTATTTATTGTTGAGAAACAATGGAAAACCCTTAACATTCCAAAACCTAACCCTAGGAGATGAAACGCCAAACTGTGGGCCCCGTTTGGGGGTAAATTGGTACATCAACTTCCCGGGGTCGTAACTTTGGCATATGATCTCCGTTTGACGCGTACAATAGCTCATTAGAAAGATCTATCCGAGCACTATCATTGTTGGAATGGGCAACATTGGACCCATGTTGCCCCTGGATTCCCCAAAAAACGTCGTTTAGGGCCTCAAAACGGCTCCGGAAGTTCAGGACCCGAAAAACTGCTAAAAATAGTAAGTTGTGCTACAATTAAGGAAACTGAAAATGCTGAGAAAGACAATGGTGGGGGTCCAGGTGGACTTGGCAGGTGGCCACCAATATCCACCTGGATCATTCCTCCCCCCTTAGGAAGCAATGGTCCCCATTGCGTTGAGCTCCTCCATGAGATGAGGAAACTTCTGCTGAACTTGTTCCCTGGTGAGCCACTTGCCCTGCTGAAGGAGTTGGCCTGCTTTGACAACTCGATACAGTTGGATATTCTGTTGGCGAGTGTTCTTGATCTGTGTGTCCATGATCCGATCAGTTGCAGCTTGTTCCATGCAATCTGGATTTAATTCTGTGGGTTTGAGCTGTTCTGCAATGTCGGATGTGTCTAGCAATGGTGGAAAGTATGGCCGAAGGCGGTCCACATTGAACACTGGGTGCAGGCCAAGGAATGGGGGAATGCTGAGCTCAAATGCATTGTCTCCCATAGCCTTAGTAATGGTGTAAGGACCATATCGGAGTGGTCTCAATTTCCGATAGGCTCCAGTAAGGCGTTCCTTTTGCAAATGCAACCAGACTTTGTCGCCCACCTGAAACTTGTGTGGCACCCGGTGTTGATCATGTCGCTGCTTGTACTTGGCATTTGATTTCTCAAGAATGTCATGGACCTGCTGGCGAATATGTTGGATGCGCTCAATGAAGCTGGTGGCCTTATCTGTTTCGGACTGGACATGAGCTGAATTCATGTGAGTAGCTGCAAGTGGCATGGCCACATCAATGGGGCATAGTGGCTGGAATCCCAAACCCACCTGAAAAGGGCTATGGCCAGTGGAGCTGTGAAGAGCTCGGTTGTAGCTGTGCTGAACATAGGGGAGGCTCTCGTCCCATGTGCGTGGATGCTTTGAGTTATACATGCGCAGAATGTGCACAATCATCCTGTTGACAACCTCTGTCTGGCCATCAGTTTGAGGATGGAAGGCTGTGGACTTCGTGAGTTTGGTGTCCAGCATTGACCAGAGACTGGACCAAAATGTGCTGAGAAACCGACTGTCCCGATCTGAGATGATAGACTGTGGGATCCCAAAGTGCACCCACACTCGTTCAAAGAAGAGTTTAGCAGTGGCTTCTGCTGTGATATTCTTCTTGCAGGCCATCATAATGGCCATCTTCGAGAACCTGTCGACGACCACAAAAACACAGTCATTTCCATGCTTAGTGGAAGGAAGGCCTGACATGTAATCCATGGAGATGGATTCCCAAGGTCGACTAGGGGTAGGCAACGGGGTATAGAGGCCTTGCTTCTTAATGGTCGGTTTGGCAATGGCACAGGCAGTACATGATCGGATGTACTTCCCAACATCCTGTCGAAGATTCGGCCAATAGAAATAATTTTGCAGTACTGCCACTGTTTTCTCGACCCCGAAATGCCCAGCAGCCCGACTGTAGTGTGCTTCCCAAATCATCTTGGCACGCTCGCTTGAAGGAACACAAAGGTGACCGAGGTGGCATAATAGGGCATCCTGGAGGTGAAAATCTGCAACATGCCGACCCTCCAAGAGTGTCTGGTATGTGTGGCCGAATTCTGGGTCGCTTTTGTAGAGAAGTGGCCAATCAGAAGTCTCGTGCCCACAAGAGTTGAGCACGGTGGTTAGCGCCATGATCGGTGGTCGACTGAGGCAATCTGCAACATTATTGGTGCTGCCCTTTTTATACTTGATATTCAAGTGAAACTGTTGCAGGTATGTAGACCACTTCTGATGGCGATCATTCTGCAATTTCCCTTGGGTCTGTATGAACTGCAGAGGTCGGTGGTCTGTGTGGATGACCGTTTCCTTCCCCAAAATGTAATGCTTCCATTGTCGGCAGGCCTGTACAATGGAATACATCTCTTTATCATAAGTGGGGTACTTCCGGACTGTGTCTGAAAGTGTTTCACTGTGATATGCCACTGGATGTCCATGTTGAGTAAGGACTGCCCCAATAGCATAGTCAGAGGCATCTGTCTCGACCTCAAATGGTTGTTGTAAATCTGGTAACGCGAGCACTGGTGCCGTGCAGAGGCGATCCTTCAACTCCCTGAATGCCTTCTGTTGAGATTCAGACCAAAAGAATTTTGCTTTCGCCCCGCCCTTGGTGACTTGACTCAAGGGCCAAGAAATATGAGAAAACCCCAACACAAACCTGCGGTAGAAGTTGGCAAGACCTAGAAAGCTGCGGAGCTCTGTTAGAGTGGTTGGAGAGGGCCAATCCCGAATGACTTGGATCTTGGCTGGATCGACATGCACCCCCTGTTCATCAATGATGTATCCCAGATACTGAACCTGGGTCATGCCAAAAGTGCATTTCTCCAAATTGGCACATAGCTTGTGTTGCCGCAGTGTTTGGAGAACCTGTCGGATGTGGTGGAGGTGCTCTTCCCAACTCTGGCTGAAGATCAGAATGTCATCCAAGTATACTACTACAAAGGAGTTGGTGAATGGCCGCAAGATGTCATCCATTAGCCTCATAAAGGTTGCAGGAGCATTCGTCAATCCGAAAGGCATGACCAACCATTCGAAGAGGCCCTCCTTGGATTTGAAGGCAGTCTTCCACACATCTGAGGGTTCGATTGGTACCTGGTGATATCCTGACTTCAGATCGATCTTGCTGAAATATTTCGCCCCCTTTAGTTGGTCTAGGAGGTCATCAATCCGCGGGATCGGGTACCTATTACGGACAGTGATCTTGTTCAGCGCCCGATAGTCAATACAGAGTCTCCACGTCCCATCCTTCTTCTGTACCAACACGATCGGGCTCCCACAGGGCGATGAACTCGGACGGATGTGACCTTTCTGCAGGAGCTCCTGAATCTGCCTCTTGATTTCATTGTTCTCCAGAACGGAGCGCCGATAAATTGGTCCATTGGGTAGCGGCGCACCTGGGGTCAGATCGATGGAGTGCTTGACTTGACAGTGCAGAGGAACCCCTGCCGGGGAGGTGAAGATGTCCTCGTACTCCTCCACAATCTTGTCCATCTGTAGTTGTCGTGCAGAGGGACCCCGTTTGGAGGCCGCGGCCACTGTCTTCTTCTTTCCTTGAGGGCGTATCATCAGGAAAACAAATTTCCTGGTTTTGGAAATGATCTTACTGCATTGTTTTGCAGTAATCAAAGAGATGGCGGCAGGTGGTGCTACCTCTGGTATCCTGAACAACTTATTTCCCAATGTAATAATAACAGCACGGGGCCTTGATTCATACACAGCATGTCGCTTCCACAAGTATGGTTGTCCTAGTAATACATCACAAACTTCAAGGGGAGCAATGTCACACAATACCTCATCCGTGAAGGGCTTGATGTTGTATGGAAGGCGACACTGCTGGCTCACGCGAAGATCTCGTCCTTGGTGAAGCCACCCAATGGTGTATGGTTGTGGATGTGCTGTGGTCGGTAAGCCCAACCGCTTCACGACCTCTGCCGAAATGAGGTTCTTTTGACTCCCGCTATCAACAATGAACTGTATCGGGGAGCCCTTTACCCACATCTGGGAGTGGAAGAGACGCTCCTCCTCCTCTGGATCTTCGGGTTCATTTTTCTGGATCTTTGCGGTAGCAACAGTGGCGCTGGGATCCGCATCAATGATCTGCTTCCCTTTTTCATACCCCTTATCGGGTTCTGACTCAGAGTCGGAACATGCATCTGATTCTGAAACCTTTAGCTCAGCCACCAGTGACTGCTTGGCCCGACACTCACTTGTGTTGTGAGTGGAGCTCTTATGGAACTCGCACCATTTTCCAGTGTCCTTTCTCGGCTTCGCGGCGCTGTTCTTTGCTTGCAGCTTCGGCTGGTTGTCTTGGGCTGTCCCGCCTTGGCTTTGTCCTTTGTTCTGTGGTTTAGGGGCACCTTTCCCCTGCTTTGGATTCGCAGATCCAAAGTCTCGCTTCTTTTGTTTAAACTTCTGCTCGACCTTGACGGCATATCGGTATGCTGCGCCGAGCGAGGGGATGTTTAGGAATTGTATTTCTTCCTGGATGTACTTGTGCAGGCAGCCACGGTATTTGAGTATCAAATGTTGCTCCGAATCCTTGATACCCAACTTTGTGCGAAGGGTATGGAAAAGATTGGTGAACTCCGGCACGTCTTGGTCCCTTCCCTGCCGCAGCGTGGTCCACTTTATGTATTCATCCTCATAGCTTCCGACAGGGTAGTACTGCTCCTTGATGGCATCCCGGAACGAATCCCAGGTGGGTGCGGCTGAAAATAGTGAGCCAGTACTTTCATCCTTCTGCTCGCAGTAGGTTTCCCACCAGTCCTTGACGTGGGGGGCTGCTTTGAGAAGAGCAAAAACAATCTTTTCCCGACTCGAAAATTCATGAACAGAAAAATAACCCTCTAGCAGATTTAACCATTTATCTACGGCATCTGCGTCTATCTGACCCTCGAATATGGGGATTTCAAAATTAACTTGTACCTTAAAGGGTGTGGCGTTTCCAGAGTAGCTGCTGGAAGCCGATGCGTTGCTTCTGGGTAGCCGCTGAAGGATCTGGGCAAAGCTGTCCATCATCGCGTTCCGTTGTCGCTCGAGGGCTTCTTCGAGCAAGATTTTGATGGGATCTCCTGCCCCCTCGTCTTTCTTCTCGTCCGCCATGGGAGGCCGTCGGGATTTGCGAGGCTGGTCTTGCAAAGGTTCAACCAGTTCAAGCCCTAACTCCTTATATCCCGACCTTGTTGGGACATGCAAAGAAAAACAGAGAAAAAGCAGACCGCTCTGATACCACTGATCCGGATTTAAACAGGAACGCAACAAATTACAGAGATAACCATATACACAAAGATGCAGCGGAAATAATACTTCATTTCATTAATGGAAAATACTGAAATATGCTTACAACCAGAAATGGAAATAAACCAGCTAGGGCGATGGTAGCTTATCTCTGAGAAGAGATGTGATGGCTACATGCCTCTGAACTGTGTTACAATGAGGCTCGAAGGCCTATTTATTGTTGAGAAACAATGGAAAACCCTTAACATTCCAAAACCTAACCCTAGGAGATGAAACGCCAAACTGTGGGCCCCGTTTGGGGGTAAATTGGTACATCAACTTCCCGGGGTCGTAACTTTGGCATATGATCTCCGTTTGACGCGTACAATAGCTCATTAGAAAGATCTATCCGAGCACTATCATTGTTGGAACGGGCAACATTGGACCCATGTTGCCCCGGATTCCCAAAAAACGTCGTTTAGGGCCTCAAAACGGCTCCGGAAGTTCAGGACCCGAAAAACTGCTAAAAATAGTAAGTTGTGCTACAATTAAGGAAACTGAAAATGCTGAGAAAGACAATGGTGGGGGTCCAGGTGGACTTGGCAGGTGGCCACCAATATCCACCTGGATCATTCCTCCCCCCTTAGGAAGCAATGGTCCCCATTGCGTTGAGCTCCTCCATGAGATGAGGAAACTTCTGCTGAACTTGTTCCCTGGTGAGCCACTTGCCCTGCTGAAGGAGTTGGCCTGCTTTGACAACTCGATACAGTTGGATATTCTGTTGGCGAGTGTTCTTGATCTGTGTGTCCATGATCCGATCAGTTGCAGCTTGTTCCATGCAATCTGGATTTAATTCTGTGGGTTTGAGCTGTTCTGCAATGTCGGATGTGTCTAGCAATGGTGGAAAGTATGGCCGAAGGCGGTCCACATTGAACACTGGGTGCAGGCCAAGGAATGGGGGAATGCTGAGCTCAAATGCATTGTCTCCCATAGCCTTAGTAATGGTGTAAGGACCATATCGGAGTGGTCTCAATTTCCGATAGGCTCCAGTAAGGCGTTCCTTTTGCAAATGCAACCAGACTTTGTCGCCCACCTGAAACTTGTGTGGCACCCGGTGTTGATCATGTCGCTGCTTGTACTTGGCATTTGATTTCTCAAGAATGTCATGGACCTGCTGGCGAATATGTTGGATGCGCTCAATGAAGCTGGTGGCCTTATCTGTTTCGGACTGGACATGAGCTGAATTCATGTGAGTAGCTGCAAGTGGCATGGCCACATCAATGGGGCATAGTGGCTGGAATCCCAAACCCACCTGAAAAGGGCTATGGCCAGTGGAGCTGTGAAGAGCTCGGTTGTAGCTGTGCTGAACATAGGGGAGGCTCTCGTCCCATGTGCGTGGATGCTTTGAGTTATACATGCGCAGAATGTGCACAATCATCCTATTGACAACCTCTGTCTGGCCATCAGTTTGAGGATGGAAGGCTGTGGACTTCGTGAGTTTGGTGTCCAGCATTGACCAGAGACTGGACCAAAATGTGCTGAGAAACCGACTGTCCCGATCTGAGATGATAGACTGTGGGATCCCAAAGTGCACCCACACTCGTTCAAAGAAGAGTTTAGCAGTGGCTTCTGCTGTGATATTCTTCTTGCAGGCCATCATAATGGCCATCTTCGAGAACCTGTCGACGACCACAAAAACACAGTCATTTCCATGCTTAGTGGAAGGAAGGCCTGACATGTAATCCATGGAGATGGATTCCCAAGGTCGACTAGGGGTAGGCAACGGGGTATAGAGGCCTTGCTTCTTAATGGTCGGTTTGGCAATGGCACAGGCAGTACATGATCGGATGTACTTCCCAACATCCTGTCGAAGATTCGGCCAATAGAAATAATTTTGCAGTACTGCCACTGTTTTCTCGACCCCGAAATGCCCAGCAGCCCGACTGTAGTGTGCTTCCCAAATCATCTTGGCACGCTCGCTTGAAGGAACACAAAGGTGACCGAGGTGGCATAATAGGGCATCCTGGAGGTGAAAATCTGCAACATGCCGACCCTCCAAGAGTGTCTGGTATGTGTGGCCGAATTCTGGGTCGCTTTTGTAGAGAAGTGGCCAATCAGAAGTCTCGTGCCCACAAGAGTTGAGCACGGTGGTTAGCGCCATGATCGGTGGTCGACTGAGGCAATCTGCAACATTATTGGTGCTGCCCTTTTTATACTTGATATTCAAGTGAAACTGTTGCAGGTATGTAGACCACTTCTGATGGCGATCATTCTGCAATTTCCCTTGGGTCTGTATGAACTGCAGAGGTCGGTGGTCTGTGTGGATGACCGTTTCCTTCCCCAAAATGTAATGCTTCCATTGTCGGCAGGCCTGTACAATGGAATACATCTCTTTATCATAAGTGGGGTACTTCCGGACTGTGTCTGAAAGTGTTTCACTGTGATATGCCACTGGATGTCCATGTTGAGTAAGGACTGCCCCAATAGCATAGTCAGAGGCATCTGTCTCGACCTCAAATGGTTGTTGTAAATCTGGTAACGCGAGCACTGGTGCCGTGCAGAGGCGATCCTTCAACTCCCTGAATGCCTTCTGTTGAGATTCAGACCAAAAGAATTTTGCTTTCGCCCCGCCCTTGGTGACTTGACTCAAGGGCCAAGAAATATGAGAAAACCCAACACAAACCTGCGGTAGAAGTTGGCAAGACCTAGAAAGCTGCGGAGCTCTGTTAGAGTGGTTGGAGAGGGCCAATCCCGAATGACTTGGATCTTGGCTGGATCGACATGCACCCCCTGTTCATCAATGATGTATCCCAGATACTGAACCTGGGTCATGCCAAAAGTGCATTTCTCCAAATTGGCACATAGCTTGTGTTGCCGCAGTGTTTGGAGAACCTGTCGGATGTGGTGGAGGTGCTCTTCCCAACTCTGGCTGAAGATCAGAATGTCATCCAAGTATACTACTACAAAGGAGTTGGTGAATGGCCGCAAGATGTCATCCATTAGCCTCATAAAGGTTGCAGGAGCATTCGTCAATCCGAAAGGCATGACCAACCATTCGAAGAGGCCCTCCTTGGATTTGAAGGCAGTCTTCCACACATCAGAGGGTTCGATTGGTACCTGGTGATATCCTGACTTCAGATCGATCTTGCTGAAATATTTCGCCCCCTTTAGTTGGTCTAGGAGGTCATCAATCCGCGGGATCGGGTACCTATTACGGACAGTGATCTTGTTCAGCGCCCGATAGTCAATACAGAGTCTCCACGTCCCATCCTTCTTCTGTACCAACACGATCGGGCTCCCACAGGGCGATGAACTCGGACGGATGTGACCTTTCTGCAGGAGCTCCTGAATCTGCCTCTTGATTTCATTGTTCTCCAGAACGGAGCGCCGATAAATTGGTCCATTGGGTAGCGGCGCACCTGGGGTCAGATCGATGGAGTGCTTGACTTGACAGTGCAGAGGAACCCCTGCCGGGGAGGTGAAGATGTCCTCGTACTCCTCCACAATCTTGTCCATCTGTAGTTGTCGTGCAGAGGGACCCCGTTTGGAGGCCGCGGCCACTGTCTTCTTCTTTCCTTGAGGGCGTATCATCAGGAAAACAAATTTCCTGGTTTTGGAAATGATCTTACTGCATTGTTTTGCAGTAATCAAAGAGATGGCGGCAGGTGGTGCTACCTCTGGTATCCTGAACAACTTATTTCCCAATGTAATAATAACAGCACGGGGCCTTGATTCATACACAGCATGTCGCTTCCACAAGTATGGTTGTCCTAGTAATACATCACAAACTTCAAGGGGAGCAATGTCACACAATACCTCATCCGTGAAGGGCTTGATGTTGTATGGAAGGCGACACTGCTGGCTCACGCGAAGATCTCGTCCTTGGTGAAGCCACCCAATGGTGTATGGTTGTGGATGTGCTGTGGTCGGTAAGCCCAACCGCTTCACGACCTCTGCCGAAATGAGGTTCTTTTGACTCCCGCTATCAACAATGAACTGTATCGGGGAGCCCTTTACCCACATCTGGGAGTGGAAGAGACGCTCCTCCTCCTCTGGATCTTCGGGTTCATTTTTCTGGATCTTTGCGGTAGCAACAGTGGCGCTGGGATCCGCATCAATGATCTGCTTCCCTTTTTCATACCCCTTATCGGGTTCTGACTCAGAGTCGGAACATGCATCTGATTCTGAAACCTTTAGCTCAGCCACCAGTGACTGCTTGGCCCGACACTCACTTGTGTTGTGAGTGGAGCTCTTATGGAACTCGCACCATTTTCCAGTGTCCTTTCTCGGCTTCGCGGTGCTGTTCTTTGCTTGCAGCTTCGGCTGGTTGTCTTGGGCTGTCCCGCCTTGGCTTTGTCCTTTGTTCTGTGGTTTAGGGGCACCTTTCCCCTGCTTTGGATTCGCAGATCCAAAGTCTCGCTTCTTTTGTTTAAACTTCTGCTCGACCTTGACGGCATATCGGTATGCTGCGCCGAGCGAGGGGATGTTTAGGAATTGTATTTCTTCCTGGATGTACTTGTGCAGGCAGCCACGGTATTTGAGTATCAAATGTTGCTCCGAATCCTTGATACCCAACTTTGTGCGAAGGGTATGGAAAAGATTGGTGAACTCCGGCACGTCTTGGTCCCTTCCCTGCCGCAGCGTGGTCCACTTTATGTATTCATCCTCATAGCTTCCGACAGGGTAGTACTGCTCCTTGATGGCATCCCGGAACGAATCCCAGGTGGGTGCGGCTGAAAATAGTGAGCCAGTACTTTCATCCTTCTGCTCGCAGTAGGTTTCCCACCAGTCCTTGACGTGGGGGGCTGCTTTGAGAAGAGCAAAAACAATCTTTTCCCGACTCGAAAATTCATGAACAGAAAAATAACCCTCTAGCAGATTTAACCATTTATCTACGGCATCTGCGTCTATCTGACCCTCGAATATGGGGATTTCAAAATTAACTTGTACCTTAAAGGGTGTGGCGTTTCCAGAGTAGCTGCTGGAAGCCGATGCGTTGCTTCTGGGTAGCCGCTGAAGGATCTGGGCAAAGTTGTCCATCATCGCGTTCCGTTGTCGCTCGAGGGATTCTTCGAGCAAGATTTTGATGGGATCTCCTGCCCCCTCGTCTTTCTTCTCGTCCGCCATGGGAGGCCGTCGGGATTTGCGAGGCTGGTCTTGCAAAGGTTCAACCAGTTCAAGCCCTAACTCCTTATATCCCGACCTTGTTGGGGACATGCAAAGAAAAACAGAGAAAAAGCAGACCGCTCTGATACCACTGATCCGGATTTAAACAGGAGCGCAAAAAATTACAGAGATAACCTATACACAAAGATGCAGCGGAAATAATACTTCATTTCATTAATGGAAAATACTGAAATATGCTTACAACCAGAAATGGAAATAAACCAGCTAGGGCGATGGTAGCTTATCTCTGAGAAGAGATGTGATGGCTACATGCCTCTGAACTGTGTTACAATGAGGCTCGAAGGCCTATTTATCGTTGAGAAACAATGGAAAACCCTTAACATTCCAAAACCTAACCCTAGGAGATGAAACGCCAAACTGTGGGCCCCGTTTGGGGGTAAATTGGTACATCAACTTCCCGGGGTCGTAACTTTGGCATATGATCTCCATTTGACGCGTACCATAGCTCATTAGAAAGATCTATCCGAGCACTAGCATTGTTGGAACGGGCAACATTGGACCCATGTTGCCCCTGGATTCCCCAAAAAACGTCGTTTAGGGCCTCAAAACGGCTCCGGAAGTTCAGGACCCGAAAAACTGCTAAAAATAGTAGGTTGTGCTACAATTAAGGAAACTGAAAATGCTGAGAAAGACAATGGTGGGGGTCCAAGTGGACTTGGCAGGTGGCCACCAATATCCACCTAGATCAATGATTGACATATAAAAGGCATCAGTCTCATACATAAAATACAATTTTTATTATTAAATGAAACATTTATGTATAACTATGGAAACATAACTTTCAATCTAAAATAAAAAATAAAAAAATATCGGTGTGCTGAAAACTGAGTCACGCACCAACATTGGTTTGCTTTTAACTATAACTGCACCAGTAAGGGCGCGCACATAAGTATGATGCACCGTGGGTGTTTTAGAAATTTAAATTTTCATAGGGGTGTGACATACTTGTGCACCGATGGGCGCATATAACCTGTTGGTACCAGAACGATACGTTCAAGCTATCAAACGCACCCAGATATAGGAATATTTTAAAATATTTATTTGCAGTGCATTTGGTAAATATAAATGCACTGGGAGTGACGCACCAACACACATTCTGCCACATATTTCTTGGTCCATTTATATTTACAAAATGCACCACCACAATGGCGGTGTGTTATGTTCAAGCACTAAAACGAGGTGCCCCTTGTAAATTCACAGGGCACACCACGCCCGATGCGAGCCAAACATATCGAGCACACTAGGCATTGAAAAAAAATTTCTTTAAAAAATAATGACAAATTCAACATAATTTGCATTTCTAATCTACTAAAAACTTAAATTAGAAAGAAATGTAGAGATTACCAGGACATTTAGTCGTTAGGGGGGGCATTGTGGACATGTAATGGAGAAAAATAAATTTTCACATCGTTTGAAAAAATTGGAAACTCAAACAGTGAGCACGGTATTGAAAGGTGGTGAGAAAGAGAAGCACCGACATCAGGGTGCTTTCACGTGGCAAGAGTGGCACTGGTGCTTCAGAGCTCTCCCGCACTGTAGATGGTAAAAATGAAAATTACAGGTGGGGGTGGGGGGGGGGGGTTTATTTAACCCTCCTCTAATGTGTTTCTTGAAGCGCACGAGGGTGGGCTATATCCAAAAGCACCGTGTTTTTTTTTTTTTTTTAATTTAAAATTATCATAGTGATTTATTGAGACACACCGAGGATTTACCTTACCTCTAATGCACCAGTGCTATGGTTTTACAATAGCACCAGTCTTTTTTTAGAAATTAGAAACCGTCTATTGGTACGCTTTATAAGATGCCCTGGGGCGTTATTATATGTTTACCGCTCCGAGACGTCAAGGAGTTCGGTGCTAGTGAATTTTCATTAGGAGAATGTTGAAGTCTAAAATGGGCCTCCTACGAAAATTATAAAAAAAATATTGGAAATAATAAAATAAGATTAGATTACATCATCCAATTTTAGAGGGGAAAAAAAGAAAAAAATAATTTTTCAACTTGTATTTTCAACTTATCTCCCTATGGGTTTACTCAAATTTCGAGCGAAAACACTCATTGGATGAAAAAATTGATTCCTAATCCAAGGAGTACCCATGTTGCATACTTTCGATGGGCCCTATTACATGAAAAATGAGAAATACACAAAAAACATGATTGCAACCCTGTTTTTTCATGTATTTCTCATTTTTCGTGTAGTAGGGTCCATCGAAAGTATGGAACATGGGTACTCCTTGGATGAGGAATTATATTTTACATCCAACAAGTATTCCCGCTCAAAATTTGAGTAAAACCTTAGAGCTAAGTTGAAATTATGAGTTGAAAAAGTAGTTTTATTATTTTTTAATCTTTTTACTTTTTTGCTCCAAAAATGGTGAATCATCCCCCATGGTTGACATCATCATCTTGAATCCTATTGGTTCTTATAAAGTTTATTTTGGTTGTACATTTTTCTTAGGAGGCTCATTTTAAACCACGAACTTCCCCTAATGCAAGCACTGGTGCGTTTGGGTATTTAGCACACCATGGTTTTTTATTTTTCAAAAAAAAATCTATGGTGCATCATGTTATATGCAACCCCATTCATGTATTGATAATAAAGAACTTGTGCACTTGAATAATTTAGATACACCCTCAAAGAAACATATGCTAAAACATCCGCTCGCCCACCTCCACTAGTGACCTCCACTATAAATAGATTTTTGGGCTATTTTTATAGGGTCCTCTGCAAAAAGCTCCGCTAGAAGGTCTTTTCCTTGTAGTGATACAACTTCAGCTTCCAATTTTTTTGTAGATTTTTTCCTTTTCCTTCAGCTTGTTTCTCAATACTTCTTATATTCTTTTAGCTCCTCCCTTCTTGGTTTTGAGAGAGTTGATTTCTTGAGATAACTTTTCATTCTTCTTTCTAAGTCTCTCATTTTTTCTATCATACTAATCAATAGTTCCTCCACATTTCCTTCTATTTCTTATAGACTTTATTCTTCTTTTAGACTATTTATTTCATTTGTGAAGGCCATGAATAATACTTCATTGCTTCCACCATATTCTTCTTCTTCATCAGAGTTATCACTGTCTTTTTTGGAGAATAAATTATTATTTGAGCCTTTTCTCTTGAAGTTTATTCTCTTAGGTTCATCTTCATCACCATTGTCATTTTTAAAAGGGAAATTTTTTTCATAATTTCCTATTTTACCGCATCTAAAGAAAATGACAGGTAACTTACCTTTACTTTTCAATATTTTCTTCAATTTCTTAACAAATTGTGCCATTTAAGTATTAAAACCATCACTACTGAAATCACAATTGTTTCCCTTTCTTGATGTCTTGGATTCCTTGAATGCATCTTCCTTATCAGTTGAATTTCTTGACCTCATCTCATATGTTGTGAGAATTCCATGAAGTTCATCCATTGATAGAGAGTCCAAATCTTTTAGTTCTTCTATGGCACAAACCTTGGCATCAAAATGATCTAGAAGATATCTCAAGACCTTTTGTACAATCATATTTTCTTTGACATCTTCACCTAGACCTTTGAGACAGTTGACTACCTCATCTACTTGGAGAAAATAACAATATCTTGTTCATCATTAATCTTAATACTTTCAAACTACCTTCTATAGGTTTGAATCTTAACCTTTTTCACCTTGTCATCTCCTTCATAAATATGGATGAGCTTGTCCCACGTATCTTTATCTATTTAATAGCCATAACTTTGGTGAATTTTAAATATGACATACCACTTGCTATAGAATTCAATGGATTTGCATTTGCCATATATGCTTTCTTCCCATCTAAATCTGTTGGAAGAGAAGACGGGATCTTATATCAGTCTATGAAAATTTATCAAACTTTGACTCCAAGAGACATTTAGTAGCACTCCATTTTGACCTTCCAGAAGGAATTTTTTTCCCATAAAATTGGGGGACCTTACCATCTTTACTGGCCATTGTGATTCAAAAATCCTTATTCCATTTGTTAGTATGATATTGAAGAAGTTGGATCTGATACTAATTGATGGAAATATTGACTCCTTCAAGGCTCCAACCTTGAACAAATCCAAGCACCAAATTGGTCGAAATGAGGACTCAATTCCTCACAACAAATCCAAGCACCAACTTGGTCAAAATGAGGACTCCAATCCTCTTAGGCTCCAAGCCTTCCAAATATACTTCTCCAAAATAAGTTTCAAATACATTTCACTAAGAGGTCTACAAAATTTTCTCAAACCTACTCCAATAATGCTTCAAGTTTGATTCAAAAAGGCTTCTAAAGGCTGATCCAACAAAGGCTTCATGTTTGCTTCAATAATTCTTCTAAAGGATGCTCCAACAAAGGCTTCAAGTCTGCCTCAACGAGGCTTCTAAAAGGTGCTCCAATAAAGGCTTCAAGTCTACTAGAAAGGTGTCTCCAAATTTGCATAGGAATGTCTTCAAGATAGTTTCAAATATGCTCCAAAAGATACAAGTGATGATGCTCCAAAACTGAGGGTATGTATGCACTCTACAAGGTCGAAATTCTTCACACATGTAAGTCTGCTATAGTTTTGTCACAAGGTCGAGATTCTTCACAAGTCCAAATATGAGATCTGAGTTTTTCCACTATTTGAATTTTAGATCTGCCACAGTGCGAATTCTAAGTCTCCCACAGTCGAAATTTAGGTTTTCCACAATGTAAATTCTAGGTCTACAAGAGTTGAAGTTTTCTGTTGAATTTCTTGTCCTAAAGTGATAGAGATTTGAGTTATGATAGGTCAGAAAAGAAGGCCGAAGTAATAAAAATATTTCCTATTCTTCCTAGAAGATGCCACAAAGGAGAACAAATTCCAACAAAAAAGCCACCAAGAATCCTTGAATAATACCAAAGATAGAATCCACTTTTTTATTCATACAACTAACTCCTACAGATTTGAAGAAAATTTGTCTCCTTGGCTGAGTTGGATGAGAAAATGAGAATGAATGGTTCCTTATTTATAGTATTTGATCCCTCACTGAACCATCATGTCTATACAAGGGGGGGCGCCTTAATCTCAAGGTAGGCCGACTTGAAGAGGGGGACAAAAAATTGATATCTTCACTTAAAAAAATAATTTCTCCTCATTAGGGAGGAGAGAGGAGGCATGTTATAGGTCATTGGAAAGGGATTAAGGTGCTATTTGAATCTATGGATTTACCTTCATCAAGTCATCCTTTGACATCAATAAAATATTATTCTTCCAACATTATGAAGGAGCCTTCGCCTTAGTATCAATTATTGGACATTTTCATAACAATATTAGCAATAGAAGTAAAGGATCATTGATTAGTTTTCTAAATGGATGTTAAATCAAGATTTTTAAATGGGATATTGAAGGAAGAAATTTATGTAGATCAACCTCCAAGGTATGAAATCAAGAGTCAAGAACAAAAAGTTTACAAGTTAAAGAAGGCTTTGTATGGTTTAAAACAAGCCCCTAAAGCATGGTACAATAGAATTTATTCATATATGCTCAACAAAGTAGTCAAATTCAACATGAATGAACTCACTCTCTATAAAAAAAATAGAACCGCAAGGTAATTTCTTAATTGTTTGCATTTATGTTGATAATATGATTTACATAGGAAATTTGCAACTTGAAGGTTTTCAAATAGCAACAAAGAAGGAATTTAAGATGACCAAACTTAGTCACATGAAATATTTTCTTATAATAGAAGTTGAATAGTATGGAAACAAATATTCATTTGTGAAAGAAAGTATGCAAGGGACAGTTTGACAAGATTTAGGATGAGTGAATGAAAGCCAATAGACACACAAATTGTCCCCGTGACTAAGCTACGCAAAGATGATAACAACCCAACAATCAATTCCACTTTTTTTAAGAAACTAGTAGGAAACCTAATGCATAGGATCACAATAATAAGGCCTAACATGATGTATTTAGTGAGCCTTTTCTCTAGGTTCATGGAGTCACAAAAAAAACTCATTGGAAAGTTGGAAAATTGATTTTAATGTATATTGTAGGAAAAATACCATATGGAAATTTGCACACTGATTCAAAGGGAAACGATATTGTTGGTTATACATATAGTGAATTTGCGGGAAGTATTGATGACATAAAGAATACCTCATGTTATGCATTTCACCTAGGTAAATGGTTGATGTCATGAACATCCAAGATGTAACTCATTGTTGTCATTTCATCAACACAAGTAGAATATGTAGCAGTAATAGGAGCAACATGCTAGGTAGTTTGGTTAAGAATATGGATAAGTGATCTTGATCCTAAAAAGAAGAAGGAGCCAACTCCTATTTTCTATGATAATAATTCAACTATTTCACTTTCCATAAATCATGTGTTTCACTACAAAAGTAAACACATTGATACCATATATCACTTCATTTGTGAGCTTGTCAACAATGGGGATATATATCTTCAATTTTGTGGACCTAAAGACTAATTAGCAAATATCTTCACCAAGCGATAAGGAAGAAATGTATTTGAGTTTTAGAGGCAATGCTTAGGCATTGTCAATAAATGTAATAGTTGACATTAAGAGGGAGTGTTAAAGTATATTAATCCCCCCTGTTAACTAGAATGATCAGTCAGTTACATTTTAACGCTAATGGGAAAATGAATTTCTAGTCGAAACTATTTTTAGAGTTATTTAATTCTATATATCTCTATAATCTCACAGTGCTGTATAATTCTAGAAATTTCTCCAAACATTGTAAAAGCTTTATAACAATGAAAAGGGAAAGCTATGCCAAAAGGTTTTTTCATTGTCTTCATTAGCATCTATGTCTCTCCATTCTATCATTTGGTAATGTCATTGCATTCAATTGGTGAATTGAGGAACTTGACGGAATTAACGCTCTATCATTCCATTCAATTGAAATTCACGTCGAAGTTTTTTGCACTATCGACTTATCTGTGTTAAAAATAAGTATAGATCCTTGTTAACCATAGATCTAGCAAGAATCGCGAGGGGTCAAATCTCTTAAAATTTAAACATCTATTCGAATGCAAACTTAAAAAAAAAAGTTTGCATCCTGAGATACTTGATTCCTTTTAACCCCTCATAAATCCATGGTTAAGATGACTCTCTCTCTCTCTCTCTCTCTCTCTCTCTCTCTCTCTCTCTCTCTATATATATATATATATATATATATATATATATATATATATATATTAAATTGCATTTTTGAATACATAAATGGATTTAATGCTTTCAAAATCCCCTTGGGCACACATATTGTGTAAACTACACATCTTAAACTTACAATTCCAACAAATCTTTGTTCGATTTTAGACAAAATTGACTTAATAATATACCTTAGAGAATTGGTGGTGTCTAAAGACACTATTGCTTGGGATCCCATTGACCACTAAGAGAAATTTACCTTGCGATTTTTTGCCTTTATATAGTGATGCAGGGGAATCAACAATAGGCTTATGGGTAAAGCCAAAACATAGGTGGAAGATGATGAGAGAGATGGAAAAATGGAAAAACATGTATAGGTAAAGAGGTATTTGTGGCGCAACCATTGGATGAACCACTTACATGAAGGGATATCCTAGTAAACCAACTGTTACAACGGCTGGTTAGCCATGCATTCCGATGGATGGTGTTCTTTTATATGGACTTCAACTCATGTTTGTGTTTGGAAGTACAAAGCGAAAATGGAAAAGAGGACCAAAAATCAACCCAAGATGAAGATAAAAGACAATTTAACAAAGGATAAGGAGGGACCGATTTAATGTGCATTAAAAAGACAGATATTAAATAATTATTTATATTTGTAAATTTTAGAAATAATATCATGATCAAATTTAGACTCATTCTAAAAAGTCTACGCAGAAATGATAAATAGAGAAAATATTTCATTTTTGTATCCCTTAATGAATTATATGGAGAAATGTGGAAAATATGAGAGATATTAGGGATGTGTATTATTGAGAAATTCCTGGACATATTGAGGAGAGATTCATGGATAGGTAGAGGATTTAGTGGATATTTTTTAGATATTCTAGGGTATGATTGGGATTAATAGGTAAATTCGATGATGAATGTTATAGTTCCCTTATAATATATAAGGAGACCATTTGTAATTTTTGTAACATTATTATTGAGTGCATGAAAGTTTAATAGAATTTTCCCCTACTGGGGAATTATAGCATATATCTTCTTCTTCTTTTTCCTTGCTTCCTTCGCCATGTATAATTGAGTGTACATTGCTTCCACATTTTGTGTGTGTAGTGGTTATGGCGGGCTATTTTGGCTTGCATTAAATAGGGTATATTCTATATGAATACCATGAGTTCTCATAAATTGAGGGCTGGAAAACCATCAATAACTTGACTAAGTCAAGTATACTTGAACTACCCTAACAATCCCCCCCAAAAAACTATGAAACAATACAATTCAATGCAATATAATTTACATGGCTAAATTAATATAGTAGTGAATCTAGAGACATGTGAACATGCAATAAAAAAAATTGACACCTAGTCCTAGTTAACTAGTTATGCAATCATTAGTGAACTATCTTATGGAAATGGAGATTAGTAAACTCATGCATGCACTTGTGAAAGATGCTCATAATGATGATAATAAAGTTTGCATACATAACTCTACTCTAAATGAAATATAATTAAGTGTATATTATCTCCAATAATATCAAGACTAATAAGACTAGTATTTATCCTCCTTAACTTACCACCCATCACCAAAATTACTATTTAACCCACCAGAGTGAAGACGTGATTTCTCCAAAAGCATGGAAACAAACCACAACCTAGCCCAAAGGAAAATACAAATGCAACCCATGCATTATATGTTGGACTTTCGGGTAAAAATACAATTAGTTTCCATGAAAATTGAACATCATGACTTTCAATACCAAGCACCTGTGACTATGCATGTGCATTTGATTGATTCCTCCACCCTTAAATGTTCGTTACATAAATTTCTCATACATAATGGCTTTATTCCTTGAAATCAATGTAACATGTTCAAATTTATTAAACCTTTTGAGAGATGCTAGATGTTTGTTACATAAATTTCTCATACATAATGGATTTATCCTTGAAATCAAATGTAACATCTCCAAATTTATTAAACCTTTTCAGAGAAAATTTAAATAAAGCACTATCAATTTGTTTCAAAGTCATAATTCTTGTCATAAATGTTGAATTAAAAAATATGTGATTCCATTTATTCAGATTAATTAAGTTTATCCTTTCTCGTTGTGAATGAATAACAACATGATATTTTGATATTTCAGTTTTAAACAATCGTGTGACCATTCATTCATTCACTCTTTATAGAAACTCTTTACCGATTGATTGTCGGCTTTTGCGCATGCAATAGAAAACTGGTTGAGACATGTGAAAGTGCAATCAAGAGTCCTAGTCCCTATGGGTAGGTGGTCGAGCTATATTTTCATTTTTTTACACCATGTCCAAAGACTTTCTGGTTGTGGTGGAAGAATCAAGGGTAAAGGGGAAGAATCGAGGGTAAAGGGATACGCTTCTAGTGCTTTTAATGTTATTTTTATCGCATTCATCCCCAAGATCAAGAACCTTTTCACATTTCGAGACTATCGGCCTATATTTTCTGCAATGATGTTTATAAGATTATCTCCAAACTCCTTACGGTCAGGCTAAAAATGTATTTGACAACTCACTTCTCTTCGAAACAATTTGGGTATATTGAGGAGTCGCAGATCCAGGATGCAGTGGCTACCGCTCAAGAATGTGTGCATAGTATCAAGGTAAGAAGGAAAAAATCATGTCTAATGAAAATTGATATCAGCAAGGCTTTTGACTATGTAGATTGGGGTTTTCTGAGATTAATCCATTTCAAAATTGAAATATCACACTAGAATATCATCTGGATCATAACATGTGTGAATTCTGCTAATTTTACAATTATCATCAACGAAGCTCCCACTTCTTTTTTCAAATCATTTAGAGGTTTGCGACAAGGGTGTGCACTATCTCCTCTTCTTTTCATCTTGGTCATGGAAGCGCTCAACAGGAGGATTAACAACTATAGGGATGCGGGACTGATCATTGGTATTACCATGACTCTTCAAGTAAAGGTCACACACTGCATGTTTGTGGTTGATCTACTTTTCACCAGTGCTATTTCTATCTCAGAGTGGAAATGCTTTATTTCAAATTTGCTTCTAACCTATTTATGAACTCTAAAAAATTAGAATTGATAACAGAATTTGAGAATGCGAGTGAGGTTGAACAAATTTGCCAACTTTTTGGGATCACAACCTAGCCTATGGACTCTGGTTTCACCTACCTGGGATTTCATATTAAGACGAGCTATTACCAAATTTGAGATTGGGGATGGATTATTACAAAAATTGAGAATATAATCAATCACTAGTCCCATAGGTGGCTTACCATGGGGGGTAGACTAATATTGATTAAACTTGTACTGCAATCCATTTTTGTTTTTTGGATGCACCTTTACATGTTGCCAATGACCATTATTAAAAAGATCGATGGCATTCTCGCTAGCTTTATATGGTCTGATCCAGGTGACCATAAAAAGTTCCATCTTGCCCGTCTGACTACTCTTTCCAAAGGTACTGATAGTGGGGGATGGGGGATTCTCGATACACTATCTTTCAACTGTGCTCTTATCTGCAAAATCTTGTGGAGAGGTTTAACTGGTCGAGGCATCTGGTCACTAACCATTCACAACAAATACATGGCTTACAAGGACATAGAGGAATGGATTTAAGATGGAGCCAATATCACACCCTCCTCTTATATATGGCAATGCATGATGATAAACCGACACTGGCTCTTCACGGGTCTTTGTTGGGAGGTGGGTAACAGAAATAGGACGACAGTTGTCTTAGACATCGTAAAAGGTATTATGGGCTCACACATACTATTTCCTCCTCTTCTACATCATCTGCACGGTAGAGGTATGTTTCATTTCTCTCACATTGTCTCTCATAGAGTCTCTTCTTCTCATATTCAGTCTTAGTATCGGGTAAAGGACATTGATCTTATAGGTTCACTTGCTACAGAATGATACCTCTACATTAGTCAGGTTGAGGCAGTTGGAATCTACCTCAATGATGAGATAGACAAGATGACCTGGGATGGTAACACTTCCGAGAGACAAATTGTGATACGTGATATATACAAGCATATCACCAACCCATTTTCAATTGCTGAGGTCCCTAACTGGCTGCATAAGATTTGGAGATGGGAGTTGCCATTAAAACTCAAATGTTTTGGATGGTTGGCCCTCCATGACAAAATACTCACCTGGAGTAATCTCTCACATAGAGGCTTCTTGCTAGAGATGTGAAGGATATACATAATTTTCGAAAGATCTTGTAATCGTCAACCGTATATCACTATTTAAAATCAATGCATACATCACCTGATTATTTTGAAAACCTTAAGAAAGACATTTTCCTAATGATACATCAACTTGGTCCACCTACATTTTTGTGACTTTGACAAGTGCTAACCATATTTGGTGTTCATTGAAAGATGCATTGAAAAAAAATGCATCCAATAACATGTGTCCAAATTACGATGCTATTCTTCAAACACCAATTAACACATTGATCAATGATCATCTATAGGCACGAAATCTCAGAACTACACACTTTCATCTCTAAGGATGATGAATTATTTAGAAATGTAGAAGATTTTTTTTTTTTTAATTACAAAATTCGAAAGAAAAGGAATTGAACATGCTCATGGCTTTCTTTGGATACAAAATGCACCAATGTTTCAACAATCTTCTAGTCATGATGTTATTGCATTTATTGACTAGTATTTGTCTTCTGATTCAGACTTGACGCCTGAAGAAATGATTAAAATCCAAACACATCATCACACTGCAAGTTGAAAAAAATATCATATGACTCTTCTTGTAGGTTTAATTTCCCATTTCATCCAATGAATAAAACAATTATCTTAGAACTAGTTGAACAAAGTGGTAACAAAAATGAACAATTGAAAAAGAAGAAATATTTTATTATGGAAAAAAAAAAAAAAAAAACCTATGCTAGGAACATAACATTTGATGCTTTCTTGATAGACCTTGGAATATCAAAACCTGAATACATTTCCCTTCTTTACCTTTTTGTTTTACGCCCTTTCATATTGCTACAGAGGAAACCATCTAACATATGGACAAGTTCCTTTGCAAAAACAATCTCATCATTGTGGCAAGAAAATACATATGCACAATTCATTCTATATACATATGTTGCAACATCATATTGTGGTTCCTATATGACAAAAAACGATCAGACAATGACATATTCATTCAAAAAAATTAGGTAAGAGTGTTTTTTGCAATCAAAGTAACAAAATTGAAACTATTCGAAAACTTGGCAACACATTGTTGAATATGAACCATACGTCAAGTAAACAAACTATCCATATTATTATTTCATTACCTTTGTATTCACCTTCTCAAAAAACAATATTTATTAACACATCTCCAGCTAAAAAGTGAACATGTATCCTCAAGAGACCCCTTCTCTTAGAATAAGAGCCCGATAAATATGAAGATATCATGTGCTCATCAATCATTTACAAATACATTGCACGTCCTCCTAAATTTGAAGACATTTTCTTAGAATAATATACTTCAAAACACTTAAGTAGAAAATAATCTTTGAGTAGAAAAAACATGCATGTATCATATGATTTATACATTATAATCAACACAAATGTCTTGAAAACTATTACAGAGAAAACTTCATGCTATACATGCCATATAGAGAAAATGAAAACAACCTAAAAGAAAACCATGCAACATGGACTGAGGCATATTTCGTTCAAGAACATGTTACTGATTCCATCGAAAAATATTTCTTCCCTACAATCACATCATGTAGTGATATTGATATTGTAGCAAGTGAGATTGAGATCTAAATGACAAATTCTTTTCATTTTGAATTTATACTAATGATCATAGTGACTATGAACAAAATGAAAAATATGATATCTGGTACAACATAAAACATAAGATGCATTGTAACTCTGCCATAAAAACAATTTAACTAGTTAAACAACCTTTTGTTTTGGACATAATATCCTATTATGACATTAGAATCAAATTTAATGAACTTGAACAACAAGCAATAACAAAAGATATTTTCCTATACAAAAAAAAACAATCCATCAATACCAATTTATGTATTTACAACCTGTGGTGCATGAACAGGAAAAACATTTACTGGACAAGAAATATATTATGCACAACTCTGTTATTACAATATAGCATTGCAAAATGCGGGCCTAAAAAAAAGGAATTATTGTTTCGTTTACTGTAAAGGCTACACATATTACAAATGATGTTACAATGCATTCAACATTGTATTCCAGACCCTCTCCCTCCTATCCTTTGTTCTAACAAGAAAAAATTTACTTTTTTAGATTAACAATAGTGAAAGAGTAGAGGCCACATAAAATGACTAATATCACATCCTTCCTTGAGATATTTCAGCATTTGTTGTGTGAATTGTATTTGCATGATTCAGAGAGAAGAATTTTAATTTTTTCCCTTATGTAGGAGACATATGGCTGAGGGAATTTACTTCCTTTATGCAGAATCAAATCAACTGGAAAGTAGGTCATGATACTATAACAACAAACTTCTTGTGAAAATTTGGAAGACCCAAATTTCTACTGCAGCAACTGATTAATTTTCTTCTATTTGTCAAATATCTGAACAAATTGTTTACTACGTTCTACGGTAAATATCAAAAACAATACACGGTAGCCTCCACTAATTAAATTAATATGTAGAAACAAGAATCTGAGCAAGTAAGAAATAACACACCGTTATTTTTGGATCAGTGTCCCCGGAAAAACCCAATGTGGGAAAACCGGTGCAGTAGTTGAGGGTTTGTATTATTAAGTAGTAATTTCTGAATAAAATATTTGGATGCCTTGCTGGCCGTCCAATACAGGGAATATGACTAACATAGAGATGAGTGAGATATACCTCACACTAACACTAACGATCTAGCACTGATCCAACCATTGAATGGCTAGGCCCTAATTTCCTCTACGCAATCACTGCGCTACTCTGCGTCACAGCTTCTAGGGCCTGCGTCACTCCTTCTGGCTGATCGATTTTCTTCTAGAATTTCAACTTATTCCCTCCCGATCTCACACCTTGGCTTCTGGCTCTAGAACTCAACTCTCTAGAAAATTTCAGATCTCCTCTTAGGCTCTATGTGGCTCTACACTGCCCAGTGTGGCCTCTACACTACCTCTTTTGGATTTCTCTTTGCCTCCTCTACAATGTATTCTCGGATCAGGAATCCTTCCTCCGGAAACTATCCCTGCCCCTCACTGTAAGAAATCACTTTGATCTCTCTCCAGAAACTGTTGTGTTGATCTCTTAGGAAATTCAATCTTTGATCTCTCACTTGATGTGTCTTCCAAATGCCCACCAAGCCTCCTCTTCTAATCTTCTCATTGAGAACCAATGACCCAGATTATATTATAATCAATGGCTTAGATCATTTTGGCTTGATCCTCATATTCTTCTAGAATTTTCACCCATATTTTGATTAATAACCTTTAATTATTTTAATTTCCTAAGTTTAGACTTAGGCACCCATTAAAAATAATTAATTTTTTTAATAAAACTGTCTCCGGGTGGAATTTCCAAAACAATTTCTAGGTATTCTAAAATACACGTGTCCAAGCCTCCCTGAAATTTTGAGGCTTAGAGCACATCATATGCTGCCAGAAATCAACACTTGTAAGGAAGTAAGCCATCATATATTCGAGAAGAGTCAGGTTTTGCTGCAAAAGTATTAAGAACATATATCAATTTCTTGCAATCTCTAGAGAGAAGGGATAAGGTGATTGAAGTCAAAAATAAGGTCCTAGAGCACTATTCCACGAACATTTAATTGATGAGACAAGGTGCATTGGATGGAAGCAAGTTAGGGTGGGAAGTTCGTGATAGAAAGTTGAAAAATGAATAACCCTATTGTTTCAAAAAAAATCATGCTCTTTCTAGAGTTCCTAAGTACATAAATTGTATGAATAGGTGCAAGCCTAGTTGGCTTGGGTTAAAGTTTATATTCACATTGATTTGGCTCCTCGTACTTAAGTATCAACACTTGTATCAATTCAATCCAATAGATGCAAAAATGTGGTGGATTCATTTAATCATTACTCGGCATTACGAGACTTTCATAAAAAATATAGCAATAGCTTACAATTTCTCTAAACTGCACTCACAACATGCACTAAAAACTGAATAAAGGTTCTGCATGAGGACATGCAGTTGCTTTAGTTGGGGGATATGTTGGGATGTGGAATTGAAACCTTTTTAACCCTCATTTTTCCATATTTTCCACCATCTTTACCCCTATAATCATACTATGTTACTCCATTAATCACCTTTTTGACTGATGTATGCCACTCTCTTATGTCACCTTATTTATGTAGTTTTTATTGTACTTTGATAAGAAGTTGAATGTTTTGAGCAATTTTATTAATAATATTTACAAAGAGGTTGTTTGAGGATATTACTACTTACTAGAGTGTTATTGTTTGTATGTTATGATGTTTCTTCGGGTTTTTGTTTTCGATACTCTAAATCTAAATTTTGTTGATACCGCTACCATGGTGTTGATACTATATTTTTGAAGTACTCTATTTCATCGATAATACCAACAAGAGTCAACATGGGTTGTCACTCAGTCGTAGTCAACTTAGACCATTGTTCCAACAAGGAGAACTACTTTTTGACGAAGTAGCCAACTCAGCTGTGACAAATATGGTTTTTTGTTGTTGACTTCTTGCCATTTGGAGATATTATTATAGCATTATTTTATTCTTATTAAAATGGTTGTAATTTGTTATGTAAGACTCTCAATTTGGACAACATGAGAATCAAAATATTCTCATATCTAACTATGGTTTCAAGAATATATATGATGTAATCTATAAGAGAAGAAGCTCTCTACCTCAATTGCGAGCGGCGTGTTTATTTTATTTTTGGAGAAATTATGTATCTATAATCCTTTTCTGATATTAATCCAAACTATTATTGTTCACGACTTTATGCTATTTAGTTGACTTAGTTTGTGAGTTTTGCATTACTAGTTGCTTGCTAAGGAGGAAGGGCCCTTCTCTTTAGCAAGGATCCTTGTATAGTGAGGTAGTGTAGCACTGTGTTTAATTTCCTCTCAGTTGTATTTCATATTATTTCATTGTTACTGTTATAGATTTCCATTAATGTAGTAAAGTTACTAATTTATTGGTTTGTAGAATAGTTGATCATGATTTCTCGTTTAACAACATAGATCATGGATTGATCTAGTTATCAATGTGCGTTATTTATTATTATGTTGTTGTTTAGTCAATTTAGTGTTGTCAAAATTGCTATCATAAATTGTCAACCCAGGGCTCGTAAGCTGATGAAGTGAAGGTGTACTATATGTACTTAAGCAACCTCTTAGATCTTTTTGTCGTTTGGGGGTGTTGTTTGTGGTCAATTTATCTTCCTAAGATGGAATGGAGGTTTTATAAACAGATGAGTGATAGTGTGTGTAAGGTGATTTCTAAATGAGTGAGTGTGTGTTACTGGTGGTTTCTAACTACCTTCTAAACTTGCAAAGAAAGAGCTTGAAAGAAATAACTTGAAATGAAACTGAAAGCAAAGCATAAAAACCACTTTCTAATGGCACTAGTCACTACTCATGCTACTGCAATAAAAAGGTAAGAAAAACCACTTTAAAGACCAATTATAATGTTCATCTCTTCCTAACACTCTGCTTCCAACATATAGTACTATGTGAAACACGATTAAGAAGTAGTTAGATATAAGTCTAAAAAGTAATCAAGCTCTAAGATGACAAATTATAACACCACTGTGCCTCTCTCCAACATTCTGCTTCCAACATACATTGTAATGTGTAGCAAGTGAAGAAAGAGTTAGTGATATAAGTCAAAAACTACTCAAAGCAAGCTGTAACTTATTAGTATTCTGATCTCTTGAAGATGAACAACTTATGATAAGGAGACCATCAATATGTTAGCATACAACTTGAGAAACTAAACTAGAAATCAAGCTAGAAAAACAGAGTAAAGGCAGCAACTATGAATATGACAACTGAAAATACCATTAGAGATAAAGCAAATACAACAAAGACACACAATCCTGGGCTAACACCTGCAGAAAACAATCCTGATCAGTTAAAGTAAATGCTGGAAATGAAATGACAGTGAAAGTAATCAAAACTGTACATGTTTTAAAGAAAAGGAAAATTGTTGAATTCAAAAGAAGGAAATGGCAAGAACATAAAGGTAAATTTACTGTACAAAGGCTGTTATGAATGGGGGCCCTCCATCCACAAAACCCAAGGAAAGATCAGCTACTTGAAGTCAAAACAGCACAGTCTTCTATTAACTCATATGCAGAAATTACAGTAAAAAGTGCTGAAACAGCAGCTTCAAAACAGAGTTTCTGTATACGCTAAAATCGTAGCAATTACATAAACAAAGCAACTAAAAACTAATCCTTAAGCGTACGCAGACGCTGGATTTTATAGGCATATGAACAACTGCCTACTGCGTAAAACATGAAACTAGAAATTAACTGACAGTCATGCTAATTAAATGGTACAGCAACACGTAAACAGGTCCGTGTGTTATCTGGAGGGTACGGTCGTCATGGAGGTTGAATCCAAGGTTGGATCCTGTCTCCCATAACCTGCGTAGCGTGGAGGAATCGCCATCTGGAGTGACGTGACCTTTCAGCTCACGCAGCACCGTTTGAGCTGGCTTTGTTGACCGAAGTTTGATCCACGTTGACCGGAGGTGTGCGTGGCGTTGCTGACCGAACCAATAGCATAGGAACCTTTAACACCTTCATTCCCACGTGCCCATGTGATTCGTTTTTCAAAATGACACGTGGAACATAGAGATTAATGAAAAGGCTGCGGAATGACTAGATAGCTGCGGAATTGCTGAATGGCTGCGGAATTGCCAGACAGTTGCGGAATCTCTGTGCATATGTCAAAAATCTAGACAAACAGTCAAACATTAGCAAAGTTAACCAATCATGCTTAAAGACATCAAATGTAATGATCTGGATAGGTTTATGAGGAAAATAGGGCAAAAGAGAGGGATAAGTGAGGAAAAGTTGTAGGTAATGAGATATAATTAGGTGCAAGTTGGAGGCTCTACATACCCCCACTACGAGGGTGTTGCATGTCCTCATGCAACGAAAACATTGTTTAATCCACCTGCTGAGATGCCTCTGCTAAGACATCTAGTCTTCTCCTCTTCCTTTGTGTGGCCACATTGACTCTTGGTTTCCTCACCAAGCATCTGAATTTTAAATTGACCAAAGCTCTGCTTAGCTTCCTGCATTTCTTCTTTAGCTTCCTGTTTTTCCTTTGCCAAAGGCCCAGATGAAGCATGGTATTATCGTGGATCATCTTTTCCACTTTAGCTTGTTCCTTCAATTTTTCATTCTCTTGTATGATGTGGCGATTTAAAACTTCAAGCTCAAAAATTTCCTGTTTGAGTGAGTGAATTTGCTGCTCAAGAGGTAGAACAGTGCTTGGACCAGCAGCAGCTTGTTCTAACGTCTCCAGGTAGTTATAAACTTTTTGCTGATCTGGGTCAATCTCTGGTGACCTCTTTGGACTAGGCTCGTGCTCAAATTCGGGTTCATGCTCAAAAGGACTTTCCTCACGTGGAGGACTAGTCTCAACATGCTCAACATGTGGAGGGCTTTTCTCAAAGTCGAGTCTTGTAGCAACCTTTTCAGGTGTGCTCAAGTCAATAAAGAGTGACTCTTTGTCCTTTGTGGCCCCCACTTTGCTTTGTAGCCTGCTGCTCCTCCTCACGGTGGTGATGCTCTGTTTTTCCTTTTGTTGCTTCTGCTTTTGTTTTTGCATCTTCTTGGAAAGGGCAGCCTCATGAAGTTGGGCCAATCTATGTGCCAATGGCTGAGTGTCCTCTTCACTGGAATTTTCAGGAGTGAGGTAGGTTTCTTGGGCTATAGCTTTTCCTTTATCTTTCTTTTGTCTCTTCCTACTCTCCTTTTTCTTTTGAGCAGCCTCTTGGACAATTTCTTGCAGGGTTTCTGTAATGATTTCTTGGGCTGTTTGGTCAATATCTACAGCAGGCTTAGGGTCATTTTCTTCTTCAGAATGATGTGCAGCAATTTCTTCTTCAACAAGGTCTTGGACAATTTCTTCTTGGACAACAATTTCTGGGATAATTTCCTCTCTTCTTTTCCTTCTACTCTTTTTAGGCACTTGAGGTGAACCACCAGAGGCTTCCCCTATCTCTTGGAAATGATTCCTTACAAGAAATCTTTCCCATGTATCTCTTTTTGCTTTCAACTGTTCTTCAACTAGTATCTTGACAAGCCCATGATGATACAAATGTGGCTCAATGTTTCTTGGGTTTCTTTGGACTATTGAGCACATTTTTCTAAGGCTTGAGAGTAAAAAATATGGAAGGTTAATGTCATGCTCTCCTAAGAAATGCATCATAATTTTGGCATGGTAAACATATAGAATTCCAAACCTTCCCTCTCATGTAAAGAATTTTTGTACTAGTAGAAGCAAAACTGTCCATTCTTCTTTGACAAGATTAACAGGGATTCCCTTTGTAAAAATGCTAGTGTCCATACCTGGATTTTTCAGAATTTGCTTCCATTGCTGGTCTTTTACTGATCGGTTTTTGAACCATCTCTCCCCAGTTTGTGGTAGTGAAGTGGCCTGTGCTAAACTGCTTTCGGTGACTGTAAATTTCAGATCTCCTATCTCCACTTGGTTGTCTTTGTCTTTGAAAGAACGTGCAAAAGCCTTTGTGACCTCTCTATGGTAACCCTTGAATTTTTGGATGCACTGGAGCCAATTTGCCTTCTGCAAAGCGTCTTTGATTTGGGGATATCCTTCCAGAAATTTGGAGCCCTCTGGCTCTGCCCTCAAAAGTTTACCCATCAGCTCTCTGGCTTGTCTTGCAGCTCTGTTTTAATACTTTGGAGAAAGGGTTATACGGCTTCAACAGTGGCTTCAACACAACAGATTTACGGCTTCAACATAACAGCCGTAATACACTCACAACAGTGGTCAAAGTTTAGCAGAGGAGAAAAAAATGAAACAGAGTATGGTTACAGTGGCAGAGTAGTGAATAAGGCAGAGCAGTGGAAAACAAGGGAAATGCGGAAGTGAATCAACAGCGTGAATGAGATTATACATGCATAGGAGGGTTATGAATAATGGGAAGAAACGGTTAAGTCCCTTAGACATCGGTCATGAGTGTACATTTGGCTATGGAATCATAACGCAGAGAGCCGTAGTACAATTGTCTACGTCACTCAGGTACAAAAGTTTTAATGGAAGAGCAGCCGTGTTTGAGTTTTAAAATCATGATGAATAGGGACCGTTAAGGCTGAGAGATACGTGGATTTCCGGTCGAGTAATGGAAAGGATTGGCAATCATTACATTAAATGGCTAAAAACACAATCCGTAAACCATGCAAAATGTTATAACCGTAGGTTTAGAAATTAGATCATACCTTATGTATCCGCGCTTTGATTCCTTTTGCTCATCTGACACTAACCTTTCATTGTTTATTGCTGCTACATGACCTTTTTCAATTATTGCTGATGACTTTTGGACTGCAGATTCCTTCTTAAAACAAACTGTGTTTTTTATGCAGGTGCAGAAAGTGTATCGGCTGCGGAATTGGGATGTTGGCTGCGGAATTGCTCCTCAGCTGCGGAAACTGCAGTGATACCCTCTGTCTGCACAAAACAACTTTAGCTGTGTGAAATAAATCTGACAATGACTTTATTGGTGAGATGGAATGTAATGGATGGATGGATGGAAAGAAATGAGGTGGAGTGAGAGTGATTGGATGAATGAGATGGTGAATGAAGTGGATGAAATGGCGAAATGAGATGGAATAAGGAGGAGAGAGAGATTTTTTTTTTTTTGGAAAATGTGAGGTGTCAGGTGACCCTGATTTTCACCTCAGATTTTCTGCATAGGACTGCCAATCAGAGACTGGTTTTCAGGCCTATACATTTATTCTTTTTTTTTTCTTTTTTTTCTTTTTGTTTTTCAAAAACCAAAGATTAGGCTGATGGAGGAGAAGAATCCTTCTCCACCAACCTGATTGCAGAATCTTCTTTAAACAACTTGACAAATTCCTCTTTTGAGAGTGGCTTCTGGTAGATCTTCAAGCGATGGCCATTCACAATGAGAGGAGTATGAAATTCATCAATAGTTTTCACTCGAACTGCTCCATTGCTAAAGACTTCATCAATCTCATATGGCCCAAGCCAATGAGTTTGAAATTTTCCTTTGAAGTCTTTAAACTTTGAATCAAACAATAGAGCCCAATCTCCTTTCTGAAACTTTCTTTCTTTGATGTGTCGATCATGCCATTTAGTTCTTTGGTGCTGAACTAGATCGGTCCTTAGAATTGCATCTTGTCTTATTTCATCTAGCTCATTTAGCTGGTCCATTCTGTGTTTTTGGGCTTCCGAGAGGCTCATCCCCAATTGGACTGCCATCTTGAAGGTCTTGATTTGGAACTCAATGGGGAGCAGGACTTCCTTCCCATAAACAAGTTCATAGGGAGAATGTCCTGTTGTGTTCCTCCATGTAGTTCTATAGGCCCATAAGGCTTCAGGAAGCCTTTCTGCCCAATCTCTTCTATGAAGATGAACAGTCTTGGTGATAATGCCTTCAAGAACTTTATTGGTAGATTCCACTTGGCCATTTGATTGCGGATGGTATGGAGTAGATGTTCTGTGCTTGATCTTATATTCCTCCATCAGCTTCTCCATCAATTTAGATGTAAATTGGCTTCCTTGATCTGTTACAATTTCTCTTGGGACACCAAAACGAGTGAAAATATCCTCAAAAAGAAATTGAACAACTGAATTTTCAGTGGCAGAAGGCAAAGCTTTTGCTTCTACCCACTTAGTAACATAGTCAGTACAAA
This sequence comes from Pinus tabuliformis, assembly GCA_031772625.1. Classification (NCBI taxonomy): domain Eukaryota; kingdom Viridiplantae; phylum Streptophyta; class Pinopsida; order Pinales; family Pinaceae; genus Pinus; species Pinus tabuliformis. The sequence continues at coordinate 170,897,300 of CM062810.1, read as the reverse complement.
CCAATATATACTTCTTTTGCTTTGATGGTGGATTAATAGGTCCAACGAAATCTAGAGCCCATTTCTCAAAGGGTTCGATGCATACCTGTGGCTGTAGTGGCATTTCATTTGAAGGAGTTGGTCTCCCAACTCTTTCGCAGCTGTCGCACCTTCTAACATACTGCTTTGCATCTTTAAAGAGAGAAGGCCAATAATATCCTAGAGAAAGGATTTTATAGGCTGTCCTCTTGTCAGCAAAGTGTCTGCCGCATGGTTCATCATGACATGCCTTAAGGATGTCAGGCATTTCATCTTCCCGAACACATCTTCTGATTATACAATCTGGCCCTGTTTTGAACAATTCATTAGAAATCCAAGAATAATGTGAACTCTCCTGAATGATTTTCCTTTTCTCATTAGGAAATAAGTGTAGAGGTAGCTTCCCTGTAACTAGATAATTAGCAATATCTGCATACCAAGGAGTCTTGGTAGTTACTGCAAACAAGTATTCATCTGGAAACTTATCTTCTACTGGAGAATCTTCATTAGTGTTTTGGATTCTAGACAAGAAATCAGCTACTGTGTTTTGTTTCCCAGGTCTATCTAACACAGTAATGTTGAATTCTTGTAAAAGTAAAAGCCATCTTGTAACTCTGCTATTAGTAACAGGTTTGTTCATGAGATACCTAATTGCAGAGTGATCAGTATGGACAAAAGTTTCATAGCCGGTTATATAATGTCTAAACTTGTTAATTGCATGAACAACGGCTAGAAATTCTTTTTCAGTCACAGTGTAATTTAACTCAGTGGGAGTCAAATTTTTACTAGTGTAATAAATGGCATAAGGGATCAAATCCTTTTGTCCCAAGACAGCTCCTAGAGCCGTATCTGAAGCATTAGTGGAAATGTGGAAAGGGAGTTTCCAATTTGGTCCCCTTAAGATGGGTGCTTCAGATATTCTAGTCTTTAAAGTTTCAAAGGCAGACTGACACTCAGGATCCCATTTGAACTCACAGTCTTTGGTAAGCAATTTGAAAAGAGGAGATGCTATCTTAGTGAAGTTTTCAATAAATCTTCTGTAATATCCCGTAAACCCAAGAAAACTTCTAACATCTTTCTGGCAATTTGGAACAGGTAACTTAGAGATGACTTCAACTTTGGATCTATCAACCTTAATCCCATCTCCTGAAATATGATGTCCTAAAACAATCCCTTCAGTAAACATCATAAAACACTTTTCATGACTTAAAGAAAGATTTGTTTCCTTACATCTTATCAGTACTTTTTCCAAATTTTCCAAAGCTTCTTCAAATGTATTACCGTAAACTGTAAAATCATCCATATAGACCTCTACACAATCATGGATTAGATCTGAAAAGATACCTAATACAGCCCTTTGAAAAGTAGCAGGTGCATTGCATAATCCAAAAGGGAGTACTCGGTAGGCAAAAGTTCCCCATGGACAGGTGAATGTGGTCTTATCTTGATCTTCAGGTGCTACCTGAATTTGATTATACCCACTAAAACCATCCAAGAATGAGAAATACTTTTTACCTGCTAAAGTGTCTAGTACCTGATCAATAAAAGGTAGAGGGAAATGATCCTTTAAGGTTGCCTTGTTCAATTCTCGATAATCAATGCAAACTCTCCATTTACCATTCTTTTTGGGCACTATAACCAAGGGAGAAACCCATTGGCTATCTGAAATGGGGTAAATGAAGTTTACCTTGAGTAATTTCTGGAGTTCTTCTTTCACGATTTCCCTAAGGTTTGGATTCATCCTTCTCTGTGGTTGCCTAATAGGTCTGTTGTTTTCTTCAATATAGATGTGATGAATACAAGTCTTAGGATCGATTCCTTTCATGTCAGTGTATTCCCATGCAAATGCAGTGGAATGTTTTTGCAAAAGTTTGGTTAATTCTTCTTGTTGTGGTCTTTCCAAGTTTCTGTTAATGTTCAATGTTTTTCCTGGAAGGATTTCAACTGTAGAACTACCAAACTCTTCCATTGAGAAGAGAGACATCTGTCTAGAGGAGAGATATTCAATGTCTGCATCTAACTGAAACTGTGTAGAGTCATATTCTAAAGATATTTCAAAATTTTCCAATGTATTTAGGATTTGACTGTCTTCACTGATCTCAGAGATGGTTAGAACAGGTTGTATAGTATCCTCATCATCGACCCACTCGTCTTCTCCTATTTCTGTTATTGCCTTTGCTGGAGGATACAAGTTGAATTTCTTGGTGGAATTACCATCTGATATATACATGTCCCCAGACCTACAACTGATAAAAGCATCAGCTGTTGCTAGCCAAGGTCTTCCTAAGATAAGAGGATGTCCTCCTAGATTGTTCTTGGGAGTTAAAATCATAAAATCAACTGGATATTCCCAAGAGTCTAGGGAGACTGGAATGTCTTCCAATACACCATCAGGTTTAATGATTGATCGATCTGCAAGTTGCAGTAAAGTAGGTGTAAAGAGAAGGTTAGGAAGCTTTAACTGATCCATGGTCTGTCTACTCATGATGTTGATAGCGGCTCCTAAGTCAATCAAAGTATTTGGGATTTCAACCCCATTAATATGAGTTTTGACAATAGGGCTACCGGGATCCACATACTTTTGCATGGTAATCTTACCCATCATAATGTCTGCAATTTTTCCAACCAGATGTATCCTTTTGGTATCTCTGGTTCTCTTTCCTGTTTTCTTCAAACTCAACTCCTTTATTGTCTTTGCTAGAATGGGAATTTCCTTAATGGCTTGTAACAAGGGGATCTTGATACAGACATTTTTCAATTCATCTAGAAAACTATAGTCAGGCAACCAAATTTGCTTTTCCACTCCTTTGTCAATTTGTAATCTTTCAGGAAAAGGAGGTGTAGCTAAAGATGTAGGTTGCTCAACTATGGGAGTTGTGGGGGTTGATTCTTTTTCTTTTTCTTTTTGGATATTTTGGTTTTGAAGTGATACTTCAGAACCCTTATTGACTTTAAGAGATTCTTCCTCAGAAATGCTTGGTTGTTGAACATTTGTAGAAGGTTGATCTAGGATTCTACCTGATCTGAGTTGTACTTCATTGAGAGGAACAACCATATAGGTAGGGAATGGTTGACCTTCCATCATGTAAGCATTTTGAGGGTTCCTATTATTGGGATTTGGTAATGGCTGAGAGGGAAGTTGATTTGACTTCTGTTGGGATTGAAGCAAGAGTTGAGAATTTTGATTTTGTGGAGGAGGTTGTTGTTGTTGAGGGTATGGCAATGATAGTTGTTGACCTTGATTTGGAAGTTGTGGAGCTTGCTGGTTCTGAAAAGATGGAGGATATTGATAGAATTGAGCAAATCTCCCATAAGGATTTTGCATGCTTTGCATCCATGATTGAAAAGGATTTTGAGGTTGAGGCCAAGGTTGTTGCCAAGGATTCCAATTTGGTTGGGGTTGAAAATTCATAGAGTTGTTAAACCCTTGATTCTGTTGCCCTTGCCAAGGTCTCCTTGCAACAAAACAGAGAGATTCAAGTGTATTTGGATCTTCTTGAAAGACTGCTTTGAGGCCAGGAATTGAAGGACAATCCTTGGTCTCATGAATTTCTGAGCAAATTACGCATGTTTCTACAACGTGTGTATCCAAGGGACATTCCCTTAAAGCATGTTTCTTTCTACATTTCGGGCAAAAAATGGCCAAAGCCTCAGCTTCTGCTTTTTGTTTATTGTGAATCTTAAGGGTATCTAATTGTTCACTAAGACTCCCTAAGATGTCAGTTTTGAATTCATCAAGCATATTGCCGATTTCAGCCCTACTTACTGATCCTGTTGCAGATTTATTTGCTCTAAGGAGAGAAGGATCTCTAGGCCCTTTTTGAGTTTTTGATTTGCCCCTTGAGAGATGGATACATAGTTCTGCTATATCATTGAGTGAAAGTTGAGATATATCCCCTTTCCCCATCATGTTCAAGATATCTATCCATTCATCTCTAATGGCTTTTAATAGGAGGGATTTTAAGGTCTCTTCATCCAAGTTACTCATTTTTGCTCTTTTCAGGTTATATTGAAATCTTTCAAGTAAATCTTCTAAGCTCTCATCTTCTCTTTGTATCATTTTAAATACCTCGTCCTTGTGATTAGTAGGCATACAATAATCCAGATACCTATCCAAAAATGTTTGTTTCATTTCATCCCAAGACCTAATGGATTGAGTGAGTAACCCCATGAACCATTTTAAAGCTTGATCTTTCAGTGTTGAAGGGAACAATTTGAGTTTCTGAGAGTCATCCAGATAGTCATAAGTTCGACACACAACTTCAAACTCAAATAAAAATGTTTCAGGGTCCTCAGTCCTTAACCCATGGAAATTTGGGAGGACAGATGGCGATATGTTTTTCATAGTAGCTCGGGAATCCTCATTAACAATCGGAAACCCAAATGAGTTATCCCCATCTCTATTTCCTCCTCCAAGGGGACCTCTACCTCCTCCATTGTTGTTGTTTCCTCCTCCTCCTCTACCTCTACCTCTACCACCTCCTTCTTCCTCTGCCATGATGGTTCCCCTAGGGATTTCAAAATCTTCTGGTTCTTCTACAAAGGGTGAATGAGAAGAGATTTCTCCTTCTTCTTCAGATGATTCTACTTCCTCAATTACAATTGGTCTTTCTGTAGGAGAAAGAGAAGGGTCTCTTCCTGGTTCAAATTCAATAGAAGGTGTGGGAGAGTCAATTCTTGGCTCTTGAATTCCAGGAATTCTAGGGCTAGGAGTGTCGGTTGGAGATGAGGGAGGTGTCTCTTGTCTATCCCTTGAAGCAGATGGACTTGTAAAAATTGAACTTCGAGCTCTAGCTAAAAACCTTCCCCTAGAATCTCTAGCTCTATGCATGTCATTTTTTATTTTTCTTCAAGTCAAGTTAATAGTTCTTTTTCTGATCTTCCAGGTCACTCTAGGTGCAAGAAGAGAGCATACTCAAGAAACTACTAAATCAATAACTTTCTCTTTTCTGATCCTCCAGATCACTTTGAAGTGCAAGAGGAGAGCATACTTTGATAGGTTATCAACTTCTTTCCTTGAAATTTTATGTTTTTTTTTCTAAGAATATGGCTACTTAATTTCACTTCCCCGGCAACGGCGCCAAAATGTTTAGTCAATTTAGTGTTGTCTAAATTGCTATCATAAATTGTCAACCCGGGGCTCGTAAGCTGATGAAGTGAAGGTGTACTATATGTACTTAAGCAACCTCTTAGATCTTTTTGTCGTTTGGGGGTGTTGTTTGTGGTCAATTTATCTTCCTAAGATGGAATGGAGGTTTTATAAACAGATGAGTGATAGTGTGTGTAAGGTGATTTCTAAATGAGTGAGTGTGTGTTACTGGTGGTTTCTAACTACCTTCTAAACTTGCAAAGAAAGAGCTTGAAAGAAATAACTTGAAATGAAACTGAAAGCAAAGCATAAAAACCACTTTCTAATGGCACTAGTCACTACTCATGCTGCTGCAATAAAAAGGTAAGAAAAACCACTTTAAAGACCAATTATAATGTTCATCTCTTCCTAACACTCTGCTTCCAACATATAGTACTATGTGAAACACGATTAAGAAGTAGTTAGATATAAGTCTAAAAAGTAATCAAGCTCTAAGATGACAAATTATAACACCACTGTGCCTCTCTCCAACATTCTGCTTCCAACATACATTGTAATGTGTAGCAAGTGAAGAAAGAGTTAGTGATATAAGTCAAAAACTACTCAAAGCAAGCTGTAACTTATTAGTATTCTGATCTCTTGAAGATGAACAACTTATGATAAGGAGACCATCAATATGTTAGCATACAACTTGAGAAACTAAACTAGAAATCAAGCTAGAAAAACAGAGTAAAGGCAGCAACTATGAATATGACAACTGAAAATACCATTAGAGATAAAGCAAATACAACAAAGACACACAATCCCGGGCTAACACCTGCAGAAAACAATCCTGATCAGTTAAAGTAAATGCTGGAAATGAAATGACAGTGAAAGTAATCAAAACTGTACATGTTTTAAAGAAAAGGAAAATTGTTGAATTCAAAAGAAGGAAATGGCAAGAACATAAAGGTAAATTTACTGTACAAAGGCTGTTATGAATGGAGGCCCTCCATCCACAAAACCCAAGGAAAGATCAGCTACTTGAAGTCAAAACAGCACAGTCTTCTATTAACTCATATGCAGAAATTACAGTAAAAAGTGCTGAAACAGCAGCTTCAAAACAGAGTTTCTGTATACGCTAAAATCGTAGCAATTACATAAACAAAGCAACTAAAAACTAATCCTTAAGCGTACGCAGACGCTAGATTTTATAGGCATATGAACAACTGCCTACTGCGTAAAACATGAAACTAGAAATTAACTGACAGTCATGCTAATTAAATGGTACAGCAACACGTAAACAGGTCCGTGTGTTATCTGGAGGGTACGGTCGTCATGGAGGTTGAATCCAAGGTTGGATCCTGTCTCCCATAACCTGCGTAGCATGGAGGAATCGCCATATGGAGTGACGTGACCTTTCAGCTCACGCAGCACCGTTTGAGCTGGCTTTGTTGACCGAAGTTTGATCCACGTTGACCGGAGGTGTGCGTGGCGTTGCTGACCGAACCAATAGCATAGGAACCTTTAACACCTTCATTCCCACGTGCCCATGTGATTCGTTTTTCAAAATGACACGTGGAACATAGAGATCAATGAAAAGGCTGCGAAATGACTAGATAGCTGCGGAATTGCTGAATGGCTGCGGAATTGCCAGACAGCTGCGGAATCTCTGTGCATATGTCAAAAATCTAGACAAACAGTCAAACATTAGCAAAGTTAACCAATCATGCTTAAAGACATCAAATGTAATGATCTGGATAGGTTTATGAGGAAAATAGGGCAAAAGAGAGGGATAAGTGAGGAAAAGCTGTAGGTAATGAGAGATAATTAGGTGCAAGTTGGAGGCTCTACAGTTGCTACAACCTTTGGGATTTGTTAAATGCATTATTGTGTGTCTATTATTGTGTGATTGCAAAAATTTATGAAGTGATGATTGCAGTGAGTTTCTTGATTGGGTGAGGTTTTGGTTAAATGGTTTATGCAATTCTTTCCAGGAGTGTTTTTCCCCTTTCTACAAGAGTGATCTTGAGTGAATGAGTGATTTTATTATGCAACAATGTTTTCATTTCAAAATTATTGCAGAGTTCTTTGTATGTTGAAGTGTGGCAATGATGATTTTGGTATGCTGAGAGTGATCAGTTACAACAAATTGTTTTTTATTGTGTGTCATGTTCATAAGGAGTTTGACATTAGACAATGTTAGTTAGCATTGCTACCTACATATACTTTATGTAATAACCTCGAAATAAAAATGTCTACCCTAGTTGATGATTTATGCATGAGTGTAATTAATTAATCCTAATTAAAATACAATGAATTCACCCAACAGGCCTCAACACTAATAATGTTGTTGAAATTTGGGCGTTAAGTAGGGTCTCTCAATTTCTATCCTCAAATGATTTCACAAGCTATTTATTGAAGGAGATTCCAAGACAATTATCAATATCTTCCACAAAATCCATTATGGATCATATCCTTCCAAAGACTCTAAGATTTGGAGGTTGGAAGCTCAAATAGGTAATACCGTAAAAATCCTAGCAAAAGTCATAACTCACCACCTCTCTCATGTATGTAGAGAAGGCAACAAACTAGATGGCAAGCTAGCCAATTTTGGTCTCAACAAAATAGCTCATCCCCTTGACTTGGATTGGAGTGAGGATGTTTAAGAATATATTCAAACTCATTGTCAAGATCTGGCTATGAAGGACCTTATCCCCCAAGGAGAGTGCCTAGGAATAGGCGCTCCCCCCATACCCCACCATGATATGATGCTAACTCACATGAAAGGGGGCTATGAATCCCACTATACTTGAAACACTGCATGTGATCCCATCACTTCATTGATCATGGCACGAAGCTTGCACAAGGTTAAATGTCATTTCAATATTGTAGGCGACATAGGGAGGTACATGAGGACTCAATGGGAGAATTTTATCAGATTAGTGGAGCTAGAGGGAAAAATTGACAATATAGACTGCAAAGTGATCATTCTAGCCACGATATCAACCAACATCTCCTTCCTCTTGGATGAGGATAGTGACCAAATAGCATGGGTGCCCCGAGATTCTGCCCAATAGTTGTTATGACACACTGGTTTTTTATTTGTAGCACTAATAGTCTTTTTTGTCTTCTCATGTCGATGTATGTCAAGGTTTGGCACAACCAACATATTATTATAAGTTTCTATTTAGAAGATGCTCTAGTTAAACAAGGTTTTAGCAACCTCAAGACTTTGAACTTGTGTTATTGGTTTGGCTTCCCTTCGAGCAATCTAATAGCATAATTTTTTTGGTCTCTGTAATCTTTATTTGACGTAATGAAAAATGCCTAACTTAAAAAATATATATATATATCACAATTTTTTTTTCCATCTATTATTCATCCATTATATAAATACAGTAATTTTTATTTATTTATCTATACTAAAACTCCAACATGTAACCTTAAATAATTAACAATTATATTTCTTATCTTCTCAATCATCCTGATTTCACTTTTATCTCTCATCTTCTTATTAATCCAATTTATTCTTTCAAACATATTAACATTCACCTTTGAGCTCCAAAGGAGATGTATCTTCTTCTCAAGGTTGTTAATGAACATGTAATGAACCTTAAGACAATATCTTCCACCCATCTACATAACAACAAGTGTCCTTAAACAAGCATGTTAACGAACCTTAAGACAATATCTTCCACCCATCTACATAACAACTGTTGAAAATGCAACAAGATGATGGAGATTAGTGAAAAGGAGTCGCCTTCACTAAGTGGTCCCACAGGGTATTTTTGGCGCAAAGTCTATTTTTAGACATATGGATCATGGTCTATGAGTTGCAGGATGTTGTTTATGGATGATTGGTCATGTTGATAAAAATAGATGGACTTCTATTTTTGGTTCATAGCGGAGTGATCAGAGTCTATTTTTATACTGCCAGGCTAAAAATAGAAACAGTCAAATATTATTAGCCCTTAGTAATATTTGGACTCTAAACATTATCTTATTCTCTTGGAGCACTTCAGTTCGAGCTACGGATGTGGCACATGCAGCTAACAAAAGGAATCACGTGGTTTATTATGTGTTAGTTGAGCTATTGCATGGAGGACTTCAGTTAGAACTCATGCATGTGAGTTCTGTGGAGTTGGATGTGGAGTTGATGGAGTTGTGTTCAGTTTGACTTGGTTGAACTAGTTGTATTTTAGTCTAACTAAAGAATACACTAGTGATGAGTTGTGTGAATTAATTCACTAATTATTAACTCATAAATAAACTAAAGAATACATCAGTTAACTCAGTGCATGGACAATTCAACAGAGACAGGTGTTAGAGGTAAGTGAAAGGGTGAGTTGTGACTATCAGTTGTGCATGAGATCTTGCACAATCAATGGAATTGAGTTATGCCAATGAGGACTGCGCAATGCGGACCAATATCAAGGTAATTGTAGCATGTGCTCACATGATTTTCACTTTGCATTGTGCAGTAGAGGCAGGCAAAGCAGCGGAGGAGATTTGAACCTGTGACTTGTTCAGATCTGAGCTAGTTTTGTGTGTAACAGGTGGAGATAGTACTGAGTACTTGTGAGGAGTATTGTACTATGTATTGTTACATGTTCTTAATCAATATAATATACAAATAGTTGGGGGTTTTCAGCTATATGCTTTCCCCGTGATATACTGTGTTGATATGTGTGATTGATGCTTCAATGTGTGCATGCGATTGTTTCTGAATACTGCAAATTGATGATCAATAGTAGAGGAGGTTATGTATTATGCATGCATTCCGCAAATAGTGTATAATCAGGATAATCTCTGTGAATAAGTGTTTATTATTCAAAATTTCTACATGGTATCAGAGCTAGTTGATTTGTAGAAAAAGTTCTATAGGATATCAAAGCGAGGATTGATCATCAGATCTATTATTCAGAAAGTATTTACATTTTATTTCTTCAGGCAGAGTCTGCAATCGGGCCAAGTAGCCTCTGGATTCATCCTTCTTTTGGAAGGTGAGATATCCAGTGAATTCCCATACAGTCGATCTCTGTACAAGAAATACTTTGTTCTCACAAATTTTAGATCAGAAGCGGTTGAGTTTTGCGCTGGTGGAATGGCGCTCAAGGATAAACTCAGAAACATCTAAGTGTGAGAATGGAGACAGTATGCCCCAGTATCTCACGAAGTTCATCCAATGCCAGGATGAGCTGGGAAGTGTGGGGGTGACTGTGTTATGTACCTAGGGGGGATAATATTGGGTACCAAGGGAGGTACCCAAGGTAATAATGTAATAATGGGATGGGCCATAGTAATAAATAAGGTGGTTAACCCATGTCATGTAAGGGACCACAAGTAGTTAATAATAATGTAAGGGGCCCATGGTATTAGTTGATGGTATAAGGAAACCATGGTAATGGTACATGGTATTGTATGTATGAGGCCTATATAAAGGCTAGAGACTCCACATGGAGGATATGAAGATGAAGAGAAGTATTCTTGTATGAACAGGCATATGGCTTGTGGAGTGTTCTCCTTCCTTAAGGAGTGAATGTATGGTGTTGCCCTACCTTAAGGGTTTGATCAATAAAGAATCATTTCATATTATTTCTGGGTTTCTTTGCATTATCTTATATTTTCGTATCTGATCTATAGTATTTCTGGGTTAGATCTACAACAAGTGGTATCAGAGCACTTTCTTGGGCACAAAAGTGGAAATTTTTTATTTTTTTATTTTTGCAGGGTTTCGGGGGCGGCGACTTTGCAGGTCAGATCTGTACGTTTTGGTGCTAGATCTATAGAATCTAATTGCATATCTGTATTCCTTGTGAAAAAATACCCAAATTCAAAAAAAAAATCAGTTGAATCGGAGTCCGAATGAAGGAGATATCGCTGATTTAAAAATCAGTGGGGTTGCAGACAATTTTCAGGACAGCGAGTTTGCGGCGCAGATCTAGAAGTCCTGGTGCCAGATCTGCAAGATCTAATTGTAGATCTGGAATCTTTGTGAAAAAACACATGATTTCAAAAAAAAAATCAGTCGAATCGGAGTCCGGATGAGGGAGATATCGCTGATTTAAAATCAGCTCTTTTTGCAGAAATTTTGGGTGACGCCGGGAGAGTAGCAGCGCAGATCTGAAATTCCAGTGTCTGAATCAGGATTTCTACCACATGGGCAGATGCAGAGTGGCTGTTCCATTTCTAAAAACAGGTTATAATAGGGATTCTGAGCAATATTGACGGATCTGTGACCATTTCAATTTTTCGCCAATATTTATGTGATGGCGGGCCTAGATCGCCTTGAACAGGAAGACTCTTTTTTGGGTCGTCTCTGTAAGCTCCAACAGACGGGTACAGTGGAGGAATATATTACCGCTTTTGAAGCCTTAGCCTTCCGCACTTGGGGTCTCACAGATGCATTCTTCAAGGAATGTTTTATCAACGGTCTTAAAGAAGCCATCAAAGCTCAAGTTCTACTTCAACACCCTTCCACGTGGAAGGAGGCTTGCCAGTTAGCTCGTCAGGTCACATTGCCTAGCAAAGATTTTATTTTTATAGAAAAGAAGGAAACTATGGAACCTAAAGGGTTATTTCCTACTGGTATATCCTTATTGCAGGTGCATGGATTGATTCAGAAAGAGAAGATCATTGTTTCTATCAATCCTAGTTGTAAACATAATTTTATCAATGTTAATTTGGCAAAAAAATTTCAAGTCCGAGCAAAACAAATTGAACATACACGGGTTGATAATGAGGATGTTCAAGTGTACAAGGATTTGAAGATTTCTATGGATAAATATGTGTTGCATGGTGATTTTTATGCTTCAGAAATGGATAATATGGATGTTGTTTTGGGATATCCTTGGATGGAATCCATGGGTACTATCAATATTAATGTGCAGAAGAAATTCCTAAAGCTATGGTATAAAAAGAAGAAAATTACATTACAGGATATTTCCATCCATAAACAGGTAGAGCACATGGAGGCTGAAGCAGAAGATGTTCAAGGGACTGACATATCAGATGATGAGCCTTTGATGATCGACAATCAAACACAAACAGAGGCTGCAGAAGAAAAGGTTACAGGTGATGATACATCAGAGGAGGGCTCAGTGGTTGAAGTCATATTGAAAAAGAAGACACCACAACAGGCACCACCGCAGGGTGAAGTAAAGAAACAGCCATCGTGGGTTAAAACTACAACATATCATCACCCACATCACCCAGCGAGACAACCATCAAGATGGAAACCAAGTCGTCACATGACGGATCGCGAGGAGAGAAGATCCACCCACTGCACATCAACACAGAAGAGCTGCCACGGTCAACTTCCATCTCAAGCGAGCGAGGCACCAGCGAGATCGAGGGTTCACCTTTCTCTTGGATGGCTAGATGCACGTGCATGGTATCAGTGGACTACTCTCTTGAGTAGATCTTATTATTTATGTTCTTCCCATGTTTCGGGGACGAAACATGTTTAGGGGGGTGGAATGTTATGTACCTAGGGGGGATAATATGGGGTACCAAGGGAGGTACCCAAGGTAATAATGTAATAATGGGATGGGCCATAGTAATAAATAAGGTGGTTAACCCATGTCATGTAAGGGACCACAAGTAGTTAATAATAATGTAAGGGGCCCATGGTATTAGTTGATGGTATAAGGAAACCATGGTAATGGTACATGGTATTGTATGTATGAGGCCTATATAAAGGCTAGAGACTCCACATGGAGGATATGAAGATGAAGAGAAGTATTCTTGTATGAACAGGCATATGGCTTGTGGAGTGTTCTCCTTCCTTAAGGAGTGAATGTATGGTGTTGCCCTACCTTAAGGGTTTGATCAATAAAGAATCATTTCATATTATTTCTGGGTTTCTTTGCATTATCTTATATTTTCGTATCTGATCTATAGTATTTCTGGGTTAGATCTACAACAGACTGTTGATGATGAGGACTTGATGAGCTTGGCTCTCCTTGGTCTTCCAAAGAGTTGGCATTCCTATCAGGACTTTGTCAATGGTCGGGAGAAATTGCTAGGATGGGAGAGACTTTGGTCGGATCTTGTGCAAGAGGAGATCAGACGAAGCACCAGAGACAATTCTTCATCCATGCATGATGAGGAGAACTATGCCTTAGCGAGTAAGGTGAAGAAGGGGAAGGAGAAGGGTTCTCTTTTCGAATCCAGTTCTTCCAATTATGGGAAGAAGGTTGACAAGTCGAAGGTGAGATGCTTTCGTTGTCATGAGTTGGGCCATTATGCTACTAATTGCCCAAAGAAGAAATCCAAGAAGGGATCCGGGGAAGGATCTGAAGGTGAGGCACTTGCTTCACAGTTTGAGTTGGATTTCACACTCTTCGCATGCATGGTTTCATCCATGGTGGGAAGTGGTTGGTTTCTTGAAAGTGGAGCTTCTTTCCACATGAATGGGGACAAGAGTTTGTTCAGTACTTTGGAGGATAAAGATCTCCAGATACTCATAGCGATGGGTAATGATGAGAAGTATAGTGTCTCAGGTGTAGGCACGGTTATTTTTTAGAGGGAGCATGGAGCTCACATTACCTTGACTGATGTCAAGTATGTACCAGGACTGAAGAGAAACTTGGTGTTGATCGCAATGCTGGAAGACAGAGGCTATGATGTAGTCTTCAGTAAGGGAAAGGTTTTCCTTAGACACATCATCACTAGACAGGTGAAGAAGATTGGTTCACGGGTCAAGAACTTGTATGCTCTTGAGGTTCAAGATGCATGCAAAGCCTTGAGCAGCGAGGCAACTGATGGAGACTTGGTGGTTTAGAGGGAGCGTATATTACCTCTCAACATGCAGAGCCAGAAGAAGTCTCAGACAATTGTGGAGGAGCCACGATTGGTGCAGCAGCTTCAGGAGGTTGTGGAGCATCCACAACAAGGGAAGCTGAGAGGAGATCGAGTAGAGACATCTACTCATGCAGAGACCTCCAGTAGGGGGAACTTCGAGCCAGGTGGGCTGAGGGATCGCATGCAGCCATACCTCTAGGTAGGAGGTGGGGTTATGTGGATTGATCATCCTAAGGAGGAGGGGCAGGATCCTTGAGGTACCCAACCTCTTGGATGACACCTTGCTACAGGAGCCCCAATGTGGAGTAGCAGGAACTGACTGATTGGGTAGAGACTGATACGGATGGAGCGGCAGAGAGAGCGACAGTGTAGGGAATCCTAGGACAGCGCATAGCTAGCAGGCTGCAGCAATGCGAGAGGCACAAGTGTTTTGCACAATGCTAGGTGGCACAGAGAAGTGTGAAATGGTGCGAGATGCATGGAGATGTTGCAGTAGCGTAGATGTCAGAGAGGGAGCACTTGTTAGCAGCAGGTAGAGCCTCAGCATCAGAGTATGTTCCTAGCCCAACAGAGTGGTCAGTTGGGAGTGTTTTTTTTTGTTCCAAGTGTTGTTGGAGCAAGTGGACCAGGAAAATGTGTTGCATGCAGAACATTCCAGAGTTGCAGGATAGGAGTTGCAGATAATCCATATCTTGTTGAGAGGGAGTGTTGAAAATGCAACAAGATGATGGAGCTTAGTGAAAAGGAGTCGCCTTCACTAAGTGGTCCCGCAGGGTATTTTTGGCGCAAAGTCTATTTTTAGACTGTCTATTTTTAGACATATGGATCATGGTCTATGAGTTGCAGGATGTTGTTTATGGATGATTGGTCATGTTGTTAAAAATAGATGGACTTATATTTTTGGTTCACAGCGGAGTGATCAGAGTCTATTTTTAGACTGCCAGGCTAAAAATAGAAACAGTCAAATATTATTAACCCTTAGTAATATTTGGACTCTAAACATTATCTTATTCTCTTGGAGCACTTCAGTTCGAGCTACGGATGTGGCACATGCAGCTGAAAAAAGGAATCACGTGGTTTCTTATGTGTTAGTTGAGCTATTGCATGGAGGACTTCAGTTAAAACTCATGCATGTGAGTTCTGTGGAGTTGGATGTGGAGTCGATGGAGTTGTGTTCAGTTTGACTTGGTTGAACTAGTTGTATTTTAGTCTAACTAAAGAATACACTAGTGATGAGTTGTGTGAATTAATTCACTAATTATTAACTCATAAAGAAACTAAAGAATACATTAGTTAACTCAATGCATGGACAGTTCAACAGAGACAGGTGTTAGAGGTAAGTGAAAGGGTGAGTTGTGACTATCAGTTGTGCATGAGATCTTGCACAATCAATGGGATTGAGTTATGCCAATGAGCACTGTGCAGTGTGGGCCAATATCAAGGCAATTTTAGCCTGTGCTCACGTGATTTTCACTTTGCATTGTGCAGTAGAGGCAGGCAAAGCATCGGAGGAGATTTGAACCTGTGACTTGTTCGGATCTGAGCTAGTTTTGTGTGTAACAGGTGGAGATAGTACTGAGTACTTGTGAGGAGTATTGTACTATGTATTGTTACATGTTCTCAATCAATATAATATACAGATAGTTGGGGGTTTTCAGCTGTATGCTTTCCCCGTGATATACTGTGTTGATATGTGTGATTGATGCTTCAATGTGCGCATGCGATTGTTTCTGAATACTGCAAATTGATGATCAATAGTAGAGGAGGTTATGTATTATGCATGCATTCCGTAAATAGTGTAAAATCGGGATAATCTCTGTGAATAAGTGTTTATTATTCAAAATTTCTACAACAACAAGTGTCCTTAAATCAATCAATAAAATGGTATAAATTTTAAATGTTAAAGTTGAGAAGCTAACTTGTATAATGCCATCATTTGCCTCTTCACATAGTAGTTTTTCATAATTTAGGAGAGTGAATTAAAGAACAATTTAGAAAACTTGATATCATGATTAAATGGAATACTTCCACTAGTTGAAGTTGACGAATATGCGGTGAACCTAAAGACACTAGTTTCCATCTTCCTATGTAACACCAAGTGTGTCTCCTTTAGCAAGGCAAAGCAATCAATGAATTGTTATGAATTTTCAATGTAACCTTGACAGGTTAACTTGGACATTGTGATTCTTTGACTCTTCACATTTTTGTCATCATAGTTAAGGTGTCATGATTTGTTCATCATAATTAAAGTGAGAAAATTAAAGAATGAATTTGAGATCATGATAAGGATTTACAGGGAAAACCTCCACCAATGTATAAACATGTAATCAATCTCTGTCTATTTCTCTATTTTTAATAAGTGTTTCTTTTTCAACAAATCAAACCAATTTGGTTAATTAGTATAAATTTTCAAGGTTATATTTGAAAATCTAACTCAAATAATGTGATATTTTGTCTTTTCACATAACGTTTTCCATATTTTTGGTGAGTGAATTAAAGAACAAGTTAGAGAATTCAAGATCACAATTAGAGGGAATACCTCCACCTAATTAAAGTTTCTCCGATGGAAAATGTTTTACAACAAGTTTTTGAACTTCTCATTTACGCTCGTTAATTGTCAATATGGACCCAAGGGAGGATTGTTAATAAAAACATCAAACTATCTAATACTTTACAATATGTTTTTGTACTTTTCATCTACACTCATTAATGGTCAGTTTTAACTCATATGAAGCGAGGAAAGATTATTAATAAAAACACCAAACTCTCTACCACATCTATTAAAGTGAAAATAAATTACAAAGATAATATTTGTATATTTTTTTGAAAATATTATTAATAAAAACAACAAACTATCTACCATATCTATTAAAATGAAAATAAATTATAAGGATAATATTTTTTTGTATTTTTTTGGTCTTAAAATCCCATGAGAATCACCAAGAAAGGACGTGTGGGTGGCTCTTCTCAATAGTCACTCATGTGCTCATCTTTTTTTTTAGGATCATAGAGACACATCCCCTTTTGTTTTTTGTGATGTTATTTTGCAAACACTCCGATTTATAACCATACGTAAACTTATAACAACAATTTTTGTCAGGTATATTTTTATGATTGGGATTCTTGGATGTATATTTTTTAATTGTATATTTATTTAATTTTTTTTCAAAATTTTATATATAAAAAAGGGTAAAATTTAAAATTTAATAATTGATTGCACTAATGTAAATTTTTTGATCTTGCTTACTAAAGAGGATTAGGTACACAAACATGAGACATTACTCAAGGGTGAAAGATACATATAGTTAATTTGACTTAAAATAGAGGGGGAAATAACATTGGTGCTATGTTATATGGTTCGAAGATATACCATTTCACATACATGCTAGGTTATACTACCAACATGAAATAGTGTAGTGTCTATATAGTAATGTTGTAGGTTTTAACCCCATACAGAAATTACCTAAATACGAATTCTAAAACACAGAAAATAAACAATGCGAGAGCATAACACATAAAACACATATACACAGAGATTTTCCCCTAGATCCCAAAACCTGCACTACTAGCTTGATTTTCATTATTTTCCTTTCAATGTTACAATACATATTTATACATGCCGAAGCATCCAATACCATGGAGCGAAAACCATCGCATCCAAAACCATGGAGCGAAAACCATCGCGTCCAAATTTATGTGTGAAAACCATGCACAAAACCATAGGTAGGTACGTCCAACCTAATATAGGGTCCCAAAAAAATTTCCCTGGTTAACTACATAGGCTAGTCATGGAAAGAATATAACACAACCCAACATTCTCCCACTTGTTGTTTTCTTTCGACAAGGGGCCACAAGAGAGCTTAGTCATTTATCCAGCACTGCAACGCCCATTGTTTCTCTACACCAATAGAACTTCTCATAGCTCATAGATTTAGTCAATGCATCTGTAGTATTCTTCAAAGTGTCCACCTTTACCAGCAAAACCTTTTTGTCTTCTATCATATCCCTCACAAAGTGACACTAAACATCAATTTTCTTTGTCTTTGAATGATAAGCAGGGTTCTTTGCCGAGAAAATTGCACTTTGGCGGTCACAGTCTATCCTTATAGCTCCCTGTACTAACCCCATACTTGAACACAATCTCTGCAACCAAACTGCTTCATTTCTTGCATGAGTGGCCACCATGTATTTTGCCTCTGTAGTTGATAGTGCCACTACAGATTGTTTCTTACTCATCCAACTGACTGCACCTCCAAATAGGTTAAACACATACCCACTTGTAGATCTTCTCTGATCTAGATCTATAGCCCATTCTGCATCAACAAAGCCACAAATATCCAAAACTCTGTCTAATCCTGGTCTTCCTTGGTAGCACAAACCATAATCACTAGTGCCACACAAATACCTGAAAACCTGATTCACTGTTGTCCAGTGCTCCTTCCTTGGTTTTGATATAAACCTATTCAATACTCTCACTGCATGTGCAATGTCTAGTCTAGTACAGACCATTGCATACATTAGACTACCGACTGCACTTGAATATGGAACACGGGACATGTCCTCTTCCTCTTCTTGTGTCTTGGGACATTGTTCGGCAGATAACTTTACACCTACAAGAATAGGAACCTTCACTAGTTTATTATACTACATATTAAACCTCTGTAATATTGTCTCGACATACTTCCTCTAGTTTAATTAGAGATTCCTCTTTTCCCGATCTCTTCTAATTTCCATGCCCAAAATATAGTTTGTAGCACCAAGATATTTCATGTCGAATTTGGAGGACAATTGGGTCTTCAAATCCTGGATAATTTCTTTGTCATTTCCAACC
Organism: Pinus tabuliformis; assembly: GCA_031772625.1. NCBI lineage: Eukaryota > Viridiplantae > Streptophyta > Pinopsida > Pinales > Pinaceae > Pinus > Pinus tabuliformis. The sequence continues at coordinate 170,878,575 of CM062810.1, read as the reverse complement.
AGCAACATATCATCCACATACAAGACTAGATAAATAACACGGTCACCAATTAATTTAAAATACACACAGTGATCTGCTTTGCTTCTGGTGAAGCCAAGTCCCCGTATAAATGTATCGAATTTTTTATACCACATTCTTGGTGATTGTTTTAACCCACATAGAGACTTCTTTAACTTGCATACCAGTTCTTTCTTACCCTTCAATGCAAAGCCTTCAGGTTGTTTCATGTAGATCTCCTCTTCCATATCCCCGTGAAGAAATATTGTCTTCACATCCATCTGTTCTACCTCAAAATCAAAAGCAGCAGCAACAGATAAAACTAATCTAATAGAAGCTACCTTGGCAACAGGAGAAAAAATATCACCAAAATCAATTCCCGACACCTGGGATAACCTTTTTCTACCAACCAAGCTTTGTACTGCTCCACCTTTCCTTCTGCATTTGTCTTCTTCTTGAACACCCATTTGCTGCCAATGGGTTTCCTTCCAGCCGGCAAATCCACCAGATCCCATACCTCATTTTTGTGCAAAGATTCCATTTCATCAACCATGGCCTCTTTTCAAAGTTTTCCATCCTCTGAATATATTGCTTCCTTCACAGTTCTGGGATCATCATCAATAATAGATAAAACAAAATTTGAACAGAAAGAAGATGGACTATACCTTTCTGGCTGCCTTCTTTCTCGAACTGATCTTCTCACACCCGGAGTTTGTGGCTCTTCATCTTCTAATTCCTCATCTGTTGTAGAGTTTGATTCTTCCTCCTTAAGCTCAAACTCTATCTTCTCAGGTTCCTTTGGTTGGACTTCATGTTTAATAACATCTTTCGCCTCTCTGAACACCACATCTTGGCTATACACAACCTTCCTTGTTACTGGGTTCCAAATCTTATAACCCTTTAAACCATCCTTATACCCAATAAAGATGCACTTTTTAGATTTACTATCCAACTTGGTTCTTTTCTCCTTTGGAAAATGTACATATGCATCACATCCAAATACCCTCAGATGTGAAAGAGAGGGTTTCTTACCAGTGCATACCTCTTGCGGAGTCTTATCCTCCAATGCTGATGAAGGTGATCTGTTGACCATGTAACATGCTGTCTCCACCACCTCTGGCCATAATTCCTCTCCTAACCTAGCACCACTGAGCATGCTTCTTGACCTTTCCATCAACGTCTTGTTCATTCTTTCTGCAACTCCATTTTGCTCAGGTGTGTATGGAGTAGTCTTATGCCGTGCTATACCACACTTCTTACAGAATTCTTCAAATTCCTTACTGCAAAACTCTTTACTGTTATTTGTCCTCAACACCTTTATCTTCTTCTCTGTCTCATTTTCCACGAGAGCCTTAAATTATTTAAACCTATCAAAGACTTCAAATTTCTTCTTAAGGAAATAAATCCATGTATTCCTTGAGAAGTCATCTATAAATGATACATAGTACACAAACTTACCCAGTGATGGAACCTTCACAGATCCAAACACATCACTGTGAACAAGTTCTAATATTTGTTTCGCCCTCTTACCAGCAGAAGGGAAATTTACCCAATTCTACTTCCCATATACACAATTTTCACAGAAATCAAAATCGAGAGAGCTATTACTCATACCTTCTACCATACCTTTACCATGAAGTATTCGAAGGCCCTTCTCTCCAATATGTCCAAGCCTTTGATGCCATAGCATGGTCTTCTCTCCAAAGACCGCTAGATTTTTTGCTCCACTTTCAGGAACCACAGAACTGTTGCACCCATCAACAACAGTGCTACCTTGCAGCTTGTACAGAGTTCCAATCTGAACTCGCCGCATCAATACCAGTGCTACCCGAACCATCTTGTAGGTATCCTTCTCAAACATTGTTTTTACACCTGCATCATCTAGTTTGGTTACAAAAATCAGATTTCTAGCCAATGCAGGAATATGCAAAACACTCGGAAGTGTTCTAACCCTTCCACCTTGCAACTTCAACTTTATTTTTCCTCGACCAACGATTCTAGCCTTCCTATCATCCCCTAAGAAGACATCACCACCATCGTATTTCTCATACTCGCAAAACCACTCTCTATGGGGAGTGAAGTGAAAGGATGCACCTGAGTCAATCAACCATGCCTCATGATCTACATGTGTACTTGAAGAAGCCAAGTACACATCCCCACCTTCATCTGAGGTGGTTTTTTGCTCTGCAGAAGGAGCATCATCAGATCCCTTTCCTTTGTCAGGAGCTTTAGATTTACATTCCCTTTTGTAGTGCCCTTCCTTTCCACATTTCCAGCGCACCACCTTTACAGGTTTTCCTGGAGATTTAGATCTCCCTCTAGATTTAGATCTCCCACTTGATGACTTATTTTTGTTTCTGTTCTGGGACCATCCTCGTACAGACAAGGCATCACCATTTTGGCTCTCCATATTTTTCCATCTCATCTCCTCCGTCAACAAGGATGAGACTATTTCATCAAACTGCAAGGTAGTTGCATTGCTACCTATTGCAATAACCAGACTATCCCATGAATCTGGTAGAGAACACAACAAACTAATGCACTTATCTTCATCTGAGATTTTAATATCAATAGACAATAACTGACTCACACAGTATTAAATGCATTCATATGCTCTGTCACTAAGTCTCCATCTTTCATCCTAAAGTTATACAACTTTTTTTGTAGGAACAGTTTATTCACCAGAGACTTAGATTGGTATAAAGTCCCTAACTTGTCCCATAAAGCCTTTGTCGTAGCTTCCCCTGATACATTTAGCAATATTGAATCTAAGACACACAATCGTATTGTGCTCTTTGCCTTCCGATCCAACTTCTTCCATTCTTCATCAAACACTCCAGTTGGTTTAGTACCCGGATCTACCACGATCCACTAATCTTAATCCACCAACAGATCCTCCATCTTGAGTTTCCACAACTCAAAACTATGACCATTAAATTTCTCGATCTCTATCTTTCCACTACTCGCCATCTTCTTTCACCACCAAAATCGATCTCGCAGATTTCCCACTGAATAGGGTCTACCACAGGCCCGAGCGAAACCCCTCAGCAACAAAGGCGTCCCCTTGAAGCAAAAATAGCTCTGATACCAAATGTAGGTTTTAACCCCGTACAGAAATTACCTGCATACGAATTCTAAACACACAGAAAATAAACAATGCGAGAGCATAATACATATACACAGAGATTTTCCCCTGGATTCCAAAACCGAGACTACCAGCTTGATTTTTCATTTTTTTTCCTTTCAATGTTACAATACATATTTATACATGCCGAAGCATCCAATACCATGGACCGAAAACCAACATGTCCAAAACCATGTGCGAAAACCATGCACAAAACCATAGTTAGGTCTGCCCAACCTAATATAGAGTCCAAAAACATTTTCCCCGGTTAACTACATAGGCTAGTCGTGGAAAGAATATAACACAACCCAATAAATGTCATAATACCTTGTACAAATATGAAATAGTGTAATGTCTATATAACAATGTCATAATATCTTGTGGGGCATAACTTTACTCCAAGTGAAAAAAACTATCTTTATTCATATCTCTACTCAAAAAAATCAATTAATAATTACAAACTTTCTAGTTTACCCAAATGCATACCCTAATAAACATTGTTTCCACTAAAAATATGAATACAATTATTCTTATGAAAACTAAGTCTTATTAGATTATATACATATTCCTTTAATTACAACTTTAATTATGACCCAGTTATATATTTGAAATAATAAAGAAGAAAAATGCTATAATTTTACTTCTTTTCTACTTTGATTAATTAATAGACTTTAAAATTCATATTATTTGTTTATTTACAATCCATGAAAAATATTCATATATAATAATATTAGTCAAACAAAACTTTAAAATTTCATACATAATAATTTATCAAACAAAACTAAATTTCCATATTATCCTTTTTGGATAAAATCTTATGGAACAAAAATATTTTTTCCTATTAATTTAAGATTTTATAATTTATAGGTCATTATATATATAGATTTCATGATATACATAAATTTTTAAATTTCTACAAACTTCATATCTATTATTGCATTGAGAGACACTTTACAACCCAATATGAGGGTGATCATGGCAATGTTGTAGTAGTGTAAGTGTTTGTAAACATTTAACATAAGTATAAAAAAATTAGTTATTAATGTAATTTCGACTTCATATGTTTTAATTAATATTCAAATTAAACATATATAAATGTAAAATGTAACACGTAAAATGCAAAATGTAAAATGAAAAATGTCATATACAATGTAATATACAAAATGTAAAATGTAAAGAAAGAACTACCAATTTGAATTGAAGAAATTGGTTTGTTAATAATGTAAAGTTAGCATACCATTGTTGCTTTAACAAATTATTTATTTATATATTATTATTGGTATAATAATTAATAATATTGATTATTATTATTCCAATATATTATAATAATAATCATCTCCATTATAAGTATTATTATATTAGACCTTACATATATTATTGATTACATAGAGTGACCATTAGAGAAATTTTGAGGTCTAAAATGGCTCTCCTAAGAAATATTATGAAATAATAGTGGAAATAATAAAATAACATTAGATCACCTCATCAAGTTTTGGAAAAAAATAAATAAATAAATATTGTTTTCAACTTATCTCCCCGCAATTTTACTCAAATTTTGAGCAGGAGCACTCATTGGATGCAAAACTTAATTTTGCATCAAAGGAGTACCTATGTTGCATCCTTTCGATGGACCCTACTACATGAAAAATGTGAAATACATGAAAAAATTTGATTGCAAAAAGTGATTGCGATCATTTTTTTTCATGTAGTAGGGTCCATCGAAAGTATGCAACATGGGTACTCCTTGGATGCAAAATTTAATTATGCATCCAATGAGTGCTCTTGCTCTAAATTTGAGTAAAATCGTAGGGGGGGAAGTGAGAGAGCAGGAGAGAGAGGGTGAGAGAAGGGGAAGAGAGAGAGGGAAATAAAGAGGGTGGGAGAGAGATAGATTGATATATATGGAGAGAGAGTGTATATTTGGGTGGTGAGATAGAGAGACAAAGGTGTTGAGAAATCTAGGGGCAACTAGATTAAGTGATTTCTCTTAGTTTGAGAACTACTTTTGATGTTATTTTACTTAACTTGATGTACTTGTTATTAGCTTCTTCTTTCACTTGATTATTATTATGTTATTATCATCAAACAACTACCAAAAATGAATATCAAAGATACAAGAGGACACAAAATGTAGGCTGCAAGCTAGGGCCAAAACCTCTCCTTTTGAGAGGAAAACCCACAAGAATTCTTCTCTTCTTATAGAATGTTCATATCACGAATTCCAAGAACTATGACCCTTGACAAAGATCCCTCCAAGACCAAGTCCAATCTCTTCTTTATGAATTTCTCTTCCATAAAGTCAACACTAGTCAAAATTGCTCCAATACTTCATATTTCGGTTCTTTTCCAAAATTTTTGACTTGTTGCTTTAGGACTGCAATTTCGGCTTTTACTGCAGAAAACCCTAGTTAGCACATGTGAGGAAATAATGGTGAATATAGCTTCCTTTTTCCTTCATTGGGTCTGCTCTTTCTTCCTTGATAATTTGGACTGTAATCTTGACTCTTTTGACACTTGATTTTGGCCTCTAAGATGACTGTAATTTTCGGTTTTGTTGCTGCAACAATTTCCCTAATTTTTATTCACGCATGATATGGAGATGGCCCAAAAAAAATCTCTAAATGCTTCGATATTCCTTATTTTCTTCTCTTTCTTCACTGGTTCTAGGTCTTCTCTTGGTAAATCGAACTTGATTGGATGCTTCTAAAGTGAGGTTGAGTTCTTCTTATAGGCTTCATAAGGTGGTCAAATAGCCCTTCATGACGATGACTTGTTCTTTCATGTAAGCCGACTTGTGGTAGCAATGTTGACTTGTCTTGGAGGGTATTTTATGACTCAAATAAATTTCTCTTACATAATACAAGATGCCAAATAGGGCCTTACATATATAAAAATGACTCAATAGACTTCTGACTCAATGACAAAAGCTAGTAGCACACAATGGGTGCTTGACCTACTAAATAAAGTAACCTTGATCATGAAATCCATGCCACAAAAATAATAATGATAATTTTTTTTCTCTTTATATAAAATACATAAAATTACGATTACATTAGACATTATGAACATCGAACCTAGTTACACATTTCAACACTCCCTCTTAACTAGGGAGGTATTCATAATCCATACAAGGTACTTGGAAATTCTCATATTGAAGAATTATCATAAGAAGAGTCGAATTGGTAAGAAATCTCATAAGCTATTTATTCGGCTTATATCAGTCCATCTCATAATATCAACCAACATCCAACATTGTCATATAACAAGGCCTTGACTAACAACTCTATCTCTCGACAAGAATAGAGCACAATGCTGGGGAGATAATGACTTATAGACACCTTCATTACTGTCTCTAAAGGCACATACCCCATCCATATGTTCACAAGCTATGTCCTTCTAAGACCATTCTGATCTTGGATTAACACATCCTCATGGAATTTCCTCTTTGACTACCCTTACCTATTGTATGCCCTACCTTTTCCTTAAATAGTATCAGAATCATTCTCAGATGCTTACCCAATCCTCCTTTATTTCTTCATAACATGAAGATAAGAATGGTGTATATATGTATCCCACTTAACCAAGGAGGATATGCTCATTCCTATAAAAGGAATATACTCAAGCTCCCTCATAATAAGGGACTTGTCCAAAATCCCTCTTAACAAGGGACTTGTTACCAATAACAATGCTTTTTGGTGGACATCATGGTACTATCCGCTACATGCTCCTTCTTTATACATCATGTCATGAGCTTCAACTTCTTCATCATGGTTCCTTCTTCTTCTGTGTAGGGCATCGACCATCTTCTTCATCTATTCCCTTCAACAAAACATCGTATAGAACCAGTAGTCATGTCATCATTCTCTTCATCGGAAAGTGATCTTCTAATCATCATATGGCTATCTTCATATAGCTACTTTTTCCAAGTCATGTTTCTTTTTGGATCTTCCATCCAATATCATGAATACTAGTTGTAAGTGACTTCTACAACCTTCTACTGGTAGCCCTGTTCTAACCCAACCAAATGATTTCAAAAATGAACATCAAATCAAAGTTACCTTTTTATGATGGCCTTTCGTCATGACATATTGATCAGGAGCTCAAAATTTTCCAAAATTTCAAAGTGTCAGAATCTCGATAAGCTTAGCTTCAGATCGAAGAGCTCATTATTGTGAATCCAATGGTGTGAACGATACTCAAATATGAGCTCATATGCAGAAGTTAGATCAATTCAAAGTTCATGATTGACTTGTCTAGGTGGCAAGATTGGATGACATGGCAAAGGTTCCAGCGAATGGGGAAGCGACAAGTGGCAAGTTGCCATTAGGTCCTACATATCACATATCAAGGAAAATAGAGTTCATGGGTTAAGAATCGTCCCCTAAGTAGTGTCGATTTGCGATTAGCAATATCACATATCACAATCGGAGGTGGACGAGTATTACAAAATCAGCCCCGGGCGCACACAGGCTGCGATGCGATCATAATCGTATATCGCAAGTGGATAAGGTAATCGGCCCCCAGAGCAATCACGATTGCAATGCGATTTATTGCATATCGCAATCGCAAAAAAGTCCCGCATTATATTATCGACGGTTCTCCGCCGATGCGAAATGCATTAGATATCTTGGATGCAATGCCACTATAGGTTGCGGTTAATAATCCCGTCAGGTTTGCGGATATCGCATTGCACATTGCACGCTTTGTTCACAAGATCATCCGCCGAGATTTTACGCCAATTGTGAGTTGCGACAGAGCCACGGAACCGTCACCTTAACTGCCAGACACCACTTTATATGTGACCACTCGACCTTAACTACAAGATAGATAGGGAAGATGGTGGGACCGCCAATTTCGATGGAAATGCCATATTTAACTCCATATAATGAATTTAACTAGCAGTAAGTGAGATTTGGAGGAGAAAATTGTGGAAAGACTGACATAAGTCATAACTAAGGAAATTTTCGACCAAATGGGATGCAACAAGAGGCTAGATAGACATTTTTGGACATTCTGAACTGATTGGAATAGGTTTCAGGATCAAAGGAGCACTTTTGGATATGATTTTTGAAAAGTGAAGCCTATGGGTGCCATGGTCAACCAAAGTGTTGATTCAGTTCATGGAGGAGTATGAAGATGGAGATGATCTTGCAAGGGTCTTCCAACCTCTATGTGATTTTGCAGGAGCAATTACAACAATGTTGTAGTTTTATTTCTTCTTTTCTCTATAGGTGTTTGGAGAAAGAGACTTGTTTAAGTACTCCAAGTGGATTGTAGTATTGTTTGTGCTCTTGGAAGTTGGAGTATGGGGTCTTGGTGTAAGATGCTTGTGTTCGCTGAAGGTTTTCATGTTTGACTGTAGGTGAACATGTGTATGGAGTGAGAATTTTTGCAGAAGTTGTTTCTTTGAAGGAGAAACTAGCCATTCCATTTCAGTAGTTTATGTACTCTTCTTTTCTAGATATTGAGCATAATGAGAAGGGGCCATGCCTTTCGATCTGATCCAAGGAGATGTAGCCCAAGAGGGGTGAACTCCTTTAACAATGGTTGGTGTATTATTGTTTGATGCATGCTTCCATTCAATGTTTTGGTTTCATGTTTTAAGTTTTCTTCATGAAACTAACTTAAGTAAACACACATAAAATTCATGTTTTTAATTGTTATTTTGGAGTACAAACCTCAAGTACATTTTTAGATTCTGAATGGGGAATTAACACAACATTACTAATCTACTCCATTACAGATCAAGTTTGTATCAAAGCATAGGTTTGATTTGTGCAAGGAGGAATTGAATGTTGTTTGAAAATGAATGTGTTTTGAAGCTCAAGTGAGGAGAAGGTTTTGGAAAGGAGAACAAGATTGTTACAATCACTACCACCAAGTTCTACCTCAAATTGCAGTAGAAGCTTCAAGAAAATCATGTACCAAGGAGGAGAGCCTGCAAGAATGTCAGAGGATGTGAAGGCTTTTAGAAAGGATTTCTTGGACATGGCAAAAATGGTGAAAGTCATGTACGAAGAGAGGAATACCAAATTTCAATGTGAAAACTCTAGACCTCCAAAGGGAGAATGTTCTCCAAGGGAAGAAGGTAAGAAGAATGGTGATAAACCACCATCTTCATGTTTTTCTACAACTCTTATGCAAGATGCTAATGTAGAAAGTCCTTTAGAGAAGATAGATTGACAAGTTTGTACATTTTGTCCACATGATGTGGAAGATGAGGTTCTATAAACACCCAAATTCAAGGAGCTGAAAGAAGAGAGCCAAAGAGTCCAAGAGGACACATCAGTATCTAAAGGGAGTTCAAAAACATATTTGTATGTCAATCAAAAGATGGGGAAAGTGGGAAGAATTTAGATGCTTCTTCCTTATGCGAAAGTGTTGACGTAAATTCATTTGCAGCCTTTGAAAAACATAGTAAAGGCATTGGATCTGAGCTCTTGACCAAGATGGGTTACAAGGGAGGAGGCCTTGGATTAAACCAACGAGGCATTAAAAATCCAATTGAGGCCAAGGAGAGGTCTAAAAATGGAGGTTTAGGCTATGTTTCAAAAGAATAATGGTCTTGTAGCGACAGCACATGGGTATTGTGTTCCTTTTGTCGTAAGAAAGCACATGGGGAGGCAATATGTTGGTAGTGGTATCCAGAATTGGTTCCTGCTTGGTTCCTGAAGCATAAGGAAGAATCGAAGTACAAAGCATCTCCAAAGAGAGATAAATATGTTGAATAATAAGGGAAGCTAAATTCTTCTTTCCAAGCAAGTTCCTCATGCAAGAGGCGTAAGCTAAAGAACAAAAAAATAGGTATAATTGTCCTATTAATGCAAAAACTTTTTATAATGGAAAAAAACATGCTGATTCGAATAACATGTTGAGAAATATGTTTTCATTCACCTTTTGCCTTTCATCTAACCGTTGTGTAGATAAGTGCAATAAAAGGAAAGAAATCATCAAGAAGATGTTTTTGTCTAATGGAGTTGAGATCAAAAAGAGAAAATATCATCCAAGGTTAAAGACAAGTGATCCAAGAGGAGACCAAAAGAACTTTTGTACTCACTGCAATATCTGTGAACATTGGGTTGAGAAGTGTTGGAAATTTTTTCCACAACTTCATCCTGGTAAGGGAAAGCAAATCATGCAAGCACCAGAAGAGGAAGCGACAAAATAAAAAGTGGCGCAAGATGCAACCATCCCTGAAGTAGCTTCAGAAGAAGAGAAAGTTCAAATAGAGGGTTCATTTGCCTAGTTGGGTAAGAAATGGGCAGACTATTTGTCTAGCTGAAGTTTGTAAATTTTTGTTTGCACTAGTTTCATATCCCCATAGTTGGGTCACTTGTAAATTTGATGTTCATAAATAAATCACTTATATGCAACAATGTTTTCCTTAAGCATTACAATGTTAGTTTGGCTTGTTGATAGTCAATCTGAATGGAATATTTGGGAGTCAAGTTGATTCCATTTTTTAAATGCATTTCTATTCGTAGTTTGAGAAAGAATTTTAAAATTGTTGTATGAGTAGTCACAACACATTTAGTATGTTCCAAATGTATTTAGCACTCAAGTTATACAAGTATTCACTATGTGAGGCTTGTTTTGGTTCATTTGGCAAAGTCTTTTAGGATCTTATCCTCGATAAAGATTTTTCAGATGAGCACCTTGGAATTATTCTTGGGAAGGATGTTGTTGTGGATGGCCATAGTGAGATGGACACGCTAAGAAGAACATCGAACTTGAATTATTTAGTCAAGTTATATTTTAAGTTTAGCTTGAGAAAAATCCAAGACAAGTACAAGTCATGGCACTTCAAACATTGATTGGATCTAGTTTGGAAAAATGAAGGAACCATACCTTCAAATGCGGAAAAATTGAAAGTAAAATTTTGGAGACCAAAAGTTTTTTAATGGGGAAGAGTGATCAGGAGCTCAAAATTTGCCAAAAATTCAAAGTGTCATAATCTTGATAAGATTAGCTTTAGATCGAAGAGCTCATTATTCTGAATCCAATGGTGTGAACAATACTCAAATCCGAGCTTGTATCACGAAGTTAGAGCAAGTCAAGGTTCAGGTTTGACTTGTACAAGTGGCAAGATTGGATGACATGGAAAAGGTTCCAGTGAATGGAGAAGCGCCAAGTGGTAGGTTTCCATTGGGTCTCGCATATCACATATCGGGGAAAACAAAGGTTGTGGGTCAAGAATCGGCCCCTAAGCAGTGTTGATTTGCAATTATCAATATCACATATCGCAAATCGGAGGTGGATGAGCGTTACAAAATCAACCCTGGTGCAGATAGGTTGCGATGTGATCGCAATCGCATATCGCAAGTGGATAAGATAATAGGCCCCTGGAGCAGTCGCGGTTGCGATGTGATTTATCGCATATCGCAATCGCAAAAAAGTCCCGCATTATATTATCATCAGTTCTCCGTCAATGCGAAATGTGATATGATATCCCAGATGTGATGCCACTATAGGTTGCAGTTAATACTCCCAGCGGGTCCGTCAATATCGCATCACACATCGCCCGCTTTATTCACAAGATCATCCACCGGGATTTTACACCGATTGCGAGTTGCGACAGAGCTACGGAATCGTCGCCTTAACCATTGGACTAACCAATTTGTATGTGACCACTCGGCCTTAACTTCGAGATAGGGCGGGAAGATGGCAGGACCGCCAATTTCGGCGAAACTACCAAATTTAACTCCAAATAATGAATATAACTGGAAATAAGTGAGATTTGGAGGAGACAATTGTGGAAAGACTGACATAAGTCATAACTAAGGAAACTTTTGACCAAATGGGATGCAAAAGGAGACTAGATAGTGATATTTGGACATTCTAAACTGATTGGAACAGGTTTCAGGATCAACGGAGCACTTTCGAATAGCCTTTTTGAAAAGTGAAGTATATGGGTCCCACAGTCAACCAAAGTGTTGAGTTAGTTTATGGAGGAGTATGAAGATGGAGATGACCTTGTAGGGGTCTTCCAAACTCCATGTGCTTTCTGCAGTAGCCATTACAGCAGTGTTGTATTTTTATTTCTTCTTTTCTCTATAAGTGTTTGGAGAAAGAGACTTGTTTAAGTACTCCAAGTGGATTGTAGTACTGTTTGTGCTCTTGGAAGTTGGAGTATGGGATCTTGGTGTAAGATGCATGTTTTGGCTGAAGGTTTTCATGTTTGATTGTAGGTTAACATGTGTATGGAGTGAGAACTTTTGCAGAAGTTGTTTCTTTGAAGGAGAAACTAGCCATTCCATTTCAGCAGTTTATGTACTCTTCTTTTCTAGATATTGAGCATAATGAGAAGGGGTCATGCCTTTAGAGCTGATCCAAAGAGATGTAGCCTAGGAGGGGTGAAATCCTTTAACAATGGTTAGTGTATTATTGTTTGATGCATGCTTCCATTCAGTGTTTTGGTTTCACGTTTTAAGTTTTCTTCATGAAACTAACTTAAGTAAACACACATAAAATTCATGTTTTTACTTGCTATTTTGAAGTACAAACCTCAAGTACATTTTTATATTCTGAATGGGGAATTAGAACAATATTACTAATCTACTCCATTACAGATCAAGTTGGTATCAGAGCATAGGTTTGCTTTGTGCAAGGAGGAATTGACTGTTGTTTGCAAATGAATGTGTTTTGAAGCTCAAGTAAGGAGAAGGTTTTGGAAAGGAGAGCAGGATTGTTACAATCTCTACGACCAAGTTCTACCTAAAATTGTAGTAGAAGCTTCAATAAAAGCATGTCCCAAGGAGGAGATCCTGAAAGAATGTAAGAGGATGTGAAGGCTTTTAGAAAGGATTTCTTAGACATGGCAAAAATGGTGAAAGTCCTCTATGAAGAGAGGAATACCAAATTTCAATGTGAAAGCTCTAGACCTCCAAGAAGAGAATGTTCTCCAAGGGAAGAATGTAACAAGAATGGTGATAAACCACCATATTCTCCACAATATTCATGTTTTTATACAACTCTTATGTAAGATGCTAGTGTAGAAAGTCCTTCAGAGAAGATAGATTGACAAGTTTGTACCTTTTGTCCACATGATGCGGAAGATGAGGTTCTATCAACACCCAAATTCAAGGAGTCGAAAGAAGAGAGCCAAATATTCCAAGAGGACACATCCAGAATCAAAAGGGAGTTCGAAAACATCTCTGTATGTCAATCAAAAGATAGGAAAATGGTAAGAATTTACATGCTTCTTCCTTATGCCAAAGTGTCAGCGTAAATTCATTTGCAACCTTTGAAAAACATAGTAAAGGCATTGGATCCAATCTCTTGACCAAGATGGGTTACAAGGGAGGAGGCCTTCGAGTAAACCAACAAGGCATTAAAAATCCAATTGAGGCCAAGGAGAGTTCTAAAAATGGAGGCTTATGCTATGTTGCAAAAGAAGAATGGTCTTCTAGCGACAACACATGGGTATCATGTTCCTTTTGCTATAAGAAAGCACACGAGAAGGCAAGATGTTGGGAGTTGCATCCAGAATTGGTTCCCGCTTGGTTCCTCAAGCATAAGGAGGACTCATACTGCAAAGTGTCTCCAAAGAGAGATAAATATGTTGAAGAAGAAGCGAAGCTAAATTATTCTTGCCACACAAGTTCCTCATGCAAGAAGCATAAGCCAAAGGACAACAAAAAGAGGTATAATTGTGTTATTAATGCAAACACTTTCTATAATGGAAAACAACATGCTAATTCGAATAACATGTTGAGAAATATGTTTCCATGCACCTTTTTCCTTTCATCTAACCATTGTGTAGATAAGTGTGATAAAAGGAAAGAAATCATCAAGAAGATGTTTTTGTCTAATGGAGTTGAGACCGAAAAGAGAAAATCTCATCCAAGGTTAAAGGCAAGTGAGCCAAGAGGAGCTCAAAACACTAGTAGAAGATGACTAATTAATTACTAAAAAATCGACTAAAATTTGCATATAAACGATTATTATTTGGTCGGTGACCAATAGTAGCTAATTTACAATATCTTATAACGCGACCAACTTTTAGTCGTTTTTAGCTTAGTCATTAATTGGTTGTCTCAATTTTATTTTCTAGTAGTGTATTTAGTCATTAATCTAGACATTAATTTAGTCATTAATTTGGTCATTAGTTTAGTCATTAATGTGGTCAATAATTTAGTCATTGATTTGGTTATTGATTTAATCATTGATTTGGTCATTAATTGTCACAATTAATGACCAAATATACGAAAACCAATCAATGACCAAAATGTTGGTCGTGTTATAAGATACTGTAAATTAGATACTAATAGTCATATATATGCAAATTTTAGTCATCGTTTAAAACCAATTAATGACCAAAGATATATGACTAAATTTTAGTCGTGTTATAAGATACTGTAAATTAGCTACTAATAGTCGTATATATGCAAAATTTAGTCGTCATTTGTAATCACAAATTTATCATTTGCATTAGTCATTTATATTTTTTGGTAGTATCATATTCATTATATAAATTACTACTTTAGTAGTTTATATTCATTTCATTTATTTTCATTAACAATCGTTATAAGTAATTAATTTAGTCGTATATTCATTTTATGTGTTGATCATTAATAAACATAAACTACTAATTTAGTAGTTTTAGATTGATTTTATGTTTTCATTATTAATCAACATAAATTAATTAGTATGATTTTGCAACTAAATTAAAAAAAATGGCATACAATGTACATGTTCATATAATATGAAAACACAAAGTTACATATGTTAATTACAATACTAAGTAATATCAAGTGCAACTATAAATAATTCCAACCACATAAATTATATTATATAAAATTTCAAATATTACAATATGAGTTTCCAACTTAATATTGGTTGAAGTAAAATTTACACATGAAATATTGTTTCATCGCTTCAAAACATTATTATTGTGTTGCCAAGGCATTGCAGGTGAATTCATCAACTCTGAAGATTTGACCATTAGTCTTTATGTGTGTCTTATGTGGGATATTGGCTCTATGGGTACCACTAGACTAGTGCTCTTCTCTTTCTCTTTAATTTGCATTTTGTCGTTCTAGTGTTATTGTTCTCCTCTTTCTTCAATTCCTGCTTCTTACCATCAATATTGAGTTCCTTTCCTGAAAAAAGAGATACAATGCAAAGTATAAGACATGAAAGTCGATGAACACTAGAATATAAACTAAAGTATACTATAAAAGTAAGAAACTCGAACAAGTTTTCTTGAGTTGGGCAATAGTGACCACTATGTGGCCAGATGACCTATTTAAACAAAGCAAATAAAACATCACCATAAAATAAATTTTGTACCTACTATGTTCTCAGTGTACAACATTTGTTCATGAAATGTTATCTTCAGCTAAAGTAATAAATGCAAATAGACACACACATTTCTATCCCAATATTTTGAATTCCCATGCTTATGGTACATTGCAATTTTGATTTTATCCAACATAATCAAACACGTTGGAGCTAGCAATTTCTATTAAGAATGTTTCATGCTTCACTTTTGTAGTTGTATCGTTTCCTCTAGTTATCTTTAAGAAGCAGTGACACTTCAACAATAAAATTGGTCAGTAGAAATATAATGGGTGGAGAAAAGTATTGTTGACACAAGATTACAACAATAAACTAGAAAATAATAAGACAAAACTTTGTAAATTGTGATACTAACTGGGAATATAGCTTCAACATAGTAATCTTCAATTGTCAACATACCATTTCACGAGAAAAGAAATCCAATTCCCAGAAGCCAACAAATTATGTATGCCCCTTGTTTTCCCTGTAATTAATTGAGCAAGATTAGCACATGCAAATTTCATTTAGAATCTCTGAAATGATTCTATAAATATTCAATTCAAACTTAATGTCACTCATTCATTTTTCTCTAATGCAGATAAAACTGAATATGCTAACATGTTTTTGAGTTGGAGAGTTATGTGATTCATTGTGTCCAAAATCATTGCATATTGTCATCACTGTTTTTTTTAATGATCATGCAATGGGCCTATATAATATTTGATTAAAAAAACATATTTTACAAAACATATTCCATTTTTCTAATTCAAAGCTAAATTTCCTTCCAGTTTATGGCATTCAAACAAACCGAAATCTTTTTCCTTTAACAACTCACTGTTGTAAGATATTACTAAATGAGCAGCTACATAATGAAGTTATTAGTGGTTGAATGCTAATAAATCACAAATACATGCAAGAAATAACACCACTACGTCCTAGGCATGCCAATTCTTTATCCTCTTGGTTGGAAATATTACTTCATGAAAACAACATACTTGACAGAGAACTTTTCTGAAACTAACCTGTTATCTCAAAATCAGGCCCTGGAAGGCTGCAGACCAGGAAGACTTCAAGTAACTATTTCAAACCGACTTCAGGCTGAGGCTTAGCCTCCTCAACCTGAGAGGGCTCTCTCTCGATGGGTTAATGATTTTGATTAAAGATAAGATGGCTAACTCTTATAGAACAACTGTGAAAAATATGAATGCTGGAAACACATTAAACAACTATCCATTGGGCTTATGGAGTCAACAACACCTCAATATAACAGTGAACTTAACCTTACATAGAAGTCAGGGCATTCAACATTTAGACATTCAGAACATCAACTCATATGGGACCACACAGTTTATAAATGTATACAGGAAATCAGAGCACATTCAGTGAATTCTGAGTGATTATACATCTATACCACTGTAAGAATTAAGAAAAGGACAACATCACATATTCTGAACATAAGAAATCCTTCATGAATCCTGAGAAGTAAAGTCAAAATTATATTACTGAAAATGAGTCTTACATAAGCCAAATACAAGCTCTGTCATAAAGTTTTCCAACCATGATTACATTTCTGTTTCAGCTATATATAGAGCTCTTATTCTAACTGATCGAGATTCCTCCTCCAGCATGAGGGGAATTCGAAAACTACTTCTAATGACACCTATTAACCCTTTAACTAACTAATAAATACAACAAAGTGTTGACTGGAGTTTTTTTAGAGATCTAAATCAACTATGACTCTAACTCCATATTACATGCATGATGGCTTTAATTAAGATGATTCCTCGTTCTTTGACATCTGGTTCCCTTCTAGTTTAGTTGTGATGGTCTTCAAGGCTCCATAGTTGTCTTCAATGACACATGTTTTCCAATGCCCTGAAAGATAGGAAACTACCCCTGTTTACTGGGCTTTAGTTTTCCCCAAAATATTCGAATGCAAATAAGCATGTCCTTTATCCTTTAATTACCCAAAATAGAGCAGACTGCCACGTCCTTGATGCGTTGTAAGCTTTTTCCCATGTACATGTGTGCAGGCAAAAGTTTCTTGTAAACTGTCTGATATATCCTGAACTGTGGTAAATGTGCTCACTTTACGGCAAAAATTTAAAGTTGGATTTCAATATATATTTTCTCCACCTGTCTTGACCTGGTTGACTGTTGATAGCTTCAGATGATGCCTTGTATGCCTTTTAGACGTTTCCCTTTCAAAATTCCCGCTTATAATTCAAAACTGCTTGATTTACGTTGAAATCATCACTTTCAGCAGTTTCGTAGCGCGCTACGAAACTGCTGAGTTATTTAAAACAGCTTGTTTTTAACCTGAGACCTTTATTAGCCAAGTGCTTGATTTCCAAAAAACTTCTTTAGACTTTCCACAGGTCGAATAGGAATTTATATTTCTTCAGAAAGATAAGATCAAGCAAACTTGTCAAAATTTTTTGAAACAAAATCTTACTTGAAATGAAAACTCATTTAGCAGGTCCTTTAAGCTGGCTTAGTTGTGCCTTCAGATCTTCAATTTGTTTCTTCATAGCCTTATTCCCAGCTCTCAGTTGCATATTGATTCTTCTGATGTACTTGGCTTCTTTGATTGCTGGTACTGTCCAGGTGTGAAATTGTGAATGGCCATCAACCACTGAATTCAGCTGGGCTTCTACTGTTGCATTCCCTTCCCATAGAGTTTTATAATACTTTGCGTGTATGACTGCATGTCTTCTAACGGCTTTCTTCAATTTGGCAATCTCATACTTAGCTGATTCTAATTGGCTCTTCAGGGCTGCTATATTATTTTCTTTAGGTGTAATGACCGTTTTGCCTGCGTTTTTCTGTGTCTCTTCCCCTGTTTCCTCTGTTCTTGGCAGTACTTCCTGTACTTGCTGGAATCTCCTTGTCATAGGTCTTCTAGGTTTAAAAACGAACTCTTCAACTGGCTCATCAAATTTAAGCCTTTTTGAGGCCTTGGATTTCTTGGTGCTTTCTAGTTCTGACTGTATTAACTCGATTTGAACTGGTAGAGACTGCTCAAATTCAATAGCCTGTAATAAGTCATTTAAAATTGCCTTGGACACTGGACTTTCTTCGACTGCTATAGCTTTACCTTTTTCCTTATTCATCTGGCTTCTTGTTCTTATCCTTGAGACTACTTCAGATGTGCTTGTTTCAGGTACAGTCTTTTTACCATGAGCTTTTTCCTTAGTTGATTGCTGAGGTTGATCTTGGATGACGAGTGGCTTCACTTGTTTTCTTACTTGTGACTTTGGAACTCTTTTAGCTCTTGCTTCTGTTTGAAGATCAACTATTGTAAAATCTCTAGCAGGTGGAGGAGTGAGGCCAGTCTGGCTTTTGAAGCCAGCCATAAAAATGAATGAATTCCATTCTCTGTCTATCTTTTGGAGTCCATCTAAAACCAGTAGTTTGATCAAACCATGATGAAACAAAGAGGTTTCACAATCCTCTTTCCTCAGTTGTACCTTATCACACATCTTACTCAAACTACGGAACAGATAAAAAGGTAAGTCTATGGAGACCTTCCCGGTGAAATGCAAAAGGAGTTTAAAATGGTAAGAGTAAACCTTGTTATACCTTCCTTCACAAGTCAAATATTTTTGTATGCAGGTGAGTAAGTGAGCATAATATTCTTTGACATAATTCCTGGGCACTGCCTTACTTAAATCTTCATTTACAAATTCATCCTTCAAAAACTCCTTACAAGGATTCATGTCAAATTTGAAGTTTTTAAACCATTCCTCTTGTCCTCGTGGGATCTTTGTCACAGTAGATATCACTTCTGGCGAAACCTGCAATTCTAACATGGCTACTTTTGAATTCAAGCCTGTGAAGTTAAGTGCAAATTCTTTAGTTACCTGTGCGTGTCCTCCTTGTAACTTTTTGCAAAACTTCCAGCACCCGGCCTTTTTAAATGCTTTCTTCACCTCTTCATTTCTCAGCGTTATATCCAGGCCTTCAGGCTCAGTCCTTAGAGGTTTGTCGGATCTGTGCTCCTTTTTCTCCATTGATTCTTCCAAATCCTCGCAAACAATAACTACCAGCTCCGGTTGGAATTGTGTTTCAGCTTCTATTTGAATTCAGCCTCGCTTGATTATCAGCCTCGCTTGAATTTTAAATTTTTCCGTTTAAAATCTTTCAAGATGTAACCTTGCAGATTTGTCATTCATGCAAGACTTACGGCCATCATCAAGATTTATGCACGGTTGTCCTTCTTGGGAATGATAATTCGTGCGTATCAACAGATCTAGTGGTGGTGATAGTGGAAATGAGTGGTAAAATGTGATAAGAGAGGTACATGAGCTGACATGAGAAGACACGGCCTATGACTCACCTAACGGACTTGACATTTCGGGAAAGATTCGCTGCGAAAGGTACGAATCCATGATTTCGCAGCGCGGTCAGTTTTAAATTTGAATGATGCGCTGCGAAACTGCCTAATCATGATTGCGCTGCGAAATTACAAAAAGACACGGTGGCTGATATAAGATAACAGGTGGCTATAAAACAATGGTAGATGGAGGAGAACCAATGGGGGTTGAGAACAACTTGACTCAAAAACTCTTGAAAACTCCAGATTCTAAGGGAAAAAATCAAAACAAAATTAAACTTGCACTGACCTTTGTCATCGGGCTAGGATAAAAATTTACATGTATCAATTTTAGTTCTAAGTGATAACAGTGGCTCCACTTGGGATAGTGTGCTCCTGTAGTACACTAAGAACTCGTATGTCCAGTAATTTGTCCAATTTATGAAAACATAGATGAAGTTGACAAGCATCCTTTTCTAGCTTTGTGAGCCTTCACCTCGGGCTTGAGCTTCCTGTTCAGCTTGTCATTTATTTGCAACAAAGAAAGACTAATAAAACGGTTATGTACAATGTTGTGAGAAACTTGGCAGAGATTTAATCAATTGTAATGCTTTAGGAACCTGCCATTAACAGGTCCTCCAGCATACGGTGTTCCATCAATCTCTTGTAGAATGTAGGTGTTATTCCCATGGAAAGCAGAAATTTGATATGGCCCTTTCCACAAATTTTCAAATTTACCATGTTTACCTTTCTCTTCAATTCTAGCTTCCCATTTCAAGACTTTATCATGGATCTGGAATGTAACTTCTTTGATCTTTTTGTCAAATGCTCTCTTGATCCTGTTCTGGTTTTGTTGATGACTGTCAAACACCTCATTTCTTTTCTCTTGCAAAGCTATTAGCTGATTAATCCTTCGTTGTATAGAATTTGGTTCTTCTTCTAGTCCTTGAATCAACTTCATTACTGGTACTCCAAGGGATGTTGGAAATATAGCCTCTGCCCCATATACTAGCTCATATGGTGATGTTCCAATGGACCTCTTTGTGCAAATCCGGTCAGCCCACAAAGCATATCTCAGTTTCAGATGCCAGGCTTTTTTATTTTCTTGCAGCAGCTTCTTAATGATTCTCACAAGGCTCTTGTTTGATGACTCAGTCAAACCATTTCCCTGTGGATAATAAGCAGTGGAATGTCCAAGGGAGATCTGATACTGATGACAAAAATTAATCATCCTTTTGGACTTGAAAGCTTGAGCATTGTCTGTAATGATCTTGATTGGGCAACCAAATATTGATAATATATTATTTTCTAAGAAAGAAATAATCATTGAATCATTTGCTTGCCTTGTGGGTATTGCTTCTATCCATTTTTTAAAGTAATCGGTGGCTGTGAGAATCCAGCGATGTTGTCCTGATGAAGGAGGATGGATTTCCCCTATAAAGTCTAATCCCCACTGCTGGAAAGGTGCTTCAACATAAATAGGAACCAAGGGCATTGGCATAAGCTTTCTCTTTCCTTCAAACACTTGACATTCATGGCATGTGGCTATCTTTTTATAGATATCTCTAAACATAGTTGGCCAAAAATAGCCAGCTCTCAAGACCTTGTTTGCAGTGGCTTTCCAATAGTGATGTCCTCCACAATCCCCTTTATGAAACTCATCAATTACTTTATCAGCTTCTTCTTCAATGAGGCAGTTTAATAATATTCCTCTTGCATCTTTCCAAAACAAATTTTGGTCAGACACAAAATATCTGAGAGATTTCAATTTGGTAAACCGAGCTTTGGACTTTGAAAGATTATCAGGAGCTCTATTATGCTGCAAAACAAATGCTATATCCTTATACCATTCTGAGATCAAGAATTTCTCATTTATTTGGACCAATTCCTCTTCATTTTCAGAAATTTCTGAGATTTATGTGCTTAAATTAATATCAATACAGTCCAAATTTGACTGAGTCAACAATTTGGCTAGGCCTTGACCCTTTACCAACTTTGTGGGTTTGATCTCAATGTCATACTCCAGCAGTTTTGCTATCCACTTTCCCCTTTTTCCATCTGGATCAGCTTGTGTAAGAATATCTTTTATAACAGCATTTGGGACGTAGGCAACAATGTGAGAGTGTAAAACATAGATTCTGAAATCTTTAATTGCTTTCACCAATGCATAGGCTTGTTTCTCTAAGATATTATATTTCAATTCAGCATTGGCTAATGTCTTGCTAAAGAAAGAAATGGGTTGTTCAGTACCTTGACTTCCTTTTTGCAATAAAACTCCAGCAATTGTGTCTTCAGAAGCGAATGTGAAGATAAGGAACTCCTTGGTAAAATCCGGGCTGATGAGTACTGGTGCTTGAGTAAGTGCCTTCTTGATCTCTTCAAATGATTTCTTTGCTTCAACTGTCCATTTAAAATCTACTCCTTTCTTTAACATCTTTGTTATGTTCTTGACAACTTCAGCAAAATTAGGAATGAATCTTCTAACAAAGTTAACTTTCCCAAGAAAGGATTGAATCTCCTTCTTACTCCTTGGTAAATCTAATTTTTGAATTGCACTAACTCTATTAGGATCAATCCTAATTCCTTCTTCAGAAATAATATGACCAAGCAGTTTGCCAGAAGTTAGAGCGAAAATACTTTTGGTTGGGTTTAGAGAAATACCAAACCTCCTACACTTCAGTAGGACCCTTTCAAGGTGCTTTAAGTGGTCTTCTTCCCTTTTTGAAAAAACTGTGATGTCATCAAGATAAACCACCACTGATTTGTCCTTTTCTTCAGCAAAAGCAATATCCATTGCTCTCTGGAAAGTGGCTCCCGCGTTCATGAGGCCAAATGGCATTTTTGCATACATGAATGTTCCCCATGGTGTAGTGAAGGCCGTTTTCTCCTGATCATCTGGGTGAACAAGAATCTGATTGTACCCTGAGAAACCATCAAGCATAGACATCCTTTGTGAACCAACAATGTTTTGCAGAATGAAATCCATTTTGGGGAGGGGGTAATTATCTTTCAATGAAGCTTTGTTTAAGTTTCTGAAGTCTATACAAATTCTGATCTCTCCATTCTTTTTTCTGACTGGTACCAAATTAGCAAGCCAATTTGAGAATCTGATTGGGACAATAATTTTAGCATCAAAGAGCTTTTTCACTTCTTTTTCAATCAGTGGCATTAGAAGAGGATTAATTCTTCTTAGCTTCTGCTTAAAAGGCTTTTCATTCTGCTTAATAGGAATGGTATGCTGTATGATTGAAGAGTCATATTGTTTCAAGTCAGCATAACTCCATGCAAAAACATCAATGAATCTTTTCATCATCTCAACATATTTAGTCTTCATATCAGCTGAAAGGAATTTTGAAATCTTGACTATCTTAGGCACAACCGAGTCTCCTAAATTGCAGCTTTCTACTTCTTCTTCATTAGCTTGTAATCTTGGTGCTTTGAACACATCATTTTGATCAAATAATTTCTCAAGGGGAATGAGGCCTTTAGGAATTAAGTTGTTTTGTAATTGTAAGACTTCAGAGCTTTCCTTTGACTCTATTAACATATTCTGCTGATCTATCTGATTGTGTTCAAACTCTCCTTTTAATTCAATGAAGTTCCTTACATGCTGATCATCCTCAAAAACTTGCCAATTTGTGATATTATCCGGTATAACTGGTCTATGGCGAACCTCCACTTCATAATTTTCAGAAGAGTGCTTAGGAATGATAAAGAGACTGGCCGAAACAGCAAGAGAATCTGCAATAGAGTTTTGATCTCTAGTTTTGATGCTAAAAGAATAGGATTGAAATTTTTCCAACATTTCCAACACTAAATTTCTATATGCTCTCATCCTTGTATCCTTAGTTTGATATGTACCTTCTACTTGTTTAATTACCAATTCAGAATCTCCACAAACAGCAATGTTTCTAGCTTTCAATTTTATCAAGGCTTCCAAACCTAAAATCAGAGATTCGTACTCAGCCATATTGTTGGTACAATCAAAGTTTAATTTGTATGAGAGAAACTTACTTTCTTCAGTTGGACTAGTGATCCAAATCCCAGCTCCTGCCCCTTCTTTTCCTACTGATCCATCGAAGTATAATGACCAGCAGCCCATGATGTCTCTTTCATCTCCTTGCTGCCCTTCTTGACACTGATTTTCCGCAGATTCATCTTGTGATTCTTTTGCAACTGATTCATTGAAAAGGATAGCTGACCCAAGACCAGTATCACATGAATAAATAGGAAAATTCTGAGGCTTGTCTTTGCTGCTTACCATGTAGGCCATCCTTGTCTCGCGATACAACCTCCTTTGTTCACCAAACACTGGGATGGTAGCATATGTAAGGTCCATCTGCATTGTGCCCTTGATTTTTGCTGCCCATGACCTTGAAAGAAGCATCCCAAACTTTGGTGGAATGTCTGCAACAACAATATCCATAACAATTGTTTTTGCTGGAATTTGTGTGAGCCCCACAACAACATCTTTTATCAAACCAATGCAATGGACTCTTTTTGAATCAAAGGAAAATAAATCCTTATATGGCCTAGTTACCTCTAACCCCAGTCTTTCCATGATTACCTTAGGCATGAGATTATGTGATGCCCCTGAGTCTAACATAGCATTATGTAGAGTCATATCATGAATGCTAATGCTTATGTAAAAAGGGGGAAACTCTTCATTTTGTTCATCCTCAAGTCTTGGACCCAAGCAGATAACAGGGTTATCTTCTTGTACATTTAGGATATCAGCCACTCCTAGTTGTGAATTAAGCATTTCAACAATTTTGCTTCTGTATTTGTCTACCTTGAGAATTTCATTAAAAGGGACTGATATCTTAATTTTTGCAATCTCATTCTCAAGATTAAAAACAGAAGTTGTCTTGTCAATTTCTTTAGGAGGAGGAAGAATTTGAATATCCTTTTTGACAAGAGGAGAATCATCCTTACCTTCAACCACCTTTGATTTTTCATTTTTATCTTCAACTGTCTTTGAGGTATTCTTCTTGGGCTGTGCTTTGTTTGTTGTAATAGGAACATCTCTATTCCTAAGATTATACTGCTTTTGCATCTCAAAGATAGCGTGCTGATAGCCCTTTAAAAAATCTGAAGGCTCTTCTCCTGATTTTATCATACTGGACTCATCATGTTTCTCCTTAGTCAAGAAAATCCCTGACACTTCTTCATCAAAACAATGGATTGATTCCTCAGGGACTTCAGGTTCATCTTCTTCATCTACCAAATTTTGTTGGAAGGGAGGTCTCACTGGAGGATCTGCCTGCTGATTTCTGTTGTCTCTTGGCCTTTGCTGATTCTGAGGTCTTCTGAACTGAGGGTTCCTGAATTGAGCTTCCTGCTGCGCTGGAGGAGCAGAAGCATTCCCAAGAGCTAGTCGGTCCATCAATTTCTCCATGGTTTTCATCATTGTTTCAAACTTGTCTTCTTGAGCAGAGGTAGAAGGTTTCTCTTCTTCCTTCAGCTTAGTCTTTGCCATCTTTGATTTCTTAGCAGCAAGCATATTCACCTCTACCTTAATTGTATCATTTTGCATATCAGCAAGAGAGGTAGACTCCCTTTCTCTGAGTAAAAGAGAGAAATCTGAATCAAATGATTCAGCATATCTCAATTGTGCCAGAGCTCCAGGAGGTTTCAAATGAGCTGGAATAGAATTGTATATTTTGTTAAACCTCTTAGAGAAGTTTTGGATAGTTTCGTCTAGAGCTCTTCTAAGATTGTTGTATTCGGTAAGGGCTTGGACAGGGTTGGTTCTGTTTCCCCATTTCCTTAGAAAGCTATCTTCAAATTCTACCCAACTATGAATGCTTCTGGCTCTGAGGGCTTTAAACCATTTTCTGACTTCCCCAATGAAAGTTTGAGCAAATAATCTTAGTTTTACATCTTCATCATCCACTTCTTCCCTGTCAACAAAATCATTGAACCTATCCACATGTTCCTCTGCTGTAATATCTTCATCTCCTCCCCATGTTGGAATTCTGGCAACATATTTGCTAGGAAGATCATGTAAAACAACAGGGAGAGCTAGAGGAGCATACCTAGCAGGTATAGCCATAATGAATGGAGGAGCAGTGATAACTGGTATTGTATGACCGGTGAGAGCAGAACTAGTGTGAGATAGTGTCTGAGGACTATTTGGACTAGCAGAGGCAGAAGATAAAGTATTGGTACGAAAAGGACTATTTGGACTTTGCAAACCACTGACAAAGGAACTCCAATTTGGGAGAGGTAAACCAGTTTTGGATTTGAGCAAAACTTCAAAAGGATCAAGCTCTTTGAGTTGATTCAAATCTTCTTCTTCTAACAGTAATTCTGAAGTAACAACCTCCCAAAACTCTTCCTTATCTTTTTGTGACACTAAGGATGAAGTATCAATGCCTCTTTTTTGTAAATATAAAATAATTCCAATAAGTTCTTCTTCGTTCTCAGACCTCAACAATACCTCATGAATTTTATCATCTACAATTTTATCTTCAGGACTTCTAGAAAATTCAGGGAACAAAGATTTTGATACAGATGAAGTACCTGGTATATCAGGAAATCTTTGCCTGCTCCTTGAGATGGTGTTTGGATTATCCACAGGAGTAGGTGGATCTGGGTCAGGATTACTCCTTGTATATCTTCCTCTCGAAGCCACCTTTTTAACTTTAAGATTGTATGGAGTCACCAAGGTAGAATGCAGCCTCGAAAACCTTCTGAGCTCCTGCTACCTTCAGAAGTTCAGCTTCATGATTTCGGGAATGAGTAATCTTCAGGCTCCCGAAAAACGCACCAAAATGTTATCTCAAAATCAGGCCCTGGAAGGCTGCAGACCAGGAAGACTTCAAGTAACTATTTCAAACCGACTTTAGGCTGAGGCTTAGCCTCCTCAACCTGAGAGGGCTCTCTCTTGATGGGTTAATGATTTTGATTAAAGATAAGATGGCTAACTCTTATAGAACAACTGTGAAAAATATGAATGCTGGAAACACATTAAACAACTATCCATTGGGCTTATGGAGTCAACAACACCTCAATATAACAGTGAACTTAACCTTACATAGAAGTCAGGGCATTCAGCATTTAGACATTCAGAACATCAACTCATATGGGACCACACAGTTTATAAATGTATACAGGAAATCAGAGCACATTCAGTGAATTCTGAGTGATTATACATCTATACCACTGTAAGAATTAAGAAAAGGACAACATCACATATTCTGAACATAAGAAATCCTTCATGAATCCTGAGAAGTAAAGTCAAAATTATATTACTGAAAATGAGTCTTACATAAGCCAAATACAAGCTCTGTCATAAAGTTTTCCAACCCTGATTACATTTCTGTTTCAGCTATATATAGAGCTCTTATTCTAACTGATCGAGATTCCTCCTCCAGCATGAGGGGAATTCGAAAACTACTTCTAATGACACCTATTAACCCTTTAACTAACTAATAAATACAACAAAGTGTTGACTGGAGTTTTTTTAGAGATCTAAATCAACTATGACTCTAACTCCATATTACATGCATGATGGCTTTAATTAAGATGATTCCTCGTTCTTTGACATCTGGTTCCCTTCTAGTTTAGTTGTGATGGTCTTCAAGGCTCCATAGTTGTCTTCAATGACACATGTTTTCCAATGCCCTGAAAGATAAGAAACTACCCCTGTTTACTGGTCTTTAGTTTTCCCCAAAATATTCGAATGCAAATAAGCATGTCCTTTATCCTTTAATTACCCAAAATAGAGCAGACTGCCACGTCCTTGATGCGTTGTAAGCTTTTTCCCATGTACATGTGTGCAGGCAAAAGTTTCTTGTAAACTGTCTGATATATCCTGAACTGTGGTAAATGTGCTCACTTTACGGCAAAAATTTAAAGTTGGATTTGAATATATATTTTCTCCACCTGTCTTGAATTGGTTGACTGTTGATAGCTTCAGATGATGCCTTGTATGCCTTTTAGACGTTTCCCTTTCAAAATTCCCGTTTATAATTCAAAACTGCTTGATTTACGTTGAAATCATCACTTTCAGCAGTTTCGTAGCGCGCTACGAAACTGCTGAGTTATTTAAAACAGCTTGTTTTTAACCTGAGACCTTTCTTAGCCAAGTGCTTGATTTCCAAAAAATTTCTTTAGACTTTCCACAGGTCGAATAGGAATTTATATTTCTTCAGAAAGATAAGATCAAGCAAACTTGTCAAAAAATTTTGAAACAAAATCTTACTTGAAATGAAAACTCATTTAGCAGGTCCTTTAAGCTGGCTTAGCTGTGCCTTCAGATCTTCAATTTGTTTCTTCATAGCCTTATTCCCAGCTCTCAGTTGCATATTGATTCTTCTGATGTACTTGGCTTCTTTGATTGTTGGTACTGTCCAGGTGTGAAATTGTGAATGGCCATCAACCACTGAATTCAGCTGGGCTTCTACTGTTGCATTCCCTTCCCATAGAGTTTTATAATACTTTGTGTGTATGACTGCATGTCTTCTAACGGCTTTCTTCAATTTGGCAATCTCATACTTAGCTGATTCTAATTGGCTCTTCAGGGCTGCTATATTATTTTCTTTAGGTGTAATGACCGTTTTGCCTGCGTTTTTCTGTGTCTCTTCCCCTGTTTCCTCTGTTCTTGGCAGTACTTCCTGTACTTGCTGGAATCTCCTTGTCATAGGTCTTCTAGGTTTAAAAACGAACTCTTCAGCTGGCTCATCAAATTTAAGCCTTTTTGAGGCCTTGGATTTCTTGGTGCTTTCTGGTTTTGACTGTATTAACTCGATTTGAACTGGTAGAGACTGCTCAAATTCAATAGCCTGTAATAAGTCATTTAAACTTGCCTTGGACATTGGACTTTCTTCGACTGCTATAGCTTTACCTTTTTCCTTATTCATCTGGCTTCTTGTTCTTATCCTTGAGACTACTTCAGATGTGCTTGTTTCAGGTACAGTCTTTTTACCATGAGCTTTTTCCTTAGTTGATTGCTGAGGTTGATCTTGGATGACGAGTGGCTTCACTTGTTTTCTTACTTGTGACTTTGGAACTCTTTTAGCTCTTGCTTCTGTTTGAAGCTCAGCTATTGTAAAATCTCTAGCAGGTGGAGGAGTGAGGCCAGTCTGGATTTTGAAGCCAGCCATAAAAATGAATGAATTCCAATCTCTGTCTATCTTTTGGAGTCCATCTAAAACCAGTAGTTTGATCAAACCATGATGAAACAAAGAGGTTTCACAATCCTCTTTCCTCAGCTGTACCTTATCACACATCTTACTCAAACTACGGAACAGATAAAAAGGTAAGTCTTTGGAGACCTTCCCGGTGAAATTCAAAAGGAGTTTAAAATGGTAAGAGTAAACCTTGTTATACCTTCCTTCACAAGTCATATATTTCTGTATGCAGGTGAGTAAGTGAGCATAATATTCTTTGACATAATTCCTGGGCACTGCCTTACTTAAATCTTCATTTACAAATTCATCCTTCAAAAACTCCTTACAAGGATTCATGTCAAATTTGAAGTTTTTAAACCATTCCTCTTGTCCTCGTGGGATCTCTGTCACAGTAGATATCACTTCTGGCAAAACCTGCAATTCTAACATGGCTACTTTTGAATTCAAGCCTGTGAAGTTAAGTGCAAATTCTTTAGTTACCTGTGTGTGTCCTCCTTGTAACTTTTTGCAAAACTTCCAGCACCCGGCCTTTTTAAATGCTTTCTTCACCTCTTCATTTCTCAGCGTTATATCCAGGCCTTCAAGCTCAGTCCTTAGAGGTTTGTCGGATCTGTGCTCCTTTTTCTCCATTGATTCTTCCAAATCCTCGCAAACAATAACTACCAGCTCCGGTTGGAATTGTGTTTCAGCTTCTATTTGAATTCAGCCTCGCTTGATTATCAGCCTCGCTTGAATTTTAAATTTTTCCGTTTAAAATCTTTCAAGATATAACCTTGCAGATTTGTCATTCATGCAAGACTTACGGCCATCATCAAGATTTATGCACGGTTGTCCTTCTTGGGAATGATAATTCGTGCGTATCAACAGATCTAGTGGTGGTGATAGTGGAAATGAGTGGTAAAATGTGATAAGAGAGGTACATGAGCTAACATGAGAAGACACGGCCTATGACTCACCTAACGGACTTGACATTTCGGGAAAGATTCGCTGCGAAAGGTACGAATCCATGATTTCGCAGCGCGGTCAGTTTTAAATTTGAATGATGCGCTGCGAAACTGCCTAATCATGATTGCGCTGCGAAACTGCCTAATCATGATTGCGCTACGAAATTACAAAAAGACACGGTGGCTGATATAAGATAACAGGTGGCTATAAAACAATGGTAGATGGAGGAGAACCAATGGGGGTTGAGAACAACTTGACTCAAAAACTCTTGAAAACTCCAGATTCTAAGGGAAAAAATTAAAACAAAATTAAACTAGCACTGACCTTTGTCATCGGGCTAGGATAAAAAGTGACATGTATCAATTTTAGTTCTAAGTGATAACATAACCAATGACAATGTATCCAACAACAACAACATTTCTATTGGCTTGCCCTCAAAATGTGTGGAAGTATCAAACATGTGTCCTACGCTTCCCTATACACACTCCTCTTTCTTCGTGTCTTCATAGGAAGCCCTCAAGTTCGATACTCTTGCAAGTACTGCTACAAAGTTCTAGCTCTAAAGGCACTCAGATTTCAAATAGATGAATGTATTGTATCTTGGTTCTAAATGATAGACAAAGTGATGGAAGCATAATGGAAAAATGGATGCAATTTGTGGTCATCAATTGGAAAATGAATTAATTACTCTCAATCCTAGTAATTTTGATACTACTTAAGGTTTCATTTCCAAGTTCTATCTCTCTGGCCTCAATTAAAAGATTGTAAAATTGAGAAAAGTGATGAACAACTCATTTTGGCAGTGCTCTCTAAGTTAGGCAAGTTTTATTCAGTGTTTGTTTCCACATTTATATTGAACTCAAGATGCCTTGGGCCAAGCTTTTGTGAGTCTACCTGCTTTTGATGCTTTTATTGAACAACTACTTGCAAGCAGGATAAACTCATCGAAATGGGTGCTCTTGTCTATGGAATTTTTATAGCTATCTCACCTTCAAATTCAAGGATACAACATAAAAAGGCATCTAAGGGAAACAAATGAAAAGTACAAAGGAGTGTTAACTTTTCAAATCCCTCACTAAAACAAGATTTTAAAGGAAAGAATAGACCTCTTAAATGTGCTTTTTATGGAAAGGTAATTCAAAATCTTGTTTGTAGAAATTGGTTGCCTTTGCTTCAGAAATGAAGAAACAAAATTTAATTGTCAATCTATCTTTTTGGCATTCATACAAGAAATGCTAAACTGATCTCTACTATTGCAAGTTTATTCTTACCTAAATGGATAATTGATTATGGAGCAACCCATCACATGGTTGCACCTAAGAATTTTTTTGCTTCCATTAATTCATGCAATACAGAGCATATCTTTATGGGCAATGGGCCTATATAATATTTGATCAAAAAACATATTTTTCAAAATATATTCCATTTTTCTAATTCAAAGCTAAATTTCCTTCCAGTTTATGGCGTTCAAACAAACCGAAATCTTTTTCCTTTAACAAGTCATTGTTGTAATATATTACTAAACGAGCAGCTACATAATGAAGTCTTTAGTGGTGGAATACTAATAAATCACAAATACATGAAAGAAATAACACCACTATGTCCTAGGCATGCCAAGTCTTTATCCTCTTGGTTGGAAATATTACTTCATGAAAACAACATATTTGACAGAGAACTTTTCTGAAACTAACCAACACCAGTGTATCCAACAACAACGACATTTCTATTGGCATGCCCTCAAAATGTGTGGAAGTATCAACCACGTGTCCTGCACTTCCCTATACACACTCCTCTTTCTTCGTGTCTTCATAGGAAGCCCTCAAGTTCGATACTCTTGCAAGTACTGCTACAAAGTTCTAGCTCTAAAGGCACTCAGATTTCAAATAGATGAATGTATTGTATCTTGGTTCTAAATGATAGACATAGTGATGGAAGCATCATGGAAAAATGGATGCAATTTGTGGTCATCAATTGGAAAATGAATTAATTACTCTCAATCCTAGTAATTTTGATACTACTTAAGATTTCATTTCCAAGTTCTATCTCTCTGGCCTCAATTAAAAGATTGTAAAATTGAGAAAAGTGATGAACAACTCATTTTGGCAGTGCTCTCTAAGTTAGGTGAGTTTTATTCAGTGTTTGTTTCCACATTTATATTGAACTCAAGATGCCTTGGGCCAATCTTTTGTGAGTCTACCTGCTTTTGATGCTTTTATTGAACAACTACTTGCGAGTAGGATAAACTCATCAAAATGGGTGCTCTTGGCTGTGGAATTTTTATAGCTATCTCGCCTTCAAATTCAAGGATACAACATAAAAAGGCATCTAAGGGAAACAAATTAAAAGTACAAAGGAGTGTTAACTTTTCAAATCCCTCACTGAAACAAGATTTTAAAGGAAATAATAGACCTCTTAAATGTGCTTTTTATGGAAAGGTAATTCAAAATCTTGTTTGTAGAAATTGGTTGCCTTTGCTTCAGAAATGAAGAAACACAATTTAATTGTCAATCTATCTTCTTTTGGCAATCATACAAGAAATGCTAAACCGATCTCTGCTATTGCAAGTTTCTTCTTACCTAAATGGATAATTGATTATGGAGCAAACCATCACATGGTTGCACCTAAGAATTTGTTTGCTTCCATTAATTCATGCAATACAGAGCATATCTTTATGGGCAACTCTTCACCTTTACCTCTTCAGGGGAAATGTTCCATTGAGATGATAGATAACATGATCAACAATGTTCTATATGTTTCTAATCTTTCAACTAATTTTCTCTCAATTTATCAGATTACAAATTTTGTTTCAAGGAAAACAATCTTGTTTACTCTTTATTTTTGTTTCATGAAATTGAGGACCCTTCACAAATTGTTGCCATAGGGAAAGTGGATCATCATGCACACTTGAACTTATTTTCTCATTTTGTAGTGGAGCCTCCTATCAATGTATTACTTGGTCACTCAAATGAGTTAACTAAATTATGACATGAGATTTGGTCACTTAAACTCTTGCTATGATTATCAACTAAGTAAACTTTGGTCACTAATCTTATGTTTATTTCTCTTTTTGATGGTGTTTGTATTGGGTGTGTTCTTGGCAAGAATCCTCAAGGTACTTTTGTTAAGGACAAATCTTGGAGAGCTTCTAAAGGTCTTCAACTTGTTCACAATGATGTTGCAGGTCTTATTCCTACCTCGTCATTTCAAAGGGCCCGTTATCTACTTACATCCATTGATGACAACTCCAAACAAACTTGGGTCTACTTTTTAAAGAACAAAAGTGAGGCTTTTGACACTTTTCTTGAAGCAATCTGGAAATGTTTATCAAATGTTTGCAGAGAGTTAGAGACATAATGGTATTGAATATGTCAACCTCAAATTTGAAGACTATTCTTCACTGATTTTATTCAGTTGCAACATATGGTGCTCTACTGTCCATAAAAAAAAGATCCTCCCTCTCTTTTTCAACTGTTATAAGCATTTTGTACATGGGTACCTATCATGGCCATGTAGCCAGGACCCATTTTTTTAGCCTCCATTTTAATACTTGCCTAAGTTTCACTTAAGGGGTTTGTTAGTGTACAGACAATCGTAATTTAACTTGGGTAAATCATTAAATACTTGCATACTTGCCAACTATCCTTCTTAAATGCTGGACTCCTCCCAAGTTGTTATAAATAGAGGGCCTCCCCTTGTATTTCTCAACAGCAGATCTAATAGATGCAGTAATTATCTTGTTCCTTCTATTGGTTTTGAGTCTATGTTAATATTTTTCTATTTTGTTGTCTATATCGAGTTTGACCATGTTATGATCTTGTTGTATCTGGTTTGATTCCACATTAGTGGAGGCTACTGCACTTTCAAGTTTTCAGATTTCTCTATTTGTTTGACATTACTTTTTTCATATATTCTGGAAATATTTGGAGCAGGTTAGCAGGTGCTAACTTGAGCCCTCTGAGACAATTCAACATTGCTCTTGTATTTGGGCTGAAGTCGTTCCATTTTTCAAACTCTTTATTAGGCTTGCCACTGTAGATTCACCAACCAATACATGAAATTCAAGGAAAATTACAGAGAATATTGATAATGAAGTGGGTGTTATACAGGGAAAAAATGGAAGGAATCTGATATTCAGTTTTCGGTACTTCCACTCTACCTGCATTGGCAGCAACAATGCTTATCATCAACTTTATTGACTGGTTACTTGAATTGGTTATCTTTTAGGTGTTGCATCCATCTTCCTCTTTTCTGGCTTTCGATCCCCATTCATATTTTATTCTCTTCGAAGTTATGAGATTTAGACTCATGCCTTTGAATCTTGAGACCCTGAATATGCAAGTCAATCTTTGAGTTTTTGTTTGCAGTCAGAACTTACAGGTTTTCTTAAAACTCATGCTCCTGATGTTCACATCTGAAATTCAATATTCAAGCACAGAAACCTTGTCTTTTAGAGCTAAGACTTGCTCAGGCAGAATTACCAATTGGGTTCTCTCCTATTTTGCAACCATTACTCTCAGGGAAGTATTTGAGTGGTGGAAATGAATGAGAAAGAGACCTCTCTCTAACCACACACCCACTTTTTTCAATTTGAATGCTTTCAAATCCTTGCCATATCATCTTATAAAGAGGGGAGTCATATCAGACTGTCTTTACTTTCAATGAATTTGAAGCCAGATCAGCCCCCTTATTTGCAAAAATGTCAGTCACCTTAAACAAATGCCTAGTGGGTGAGAATACAATCCTGTCAAAAAAATTGTTTTCCCATCAAGTAGTGCCTTTAGTTTCCTAATGTTGATGGACTATGTGCTACTACTAACAACATTGTCTATGAGCCTAGGGTGAGCTTGTAATCCCCATAGAATTTTGCCATGACTAAGTCCAACGTTTTTTTTTTTTAATTAATTTCTAGAGATAACATATAGTGGATTTAATGGAAAATTTTGGTCATCGACAGTTAATTATTGTCCAAGCACCCCACTTAAAGATTATTTTATTAATTTGGTTAAATTGGTCCATCATTAGTTTCGAAATGCCATCAAAGAATCTAGGGTATTTTCCCATGGTAATCAACAAATCGACTTGGTTAAATACACAAGGTGATTAGACAATTGGGAGTGCACTTTAGGGTGATCAATCTGAGCATTTTGAAGACTACCTTTTCTGCAGATCGGTCTTTCTCTAAAGATGGATCGTTCTAACTTCTGATTGCTTTGACATAGGCACATATATTTTATGTTTTGGTTTCTTTTGAATTTTTTTGGCTCAAGTATAAAGGATCAAAGGCATGATTTTCAAAGCATATTATGATGGTGCGTATGTAGTCTCGGAAACACTTATGTGCATGGAATCTGGTCAGAATGTAGTATGAGAACAATATTTGAGTTTGGAGTGGAATTAGCAGAGATTAACTTGAGCCAAAAGGAACCTGTGTGCATGGAAAAATTAAATTTGCCTATGATGGCAAAGTGATCATACAAAATATTTTCCAGTGAATGGAGTATGGCACTTGTAGCACGAGATTGTTATACAATGTGTGGTAAGTGTAACTATGTGCATGATCATGTGTGTTGAAATGAGTTGCTGGTGCGAATGAAGCTGCATTATTCCAGAACTAATGACTGAGACAATTACCAGTGTGCATGACAGAGATTAAAGACATCTGAAGCAAATATAATAAGTAGAGCATAGAGTCAAAGGATTGCTACTGTTATGTATTCCTTGTGCTAACATGAATATGCTCGTAGGGATCATGCTGCCATAGATGATCTTGTAGCTCTCATTTTATTGATATATTGCTATGGTGCGTCCTTTTGCTAGTATGGTAGAATTGTTGTGTTTTAGCTAAGTGTGAGCCATGTTGAGATATATGCTGCTAAGGGCAAAGTATAAGTCTATTAATATGTATGGCTGAGGGATGAGGTGTTTGGATGAGTTTTCTTGAGGGCAGAATAAAAATTGTTTGATGGAAAGACATTATTCATGGTACTAACTGATCTGGTTATAGGGACAGAGTGTTGTATGACAGTTTGATATAGTTCATATATATGTTGTTGACCTAAGAGAGGATGTAATGTATGGATTTAATACCTTGATGAGTGGTTGGCTACCTTATGGTTTGTAATGATATTGTTCTGTAGTTAATGAATTGTGCAACTATCTATTGTATGGTACTAATACAAAGAGTTTGTTAGAGAACATGGGTATGGCTGAGTAAATTTATAACATCTTACTGCCTACGTATTTCAGTGTATGTTGTTGGTTAACATCGCAATTAGGCTCATGGTAGGAGTATGATTGCTGCTAGGGTTTTATGAATGTATGCTGCTAGGGCTTGTCACAATCGATGGGCAGAAAGGTTTTATGATGCAGAGATATTTGGTATTATTGTGAGCAGAGGTTATGCTATTGTTGTTGGGGTAATGAGCTAGGGTTTGCAGCAGAAATGATGATGAGCTAGGGCTTTGTCACTGTATGAATGCTAGTAATTGTTGCTTGTATGGTTAAAGTTTTTGTTGCTAGGGTATTGAGAAATTTGTATTGAGTTGTTGTAATTGAGGTTGAGATCATTGTGTTGGTGATTGTATATGACAAAGTTTATGATGTGCTAATATGCATAGTTGTTGTGTTATTTTCATGGTGGTATGCTGCTAGATAAGTCTTGTATTGATGCCATTATGGTTTGACGTTGTATTGATGTTCTAGCTTAGTGACATTGGTGATGCGACAGTTTGTTGAATTTATTGAGTCACAAATTTTATCAGCCCTTAAGCAGGCAGCGATGGAAATCATCCAACAAATAGGCAAAGAGGCTACAATAAGGGTATTGGTTGCTGAGAGAAAGGCTACTCTTTTTGAATAGGAATTGATTAATACCAAGCAAGAGGCATTAGCTATGCTTTTGCGGTTGAAACACAGCATGGATGCTCATTGTGTTATTAGTGTTTATTAGAAGTTCTGTAATTTTGAGGTGATAACAAGGCCTCTCTAGCTCTGTTCTGCCAGGGTTAGTTCTAGCCACTCCATATTCATCATGCCTCATTACAACATTTTTAACAATCTTTTTTGTATGATTTAAGATTTGTGTTATCAGATTCCCCAGTACAGTCATTAGATTCTTAAAAGGTGTTCCTTGTTCTTTCATTCCTATCTTCTGACAGAAATTAGCTTCTCTAGAAGAGATAGAATGAATAAATGCCTCGCAGTGATTTAATCGAAAAACATAGGATGATTTAACAAGTCCACAAACTTCAAGCGAATCATATTTCTTGTGTGGCTCCAAATGATGAGAACCATTGAATGGAAGATGTGAAAAAATATTTTTAAGCCAATCTCTAGGAAACATTTTCCTCCCTGGAAACATATGAAGCCCTAAGAAGCCAAGTTGTTGAACCACTTTCTTAGTAGATCTTGCATTTCCACTGTCAACCATCAGAAAAAAGGAACTTGAAGAAGAAATAGCCTTGGTAACATTTTCCCGCACTCCAAGTAGATGCTTATCCACTTGGGAAATGATGGAATTATCATATCTTCCTCCCCTCACATGCTTCATAAGCCTAGAAATTTTAGTAAGTTCATTTCCTAGATCTTCCATAAATATCTTTCTCTGAGAAACACAGTGAGCAAGAACCAAATCATCCAAACCTGCACTAAAACCATCTAAGGATTAAAAAAAAATGTTCAACTGAATTCAAGCACTTCATTGCCACTTGTAGACCTTTACACTTAACAATTGCATTAAAAATTTTAGTCAAAGAACTCAGCAATTGGGTTTTATCACCATTGAATAATGTCAAACACACATGGGCAGCCAGAAAGATATGAAAGATAAAACATGCAATTCGATTTTTTATTAACAGAAGATATACATTTATAGTACATTATGTGACTCTTGGGTTTCAGATCCCAAGGTCTCTTGGACTGCTTTGTCTTTTCGGCTTCCACACTAACCATTTAGGATTAGGTGTCCAACATTCCCCCCCTTAATCCGAAGGGTTATGTATGAGTCCAAGAAGAGAGTTGTAATACAAAATGTGCAAAAAATGCATGGCAGCACTAGGCTGAATGTGCTCTATGAAATGTTGGTATAAAGGGCAGTGGTTTAAGGATGACCACCAACACTGGAACGCTTAGTGCAATTCCCGGAACTCTTCCAAAACTGGCAAGAACCTGAAGTTTTCTGCTAGAGGAAGTGATCCTATTGTTTTAAAGAGGGAAACCTTCAACCATAAAAGGGAGGTCTCACCCCGCATAAAAGGTAAAACTTCAACCTGAAAAGGGAAGTCTCAACCTGTGATGGTTTAAGGATGACCAACAACTCTGGAATGCTTAATGCAATTCCTGGAACTCTTCCAAAACTGGCAAGAAGCTGGAGTCTTCTGCTAGAGGAAGTGTTCTTAATCTATGATGGTTTAAGGATGACCAACAACTCTGCGATTCCTGGAACTCTTCCAAAACTGGCAAGAAGCTGAAGTCTTCTGCTAGAGGAAGTGTCCCAGATTGCCAACTGAAGGCATGTTCAGGCATATTTGTCTCTGGCTACAACTCTGAAACTGGTGTGGCAGGTTGTGGCTCAGGCTCGCTTGATGTGACTTTGAAGCTTGTAGATGACCATCATTTCCCCCCCTGTCAGATACAAGGTGAGAAGATGGAGAAAACTCAACTGCAAGACTGTTCAATACTCTGGAACAAGTTCTGACATGTGTTTGGAATATCTTCTTGGCTATTGATGCCCATTGCCAAGAAGCGATCCATCCAAGATGAATCTTTGTTCTTGCAGGACGTTTGTTTTTGAAGCATATGTTTGAAGAATGAGTGGTTTTATGATAGTGCTTACATGGATGAAGATCAAAACAGTGATCTTTCAAATGACCAACTCGATCACAGTGTTGGCATTTCACGATCTGTTGTTTTTGTTGTTGTTGTTGTTGTTGTGGAAGAGGGGCAGAATCTGGAACAGCTGGAGGTGAACTGTCATGAGAAGCAGGTGAACTGTCATCAATGAATCCAGCACTCTGAAACTGAATGGGCTTGGCATAGTCTGGAATATGAAAGGACAAGTCCTTGTCATATCCAAGACCAGTTCTGTGCTTGTTGTGGACAAGCTGTTCCCAAGGTCTGATGATGGGCTTGGGAAGTGCAGACTGAGTTTCTGCCTCTGCATGTAACCTTGCTGCTTTATCTGAATGAACTGTAACATTATTGACTTGCTGTTTATGGGAGTCTGTTTCATTGTTCTGAACAGAAACAGGTTCAGAATGATGACTCCACTGTTGTAATTCTTCCTACTGCAGTTGTGATTCAAGCTACAAAAACTCTATCTTTTCTTGTGCATATTGCAGACATGTTTGAATGTCTGAAAGAGAGGCTTATTTAATTTTGACTGTGCTGTTAGCAGTGGACATGATTAGAGTTCTCAATAACTCTAATATTCTTTCAAGCTTAGCCATTTTTCTACACCTTAAAAATCCTCCAAAATCCCACAGAAAAATGTCAGCTGCTAAATATCTTCAAGTTACACAAGAAAGCCCTGTAGCTTAAAGAAAAAACGCAGGGCAAGCGCTGGAGGCTTAATGCGCAGACTATTGCAACTGTGGCACTTTTTATTGCATCCACAACAAATATTTTAGTTCCAAAATATGGCGGCAGGATTATTGATATTGTCAGCAGAGATTTGAGAACGGAAGAAGAGAAAGCAGATGCTTTTAATACCATCAAAAACACTCTTGTGGAAATTCTTCTTATAATCTTAATTGGTTCATTTGCTACTGCACTGCTTGGATGGTGGTTTGCATCATCAAGTGAACGTGTTGTTGCTCGATTGAGAAAAGATTTATTTCGACATCTTTTTAACCAAGAGATCGCATTCTTTGATGTCACATGAACGGGGGAACTTCTTAGTCGTCTTTCAGAAGATACAAATTATTAAGAATGCAGCAACGATGAATCTCTCAGAGGCTCTCCGCAATCTCACAACTGCATTGATTATGTTTCAAAAAATATAACTGAACCATCCATTAAACTGCTGCAACAACGATATACTATGATTGTGCCATATCAGAGAGCGAGTAACTTGTCAAAAAACAAGACATGGACAGCAAAGACAAAATCTGTGCCGAGTGCCAGGGGTTGCAAAAGTACAATCATGGAGGAAGCAGAACCCATAATTCGACAGTTATCATTGTTTATTTTTCAAGCTAAGGAGCTTCACTATGACAGTGCTACTATGATCATGAAATTGAAGGTTCAGATACAAGCGCTGGAAGATCATGCAAATGCTGCAACTATACAAAGTACAACATTTGGACAATCGGCTGCAGAAGCTGTGCCCAAGGGTCTTTACTGTTTTGGCACAAAGGAATGGTCCAAAAATCATAAACTACAAAAATACATGGATCAGCAGAATCATTCACCTAAACTCGCAGATAATAAATTATATCACTTTTGTGTGTTTTCCGATAATGTGATTGCTACATCTGTAGTTGTGAACACCACAGTTCAGAATGCCGATGATTTCACAGCAGTGGACGTCGCCCTGCGGGAACAGCTCCACCCATAAATACGCCGCTCTTACTCAAATTCCATGTGTAGAAGATTGCAATGAGATCTGCTACAAGGATCCTGTTATAAAGGACCATCCATGGAGTGCTTATATTGATCGTTCTCCAGGGCAGGATGATAACTCTGCGGAATATTACAATGCATGCATCACAGGCTGTGCTTATAAGTTAAATATTCCCATGGAAGAATTGAATGCTCTCCACCGAAACAGATCACCAAAACCTGAGAATGTGAAGAAGACGCTTCATCGAATACGAGAAGCAGATTTATCAAATAGCTTCAGCATTGCAGATAGCACCTTCCTTTAAAATGTAGCTGCTCAGCTTCAGTGCCTTTTTCGATTTTAAAATGCTGGCTGGAAAAGTGGAGACCCATAAGGTTGGTCGAACGGCTGATTTGCTGACACTGACGATTCACTTCCATAATTTATTCTATGGAAACCGCCAGAGTTGGATACCATTCTGCCTTCATACCCGTCAAATTCGCCGTCAGGTGAGGAGGGAGTTACATTAAACAGAGGTCCATTATTGTTATGGGCGGCCTTGCAAGTAAGCGTGGCCCCATCAACCGTCTTCGTGGGTTCCTCGAGCGCTCCGACTTGTAAATAAAAAAGGCAAAACCCTTGGATTTTCCCGTCACCTTGTCTAACCTTAACGGCCCTTCTTCAATCTCCCCGTTTGGCAGGTTCCTCGATGTCTGTCAGAATTAAGATTCTTGGCGTTACACAAGAGCTGCGCATTGAATTGTAACCTAATCACCAACACAAAATCCTTGAAAAATGTTATGTTTCAACGTTGGAATGTAACGTATTCTATGCAATATATATGTTAAACACACGGTCATGCTCTGTTTTCAATTCATAACCGCCACCACGTGGACCGCAACATTTAATCACACACAGTCATGCTCTGTTTTCAATTCATAACCGCCACCACGTGGACCGTAACATTTAATCACACACAGTCATGCTCTGTCTTCAATTGTTTACCACGATTCTCAGCAGAGTTACTGGAGTTTTGACTAGCGTTCAATAATATAGCGTTCTTTGGAATACGATTTGTAGCGATAGGTGCAATGAGCCACTTTAGTGGTTAGCACTCAAGATATAACTTATATATTTCCATGGAAAAAACACAACTCAGTCAGAAAAACAATGTCAAACCATGCCATACCGTGTCTATAAGCCATTTAGTGTGTGTGACACCAGGTATTTCAATGCAAAGAGCAACGTACATATAGTACTCAAGGCAACGTTACGACAACAGACTACCATGTAGACAATATGGTAAATTCAGGTGTATACATTATGGTAGGGATTGCAAAAATGGTGTTGCATTGATAGAATGTTAAGGCAGGTGTAGACAGACTATCAGCGTATCAATGAAACCTCTACTTTCGAAAAAGAGAAGACGTTCGAATTTGCAGGTCGAGACAAAAGTTTCTGCTCTTAAGGAGAGAATGAAACAATGTCTAAGTAAAATATAATATCAAATGTGTATCCTATTCGAACTTGTAGTATTCAAATTCGAGTGAGTTGATCGCTTGGTAACAATTGTAACAGATAGGGTCCAGGCTTGATAAGTCTGAAGAGACAAACAAAGATGCCGAGGTGTTACAGCTAGGGTAGGTAGGTGACAGAGACGTTAGGAATAGTGTCAGACCCGATTTCAGTGAGAGAGAAGCGATAATGTTTAGTGTAACTAGACAGGTAGTGCTGGCAGAGCGCTCAGGGAGGCATGACCGACAGTAGAGAAAAGCCACAGAATTGCGCTGAGTAACATTATAAACATAGAGTAACTTTATTTCTATAGCTGACTGGCCAAATAAAGAAGCAAACAAATCTTGGAAAGAATGCAGCGCTGACAATATCTGAAAATGCCTAAGCCTAACTTGGCTCTGATACCATGTCAAACACACATGGGCAGCCAGAAAGATATGAAAGATAAAACATGCAATTCGATTTTTTATTAACAGAAGATATACATTTATAGTACATTATGTGACTCTTGGGTTTCAAATCC
This sequence comes from Pinus tabuliformis, assembly GCA_031772625.1. Lineage (NCBI taxonomy): Eukaryota > Viridiplantae > Streptophyta > Pinopsida > Pinales > Pinaceae > Pinus > Pinus tabuliformis. The sequence continues at coordinate 170,836,200 of CM062810.1, read as the reverse complement.
CAAGGTCTCTTGGACTGCTTTGTCTTTTCGGCTTCCACACTAACCATTTAGGATTAGGTGTCCAACAAATAATATTATTTTACTATTACTTATGAGAAGCCCATTCTTCTCATAGTTCAATTCCGGAGGTAAACCCATATGAAGAAGTTGGCTAGCTATCCAAAAAGGCCCTCCATCATGCACTTTAGTGACTGCTGGTTCAGGAAATTTTTTAGAAGTCTACATTCATAGTTGATTCAGTGTGGTTTTATCCAGCATAGATTTTCTGGATAGAAGCTTGGAAGCCAACAATGTATCTACTATCAACACTCAGTGTTGTTTTCCTCTCCATAATGGGAACTAAACATTTTTTGATCCACACTTAGAAGCTGAGAAAGCTCAGCTTGAGATTTTAAAGATTGTGGATAAAAAACATGAATGCCATCCCCATCCAAATCTACACCAAGTGGCCAACATATGAGAGGGTTAATAATCATTGTAGAGCCCGGATGTACGTATGCTTTTAATGCCTCCAATGAATGTTTGTGGACACTTGGAGGATGATTAATCAAAACAAAATCCCCATCATGAAGTCCACGGTTAATCACTTCACCGATTTCAACTTTCTTCATTGTTTTTCCAAATGCATTTGAACAAAACTTACCTCCTTAGTCAACATAGGTTCTACACTATCCCTTTTGTACAATTTTTTGCAATTTTTCCCTGTTGTAAACATTTACACGCTCCACAAATGTTCCTCTCTTGGCTATTTCTATAGATATACCAATTTCAATTATCCTTCTATATGAATTTCCAATGACAACACATCGAGATCATATATTACAACTCTTAAACACTAAACAGTTAACACTAAATCTCAAAGGGATTCACCTATAATAGTTGTTGATCAACAAGGACAATAATCAAAATGTTGTAGCTTGCTAACATTATAAAACTTCCACCTTTTCCATGTACTTTTTTCAAACCATGAAAGGAATATAATGCAGATAGAGGAATGAATAATCTAATTTACATAGAAGGGAACCCATATTACCTAAATGTTTCAAGAAGCCTCAATGGTATCTTGGAGGTACATCCTTGAAGAATATAACATCCTCTTGAATCCAATACTTTCTCACTACAACATAAAGGAACTCACCTGAAATAGTTGTAGCTGCACTATAAGGAATATCATTGAAAAGCAGTTCCTTGCTACCACTACTAAAAAAATTCTCATCCACATACTTTCCTATAACCATGAACATGATGCAAATGGACAATTGACTGAAACTAACATAAAAGGGTATTGCATATTACTTGAATGTTTCAATAAGCCTCAATGGTATTTTGGAAGTATTCTTATCCAAAGAGAGATGTTCCACCATCATAATAGATTCTTGTTGTAGCATCAAAGGAATCATGATTATCAAAATCTATAATGAGCTTAAATTGATTTCCACCTAACCTCATAATTGAAATCAAACTGGATTTAGGCTGACAATAGATTCTTGCACTAAACTTCTGAAAACAAAAATCAATTTGCAGTCTTGTACATAAAACACAAAGGTACTTGTAACTTAAAGGAAGATGTGGTTGAGAAAATCAATTTCTTCTTCATGAAACATTCTCAATAGGTAGAAGGTAAAATGATTGTTTCTTATACCGGTGAATGCTATGTGAAAGAATTCCATGTCTACCATGAATAAATATTCCTTTTGCTTATAGAAGATGAAAAATAGTTTATCACATATGCATTTTCTATTGTGTTTGCTTTAAAATTTAAAATATAAAAGAACAGAGAGAATCAAAACAGAAACTAATGCATTTTTTTTAATCAATTATCATGGATTTGGTATTGGGATTTTCAAATTGGGTTCAGACTGACAATAGATTCTTGCACTAAACATCCAAAAATAATAATATATTTGCAACCTTGTACTTTAGATGTAAAGGTGTTTGTGACTTGAAGAGGGATGTGGTTGAGCAATTCAATTTCTTAATGAAACATTCTCAAAAAGTCGAAGGTGAAATGATTGTTTCTTATACCAGTGTGAATGTTGTGTGAAGGAAACTCATGTCTACCACAAATAAATCTTTTTTTTTGCATGTAGAAGATCAAAACTAGTTTATAATGCATGCATTTTCTATTGCATTTTCATTAAAAGATAAAAGATAAAAGAACAAAGAGAATCAAAACATAAATTACTACATTTTGTGTCAATTATCATGGATTTGATATTCATATTTAGTTTGAAATTTCGAACTGCACAATTTTTAAAGAGATCTCATTAAACATGAGAACATTGCATATCGAAGATTCTAGGGTGTATTTTTCTTTAATATTAATGTTGAAGACAATTATCAACTAGAAACTTTGAAACAACAAGCAGTTCATTCATAATTTTTTATTAGGGTCAACCTTCAAATACAAAAATGCATTCTGAATCAGATTGGTTAGATGATTGACCTGGAGAGTAAGACACCTTTATGATTATGTGTAACACTACTATTGTCCTCTGGTTCCCAACTAGGTGTAGGGGACATTCATACAAAGAAAGTGGGTAAAAAGCATAAAGTTTCTCAAAATGATGATGGTACTGCAAAGGCCTTGGAAAATATCAATGGGATTCTCAGAAATGTTGTTGAGTCTGAGGAAGAAATGGAGTCTGCTCTACAGAAAACTGTGTCGGCTATTGATCCTTATTTGGTAGAAAAAGTTCTTTGTATGCATGTGAACAATTGGAAAATTGCATATGGTTTCTTTGTTTGGGCTGGTAGGCAACCTGGATATCAACATACCACAGAGGTGTGCAATGCCATGGTAAACATACTCGGTAAAGTTAAACAATTTGATATAGCTTGGGAAGTGATTGAACAAATGAGTAAAGGCGAAAAGGAAGGCTCTTTGGTTACTGCAAAAACTTTTGGAATCATGTTCAGGAGGTACGTTGCGGCCCATATGGTGAAGGAAGTTGTGGAGACATTTCATAGGATGGGAGATTTTAATCTTGAACCAGACAGGACTACTTTTCACAGTCTTATCAATTTTTTGTGTGAGCACAATCATGTTGAAGAGGTAGAACACATGTCTATTGGGAAGGATTCAAAATTCTCTCCGGATACGAAGACCTTCAACATTCTTCTTACAGGATGGTGTAAGAGAAAAGCCTGGAAAGAATGTAAAAGGTTCTGGAAAGAAGCAAACGAAATTGATAGCTTTTGCCCAAACCTCTTTTCTTATTCAATATTTATGGATGTACTGGCCAAGTCCGGGAATCCGAAGAAGGCACTCAGGTTATTTCAGGAAATGGAGGAAAGAGGGATTCAGCCAGATGTCACAATCTATAATATTTTGATTCATGTTCTTGGCCAAGTAGACCGTGTTAACGAATCATTGCAGGTCATGCATAAGATGTTGGAGATAAGATGTCGTCCCAATGTTATGACATACAATTCATTATTCAAGAATATCTACATAGCTAGAAGAATGCATAAAGCTTACTAGCTATTAGAACAGATGGTTCATTAGCGATGCATTCCCAATGCCACCACTTATCACTTTTTCTTCAGTAAACTGAGAAGGCTGAAGGAGACACTGGAACTTTTTGACAGAATGGTTAGAAGTGGATGCATTCCAGCCATTGATACTTATGTCTTGTTGATGAGAAAAATTGGAAGATGGGGTTTGTTGAGGGTAGTTTTTTATAATTTGGAATCAAATGCAACAAAGAGATTGTAGTCCAGATAAGTTTTCTTATGAGGCTCTAGTCTACGCGCTCAATAAGCAGGGTAGATTCTCTTTAGCTCGCAAGTACAGAGAAGAGATGGTAGCAAGAGGGCTCTCATTAAAACCTAGGAGGGACGTTTTTCCAAATATAAGTTCAACAGAATCAGGCAATGAAGATAGTTGAAGTTGTAAAATATCAAAAGAGGTTACTCCTCAACCATAATATGGAAATGATTCACAATAATCTCATATTCGTAAGATCTGATACATATGATTTATTACCATCATGTTATTGGAATGATAACAGTACAGGCTCCTTAATAAAAATGATAATACAAAGGCATCTTCTTTGAAAGAAAATGTTCTAATTCTTGCTTCTGTTTAGGTATTTGATGTAACTCTAACATTATTCAATACCGTTGATCTTATTTTTCCTTATTCTAGTAAAGTACTTTTTACTAGATTCTGTCCACCTTCGATTTGAGATTAATCAAATATCATGTCAAGGACTTTGCATGTGGATTACCTAACACTTGTGAAATATGCCAGAAACTTTGAAATTATCTTTGGTAAAGGTTGTATAGGTATTTTTTGGATGTTCACTTCATTCATTTTAGCAATCCAGCGGAAGAGCTCGCTCTTACTGGTTTGTCTGTCCTCAAACTCTCTGCTTTTTAATCTAGCTATCACTTATTTGCCCAAAGACCTAGAGAACCTGCTGGCAATATAATTTTGCAGATTATTACATTATTGTTGTGGTCCCAGGGTGCAATTGCATGGTTTGGGTTCAATATTTTCAAAGTTTGTGGTAAGGTGCACACAAGTGTGCAAAATATGGATACAAAACAATATTTAAACCATAATATTTAAACAGATTATGACATCATAATACTTTAAACCAATAGAAAAAATAAAAAATAAATAATAAAATTAAAATATATCTATATATATATATATATATATATGATTTGATAAGTTCATTAGTTCAATGACAAAGCAATTGAAAATATAGCATGTAAAGGTTTGAATGGTTGAACTTATATATGTTATATTTACATTATTTAGTTCTTGTTTTCAAGGTTTGTGCTAGTACGTGGATTAATACAAATGTGTTAGTTTTCTTTCTACCCATTTCTACCTGGTTTTCATTAGAGCAACCATGAGATTTGAAGGATACTTCGTGGAATTATTTTAGGATTCATCCAAGGGAACCTTGGAGACTTCTCTTTGGAACCAAAGGAACCTGAACCCAAACTCATTGAAAATCGTTGAAGTAGACAAACAAGGACTTAAAGTTTTCCCATCCTTGCAGCAATGACAATAAACTTTTAGGCTTCCAATCAAGCCAAAGCTTTTGGTGAAATGGAGACACAATTGGATCTGTTTATCATTGCTTCAAGCTCTTGTTTGGTCATGGACAACAATTAGTTCTTTTCCAGTCCTATTTTCAAATTGTTTGTATTATTATCACCTTTGGCAAGGAGAAGTTTTGAAACTGACCACTTTTACCAGGCCACACTTTATGAAAACTTTGTAACTTATGCCTGTTACAGTTCCCTATAATGGGCGACTAGCCATTCCAAGAATCATACTAGAATTCTACTTGATTTTTGTGGCCTATATTCTAGGTTAGTTGATTCCTTAACATCTTCTTGTGCTTGTATTTTGTGTTTGCATTGAACTAGTTCTTCTGATAGTTGCAAGAGAGAATCAAATGGAACGAACACAAACCCAAATTTTTCTATAAAGAGAAGAACAAATTGGCTCTAGGGCAGCACAACACTTGAAGAGAAATCAGTGAAGAAGGAGGGTTATTCCGATGTTTTGGGGACTTTGGAACTTCTTGGAAACATTTCAAAATGCTTTCATGGAGCATTCTTGGCAAGAGGAAGACTCCTGATTCCCTTCATTCCTTTATTTGGAATGGATGACTTCCAAGAGGGGGATTTTGATGTTCCTTGCCCCTGGGTTCTAAGAGTTAATTTTTCATTGTCGTTTTCCTCTTGGGACCCCTGTTGCTCTTCTTCATTGTCCAGAGGTCCAAATTTGTTTCCCTGGGTAGAATTTATCCTATCCTTGTTTAAATATGATGATTGCCCTTATTCTGGAAGTGGGGTTACACAACTGAAACAAAAGGTGCAACATAGAGATCCACTTACTCAACAACAAATTTGAGAGCAAAATATTTCAAAGGAATCCTCTTCAAAGATTCTTGAATTCTTGCAGCTTTCTCCTCAAAATGTATTTCATCAGCACAACATCTTCTCATGTGAATAATTACCCATCCATCATTTGGTTGTAAGGTAGAATTATATCTACTCATTAACATTTCTTGTTGTCATTGGCTTCAAATTCAGCCCTCCCACTATACAAAAGGAAATCATATTGAAATAGAACGTTAATGACAGGTAAGGAATGTGATCTCAACTACCTTAAGGATGTCCAAAGGGGAAATAGGAATCAACAAGTGCTTTGTAAGCTGAGTTTGCAATTGTTGTAGCAGCCAGAGTCCCTACGTGTTCTCCTGGAGATGAATGATCCAAGCTACTCCTAGACTCCATCTTGTTTGAGGAATTACATGCTACTGAAGAGTTTATGTTCCCATATTCAAATTGAATGAGAAATTTTCCACAAGCATCTTTGACCGTCCCATCATAGAAAATCGTCAGATCAAGTAGAAATGCCATTAGATTCTTAAAAAGAATTCCTAGTTCTTTCATTCCCATCTTCTGACAGAAAATACCTTCTTTGGAAGAGATAGAATGAATAAATGCCTCGTAGTGATTTAATCCACAAACATAAGATGATTTAATGAGTCCACAAACTTATAGGCGAATCATCTTTCTTGTGTGGATCCAAAGGATGAGAACCATTGAATGGAAGATGTGAAAAATTATTTTTAAGCCAATCTCTAGGAAACGTTTTCCTCGAAACATTTGAATCCCTAAGAAGCCAAGCTGTTGAACCAATTTCTTAGCAGATCTTGCATTTCCACTGTCAACCATTAGAAAAAATGAACTTGAAGAATAAATAGCCTTGGTAACATTTTCCCGCACTCCAAGTAGATGCTTCTCCACTTGGGAAATGATGGCATTATCATATCTTCCTCGCCTCACATGCTTCATAAGCCTAGAAATTTCAGTAAGTTCATTTGCTAACTCTTTTGTAGATATCTTTCTCCCAAAAACACAGTGAGAAAGAACCAAATCATCCAAACCTACTATTGGGTCCCTATAATACTAGTGATTACCCCATTACTATTGTAGTTGTATCCCTTATTAATATTGTTGTGCCCCTATTGTCCCCATATTGTTATTACTGTGCCCCATAGAATCCCTCTATTGTTATTTTTGTGGCTTTATATTATTATTGTTAGGTCGATTGGGTTAAATTGTGACTCCTTAGACTCCTATATATAGAAAGGAGGTTTTGTCATTTGAATCATCCAAGAATTGTTCATTTATGTAATGTAAAGGAGGTTGCCCCTTCGAAGAGGCTGAATTCTAAGGCGCTGATCTATCTTTTCTTGAGTTGGTTTCATAACATTTGGTATCGGAGCTTTGGATTCTAGGGTTTCGCTGCTCCAAACAGGTCATCGTGGCATTTTCACTATAACTTTTTTTCTGCGACGTTTCAGAAGCTTTAAAAAAAACCCATTTGAGAAGAAATCGCTTTGAACCTTGGGTACAAATTTCAGAGCTTTTCACACTATATTTGTGTTGGCATTATGTTTCTGGTATGGCTATATGTTACAAATGTTGTACTTGATGGCAACTCCCGTGGCAAGGCCCTCATTTTGATTGAAAATATAGAAGTACGCAGGAAATCAGATCATAAGGTGCGTACCCGCAGGTACACCATGCAGGGACCGCGTCCAAATACGCAGGCCAGCCGTTCAGGAGGTGCGTCCCCCCAGTGCACACATTTCAAGGCAGAGAAAAGCACACCTGGGGTTTCTTATGTTTTACTCTTGGTATTTAGCCGACGGTTTTGGGTTATTATGGTGTCGGCTCGTGGTATTGTTCCATGATTTTAGGAGGAGCTTGCCTATATAAAGCAAAGGAGATCATTTGGCTTAAGTATGTTTTGGGTTGAATATCTTATGAGGGCTAGATCTGGTCTAGATCTAAACAAGGCGAATCTACTGATGGACCGAGATCTCTTCGGCGCATGTTCAGATCTGTAGATCTGACTGTCTGGGTTATTTCTAAAGTCTTGAAATCATCTATGCCCGAAGGTACGCAGGTACAGTGAAAGAAAAGTGCGTACGTACGCAGGAGCGAAGCGTTTCAGGTGCGCCGGTACGCAGGCACAGAAGGGGTGCAGGTGCGGGGTACGCAGGCATAGAAGGGCTGCAGGTGCGTACATACGCAGGCAGTTCAATAGACTCAGAGCGAGGTACGCAGGCTAGCAGTTGAGCAGGGTGCGTCCGGGACGCAGGCTAGCAGTTGAGCAGGGTGCGTCCGGGACGCAGGCTAGCAGTTGAGCAGGGTGAGTACAGTAAGCAGGCCAGCAGTTGAGCAGGGTGCTTACGTAAGCAGGCAAGCAGTTGAGCAGGGTGCTTACTTCTCTTAAAATCTTTATTTATCATTGTTGTGTTCTGGGTTTGGTCCTATTATTGTTGATCTGGTTACTACAGTTGATTGGGTGATTCTCTTACACTTGATGATCAATTGATGCTTATGGATCCAGTTTGAAAATTTATGAAAAGTGGTCCTTGTATGAAAAGAAGTAGGGGGTTGTAGCTCCCTTCCAGGAGAGACTGGAAAATGAGAGAGAGTTGTAGCTCTCTGCAGGTTGCAACCTGCGTACTGGTAAAGGACTGCACCAGTACAAAACCATTGTAAAAGGAGTTTCTAATTTGAAAGAAGATAGAGACATATTGCAGCAGGTGGTTTTCACCCACATTGGGTTTCCACCTTACATCTTGTGTTCTTTGGTGTGACTATCTGTTTTCTTTTGTTCATGCTCATTATTTTATGGTACTGACATGCAAAAATAATTCAAAGAACAAATAAAGAAGATTTATTAAAAGAATTATATAATACTGATTCACCCCCCCCTCTCAGTATTATTTCCAACAATTGGTATCAGAGCAGGTCCTTCAGAGAAGCTTGATCGCTTGAAGGTAGATCGTTCATCATGAGCAACTACGAGAGAGAAGCATCAATCAGGCCACCGGTTTTTGATGGGACAAACTTCAATTATTGGAAGGTAAGAGTTACTGCCTATCTTCAATCTCTTGGTACATAAGTTTGGGACATCGTAGAGACAGGCTACGCTTTTCCTTCAGCTACTCCTACAGATGCAGCCGAGAAAAAGAAGTATGAAACAAATGCGAAAGCAGTCAGTACTCTATTAGGATGTATATCTCAATCAGAATTCATGAAGGTAATGCACTATAAATCCGCAAAAGAGATATGGGACAAAATTGTCACAAGCTATGAAGGAGATGAACAGGTAAAGCGTGCTAAACTTCAAACTCTCAGAATTCAGTATGAGACTCTCAAAATGTATAATGATGAAAGTGTGGCTAACTATTTTCTTCGGGTAGATGAGGTTGTTAATTGTATGAAAATTTTGGGTGAAGAAATAAAAGAGGCTATTGTGGTTGAAAAGGTTCTAAGATCATTGTCCCCCAAGTTTGAATCTAAAGTATCTGCAATAGAAGAAAAGGAAAATCTACGAATTCTTACTATGTCTCAGCTACATGGAATTCTAACTGCTTATGAAATGAGAAAGGGAGGTCCATCAGACAGAAGAGAAGCTTCTTTCAAGGCATCAGGCAAAGGAGATTATTATGAAGCAAGCCACGTCCCAGAAGAAGAGGAAGAAGAATCAAATTTTGTCAGAAATCTTCAAAGGGGTTCTGGAAGGTTCAGAGGTAAGTTACCTTTTAAATGCTTTGCTTGTGGAAGAGTAGGTCATTATGCTGCAAAATGTCCTTATAAGGATAAAGGAAAGGAACCTGCTAGATGGAACAAGAAACAGAACGCAAATAAGAAAAGCTACTACACTCATGAAGATAGTGATGGTCTATCAAATAGTGATGAAGATGAACAAGGTAATGAATATAAGTTGTTAATTGCATTTGAAGATGATGATTATATGGATGCTGTAGATGTGGATAAGCTTTATGATGAAATTACTAGACTCAAGAGATGTATAGAAGAAAAGAACATGATCATTGATACTCTACAATTTCAAATTGATGAAAAGGAAAAACATCTTGAAAAATTAGAAGGTGAAATTGTTGGTCTTAGAAAAGAGATTGAGAAAACAAAAGCTATTAATCTCAAGTTTGTCAAAGGATCTGAAACTTTGGATGAGATTATCAATGTGCAGCGGTCTCCTCTAAACAAGACAGGTCTGGGCTATAATGGAGAAACTTCTCAAGCATCCACCTCAAAAAGTTATCTTGATGCAGCAAGAAGAAATGAGCAAAAGAACAATGAAGATCAACAGGTAAAGCAGGAACGAATTACAAACAGAAACTATCAAGGGAAATCCATCTTAAGGGTGAACAAAAGCTACAACCAGCCACAGGTAAAATCTTCTCAATTTGGTTCAAGAATAGATGAAAATAGAAACTACAATCAGTTGGCTGGTAGATTCAATAACCGCAGAAGTTTCTTCAATGGACAATGTTTTTCTTGCCATAACTTTGGTCACAAAGCAGCTCAATGTGTTGCATACAAAACGATCATGACTAGAGAAGCTCAAAAGCAAAGAAGTATGACAGGGATTACAAAGAGGACCTATAACAACTTTTCGGTTCTTGAAAATGAAGTTGAATGTTCTATTTGCAATAACTTTGGTCATGAAGACTCTGAATGCAGGAGCAGGTTTCAGCAGAAAAAGGAACAAGCCTCAAGCACCAAAACATGGAGAATAAAGGAACCTCAAACAGAAAGATGTGGGATAGCATTTTATGCAGAGGGACAGGAAAATCTATGGTACATTGACAGTGGATGTTCGAAGCATATGACAGGTGATAAAGAAAAACTCGAGTCTTATTCTGCTCTAGAAAAGGGAAAGAAAGTCTCTTTTGGAAATGATACTCCTGCAACTATAAAAGGAAAGGGCATTGCTCAGTTAAAAGAAAAGGTCAAGGCTGGAAATGTTTTGTATGTTGATGGATTGAAGCATAATCTTCTAAGTGTCAGCCAGATGTGTGATCAAAGAACCGAGGTTATATTCAGATCAAATGGATGTCTTGTTCGTGATCTTGATACAGGTAAAACAGTGATCAAAGGCAAAAGAACTCCAAATAATCTGTACATATTTGAAGAAGGACAACAACAATGCTATCTGAGCAAGGATGATAAGCACTGGTTATGGCATCGGTGGTTGGGGCATCTAAGCTTTTCACAAATAAGGAAAGCATGCAAATATCAGGCAGTTCGTGATCTTCCAGATATCAAAATTCCTGACAACACCATATGCAAATCATGTCAGTTTGGAAAACAAACCAGAACTAACTTTCCAGAGAAGGAAGGATCAGCTAGCATGCCTCTTGAGCTAGTTCATACAGATACATGCGGTCCATTCAGGAAAAGAACACCTAGAGGAGAAGAATACTTGATATTATTCATTGACGATTTCTCCAGGTTTGTCTGGCTAGGTCTTATGAAGCACAAAGATGAAGCATTCGAAAAATTCAAATCCTTCAAAGCCTTGGTTGAAAATGAATCAGGTCACAAAATTAAGTGCCTCAGATCCGACAGAGGTGGGGAGTTTACCTCAAATGAATTTTTCGATTTCTGTGAAGAACATGGGATAAGAAGAGAATTCTCTACAGCTAGAACTCCCCAGCAAAATGGAGTTGTGGAAAGAATGAACAGAACAGTCCAACAAATGGCTCGTGCTATGCTTGATGAATCAGGAACTCCCGCAACTTTCTGGGGTGAAGCTGCACATGCTGCGGTTGTTATTCTCAACAAAACAAATGTCCGGGTGAACAGTACTCAAACTCCTCATGAGCTCTGGAGTGGTAAGACTCCTTCGGTAAAGCACTTCAAAATCTTTGGGAGCAAATGCTATATCAAGAATACTGATGAGCAGCTTGGCAAACTTGAACCTAGAGCAGATGAAGGCATTCTTCTTGGTTACTCTCCACATAGCAAAGCATACAAATGCTACAATAAAAGACTTGGCAGAATTGTTGACAGCATTGATGTAGTGGTTGATGAGAAGGGATACATTCCTAGGCAAGTACATCATGAAGACATCGAAGAAGATGAAGGCTACCCTCAAAGACAGAATGATGAAGAAGAAGAATCTCAAGAAGAACCTCAAGAAGAACCAGAGGAGCAGACAAGAATAGAAGAAAAGAATCCATCCAGATATGTTCAGAAGAATCATCCAGAATCTCAGATTATGGGGCAGAAAGAAGCAGGTGTACAAACAAGAAGAACAGTTGCAGAAGCTTCAAGCTATTTGGCGTTACTCTCCTCTACTGAACCACAAAGTGTGAAAGAGGCATGCAAAGATGAATGTTGGGTGAAAGCAATGGATGAAGAACTTGAGCAAATCGAAAAGAACAACACTTGGGAGCTGGTTCCTAGACCAAAGGATAAGAATGTTATCGGAACAAAATGGGTCTTCAAAAACAAATTGAAAGAAAATGGAGAAGTAATTAGAAACAAGGCCAGACTTGTTTGTAAAGGGTATGCGCAGCAAGAAGGAATAGACTTTGAAGAAACCTTTGCTCCTGTTGCAAGACTTGAGGCCATCCGAATGTTCCTTGCTCTCTCAAGTTTTCAAAACTTCAAAGTATTTCAAATGGACGTGAAATCAGCCTTTCTGAATGGAGAGTTGGAAGAAGAAGTATACATTGAACAGCCAGATGGGTTCATTCTTGGAAATGATCCAAATCTTGTATGCAGATTGAAAAAGGCTCTCTATGGTCTCAAACAAGCTCCAAGGGCTTGGTACTACCGTTTGGACAAATATCTTCATCAACAAGGTTTTTCAAAAGGATCAGCAGATAGCAATCTTTATATAAAAGTTGAAAATGACAAATTGCTAATACTTGTTGTGTATGTAGATGACATTATTTTTGGGAGAATTGAAGAAGCGATGAGTCAAAGCTTTGCCTCGGTCATGCAGAAAGAATTTGAAATGTCTTTGCTAGGAGAACTGACATATTTCCTTGGTTTGCAAATCCAACAAAAAGAAGGAGGAATCTTTTTATCTCAAACCAAGTATCTCAAACAGATTTTGAAGAAATATGGTATGGAAGATGCAAAACCAGTATGTACACCCATGGTCACAGGATGTAGCCTCAGTGCAAATGATGAATCTACAGCAGTACATCAACCAACCTACAGATCTATGATTGGAAGTTTACTTTATTTGACAGGTACCCGACCGGACATCATGCATGCAGTTGGAATAGTTGGAAGATTTCAGGCAAATCCGAAGGAGACTCATCTTCAGGCAGTGAAGAGAATTTTCAAATATCTTCAAGGGACTCAAAATTATGGCTTATGGTATCCTAGAGATACAGATCTTACACTTCATGCTTATACAGATGCAGATTGGGCCGGAAGCGTGGATGACAGGAAAAACACAAGTGGTGGTGCGTTCTTTATGGGTTCCAGACTTGTATCTTGGTTCAGCAAGAAACAGAGTTCGATTGCCTTGTCTACAGCTGAAGCGGAATATGTTGCTGCTGCATCTTGTTGCACTCAACTCCTTTGGATGATGCAGACTTTGTAGGATTTTCAAATCACTTGTACACCACCTATCCCCATCTTATGTGATAACACAAGTGCAATCAGCATCTCAAAGAATCCGGTTATGCATTCAAAAACCAAGCACATACCAATCAAGTACCATTTTCTCCGGGAACAAGTACTTGAACAGAAGGTCAAATTGGAGTATGTTCCCTCTAAGGAACAAGTTGCTGATATTCTCACCAAACCATTGCCCAGGGACACTTTTGAATACCTCAGGCAAAAGTTGGGGGTTGTTGATGCATCATCTTATTGTTGAACCTTTCTGATTGATGGTACAGGTTCAGGGGGAGCATATAATGCATTGTTGGCATTATGGAGGATGGTCAGAAGGAGATCTTGGAAATAGCTGCAATATGTCTCTATCTCTTTCATGGTGGATTATGGTTCTTTGCTGCAGATCTGGTTCATTTTCAGGGGGAGCATGATCGTAGGGGGAGCATACCCCTTTGCCCTTGATGTCAAAGGGGGAGAATGAAGCTGAGGTTTGTAAGGTTGCCATCAAGTCCAAAGGGGGAGATTGTTGGCATTATGTTTCTGGTATGGCTATATGTTACAAATGTTGTACTTGATGGCAACTCCCGTGGCAAGGCCCTCATTTTGATTGAAAATATAGAAGTACGCAGGAAATCAGATCATAAGGTGCGTACCCGCAGGTACACCATGCAGGGACCGCGTCCAGATACGCAGGCCAGCCGTTCAGGAGGTGCGTCCCCCCAGTGCACACATTTCAAGGCAGAGAAAAGCACACCTGGGGTTTCTTATGTTTTACTCTTGGTATTTAGCCGACGGTTTTGGGTTATTATGGTGTCGGCTCGTGGTATTGTTCCATGATTTTAGGAGGAGCTTGCCTATATAAAGCAAAGGAGATCATTTGGCTTAAGTATGTTTTGGGTTGAATATCTTATGAGGGCTAGATCTGGTCTAGATCTAAACAAGGCGAATCTACTGATGGACCGAGATCTCTTCGGCGCATATTCAGATCTGTAGATCTGACTGTCTGGGTTATTTCTAAAGTCTTGAAATCATCTATGCCCGAAGGTACACAGGTACAGTGAAAGAAAAGTGCGTACGTACGCAGGAGCGAAGCGTTTCAGGTGCGCCGGTATGCAGGCACAGAAGGGGTGCAGGTGCGGGGTACGCAGGCACAGAAGGGCTGCAGGTGCGTACATACGCAGGCAGTTCAATAGACTCAGAGCGAGGTACGCAGGCTAGCAGTTGAGCAAGGTGCGTCCGGGACGCAGGCTAGCAGTTGAGCAGGGTGCGTCCGGGACGCAGGCTAGCAGTTGAGCAAGGTGAGTACAGTAAGCAGGCCAGCAGTTGAGCAGGGTGCTTACGTAAGCAGGCAAGCAGTTGAGCAGGGTGCTTACTTCTCTTAAAATCTTTGTTTATCATTGTTGTGTTCTGGGTTTGGTCCTATTATTGTTGATCTGGTTACTACAGTTGATTGGGTGATTCTCTTACACTTGATGATCAATTGATGCTTATGGATCCAGTTTGAAAATTTATGAAAAGTGGTCCTTGTATGAAAAGAAGTAGGGGGTTGTAGCTCCCTTCCAGGAGAGACTGGAAAACGAGAGAGAGTTGTAGCTCTCTGCAGGTTGCAACCTGCGTACTGGTAAAGGACTGCACCAGTACAAAACCATTGTAAAAGGAGTTTCTAATTTGAAAGAAGATAGAGACATATTGCAGCAGGTGGTTTTCACCCACATTGGGTTTCCACCTTACATCTTGTGTTCTTTGGTGTGACTATCTGTTTTCTTTTGTTCATGCTCATTATTTTATGGTACTGACATGCAAAAATAATTCAAAGAACAAATAAAGAAGATTTATTAAAAGAATTATATAATACTGATTCACCCCCCCCCCCCCTCTCAGTATTATTTCCAACAATTTGCAGAGATATGATCTGAGGAAGTTGGTCTTTTTGCAGACTCCTGAATTACATTCCAAACAGGTGACTTAGGGAAAATCGTCATAACTTTCTCTCTGAGGATCAAATTAAAATTTCATCAGAAGGTACAAAAAGAGGACGGACTCTAGTTTCTTGTATATCTTTTTCAGATCCAAAGGTCGAAACAGTGACTCGTGGCACGTCGTACAAGTTCGCTCTACTGAACTAATCTATAATCAGGTCATCTTGGGAGATTGTGAATAAATCTTCCTTGGAGAATCAAATTTGGATCAAACTGGTGGCATTGGAAAGAGGACATAGAGTGCTACTACAAGTCACAATTTCAGAACTGGATGATCCGAAATTGCAGATATACATCAGATTCAATATCAAGCTTCTACAAAGTGAAAAAAGGTGTGTAGTTTTTTTTAAATTTTTGCATAAGCTTGGTTTGAAAAATTAGTTTGAATCGGTAATTGATGCCCTGAGGAAAGAAAATGCAAACACCTAGTAAGCAATCTAAAATCTCTAGCATGACTCATGAAGAAGAGGAAGAAATGCAACATGATATATCAAAATTATGAGACCAAGTGCAACAAGTGTCACTTGCACAAAAAGCAACAGAATCTAAGATGGATGGTTTAAGGAAAGAAGTAGAAGCTAAGATGGATGGTTTAAAGAAAGATGTAGAAGCTAAGATGGATTGTTTAAAGAAAGGCGTAGAAGCTAAGATGCATGGCATGGAAGCTAAGATGAATGGCATGGACGCTAAAATTGATGGCATGGATGATAAGATGGAAGAATTGAAGATAAATATGAATAAGTTGCTACAAGAAATGGTCACTAACGGTGAAAGGGTAGTAAAGGAAACTCATGATGAGAACAAAAGAAATGTTAATCATGATTCCATAGACTCTAATGTTGGATCGAAGACCCACCATATTCCAAAAATCGATATGAGGAAGTTTGATGGCAAGGATCCCGCAACATGGATATTACAGATGGAGCAATTTTTCAATCTCAATAATGTGCAAAACACACAAAAGGTACGCATTGCAACTTTATATTTGGAACCAAATCAGTTTGTATGGTATCAATGGCTTTGCTCTCATAAACAAATTATCACTTGGGCAATTTTTACGAAATAATTGACAGCACATTATGAGGATACAAAAAGCAACACTTTTTTTAGCCAACTGATAAGTCTCAAACAAAAGGGTTCAATAATGGAGCACATTGAGGAGTTCCAAAAATTGAACATAAGGGTAAAAAATATTCCAGAGGAGCATAGGATTGATGTGTTCATAGGGACTTTAAAGGATAATGTCCAACATGATGTTCGCCTTTGGGAACTTGATTCATTAGAGAAGGCATTCAGGTTAGCAAGAAAAATGGAAAGAAAATTATGGCAACCAGGAAGCATACCACTCACAACTATAAAGATGGAAGTGTTGTTGCCCCTAGTCTTCCACAACATATAAGGTTGACACCACAAAAATTGGAAGAAAAAAGAGCAAAAGGGCTTTGTTATAGTCGTGATAGCAAATACACTAAAGGTCATAAGTGTGATGAGAAGAAATTATTCTACATAGATTGTGAAGAGGAAGAAGAAAAGGAGCAAGAAAGGTCAAAAGAAGAGGATATACTCCAGGAACAAAGCCTAGATAAAGAAGAAATGAATCCGACCATATCTTGTAATGCATTGGCAGGAATTACCACTCCTCAAACCATCAAGATAGAAGGACAAATCAAGAAGAAAAAGGTAATAGTGTTGATTGATTCAGGAAGTACCCACAATTTTATTCATTGTAAGGTAGTAAAAGAATTGAATTGCTTCTTATATCCAGCACCAGAGTGTCAAGTGATGGTTGCAAATGGAGTAACAATAAATTGCTCTGGAAAGTGCCATAATATCAAGCTATCCATGGGAGAATATGTATTGACTAGCCCAATGATTTCCATTCCAATGGGGGGTGCTGATGTTGTACTAGGAGTCTAATGGCTACAATCCTTGGGTACAATAGCTTTTAATTTTCAAGAACTTTTCATGAAATTTTCTATGGAAGGAAAGGAAGTTGAATTAAGCGGTATTGCAAGGAAACCGAGAAAGATAATCAGCTCTAGCGGTATGACAAAGCTTCTAAAAAAGGAACAAAGAGGTGTAATTGCACAATTATGTTCACTAGATGTTTCCACATTGGAATCATCTATTTCTCCAGATCTCCAAAAAGTCTTGGACAATCATTCCAAGGTATTTGAGACTCCCAAAGGTCTCCCACCTATTCGTGATCATGATCATGCTATTCATCTGATTCCAGGAAGTGTTCCTCCAAACATCAGGCCGTACAGATATCCCTATGCCCAAAAGAGTGAAATTGAACGTATGGTTGCAGAAATGCTAGAGGCTGGTATAATTCAACCGAGTCAAAGTTCTTTCTCTGCTCCAGTAGTATTGGTGCACAAGAAGGATGGATCATGGTGCATGTGTCCGGATTATAGGGAGCTCAACAAGCTCACTATTAAAGATAAGTTTCCCATTCCTGTCATTGATGAATTACTGGATGAATTGCATGGATCAATTTACTTCACCAAGTTGGATCTTCGTTCAGGATATCATCAAATCAGAATGAAGACTGAAGACATTCCCAAAACAACATTTAGAACTCATGACGGTCATTATGAATTTTTGGTCATGCCTTTTGGCCTTACCAATGCACCTTCAACATTTTAAAGTTTGATGAATTCCATTTTCAAACCATTCCTTAGAAAATTTGTGTTAGTATTTTTTGATGATATACTAATCTACAACAAGTCTTGGAAGGATCATGTTGAACATGTTGACAGGGTGTTACAACTATTGGAGGAGAAACAATTATATGCAAAAGGATCCAAATGTTTCTTTGGAGTACAAGAGGTGGAATATCTGGGCCATATTGTATCTCGTGAAGGAGTTAAGGTAGACCCTAGCAAAATTAAAGCCATTAAGGAATGGAAAATCCCCACATCCATAAAGCATCTGCGAGGATTTCTCAGGTCGATGGGGTATTATCACAAGTTTGTTAAGAATTATGGGAGAATAGCAGCACCTCTAACAACATTATTGAAGAAAGATGCATTTTCATGGACTCTAGAAGCAACAAAGGCCTTCGAGCATCTTAAAGAGGCAATGTGCCAAACACCGGTCTTAGCTACACCAGACTTCACAAAAACCTTTATTGTGGAATGTGATGCTTCAGGAAATGGAATTGGTGTTGTTTTAATGCAAGATGAAAGACCCATTGCTTTTGAAAGTCGTCCAATCAAGGGAAAGTTTTTACAGAAAGCTATTTATGAGGAGGAAATGTTGGCAATACTCCATGTACTTAAGAAATGGCGACCCTACCTAATGGGAAGACACTGCAAGGTAAAAACAAATCATGATAGCCTTAAATACTTTCTAGAACAAAGATTATCCTCTGAAGAACAACAAAAGTGGGTCACAAAGATGTTGGGTTATGACTTTGAAATCATCTACAAAAAAGGGAAGCAAAATGTGGTGGCAGATGCACTCTCAAGAAAGGATGAGGATGTGGAAGCATTGTTGTACGCCATTTCTATTATCCAACCAGATTGGATAAACGAAGCAAGGGAGAAATGGAAGAATGATGAAGAAGTGTGGGCACTTATTCGAAAGTTACAACAAGACTCCAGTACGTCTAATACATTTAGCTGGCAAAATGATTCGTTATGGTACAAAGATCACTTATACCTCTGTAAGAATTCCCAGCTAAAACAAAAGATTCTTATGGAATTGCACACTTCTCCCTTAGGAGGGCACTCAGGATTTTTAAAAACTTACCACAGGGTTAAGAAGGAATTTTTTTGGGAGGGCCTTAAATCAGATATTCGAAAGTTTGTGGCAGAATGTTTGGTTTGCCAACAAAATAAAGTTGAAACAATTAAGACACCGGGTCTATTACAACCTTTATCCATTCCAAGCCAACGTTGGGAGGAGGTTTCAATGGATTTTATCACAGGTTTACCCAAGTCTGAGGGAAAGAGTGTCATCATGGCGGTAGTTGACAGACTTACCAAGTATGCACACTTTTGTGTATTATCACATCCATTTAAAGCCAGTGCAGTTTCTACTGCATTTATGGAAACAATTCAAAAGCTACATGGAAAGCCAAAGATTATTGTAAGTGACAGAGATCCCATTTTCACTGGAAATTTTTGGACAGAATTATTTTCTTGTCTTGGTACTCAGTTAGCTCATAGCTCATCTTATCATCCTCAATATGATGGGCAAACTGAGATAGTAAACAAATGTTTGGAAGGATATCTTCGTTGCTTTGTATCTGATAAACAGACATAATGGGTCAAATGGTTGCCTCTGGCTGAATGGTGGTATAACACTTCCTTCCATACAGCAACAAAAATGACCCCATTTATGGCACTTTTTGGTTAGCAGCCACCATCCATCACGTCATATCTAAGAGAAAATTCTAAGGTTCAAGCAGTGGAACATCACATCGAACATCAACAACAGGTCCTCCAACTCTTAAAGGATAACCTCGTGTTGGCACAGAATAGAATGAAACAATAGGCAGATCAACATCGCAGTGAAATAAGTTTTGATGCAGGTGATTGGGTATTCCTACGTCTACAACCATATAAGCAAATGTCCCTCAAGCAAGCTAAGAAGGATAATAAATTATCACCAAAGTATTATGGTCCGTACAAGGTGTTGCAAAAGATTGGTACTATGGCATACAAATTGGAGCTTCCTGCAGCTTCTCGATTACACCCAGTTTTCCATGTTTCATGTTTAAAGAAGGTTATAGGCGACAAGCTACCAGTTCAAACAATATTGCCAAAACTTGATGAGGAAGGAAAAATTATATTGGAACCACAAGCAATCACAAAAACAAGAACTCGACAGTTACGAAATCAATCAATTTCGGAGTATCTTATCAAGTGGAAGAACTTATCCGCTGAAGATTCCACATGGGAGGATGAGAATTCTATACAGAAGCATCCAAAACTACTGAAGCGTTGAGGACAACAGTTTTTTGAAGGAGAGGGGCATGTTGGGTCCCTATAATATTAGTGATTACCCCATTACTATTGTAGTTGTATCCCTTATTAATATTGTTGTGCCCCTATTGTCCCCATATTGTTATTACTGTGCCCCATAGAATCCCTCTATTGTTATTTTTGTGACTTTATATTATTATTGTTAGGTCGGCTGGGTTACATTGTGACTCCTTAGACTCCTATATATAGAAAGGAGGTTTTGTCATTTGAATCATCCAAGAATTGTTCATTTATGTAATGTAAAGGAGGTTGCCCCCTCAAAGAGGCTGAATTCTCAGGCGTTGATCTATCTTTTCTATCTTTTCTTGAGCTGGTTTCATAACATTGTCTCAACTTTATTCTGTTGGAAAACAAAACATTCCACCACAAACTTTATTCTGGATAGAAGCTTGGCATCAACAATGTATCTTTTTTCTTTCAACTGAAGAAATAACGCTTAGAGTAGCTCAGGGGTATACATAGTCCTGCCTGGGATTGCTAACAACCATGGGAACCTAACGTCCCCGCCTAACTATTGGATCATATCCTCATGACTAAACAACCAACAATGTATCTACTATTAACACTCAGTGCTATGTTTGCCTCTCCACAAGGGGAAGTAAACATTTTTTGATCCACACTTAGAAGCTGCAAAATCTCAACTTGATATTCTAAAGATTGGGGATTAAAAACATGAATGAAATCCCCATCAAAATCTGCACCAAGTGGCCAACTTATGAGAGGATTAATAATCACTGTAGATCCCAGATGTATGTACATTTTTAATGCCTACAATGAATGTTTTTGGACACTTGGAGGACAATTAATCAAAACAAAATCCCCATCATGAAGTCCACAGTTGATCACTTCACCAATTTCAACTTTCTTCATTACTTTTCTGAATGCATTTGAACAATAATTACCTCCTTTGTCAACATAGTCTACAATTTTCTGCAATTTTTCCCTATTGTAAACATTTACATGCTCTGCAAATGTTACTCTCTTGGCTATCTCTACAGGAATACAAATTTCATTTATCCTTCTATATGCATCTCCAGTGACAACGCATTGAGATGATAGATTACAACTCTTACTAATAAAAAAACTACGCAGTTTTTCAAATTTTTTACTTTTTGCATTTCCAAGAAAGATGTTTGTTGGAAATTTGCTTCTAGGTATCTAAAAAAGATATCGTAGAATGTAAAAATAAAAAATATTGTAAAAAATATTAAGATTGATATCCATCATAAAGACTATTTTAAGTTTCTACTACTACTATGGATACCTATCTCCCTGCCCTTACACACAGATAATCTGTGAACACGAATTGTAGATCTTTTGATTCAGCCTCATGTGACATGAATTTAGTCGTGTCATATCTTGAATCTTTGATCTCGTCAACAACACTAACAATTTTCTTTAGTGTGTGTGTAACACGTTCCTAGGACAATGAGACTAATATTGACAATCTAAATTTAATATTACCATTTAGATCTGAATTCCAATAAAACATTTGTTTATACTGCAATTACAAAAATGAACTAACAATAAAAATCATGTTACTTACAGATGTCGTTAAGGGTTTTCCCTGCATATAAGGAATTTGTACACAATTAGGAGTTCAAGGTAGAAGTTAAAACAAAAAATTTCTCTTGCTTGAGGGTTAATTTCAACTAACCTCTGAGAAATTTGCCATCTGTGGAAAATCTTCAATACCATTGAAATCAATCTGGGGTTTTCTGAGTACGATCCCTTGACCTAAATTTTGACAGTGGGATTTAGCAGTGAGGATCATATTATCATTAGCAGGGGTTCGTCACCTTAGTATCTTGAGTCTTGGAATCGACTCTTCATTGCATCACTGTAGATGTGGAAGAACTTGAGTTCCTGGGCTTGATCCCTGCCGTTGGAAGCCCCAAGGTCTAGGGAACGATTCTGATATGTCAATGATCTCTGGACAACATTTGATTTCATGATCTTGGTTACAAATGGTTGGGTTTTCATATTCTCCGTCATTATTTTCATAGCCAAGAGTGAATGACCAACGTTTCCATTCAAAATTGAGGCCTCAGGAGAATGTAGGAGCTTCAAAGTCGTCCATTAGAGTAATTCGAGAAAAATGCAATGCACAAATTCAAAATGTTCTTTGAATTTAAGAAAATTAGCGCCAAATTGGTGGGATGATGTTGCAATATTGCAGTCTATAACTCGATGGATCTAGCGTATTTTGTGACTTTTTGTTGTTGATGTTGCAAACATCTCCATTATGGTCTACAATCAATTGGATGGATTTGGCTTGGTATCTTTAACTATTAGTGTAACTATTAGTATTTGCATTTGCTCAAATTTTCTCCTACTTAGTATTGTAGATGGTTTGGAACAATCATTGTGCTTAGTGCTATGTGGGAGGGTGAAAGTGAA
Source organism: Pinus tabuliformis (assembly GCA_031772625.1). Taxonomy (NCBI): domain Eukaryota; kingdom Viridiplantae; phylum Streptophyta; class Pinopsida; order Pinales; family Pinaceae; genus Pinus; species Pinus tabuliformis. The sequence continues at coordinate 170,813,384 of CM062810.1, read as the reverse complement.
GTTGGAATCTATGATTTGCTAATATTTTTTTTTCATTTATATTATTACATTAATAATCCATAGTTTATATTGGGTTCATTAATTTAAATAATTATACAATGCAAAATGATTATATGCATTGATTTAAAAAATAGTAGTGAGAAAATTGATAAGTTTTGATTTCAACTCTAATATAGTGAAAATTATCTAAGTGATTTCAAAACTAATATATTGCAAAACAGTTTAGAAATACATATTATAATGTTATAAAATAAATATTCTATTACAAGGTAAAGACCAACACTTTGTTTATCCAATACTAATCTTTTATTATACTTTTTTTATGAAAAATGTTTAACCAATGAATGTGATGCATTGATTTTTAGTGAAAATACAATCCATTTTGTCACCCATTCAATATATGCAATGTATCAAATAAGCGTGAGAAATCAAGTAATTGCATTGATTTCAATAATCATATAATGTATCCCTAGATGGGTTAGCTAGCATGAGACAGATGGGAGGAATGAGACCATAGTCCCACTCACTACAAGAGGAGGGAGACATTCCATCATTGCCCCCAATGAATTAAAATGCACATACAATTGCATTGTGTGCCATAATTTTATTACCACCCCATAAATCATGTCACCTGTGTTTGTTTAATGGCATATTTCCCTTGGCTCATTAGTCTTTTAACCTCTCTTTTACTTTGAAGACTAGCATGGTTTGTAAGCCTACTCTAAATTTCCACATTAGTCATTCTAGGAGGTAAACAATTATGATTGCACCTGAGCCATCTCTCTATACATGAGGGTTAGGCTAATAGTTTGTATGCAATTGTATATTGTGCAGTAATGGTGTAAAGGTGTTTGGTATATTTTGTGAGTTTCAAGACTGATCATAGGTATTTAGAAGAAACATTAGTCATTTTTGTATCATTTTATGTTTTTACCCCTGTAGTGATTCATCCTCCTCAATAAATTTGGTGGTATTTCTTACTGAACTTTCTATGTTGAGACCATTCCCCCAGTCCATTAGAGCTACTTCTATTGAATTTTCTTCATTTTTTCTTGGCCTTTAGCTAATTATTTCCTCACTATATTTTCTTAGCTTGAATTCCTCTCCCCTTTTTAGGCACACAATCTCGCCCTCTAACCTCGTCAAGCCCCACAACTTTCACCTTCCACTTCCCACTAGCCTATCTTTATGGAATTGTCCCTCCTATAAAATCTTTCTTTCTAATTTCTTATAGTTTCCTTCTCCTATGGATACCATGGTGAGAGCATAGGTATACCATGGAACTGCCTATTATAGGGACTTTGGAAGCCCCAAAACCCAAGAATGAGTTGAAATCTTTGCTACTCCTTATCATGATTTTACTCCTAGAAGTGTTCAAGAGGGAATTTTTCAAGATAAACATGACATTGTAGATGAAATACAATGCATTATTAACTTTGAGGTGCTTATTAAGGTGGAGAGATGGGTTGCAAGCATGGCCCACTACCAAAGTTTCCTCAATCACTATATACATATAGGCAATCTTTATTGGCACCTCAGGTTATTTTTCGGTTGCATGGCGATGGAGAAGAACACTACCTAAGAAGAGATGGTTTTCAATTGGATGAATTGTAGGTGTTAATGTGATTAATGGACAACAAACTAGGGAAAATTAAAGCCGACTTTGACTCACCCCCTACTCTAGGTTGTTCTCTAGGAAGTGAAAGGGATCCTATCCCTGTGGAAGCCTTAGAATATAGAAAATATTAAATGTTAATTATGTTCTCTAGTTATCTACTATATCAAGTACCACTAAATTTGTTTTTTTGCTTTAATATATCCCTATAGCCCATGTATTTTTGACAAACTTGTTCATTTTTTGGTACACTATTAGTAAACCTTTTTTTGTGGCTCTTAAGGAAAATGAAATTGTGTGCTTGGTTTGGTTTCTATAGTGGTAGACCATGAAATATTTCAACCTCTTTTGATGTAAAATAATGATTTGATGGAATGAAAACACTTTCACTTAAGAAAAAAATACAATCATATAATGCAAATCAATAAGGTGTATTAATTTCACTATTAGTAAATTGAAAAAGGATTTGGTGCATTTATAACAAAAAGTATTAAATTAAATGGATTCATCATGGAAAAAAATTTCAAAATGTTGATTACTATGATATAAAAGATGTTCTTTCTTGTAAGTTATAATACAATGCTTTCTTTAATTGAGTGTGAATTATATCCTATTAGTTTTTGCAATTAAAATCGTAATGATTTGGTGCATTGATAACACAAATTATTAAATTAAATGGATTCATCATGGAAAACAATTTCAAAATACTGATTAATATATTGATATAAAATATGTTCTTACTTGTAAGTTATAATCCAATGCTTTCTTTCATTGAGTGTAAACTATATCCTATTAGTTTTTGCAAATTAAAATCATTATTTTGTTTTTGTTATAATGTTAAGCTAGATATAGAGTGAACTCATATATAGAATACATTAAAAAACCAAGAGCATGTTAGAGAGGCTAAATATAATTATGATAGGAATATGAGAATATATGTATTTACTACTACTTGTTAGTATTGTAGATGCTTTAGAAAAATTGTTGTGCTTGGTGCTATGCAGAGGGTGAAAGTGAAGTTGGAGTCGATGATTTGCTAATATTTTTTCCCCTCTCATTCATAATTCCATGTTTATAACCCATAGCCTAGATTTTTCTTAGTTGATTTGAGCATCATTTAGGGCTGTGTAATATTTAGAACCAAGGATTGAGGATTTTGTGTATGTTTATTAGTGTTTCCTCTTCATTACATGGGTTTTTGTTGGATGTTGGCATTGTTGTATTTGTCTATCAGTATTTCTAGATGATGTGTGGAAGTTGTGTGAGGTTGTTGTTAAAGTTGAGGGTTCACAAGGATGTTATGTGCATTCACTCTTGACAAATGATTTGAATTTAATTCCTTGTGAATGTTATCAAAGGATATAACCTTGAAGATTCTAATCAACTCCCTAATTGTAACCATCCACTGATCCAATAAAGAAGTGTTTAAGGAAGTATAACCTTTCAACCAATCTATAAAAACCTTTGAATCCCCTATCACTTATAAGTTTAGATTGAAGAAGTCACACAATTAAAATGACTAACTTAAATGTCTAATTTCTATTATTGTAGTACTTGCTAGGTAGTCATATTTTTGTTCATAGACTAAATTAGTCATTATTTTTAGTCATTTTTATTTGTATTACTTATTAGCTAGTCGTATATTTTAATCCGCGACTAAATTAGTCGTTTTTAGTTGGGTCAGTTGATATTGCTTAATTTTGGTAGTATTTCACTTGGAAAAACTACAATGACTAACTTTTTTAGTCACCTAGTCACTAATTTCATCATTTTCTACTAGTGAAAGAACTTTTGTACTCACTGCAATATCAGTGAACATTGGGTTGAGAAGTGTTGGAAATTATTTCCACAAATTCATCCTGGTAAGGGCAAGCAAATCATGCAAGCACCAGAAGAGGAAGCAACAAAACAAAAAGTGGTGCAAGATGCGCCCATCCCTGAAGCAGCTTCAGAAGAAAAGAAAGTTCAAATAGAGGGTTCATTTACTTGGTTGGGTAAGAAATGGGCGGACTACTTGTCCAACTGAAGTTTGTAAATTTTTGTTTGCACTAGTTGCGTATCCCCATAGTTGGGTAACTTGTAAAAGTGATGTTCATAAATAAATCACTTATATGTAACAATGTTTTCTTTAAGAATTACAATGCTAGTTTGGCTTGTTGATAGTCAATTTGAATGGAAAATTTGGGAGTCAAGTTTATTCCATTTTGTAAAATGCATTTCTCTTTGTAGTTTGAGAAAGAATTTTAAAATTGTTGTATGAGTAGTCACAACACATTTAGTATGTTCCAAATGTGTTTAGCACTCAAGTTATACAAGTATTCACTATGTGAGGCTTGTTTTGGTTCATTTGGCAAAGTATTTTAGGATCTTATCCACGATAAATATTTCGTAGATGAGCACCTTGGAATTCTTCTTGGGAAGGATGTTGTTGTGGATGGCCATAGTGACATGGACAAGCCGAGAATAACATCAAACTTGAATTCTTTAGTCAAGTTATATTTTAAGTTGATCTTAAGAAAAAACCAAGACAAGTACAAGTCAGGGCACTTCAAACATCGATTGGACTGAGTTTGGAAAAATGAAGGAACCGTACCTTCAAATGCAGAACAATTGAAAGTAAACTTTTGGGGACCAAATTTTTTTCAGTGGGGAAGAGTGATCAGGAGCTCAAAATTTGCCAAAAATTCAAAGTTTCAGAATCTTGATAAGATTAGCTTCAGATTGAAGAGCTCGTTATTCTAAATCCAATGGTGTGAATGGTACTCAAATCTGAGCTTGTATGAAGAAGTTAGAGCAAGTCAAAGTTTAGGTTTGACTTGTCCATGTGGCAAGATTGGATGACATGGCAAAGGTTCTAGCGAATGGGGAAGCGCCAAGTGGAAGATTTCCATTGAGTCCCGCATATCGCATATAGGGGAAAACAAAGGTCGTGGGTTAAGAATCAACCCCTAAGCAGTGTCGATTTGTGATTAGCGGTATTGCATATCGCAAATTGGAGGTGGATGAGCATTACAGAATCAGCCCTTGGCGTAGACGGGTTTTGATGTGATCACAATCTTATATTGCAAGTGGATAAGGTAATCGACCCCCGGAGCAGTCAGGGTTGCAATGCTATTTATCACATATCACAATTACAAAAAAGTCCCACATTATATTATCGTTGGTTCTCCGCTGATACGAAATGCAATAGGATATCTCGAATGTGATGCCACTATAAGTTGCGTTAATACTCCCATCGGGTTCGCCGATATCGCATCGCACATCACCTGCTTTGTTCACAAGATCATTCGCTGGGATTTTACGCCGATTGCGAGTTGCGATAGAGCTGTGAAACCGTTGCCTTAACCATTGTATTGAAGACTTTGTATGTGACCACTTGGCCTTAACTGTGAGATAGGAAGGGAAGATGGTGGGACTGCCAAATTTAACTCCAGATAATGAAATTAACTGGCAGTAAGCCAGATTTGGTGGAGAAAATTGTGAAAAGACTGATATAAGTCATAACTAAGGAAATTTTCGACCAAATGGGATGCAAAAAGAGGCTAGATAGCCATTTTTGGACATTCTTAACTGATTGGAATAGGCTTCAGGATCAAAGGAGCACTTTTGGAAAGACTTTCTTAAAAGTGAAGCCTATGGGTGCCATGATCAACCAAAGTGTTGATTCAGTTTATGGAGGAGTATGAAGATGGAGATGACCTTGTACGGGTCTTCCAACCTCCATGTGCTTTCCACGGCAGCCATTACAATAGTGTTGTAGTTTTATTTCTTCTTTTCTCTATAGGTGTTTGGAGAAAGAGACTTGTTTAAGTACTTCAAGTGGATTGTAGTATTGTTTATGCTCTTGGAAGTTGGAGTATGGGGACTTGGCATAAGATGCATGTGTTTGCTGAAGGTTTACATGTTTGATTGTAGGTTAACATGTGTATGGAGTGAGAACTTTTGCAAAATTTGTTTCTTTGAAGGATAAACTAGCCATTCCATTTCAGCTATTTATGTACTCTTCTTTTATATATATTGAGCATAATGAGAAGGGGTCATGCCTTTAGAGATGATCCAAAGAGATGGAGCCCAAGAGGGGTGAACTCCTTTAACAATGGATGGTGTATTACTATTTGATGCATGCTTCCATTCATTGTTTTGGTTTCATGTTTTAAGTTTTCTTCACGAAACTAACTTAAGTAAACACACATAAAATTCATGTTTTTACTTCTTATTTTGGAGTACAAACCTAAAGTACATTTTTATATTCTAAATGGGGAATTAACACAACATTACTAATCTGCTCCATCACAGATCACATATGCTTCCTACATCAACATCCTTTTGCATATTGTATGGATCCATCTCTAAGACATACATTACCAAGATTTTTCATTTTCCAATATATCAGGGTCTTCATATCTTTCTCCATGGAGATGTCATAGCTAACACTTCTAGTTATCAAATGTTGATTACTTATCTTATATTACGTGACATTAGATGCATTTTATCTAATTTGAATATGGAATATTAGTTTTCTATGCTAAGATCCTCATCATAATACAAAAATATGCTTGAGGTTTGTACTCCAAAATAACAAGTAAAAACATGAGTTTTTATGTGTGTTTTCTTATGTTAATTTCACGAAAAACTTTAAAAATGAAATCAAAACATTGAATAGAAGCATGCATCAATCAATAATACACCAGCCATTGTTAAAGGAGTTCACCCCTCCTAGGTTACATCTCCTTGGATCAGCTCTAATGGCCTAGCCCCTTCTCATTATGCTCAATGTTTAGAAAAGAAGAGTTCATAAAATGTTGGGAAATGGAATGGTCAGTTTCTCCTTCAAAGAAACAAAATTCTGCAAGAGTTATCCCTCCATATACATGTTAACCTTCAGTCAAACATGTAAACTTTTAGCAAACAAAGGCATCTTGCACCAAGACCTCATACTCCAACTTCAAAGAGCATCAACAGTACCACATTCCACTTGAAGTACATAAACAAGTATATCCTCCAAAACAAATAGAGAAAAGAGGAATACAAGCTACAATATTGATGTAATAGCTTTTGCAGAAAGCACATGGAGGCTGGAAAACCCCTGCAAGGTCATCTCCATCTTCAAACTCCTCCATAAACTAATTCAACACTCTGGTTGACCATGGCACCCATAGACTTCAACCTCTAAAACTTGTATTTATAAGTGCTCCTTTGATTCTAAAACCTACTCCAATGAGCCCATAATGTCCAAAAATAGCTACCTAGCTTCTTTTTGCACCCCATTTGGTTGAAAACTAGAGAAGTTAAGACCTCTCCTAGTTTCTCCACTATTTGCTCTACAAATTGCCCAAAATCTGGCACCGAACCTTCATTTTTGCCCAAATTTTTGTTTAACGGGCCACCAAATCCGCCGAAATCTGGGCGGATTTGTTGGACAGTTAATTTAGCCGTTGAGGCCTAAAATGTGGAAATTTAGGGTCATATGGGGGGTCTGGCCCCTTTCCTTCGGCGGTCACTTAACCGTTGGCAACTTAACGGTAAGGTGTCACATGGGGCGGTAATGTGGTAGTCTCCGTGGCAGTTACAGTGGCGATAAGCTCCGGGCGGTGAATTTTATTGTTTACCTGTGGGCATTCACATGGGGAACCGCCATGGGAAACCGTTGGCGGTTCCCCTCCCCCCCATGCCTCCGACGAATTCAACACAAAACTAAGCTGCCACCCATGTATGTTAAGTCACACATGGTAGGCGAGACAATAATGATGTTTTTTGGTAGTAGGGAGGTCGCGGGGTTGAGCCTTGCCCTCCACCCGGACTTGCCATAAAATTTTTGAACAACTCAAAGGTGACACGTGGCAGTCCCCAACTGGGCCACGTGTCGCCCCATTATTGGTCCAAATCAACTACCATAGACCAATTAGAGCATGCCAACGAAAAAAATATTTTGATAATATTTTGAGAATATTCCCCTTACCACCTATGCGATATGGATGCCCAGTCAGCATCCCTGTCAGCCACCTACAAATATTTTACCTGTTTGAGCAAACGATCAGAACACAATAACTTTCTCATACGACATTAGATTTGAGTGAAACAAATTGCTCCAAATTCAGAATGACAAGCTCTATACAAGCGCTCTAGTTTTGCTTCAATCTGAGAAATGTTATTTTTGAGCTAAAAATTGAGCGCCTGATCATTCTCACAAACTCTTGTTTCACCATTCTTCCAATGGGAACCATAGTTTCCAACCACCTCATATTCTCCATGATGTCATATTATGTTGATTTCATCTTGTAAATACATAGAATGTTTCAAGGCATATTTCCTACATGCCTTCATGCATCATTCTAACGGAAGAGTTTCTTCATCTTTCATCATGCTCATGAGATATAAAATTTTACCCATTCTATCTATAATCATATGATGACATGAATTTACCTATTTATCACCAAACATATACATACTTATTCATATTTTGGTCATCTAGACTTCCTTCTAGTAGCTTCCTTTCCTTGCTTGAAGATGAAAGTACTTCAACCAACTTGACATGCTACACTTATTTTTCACCATACGTTCATCCTTCTAACCAGTGGATCCCACACAAGGTTGAATGTAGACTTTCCGCAAAACGCTTGCTTCTTCAAATAGAGATGCACCTTCCAATGAATATTCCAATGGAGGACCTTGATGATCCTCATCCTGCAAATGTTTCTTCCTAATGAAGTATGATGATCTCTTTATCTTCTATCTTGCTAGATGGCTTTCTCCAACCATATTGACTGCTACGTCAGTGGTCCTTATATTCTTTCAATGAAGATGCCATGAGCTACTACCTTTCTATCATGATGACTGATTCAACCATATTAACTTCTACTTCAACTATCCTTTTCCTTCCAGCATGACTCTTCTATATGTTGAAATGAATTAAGTGAAGAAGGTTATCTTAGTCATAATAAAGATCTTTCACTTCCTCTTTTTTTTTTTTCTTCTTTTTGGGTTCTTCTACTTCTCCGACGATATGGGCTTCATTTATCTCCTTTCTCTTTTTGTCATCCTTCTTGACTCTAGGAAAATTCCTTTTGAAATGCCCATATTCATTATACTCATAACATTGGATCTTTGACATATCAATTTTCTTGTGAAACTTTTTTCGTGGCTCAAATTTTCCTTTCTTCCTTGTCAATGTTGCATATGCTTGTGTTTGCTCATTTGATCCAACATCATTCTTTTCTTTTAATTTAGATTATTCAATTTTGAATAATAACCATAGTTCGTTGAATGGAGTGGTTTCCTTCTTCCCATAAATGATTGACACAAAGTTTCCCCATTCATCAAGTAGTGCATTAAGCACAATGGTGTTCATCTCACGATCATACATTATTTCTCCAAGATCTTGTAATTTATCTATAATTTCATAGACCTTTATGAAATACGAAGCTATCCCTTCTTCCATGATATTTTCATCTTGTATAGTTCAGCTCTTAAAGATATGATTTCACCTGCAGTGCTTACAGAAAATAGCTCCACCAATTTGTCATAGATCTCCTTTGTTGTCTTTAACTTTGCAACATAAGGGATGAGAGAATCCTTGACTGACTCTATGAGGATCCTTTAAGACCTTATTTCTCCTTTCATGATCTTTGATAGAGCTTTAAATTTTTATTGTGGTCATTTGGTGATAGATCCCGTGACACATTCACTAACTTCATTCTCTATGAGAATTAAATCAAATCTCTTCTTCCATGCAAGGTAGTTTGAGGTCCCAACCAATTTATTGTTCTCCATGTAGGATGAAATCATTTGGTTTGTATATTGAGACATAAAAATATAGAATACTTACTTGTTAAGTGAATATGATCCTTTGAAGATGATATGTTTAACTTGATGATGTTGACAATTGAAGATGCCTTCTTGAAGATAATTGATTCCTTGATGATGCCTTCCTTTTTATAGACGATAAGAGATGTCTTTCTTCAAGTATGTTTGAGATGACATCCTTTCCTCAATGAGAGGGAGATTACCTTGATTTCTTTGATGATGATGGAAATTCTTCGTCTTTATTCCTTTGGATGTAGAATGTGGAGACTTCAAGATGCCTTAAATGTGTTAAGTCCTTCTTGAATGGAGTGTTGGGTTGTGTTATATTCTTTCCATGACTAGCCTACGTAGTTTATGGGAGGGCGGAGCACCCCCCCGTTGAGATGATTGCACAGTGGGGGGTTTGAGGGGGTCAGTTAGCCCCCCTCTATGGGGTCTAGGGCAGCGCCCCGGGGAAATTTTTTTTGGAACCTATATTAGGTTGGGTGGACCTACCTATGGTTTTGTGCATGGTTTTCGCACATGGTTTTGGATGCGATGTTTTCGGTCCATGGTTTTTGGACGTGATGGTTTTAGGTCCATGGTATTGGATGCTTCGGCATGTATAAATATTTATTGTAACATTGAAAGGAACATAATGAAAAATCAAGCTGGTAGTCCCGATTTTGGGATCCAGGGGAAAATCTCTGTATATATGTTTTTTATGTGTTATTCTCTCGCATTGTTTATTTTCTGTGTTTTAGAATTTGTATGCAGGTAATTTTTGTATGGGGTTAAAACCTACATTTGGTATCAGAGTTGTTTTGGATTCAAGGGGATGCCATTGTTGCTGAGGGGTTTTGCTCAGGCCTGTGGTAGACCCTGTTCAGTGGGAGATTTGCGGGATCGATTTTAGTGGTGAAAGAAGATGGCGAGCAGTGGAAAGATAGAAATCAAGAAATTTAATGGTCAAAGTTTTGAGTTATGGAAACTGAAGATGGAGGATCTGTTGGTGGATAAATATCAGTGGATCGCGGTAGATCCAGGTACTAAACCAATGGGAGTGTCTGATGAAGAATGGAAGAAGTTGGATTGAAAGGCAAAGAGCACAATACGATTGTGTGTCTTAGATTAAGTATTGCTGAATGTGTCAGGGGAAGCTACGATGAAGGCTTTGTGGGATAAGTTAGGAACTTTATACCAATCTAAGTCTCTGGTGAATAAATTGTTCCTACAGAAAAAGCTGTATAACCTAAGGATGAAAGATGGAGACTCGGTGACAGAGCATCTAAATGCATTTAATACTGTGGTAAGTCAGTTATTATCTGTTGATATTAAAATTTCAGATGAAGATAAGTGCATCAGTTTGTTGTGTTCTCATCCTTGCTGACAGAGGAGATGAGACGGAAAAATATGGAGAGCCAGAATGGTGATGCCTTGTTTGTACAAGGAAAGTCCCAGAATAGAAACAAAAATAAGTCATCGAGTGGGAGATCTAAATATAGAGGGAGATCTAAATCTCCAGGAAAACCTGTAAAGGTGGTTTGCTGGAAATGTGGAAAGGAAGGGCACTACAAAAGGGACTGTAAATCTAAAGCTCCTGACAAAGGAAAGGGATCTGATGATGCTCCTTCTGCAGAGGCGAAAACCACCTCAGATGAAGGTGGGGATGTGTACTTGGCTTCTTCAAGTACACATGTAGATCATGAGGCATGGTTGATTGACTCAGGTGCATCCTCTCACTTCACTCCCTATAGAGAGTGGTTCTGCGAGTATGAGAAATATGATGGTGGTGATGTCTTCTTAGGGGATGATAAGAAGGCTATAATCATTGGTCGCGAAAAAGTAAAGTTGAAGTTGCAAGATGGAAGGGTTATAACACTCACGGGTGTTCTGCATATTCTTGCATTGGCCAGAAATCTGATTTCTGTAAGCAAACTGGATGATGTAGGTGTAAAAATAGTGTTCGAGAAGGATACTTGCAAGATGGTTCGGGGATCACTGGTATTGATGCATTGAGTTCGGATTGGAACTCTGTACAAGCTGCGAGGTAGCACTATTGTTGATGAGTGCAATAGTTCTATGGTTCCTAAAAGTAGAGCAGAAAATCTAGTGGTCTCTGGAGAGAAGACCATGTTGTGGCACCAAAGGTTCGGACATATTGGAGAGAAGGGCCTTCGAATACTTCATGGTAAAGGTATGGTATAAGGTATGAGTAATAGCTCTCTAGATTTTGATTTCTGTGAAAATTGTGTATATGGGAAGTAGAATTGGGTGAGTTCCCCCCCTGGTGGTAAGAGGGCGAAACATATATTAGAGCTTATGCACAATGATGTGTTTGGACCTGTGAAGGTTCCATCACTGGGTAAGTCTTTGTACTATGTATCATTTATAGATGACTTCTCAAGGAATACATGGATATATTTCCTTAAGAAGAAATATGAAGTCTTTGACAGGTTTAAAGAGTTTAAGGCTATGGTGGAAAACGAGACAGAGAAGAAGATAAAGTTGTTGAGGTCAGATAACGGTGGAGAGTTTTGCAGCAAGGAATTTAAAGATTTATGTAAGATTTGGTATAGCACGACAAAAGACTACTCCATACACACCTGAGCAAATTAGAGTTGCAGAAAGAATGAACAAGGCATTGATGGAAAGGGCAAGAAGCATGCTCAGTGGTGCCGGGTTAGGATAGGAATTATGGGCAGAGGCAGTGGAGACAACATGTTACCTGGTTAGCATATCACCTTCATCAGCGTTGGAGGATAAGACTCCACAAGAGGTATGGACTGGTAAGAAACATGCTCTTTCATATCTGAGGGTATTGGAATGTAATGCATATGTACATGTTCCAAAGGAGAAAAGAACCAAGTTGGATAGTAAATCTGAAAAGTGCATCTTTATTGGGTATAAGGATGGTTTAAAGGGTTATAAGCTTTGGAACCCAGTAACAAGGAAGGTTGTATACAGCCGAGATGTGGTGTTCAGAGAGGTGAAAGATGTTATTAAACATGAAGTCCAACCAAAGGAACCTGAGAAGATAGAGTTTGAGCTTAAGGAGGAGGAATCAGACTTTACAGCAGAGGAGGAATCAGAAGACAAAGAGCCACAAACTCTGGGTGTGAGAAGATCAGTTCGAGAAAGAAGGCAGCTAGAAAGGTATAGTCCATCTACTTTCGGTTCAAATTTTGCTTTATCTATTACTGATGATGATCCTAGAACTATGAAGGAATCAATAGATTTAGAGGATGGAAAACTCTGGAAAGAGGCCATGGTTGATGAAATGGCATCTTTGTACAAAAATGAGGCTTGGATCTGGTGGAGTTGCCGGCTGGAAGGAAACCCATTGGCAGCAAATGGGTGTTCAAGAAGAAGACAAATGTAGAAGGAAAGGTGGAGAAATACAAAGCTCTGTTGGTAGTAAAAGGTTATTCCCAGGTGCCGAGAATTGATTTTGGTGATATTTTTTCTCCTGTTGCCAAGGTAGCTTCTATTAGATTACTTTTATTTGTTGTTGTTGCTTTTGATTTTGAGGTAGAACAGATGGATGTGAAGACAACATTTCTTCACGGGGATCTGGATGAGGAGATCTACATGAAGCAACCTGAAGGCTTTGCGGTGAAGGGTAAGAAAGAACTAGTATGCAAGTTAAAGAAGTCTTTGTATGGGTTAAAACAGTCACCAAGGATGTGGTATCAAAAATTTGATACATTTATGTGGGGACTTGGCTTCACTGGAAGCAAAGCAGATCACTGTGTGTATTTTAAATTAATTTGTGACCGTGTTATTTATTTGGTCTTATATGTGGATGATATGTAGTTGGTTGGAAATGACAAAGAAATTATCCAGGATTTGAAGACCCAATTGTCCTCCAAATTTGACATGAAAGATCTTGGTGCTGCAAACTATATTTTGGGCATGGAAATTAAAAGAGATCGGGCAAAGAGGAAGAGGAAGCTCTGGTTAAACTAGAGGAAGTATGTCAAGATAATACTGTAAAGGTTTAATACGCAGGATAGTAAACCGGTGAAGGTTCCTATTCATGTAGGTGTGAAGTTATATGCTGAACAGTGTCCCAAGACACAAGAAGAGGAAGAGGACATGTCTCGTGTTCCATATGCAAGTGCAGTCTGTAGCTGATGTATGCAATGGTTTGTACTAGACCAGACATTGCACATGCAGTGGGAGTATTGAGCAGGTTTATGTCAAAACCAGGAAAGAAGCATTGAACAATAGTGAAGCGGGTTTTCAGGTATTTGTGTGGCACTAGTGATTATGGTTTGTGCTACCAAGGAAGACCAGGATTGGACAAAGTTTTTGATATCCGTGGCTTTGTTGATGCAGACTGGGCTGGAGATCTGGATCAGAGAAGATCTACAAGCGGGTATGTGTTTAACCTATTTGGAGGTGCAGTCAACTGGATGAGTAAGAAACAATTTGTAGTGGCATTATCAACTATAGAGGCAAAATACATGGCAGCCACTCATGCAAGCAAGCAAGCAGTTTGGTTGCAGAGATTGTGTTCAAGTATGGGGTTAGTACAGGGAGCTATAAGGATAGACTGTGATAGCCAAAGTGCAATTTTCTTGGCAAAGAACCTTGTTTATCATTCAAAGACAAAGCACATTGATGTTCAATATCACTTTTGTGAGGGAGATGATAGAAGACAAAAAGGTGTTGCTGGTAAAGGTAAAAACTTTGAAGAATACTGCAGATGCATTGAAAAAATCTGTGAGCTCTGAGAAGTTCTCTTGGTGTAGAGAAACAATGGGTGTTTCAGGGCTGGATAAATGACTAAGCTCTCCTGTGGAAAGAAAACAACAAGGGGGAGAATGTTGGGTTGTGTTATATTCTTTCCACGATTAGCCTACGTAGTTTACGGGGGGCTTAGAGGGGGTGCAGAGTCCCCCCTTCATTGCATTGACTACGCAACGGGGAAGTCAAAGGGGGGTTTGAGGGGGGAGTTAGCCCCCCTCTACGGGGTCTAGGGCAGTGCCCCGGGGAAATTTTTTTTGGACCCTATATTAGGTTGGGCGGACCTACCTATGGTTTTGTGCATGGTTTTCACACATGGTTTTGGACGCAATGGTTTTCGGTCCATGGTTTTGGACGCAATGGTTTTCGGTCCATGGTTTTGGATGTGATGGTTTTTGGTCCATGGTATTGGATGCTTCAGCATGTATAAATATGTATTGTAACATTGAAAGGAACATAATGAAAAATCAAGCTGGTAGTCTCGGTTTTGGGATCCAGGGGAAAATCTCTTTGTATATGTGTTTTATGTGTTATGCTCTCGCATTGTTTATTTTTTGTGTTTTAGAATTCATATGCAGGTAATTTCTGTACGAGGTTAAAACCTACATGGAGGTAGGGTCTTTGAGTCATCTTCTTCTTCCAAGAGTTGTGATGATGTGATGGATAGTCCTCCTTGATGCCTTTTGTTTCTCCTTGATGATGTCTTTGTGATCAACCCTTGGGTATCCTTCTTCAATTGGATGATCTTCGAGCTACCTCTTCTTCTTGATGTTGCCACTTTAGCTTTGATACAATGTTGAAAAATCTAGGGGCAACTAGATTAAGTGATTTCTCTTACTTTGATAACTATTTGTGATGTTATTTCACTTAACTTTATGTACTTGTTATTAACTTATTTTTCACTTGATTATTATTATGTTATTATCATCAAACAGCTACCAAAAAATGAAAATCAAAGAGACAAGAGGACACAAAATGTAGGCTGCAAGCCAGGGCCAAAACCTCTCCTCTTGAGAGGAAAAACCACAAGAACTCTTATCTTCTTGTAGAATGTTCAGATGCTGAATTATAAGATTTATGACCCTTGAAAAAGATCCCTACAAGTCTAAATAAAATCTCTTCTTGATGAATTTCTCTTCCATAAAGTTAATTCCAGTCAAACTTGCTCTAATACTTCATATTTCAGTGTGTTTCCAGAATTTTTGACTTGCTGCTTCAAGAATGCAATTTCGGATTCTACTGCAGAAACCTTAGTTGACATGTGTGAGGAAATAATGGTGAATCTAGCCTCCTTTTTCCTTCTCTTGATCTGCTCTTTCTTCCTTGATAACTCAACCTGCAATCTTGAGTCTTTTGATACTTGATTTCAACCTCCAAGATGACTACTACTTTTGGTCTTGTTGTTGCAACAATTGCCCTAATTTTTTTCACATGCGTGAGCTGGAGATGGCCCAAAAAACAGTCTCTAAATGCTTCACTGTTCCTTTTTAGTTTCTTCTCTTTCTTCATTGGTTCTAGGCCTTCTTCTCTTGGTAAATCGAACTTCATTGAATTCTTCTAAAGTGAGGTCGAGTTCTTGTTATTTATAGGCTTCACAAGGTGGTCAAACAACCCTTCATGAGGCAACTTGTTCTTTCATGTAGGTCAACTTATGGTAGCAAGGTTGACTTATCTTGGAGGGTATTTTATGACTCAATTAAATTCTCTTACATAATACAAGATGTCCAATAGGGCCTTACATCTATAACAATGACTCAATAAACTTCTTGACTCAATGACAAAACCTAGAAGCACACAATGGGTGCTTGACCTACTAAATAAAATAACCTTGAGCATGAAACCCATGCTACAAAAATAATAATGATAATTCTTTTTCTCTTTACATCAAATACATAAAATCATGATTACATTAGACATTATGAAGACCAAATCTAGTTACGCATTTCAATGAGAGGGAGATATAGATATATATGGAGGAGGGAGAGAGGGAAGGAGAGAGAGACATAGGGAGGGAGGTAGAGGTAGATAAATATAGATACAAAGTGTGTATGTTTGGTAGGGGTGAGATAGAGACACAAAGGAGGAGACATGGAGGGAGATATAAATATAGATGGTGGGGAGAGAGAGAGAAAGAGAAACAAAGAGATGGGGAGAGACGGAATGAGAGAGGGAGGGAAATAGACAAAAAGATGGAGAGGGAGAGAGGGAATACGAAAGAGACACATAAAGAGAACTGTATATATTATATAGTATTATATAATATTGAACATTATTAACCATAGAGGAAGAGGAAGTAAGGCTTTTACAAAAGGTAAAAGAAGTTGGATTTAGAGAGCCATAAATATTTTGGTTTTTCATTTAAATAGATGCATTTATTTTAGTGTAGATGTTGATTCCTAATATTATTTGATTGATTGCACTAGATGCATTGATTTCATTGTAGTTGTTGATTTCTAATCCTATTTTATTTCTTGCACTAGATTCATTTATTTAAATGTAGATGTTGAATTCTAATTCTGTTTGATTGCTTGCACTAAATGCATTGATTTCGGTGTAGATGTTGAATTCTAATTTTGTTTGATTTCTTGCATTAGATGCATTGATTTCAGTATAGATGTTGATTTCTAATCATATTTGATTGCTTGCACTAGATGCATGATTTTAGTGTAGATATTGATTTCTAGTCCTATTTCATTGCTTGCAATAGATGCATTGATTTTAGTGTAGATGTTGATTTCTAATTTGATATAACTAGATGTATGATCTACATTAATTTCAAAGTAATTAGATTAATAATGTGCATTGATTTTAGTGAAAGATTTTTTATTTATTGATGACGTGCATTGATTTTTGTGTTATAGTAATTAAACAATAAATAAAATACTTGAATTTTCATCTTAAATAAAATATTCACTTACTTGAAATGTGTGCTTCTTGAAACTGTAAACTATTTGTAATTGACTATATTCTCATTATTCTCGTTTTCCATAATTCAACATTGCTAGTCACTTTGCATTCAAATAAGGTAATAGAAAACAATTAACAATGAAAATTACTTGGGATTTAGCACTAGATAAGTCACAATGATTGACTTTGAAGAAAACTACTATTAATATTGGACAACAAGAGAGACAATGTATTTTGTTTAGTAAAATAGCCCGAGTTAAATATTTGAATGGTCTACGATTTCAACTAGCCTTTCATATAATTGATATGAAAAGGTGGCAAAATAAACAGGTGTGATGATAAGAACAATAGAAGACATTAGTTTGAGATTGAACACAATGAAGACTATTTGTAATTGACTATATTCTTATTATTCACATTTTATATCATTCAACAGTGTTACATTGTCATTTGGCATTCGAAATTTTTATTTCATCATTTTTCATCACTCAGGTTATGAATAATAGTCTCTATCATCTCAACAAACTATGGTAATTAAGAAAATTTAAAATTAAATGACTAGATTAATCTTAAAAATATTTAGCGTAATTAAAATGGTAAGAATAAATAAATATTCAACAAACTTTGTGTGATTGTGCATGACTGAAACCAACCTATATCCATCTTAACTCTGAATATATCATGCACCAAGAAGGATCAAATCTCTCAAGGTGCAAACCTTTACCCAATTTTTGCACTAAAAAAGGAGGTTTGCACCTCGAGATATTTGATCCCTCGAGATGCTTGATAGATCCAGGGTTAAGATAGATCTAGTCTAGTTTAATTGCATAAAAATACATTTTATCAATGTTGATTATACAAATTATTTTAACAGACGCACGCACATATATATATCATTTGCATATTTTTTTTGAAGTGTAAGATGATATTGTAATACAATATAATATTTGGTTTTATGGATAGGATCAAGGTTAAATACTACTTAAAAATATATGATTGCGATGAGATTCCTTCATGTCGTTATTGCATAGATGTTCCATTGGAACCATAGATTAACGAGTCTTTAGATTTAAAATTAAATTAAAGAAAATAAATTGATATAAAATCAATTACTCGAAAGATATAGTAGTAAAACAATAAATGCAAAATAATAATAATAAAACATAATGTAGATTCAATTAGAGAATTAATAAAAAGTAATAAAAATAATAAGTATGTATTATAAGTATGTATAATACATTTTTAAAGAAACTTGGTAGTAAGCATATTACATTAAAATAAATAAAAATAATGATAATTCATATTAGTAATCATAATATTTTAAAATTCTATGTTTAAATTTATTAATGACCATAGAAAGACTTAATACTTATAATAATTTTATTATATTTATTTATTTATTCTAACTATTGAATTGCTCTAGTCTAGTATGAAAGAGATGATGCAATGTCCTACTATGTTATGTTATCTAAACATTTTGACTCATAATATTACATAAAAATAAAATAACATAAAATAAAATTAATAATTAATAATTATGTGATCAAATCTCTTTTACACCTTGAGATATTTGATCCATCTAGACTCTTAATAGATATGGAGTTAATATGTGTCACGCCCCTACACCTGCGGTGATCTTCCAACCGCTTGTAGCGAGGTGCGGCACCACCGAGCGCTTTCTTTTTAACAATACTAACACCCGTGGACTACGCCTACTTCAACATGAACATACTTAACTTATGTTTTTGCAACTGAATAAAGCATTATCCTTTATACTTTAGTGAAGACCATTCTCAATTATTAACCATGAACAATAAACCGAGAACATCAACAATAAGCAAGTACAAAGGGAGGGGCAACTCCCAGAAAGTTTGCCCGACAATGTATTAAGAATATCAGTTTACAATACAACAGTGTGTCTTGGCCGAACCAAGTCTCACACTTAACCGAATTTTACAACAGGCAGGCCACCTACCTTTTACAATGTATCGTGCACCTTTGCACAAGAAGAGGTGCTCACCCGAGCCACCCAACCTTCCTACCAAATCTTGCACGAAACTGTACACAAAACGAACCCCGGCACACTAGCCTCCACCCAAATCGGCATTAGAAATCCAAACTGCACCTTAGATAACAATGCGCATGAGATGTGCGCATCTCCTTATCTTCTTTGCGCAGATTTCCTTTCCTCTTATGCATATGAGTGTATGAGAGTTCGATGGTTGAAATGCACCGCAGTCCATTGTAATATATATGCTGCCAAGGTCGCCATCTGACTCCAAGCCGACCTTCCAATTGTTACCATGAACGCCCACGTATGCTTGCCTCCAACGTCGGCTCGCCCAAGTGTGGGTGCGTTCATATGTGCTGCTCGCCCATCATATATATACTTCGCAACCTCTCCAATGACGACGGACCTTCGCATGCATACTTAGTTGATTTTCCATGACGGAGGAAGCGCGCGCCCGTGCCCAAGAATGCAGGGTGTTACATTCTCCCCCACTGGAAATCGTTGTCGTCCTCGACAACATATCATCCCGGTAGCTCTCCACCAAGATCATCATCATTCAGGATGTCGACCTTTCTGCACAAGGCAAACATCCTTGCAACATATGTAGAGACTCTTTCTCCACTATGTCCCGGCCTAGTGACCAACTGCCACCAAGCTCACCATACCAAGGTATGTATCTCCATAATCCATGCTCAGGTCCATGGAAACTCCATCCATCTCATCTGCAACATGCCATCATCAATCATACCTGCTCCATATGCTTGAGGACTCACTGCCATGAGCAGCTAACAATGAGCCCATCTTCTTACTCATCTAAGAAGATGTAGAGGGAGTAGAGCCTGAAGGCTCTCCCTCACTAATCAACTCGATCCATCTATCAGGATCCTCAATCTCCATCCTTTGTAGATAAGCAACCTGGTCTTCCTTCTGGACATCCGGCCTCACATATACCTCATCATCATCATCATCATCTTCCACCAGCTCTAGCCTTCTTGTTAAGTCCAAGATGCTATCTGAAAGTGTCTTGATGACCACTGACTGCTCCACAAGCTTTGCCTCAACAGTGGACAGCCGCTTGTTCACTTTTTCCTTATCCTCCATTTGCATTGCTCCCACTTTACAATAAGGTCTTGTTGCACCAACGGTAGGCACACCGATGGGCACATCTTCCCTTCCATCATAAATGTAGAGCTTCTTCAAATGTGGTACAATCATAGCATCGAATTGTTTCATAAACTCCATCCCCAATACAGCTTCGTAGTCATCAATCCGCACTATAGTGAAGTCCACCTTTCCGGTCCATTCACCAAGTGTAGTGTCCACTTTCTCAGCTATACCAAGAATGTCCATAGGAGGAGAATTCACTGTCTTCATTTGTGCCTTTGCCGGTACAAACTTCAGCCCAATTCTTCTTGCAGTTTCCTCGTTCATGAAGTTGTGAGAAGCTCCACTATCCACCATAGTGAGCACATTAGTACCTCCAACCTTCATTCGAACATACTCTAACTTGTTTCTTTCTGGGTCTCTCTTAGAGACTACTTCTGTAGTAGCAGAAGCACCAAGTATCTGCATCATCCCCACAGAAGCATCATTACTCTCATCATCAGACTGTGCAACCGTAGCCACCTTTGGTTTAGAGGGACAATTCTTCACCGTGTGTGGTCCTGCACATAACCAACACTTCAAAGGGTTCTTCATTTTCGGGCCATCCTCCGATTTTGAAGCACCATCATCCTTCTTCTCTTTTGGCTTTTCGGTCTTCTTCTTCTTGTCATCAGAAGTTTCCTCAAAGTGATCCACCAACCTATCAACTGCAGCAAAAGCTTCTTCAAGTGTTCTAATCTTCTGTCTCCTCACCTCGTTGCGTGCCCAAGGTTTCAATCCCATAATGAAGTTGAACACCTTGTCTTTTTCTGCCATGTCATGAAGTTCCAAAGCTACACTTGAATACTCTTGCTGGTATGCTTGTAGGCTTCCTATTTGCTTTATGTACTTGAGTTTGGTCCTTGCTTCCCATGTGTCATCCTGAGGACTGAAGTGGGTCTGCAAAGCCTTCTTCAAGTCTTTCCACGAAGTGATGTCATCAGCACTGCCATTGGCAATCTGGTCCACCCTCCTTCGCCACCACATCTTAGCATCCTTTGTCAAGAACTGAGTAGCTACCTTGACTTGTGTCTCACCATCAACCAGGTTCAACCGCTCCAAGTACTGCTCCACGTCCCACAAGAAGTTGCCAAGAATTGCTGCCTTCCTTGTTCCATCATAAGATTCCGGTTCCTTGACCTTCATATGAGGCATTCCCCCAAATGAATTATGCCCCATGGCCCTCTTCACAATCATAAGCTCATTCTTTGTATCTTTAAGAGTCTTCTTCAAGTTCACGATCTCTGCAAGACCTTGATTTCTTGATTCCTCGACCTCTTTGATTCTTTGTTCAAGTTGTGCACACCTAAGATCAGTGTACTCATTTTGTGTCTTAAGCTCATCATTCTGTGTTCGGAGTTCATCGAGTTCTTCTTTCCAAGAAATCTCCATATTCTCTATCTTTTCCACCACCTTTTCAATGAACCCAATAGTAGTATCCTTCTCATCATGACTAGACCCGGCTTGAGACCCAGCTGCCATTTCGACCAGCTTCTTCTTCCTTTGTGATCTAGTCTCGACCATTCAACAATTCCACCGAGTATCCTGCAACCTGAACCAACCCTTGTTCCACTTCGTGTGAAACGACTTCCTTCACCTGCAAGTACCCTTATCACTGCCACGAGCAACCTTTGCTCTCCAGCTCTGACCGAGCTCTGATACCAACTGTCACGCCCCTACACCTGCGGTGATCTTCCAACCGCTTGTAGCGAGGTGCGGCACCACCGAGCACTTTCTTTTTAACAATACTAACACCCGTGGACTACGCCTACTTCAACATGAACATACTTAACTTATGTTTTTGCAACTGAATAAAGCATTATCCTTTATACTTTAGTGAAGACCATTCTCAATTATTAACCATGAACAATAAACCGAGAACATCAACAATAAGCAAGTACAAAGGGAGGGGCAACTCCCAAAAAGTCTGCCCGACAATGTATTAAGAATATCATTTTACAATACAACAGTGTGTCTTGGCCGAACCAAGTCTCACACTTAACCGAATTTTACAACAGGCAGGCCACCTGCCTTTTACAATGTATCGTGCACCTTTGCACAAGAAGAGGTGCTCACCCGAGCCACCCAACCTTCCTACCAAATCCTGCACGAAACTGTACACAAAACGAACCCCGGCACACTAGCCTCCACCCAAATCGGCATTAGAAATCCAAACTGCACCTTAGATAACAATGCGCATGAGATGTGCGCATCTCCTTATCTTCCTTGCGCAGATTTCCTTTCCTCTTATGCGTATGAGTGTATGAGAGTTCGATGGTTGAAATGCACCGCAGTCCATTGTAATATATACGCTGCCAAGGTCGCCATCTGACTCCAAGCCGACCTTCCAATTGTTACCATGAACGCCCACGTATGCTTGCCTCCAACGTCGGCTCGCCCAAGTGTGGGTGCGTTCATATGTGCTGCCCGCCCATCATATATATACTTCGCAACCTCTCCAATGACGACGGACCTTCGCATGCATACTTAGTTGATTTTCCATGACGGAGGGTGTGCGCGCCCGTGCCCAAGAACGCAGGGCGTTACAATATGGATCTAGGTTAGTATATAAAAAACCTATGATATATACTAAATCATGTTCATGCTCCTTTCTTAGTTCCACGACTTTAAAGTTTGACAAAAAAATCAACAATTAAAATTTTGAAAATAAAATTAAGTTCCAAATTGTATAAAATTTGACACACACACATACTAAAAATTGTTGTAGTTTTTTTTTTTTAATCATTGTAAAAATTAAATTAAATAAAAAGATTTGGTCAAACAAAATAAAAAACGTAACAAAATAAAAATAGCCCTATAAAAATAAAATAATAATAAAAAATGAAAACGACTCATGGTATTCATGTGGAATATAACATATTTAAAGGGGGATCAAACCAACCTATATCAATCAATAGCCCTATAAAAATAAAATAATAATAAAAATGAAAATGACTCATGGCATTAACCCATGGTATTCATGTGGAATATAACATATTTAAAGGGGGGAATTAAACCAAGGAAAGAGCTAACCAGCCATATATTGGGTATTTAATGCCGAAATAGGAGCACGCAAGTTAGCCCGATAACACGGGAGCGGGCAAATATTATTTAATGCCGAAATTGCCCGCTCCCGTGTTATCGCGTTAACTTGCGTGCTCCTATTTCGGCATTAAATACCCAATATATGGCTGGTTAGCTCTTTCCGCCTAGATCCATCTTAGTTCAGGTTATATAGAGAGGGTGCAGAGAGAATCAAATTCCTTTTCACTCTAAAAGAGATTTGCATCTCAAGGGATTTGAGCCTTCTTGGCACTTGGTAGATGCAAAGTTATGATGGTTGGTGCTAAGAATAGTTGTTAACTCTTTTTTATATATAATGTGACTATATATATATGAATGACAACAGAATATAGGGATTAAAATATTTTTTAATATACATATGTTTCTCATATATATTTAACTTTTGTATTTTATTGAAATATTACACTTCTATTACAATTGTTTATAAATATATAAATTTATACAATTTAAGTTCATATGATATAAATAAAAAATTAACACACATGTATATTCAAAAATAATAAATGACAACAAAATTTAAAGATTAAAATATACTTTTAATTTACATATGTTTGTGTTACATATTTATTTTTGACATAGTCTAACTTACAGAGGAAATGTCATTTTTGAAGTCATTTTTTCTGGTTAACTTTCATCAAAATGTGACAGAGATTTTTAAAAACTTAAATTTAAATTTTTTAATGTGCATAATTCAAGTCTCCCAGAGGGTTGAGGTTTACAAGGTGTTGAATCCATTTATGCATTCAAAAATATATATATATATATATTTTTACAGAATCGGATACTTATGTATTATAAAAGCCAACAAAACAGAGTTCTAGTACATAAGGAAAATAGATCTGAGAGCTGAGGATCAAAAGCGGGTTCGCAGACCCAGTTTCCTCGTTGCTTCTCTTGGTTAAACAGAAAGCAAAATAAAACCGACTGTATTGCCTTACGAAGGAGCCACCTATCCAGCAAAATTTACAATGCATAACCTTTATGGAAGTTTTTGAGTGGCGGAATCATCAGGAAGCGGGTCTTTCCTGATGCTGGCTTTAGTTGAAGCCTCTGCTTGGGAGCTCTGAGTTAGGGAGCGGATGTGCTCGATGGCCTCCTCCAAATGACTGCATCTCTCCTTCAGCGTTTCTATCTCAGCCTTTCTTTTCTCCAACTTCTTGCGCTTCGAATTCCTGTCAGCCTGATAATCGTCCTTCAGCTCATTGAGTTGCTTAGTCAAGCGATTGATCATGAAAGTGTGGGTTTTGCACATGGTGCAATCCTTGTTGTTGAAGATCTTGTCAAGGGGATTGCTGGCCTTATCCTGAGCAGATGTCTGACCCTGTTGGTCTGCCATCCGAGCTACTTGATGATGGGGAATTTGTGAATGAGGAGGCGAGCCGAGATCAGATGGGGGAAGGAAACCAGAGGGGAAAGCTGTGAATGGGAGGGAATAAGTCAGAAATGAGGAGGGCGGAGCTGCGCCGGGAGGGCCGGAGAGGACCAGAGGGACCTGAGGAGCTCTGCTGCCCCTGTTAATCCAACTGTTAGTGAACTTAAACACAAGAATTACGAAAACAGAGATTACCACGATCAGGGAGCGCTGGACACGCTTCCGATGGGAGCGATCCGCTTCAGGAGAATGTCGACGCCTGAGAATTTCGCACTGAAGGAGCCCAGTAACGATGAAGTGTGCATGGTCGCTTTGATCCGAGCTTCTATATATAGTTTGATGAGGATCCCCCCCTTGCTTGAGCCAAGTCTGTGGTGATCTGCTCATGAAGTGATTGAGATCTTCAAATAAAATCTTGTTGTACGTGGAATGGATGTCGAGGCATTGAAACAGAGAGTCGATGCAGAGAATATCTGCAGAGTGAATCTGAGACTCATGTGAAAGGATGACTGATATGGCATGGAACGGGATTGGGGACCTGTTCTGAGTAGTATAGTACCGATTTGGTCTTTCGAGAGGATAAAGCAGGAGGAATGAGGAATCAATAAGGTATCGATCTCGGGCAGAGCGGGATCTGAGATGAGGGAGCAAATCTTGCTTCAGGTTCGAAGTGCGCTCTCCAGATGGACGGAAATGATGACTGCCTGATGAGTCAGAGGGGAGATCACTAGAGGAATGAGAGTGCATTGTTCTGGGATCGATGGGAGGGGAGAAAGACGGCGGAGTGAGGGGGAAAGGAGAAACGAAGGATGAGAGACCGGTGAAGTGATTGCTGATATGACAGATTCCGAAGACGCTGTTCTTGTGTGCTGTCTGGCAATTTGGTTTCTTATGGTATCGCCCTTTCATATATTCTTTCATTCTCGCAAACCTGTCCTTGCTGCCTGTTAACTGCCTTGCTGGCTAAGAAGTCCGCCTCTGCGTTATTTTCTCTTAGGACGTGCCTAAAGGTTACTTCGCCCAAATTTCTGATGTTGTCGATAATTCTCATCCTTATGTTGTTGAGGCCTGCTTTGCTGAATTCTTTGTCTGTGCTCATAGCTGAGATGATGATGGCCGAGTCCCCAATAATGATGACGTTCCTTAATCCCAGTCTGGAGAGAATTTCAGTGCCTAGGAATAAGCTGTAGGCTTCAGCTATGTTATTCGAGGCCTTTCCAAGTCCCCATTCATAACTGCAGATGGAAATCCCCTTATGGTCTTTAATTATGCCTCCTGCTCCTGCTTCTCCGGGATTGTTCTTTGAAGCGCCATCAAAGAAAAGAAGGGGGCGATTTTGATTGAAAATCCATTGGCTTACCTCTTCTTTAGTTCCCCTAAGTTTCCAGTTGGAAGGCTTCTGATGTGCTTTGTTCTGGGGGGGAGGACTCTGAGAGTGGCTGATGTTGAAGTTACTGTACCAATCCCTTTCCTCTTGTGCCCAGCTCGTCTGGTCTGGAGGGGCTATGAAGTTGGCGCTGACAGCTTCAGAAATGTTAGCAATTGTTTTTGCTATGACATTGTCTAGTTTAGGCGTTTTGTTGTTAAAAACGTGATTGTTCCTAGCTAGCCAGAGATTCCAGCATAGGGTAGGAGGGATGCACTTCCACACTCTGATTAGATTATTCTTGCCTTTTCTAGAGTGGGGGAAATCTTTCTTCCAGTTCTTCTGAAGATTGTGCATCTGGTCGGGGATTCCCCGAGTATCCAAGGGCCTTGTTAACTGTTTCCAACAACTTTTAGCGAAGGGGCAGAGAAGGAAGGAGTGCTGGATAGACTCCTCCTCTGATCGGCAGAAACAGCAGATCGAAGGGCCTTGAATTCCTCTCTTTCGCAGATTCTCAGCTGTAAGAATTTTTCCTTTTAAAAGGGTCCAATTGAAGTGTTTTACTTTTGGGAGGCATTCTGACTTCCAGGCAGCTGTGTGGAGGTTCCATTTTGGTGCAGGGTTTGAATTTTGTAAAGATTTATATCCTTCTTTTACTGAGAAGGGCCCTCCACCAATGTCCCAGATGTGTCTGTCTTCGATCTCCTTGTTGATTGGTGCTGATCCAGAGAGTGAAAGCTTCAATGTGAGCCAGAGTTCTTTGAGGTCCAGAGGGAGTTGCAAATCTTTCCAGGCAAGCCATCTATTTTGGTTCCACAGAGATATATCGTACAGGGTGATTATCTTTCTTTCCTCCATCCAATCTTGCAGGGGCCTGAGCTCTTGGAGTAGGTTTCTGGGATTGGAGTTCATTATTCTGTCAGACCATATTTTGATGTTCTTTCCATTGCCTGGGAGTTTGGAGACATTTTCTCTGAAGTGTGCCAAGACTTTCTTGATGAGACGCCACATCGGAGTGCATGGCCTGTCTGCTATTGGTTCATTGAGGATGTTGGAGTTTGGACCTCTGAGATATTTCCTTTTTATTGTCTCCACCCACCACGAGCCATTTCCTGTGAGAATCCTCCAGATCAGTTTGAGCCCCAACGCCTGGTTGGAAAGGCTTGGAATTTTTATGGAGAGACCTCCTTTTTCATAAGGAAGGGTGACTTGTTCCCAGTTGACAAGGCTGAATTTCTTTGTGTCCTGTTTACCTCCCTGCCAGAGAAAACTTCTCATTATGAGTTCCATATGTTTATGGATACTTGCAGGAGCCATAATGACCGCATATTGGTAAATTGGGAGACCTGAAAGGACAGACTTTATAAGGATGGTTCTGCCAGCTAGGTTTAGCCAAGAGGCGCCCCAGCTCAAGAGAAGGCCTTTCATCTTTTCAATGTGATTTGTCCAAACCTCTGCTTTGATGTGATTCTTTGCCAGGGGCAGACCCAAGTAAGGAAATGAGCTCCAATTTTTTTGAAGTGGAATGTCCAAAATTTGGGCTATTCTCTGCTGTGTCTGATAGGGCACATTCCAAGTGTACAGTTTACATTTTCTGTTGTTCAGTTTGCCTCCGGAAGCTTGAAGGAATGCATCCAGAACTCTTTTGAACCTCCTAGCCATCAGACTGGAGGCTCCCCCAATTAATAAAGTGTCATCCGCGAATAGCGAATGATTTATCTCCTTTATTCCTCTTTCAATGCGAATTCCTGTGATTTCTTTTTTGTTGCGAAGATTTTCTAGATGAACACTCAGAGTCTCCGCCATGATAATGTAAAGGAAAGGGGAGAGGGGGCAACCTTGCCTTAGCCCCCTGGAACTTCTGAAGAAATTGCTGGGGCGACCATTGATCAGCGGGGCAGTCCAGGGGTTGGAGATACACCCGCTGATGATGCTAACAAAGTTGGAGGAAAAGCCAAATTTTTTTAGGACTGCACTTAAGAAGGAGTGGTCCACTCGGTCAAATGCGTTGGCCATGTCCAGTTTGATGATCATTCCACGTTCTCCTCTATTGTGGCTGCTATGAATGGCTTCCTGGATTAAAATAACATTATCAATGATCTGCCTTTTTGGAACAAAGCCGCCCTGATTCTCTGAAATTAGAAGAGGAAGAAAATTCTTCAGCCTGTTGGCAATTATTTTTGTTATGATCTTGTATGAAACGTTGCAGAGCGAAATGGGCCGGAACCTATCAAAAGATTTGGGGTTTGCTTCCTTGGGAATCAAGGCTATGTGCGAAGACTTTGTGTAGTCCCCCAACTTGTGTTTTCTAAATACATTTTTTACCATTCTCACAAAATCTTTCTTTATAGTTTCCCAATGCTGCCTGTAAAATGCAACTGTAAAACCGTCCGGCCCCGGGGCCTTATCTTGCTGCATGTTGAAGGTGGCTTCTTTGATTTCTTCTGCTGTAGGATCTTGCTCCAACTTGTTATTGTGTTCCTCTGTTATTTTGCTCTCTATTACACTTAGGAATGCAGCGCTGTCATATTGTTGGGGATCTGCCGAAAGAAGAGCCTTGAAGTGATGAAATGCTGCGTTTTTTATGTCTTCTTGCTCCTTCAACTCCCTCCCTTCCACTTCTATTTTGTCTATCTGATTGCTGGCTCTTCTAATTTTGACATTATTGTGAAAGAAAGAGGTATTTTTATCCCCAGCTTTCAACCATAAGCAGCGGGATTTCATTCTTAGCTCCTCTTCTTCCACGCGATTTTGCCTATATAGCTCTTTGTACAAGTTTTTTTCCTTCTCTAGATCTTCTGCTGTGTATTGCATCTGTTCTTTTTCTTTGTGCCAGCTCTCCATCTCTGTTAACAGCTCTGTTTTCTTTTTCCTTTCAGAGGTTGCTTTCTCCCTCGCCCATTGCTTTATGACTGTCCTGAGATGTTTTATCTTTGTTTCCCATACGAAATGTGGCGAGCCTAGTACTTCATTTGCCCACTGATTTCGTACAAGGGTGCGAAAGTCCTCATGGGAGTCCCAGGCTTTGTTATATTTGAAAGGGAGAGGGCCTAAGTTTATTCCTTTGTCCAAGGTGAGGACCACGGCCTTATGGTCCGAAGCTGTGCCATGAATAATGTAACTCCTGATTGCTTGGAAATTACCTGCTACACCTTCCTGAATTAGGATCCTGTCCAGCCTCTCTTTTATATTGTGTGATCCTGTTCTCTTATTGGTCCATGTGTATTTGCCATTCGACAGTGGGGTGTCTATCAAGTTGAAGAGCTGAATGATGGCTTCTAACTTGTCTCTCGATGGGTCTGCATGGTAGTTCCCGCCATATTTTTCTTCCACCTGCCTAATTAGATTCAAATCTCCCCCCAGTATTATCCTGCTGCTATGGATAGTGGTGAGATCCTCTTCTATCGAGTTCCAGCAGCTGGCTTTGTCTCTGTAGTGGTTAGGTGCATATATATTATAGATGTAATAAACTTCTTGGTTGCTTTTATTCCTTAGATCTGTTCTGATCCACCAGTTGCATAGCTGAGAATTGATGATTTCCCACTTATTTTTGTTCCATAATGTTCCTATACCTCCTGAGGCCCCATCTGAACCTTTTGAGATGCCTGTGTAGTTTTTGAATCTTTGGATTTGGAGTAGAAAGTCCTGCTCGGTGGTTTTGGTCTCCTGGATTAGGAGAATGTCTGGCTGTTCCTGATTTATAAGGTCCTTGATTGCTTTCATCTTTAAGGAAGAGCCGATCCCCCTACAATTCCAAGAGACCAAGTTCATTATTTACCAGTTGTGGGGTGGGATCCTGATTTCTCCTTGGCCTTTTCGCCGCTTCCTTTTAGCTTGCCTAGGAATGAATCCATGGGTTGTTGGGTACCGGTTGCCATCTCTTTGGCTGCTGTTTCGTCCCTTAGCTCTTTATTCGATTTTCGACCAACTTTTCTCGGGGGATCTGATGGCTGGTTGGCTTCTTTTGCTTTGTTTCTAGTGAGGATTCTTTCGATGGTAGGAGGGGGGGAGGGGGGAGGGTTGGTGCACGGAGAGACTGGGCGAGGGGATTGTGGAGGGGAGGGCGGAACTTCAGCTGCTAGAGATTCGAAGGGGTTGGAGGAGGAGGGAAAAGCTGAGGAGGGAGGAGGAGGAGGGTTAGGTTGGTTTGTTGCCGAAGGGGCTGTGGAGCTAGTGCCCGGATTAGAGGAGGACTTTTTCCTTTTAACTTGTTCCCATGGTGCTTCTGCATTTTCCTCATTATGTTCTACTTCATTTACTTTTAACTTGCTACATCTATTGGCAAAATGACCATACTCGTGACATACCTTGCATTTGAAGGGCAGCTGTTCGTAATCCAGCTGCTGGATGTGCATCCATTGATCCACCTTTATCTTAATGGCTTCTGGCAGTCCTTTCCCAAGATCAACTTCAACGCAGATCCTTGCACATGCATGCATATTCTCCCTTGGTTCCGATCTGTCTATGTATTTTCCAACTGCATTGCCGATTGCTTTGACCGATTCATCCCCCCAGCAGTGCAGTGGCAAATGAGGGAGGCGCACCCAAACAGGGACCGCGTTTGGAATGTCCATTTCCGGATCGAAATCCGGGGTCCATCTGTTCAGATAGAGGCCTCTTGTGTCCATGAAGTAAGGTCCATTGTGGAAGATGAGGTGCTTATCTTCTTTAGTCTCGAACAGGAAGGTGAAGTATCCTCGCCCGCAGAATCTGATGGCGATCTTTCCTTGGATCATTGTGCTCCAGTTGCGCTCCACCCATTTTTGGACAGTTCTTGGAGATGGCCAGAGTCCCGTGAACTGACCAACAAGACCTCTTTCTGATAAAGCTATTGCCGATTTCCTTGGGAGGGATGGAGGTAGGATCACCTCAGGGATCTCATCCAACTTTTTGATGAACTTTGATAATGAGGGGCGGGGTCTGGCATCTGAATGCTCTGACAGAAGAGAGGCAAAGATTACCTCTGGGTTCTCTGAAGCAGGGGGAGGGGAAGCGGATCCTGCCATTGCAGGCCCGCGGAGAACGACAGGAAGGGCAAACCGTCAGGCGGCCGTGGCCCCGAAGGTGGGGTCCGCGCTGAGCGATGAGGTCAAGGAAGCAGCAGAGGCCCGACCAGGCAGAGCCTGGGGGCGAGGGCAGAGGCACGAGGGTGATCGATCAGAGTTCGCAGTTCGCCAATCCCGCGTAGTGAGCTTCCGATTAATCGCATTCAAAAATATATTTTAAATAACAAAAAATATTGAAATTCTATTGCCATATTTTAGTATTTCTTTGTGAAAAAGACAATTTAGTTTATAAGTTAGAGCATGCTTTTATTTTTTATATTTTATTGAAATATTGCATTTATATTCTAACCATTTATAAATATACAAATTTATGTAATTCAAGCGTTTATGGTATAAATAAAAAAACAGCACACACGTATCACACAAAATTTAAAATTTAAAATATATATGATATAAATAAAACACACATACTAAATAACAACAAAATTAATATATATATATATATATATATATATATATATAATTGAAATATCACTTTTCATATATATATTTTTAAAAATAATAAATGTTTTAAAGATTAAAATATTTTTTAATTTATATATGTTCCTTATATATTCAATTTTTGTATTTTATTAGAGTATCACATTTTCATTGTAATAGTTTATAAATATATATAAAAATATTGGAATATTACATTTTTATTATAGCTTTTTATAAATTTAAGTAAGTATATATATATATATTCAAAAATGATAAATGACAATACAATGTAAAGATTAAAGTATTTTTTAATTTTTATATATATAATATTTATCTTATTGAAATATTACTCTTCTATTATAATTGTTATAAATATATAAAATTATATAATTAAAGTGTGTATGGTATAAAAAATATATATATAAACAAACGAAAATAAAAATATTATTTTAAAAAGTCTTAAATTAAGAAGACAACTCCCAACGCCCTTCCAAAATTAACTTCATCCGTATTGATTTTTTCCTCACTGTCAAGTTTGACATTTAGAAACAATAGAGCAAGTAACTTGAAGTGAGTAGGTTTTAGCTTTTATTGTTTTTTTATTATTATTTTACTAAGAATTTCTTTGAATTCTGTGTAATTTCATAATGAACTTGCTTGAATTTCAATAAAAATTTTAGACAAATTTCATAAAATTATTTGTGTTTGGATTGTTCCTTTTATACTCAATTTCATTGATTAAATTCACCCAAAAAAAATAATCAATTTCATTTGTTGAACCTAGTGACATAAATTATATATATCTTATTAAATATTTATTTATTTTTATTGTAAAACATATTAAAGAAAAATACCACACACAATATTTATGTAATTAAATATGTAATAAATAATTTAACAAAATTAAAAATAACAATATTTATATATATAAAATTGTAAAATATATAAAAGTTAAAATAATGATGATTCATATTAACAACCATGATATTTCATAATTTTATATTAAAATTTAATTAATAAATATAAAAATTTAATTTTACAAATTTTTTTTTATCTATTTTTTTAAGGTCACAGCGAAGCTAGACACCAAATTGGTGTATGAGACCCCCTTGTTTATGGGACAAGGGACCCACCTTCGCGCAGCGATTTGACTGCTAAGTCTAGGAAGGCATACATAGTCTACCCCATTATGCCGACTCAAACTGTACATATAATATTTGCTATTCATATCTATTAAAAATTAAATTAAAATATGTGAAAAGAAAAATGTTATATATATAAAAATTATATAAAAATGTTTTATATATGTGAGAGAAAAATGTTATATATATCTAGCTATATATAATAAAATTTAAAATTAAAATATTTTTATATATAAAGATGCTGAAATTATGTGTAATATAAAAAAGATTTATAGAGTGTCGAGATAAATTAGATGTTTGATGCGGGGTCCCCTGTCACGCGCTAAGACGTTCAGCGTCCGTTCAGGCCACTGATGTCTTTTCCTACGGCATTGTCATGATTATGTCAAAGTCTTCCTTCATAAAGATTCCTCGTTGGAACCTCACAAAGCCGAGCAAGAAAGGTCCCTCACTAGGTTACTGATGGCTATGGAGGCGGCAACTTCAGCATCCGCGGAGGATTATAATGGGTACGCCTCCATGTCCCATGCGCTCTTTCTGTTTCGTTTCATTATTCCACTTTCATGGCTACCTGCCTCCCATGATTATCGATGGTACTTACTTAATTTCGGAATCATCTCGATTGAACTGAATTGAATCTAATCCAATCAATGTAATGTGTTTGTTTGAAGATCGGATCAGGAAAAATGGTGGACAGAGAATACAGTGGCTGTGGTGGCCGGATCGAGCAGGGGTATTGGCTTGGAGACTGTTCGTCATCTGGCAAAACAGGGTCTCACTGTTATTCTGACTGCCCGTAACAATGCCCAGGGCTTGGCCATTGCAAAATCTATTGTTGATGAAGGATACCCAAATGTTCATTTCCACCAGCTGGATGTGCAGAGCGATCAAAGTGTTTTGCTGTTGGCCGATTGGATAAAAAACAAATTCGGCGGCATCGATATTCTGGTACCCTTCAACCCCAATTACAGAGTAGACATTGAAGAGAGCATTAAGTATATGGACCATGTGATTGATAGTATTTATGATTTGTTCTGCAAATTTACTGGAAAGCAGATTAATAATTTTGGAGTGATGGGAGCGAAAATAGACTGGGATTTATGGGATATTCGGGGCATCGTTCGCCTAGTGTACCAATCAGTAAGTTCTTCATTACTAATTTTGTTGATTTATCTGAGAGAAATGAGGTGTTCTGCCAGCTGGGAGGGGATGCTCTTAACGTTCTGATTATTCTCATTAGAAAAGGGCGAAAGGTTAAGTAGGATGATTCATTTTAACCTTCGGATAAATGTTTTATATTTTGATGGTCTTTATAATCTAGACTTGAAACAAATTAAGTATGGATTTAAAAGATTTTCAAAAGTTTTAGATTCTTTGAGAAGTTAATAGATTATAGGCTTACACTTAAAAATAAATTCAATTTACTATAGATGTAAAGAATTTTCAAATGTTTTGGATCACATTTAAGAGTTGAAATGATTATAGATTTAAGGACTTCCCATAAGTTTAGGTCCGAATTTGGGAATATAATATAGATTATTATAACCTCGATTTACCTTGATCCTGTTTTTCAAAAAGTTTTAGAATCTTATGAGGTTTAATGGGGATTGTAATTTATCACATTGCTGCATATTTTATCTACGTGCAGGCCAACAGATCTTTCACAGAAGGTTTCATTGAAGATTACAATACTGCAAAGGAATGCGTTGATATAAATTACGTTGGTGCCAAGAGAATGGTGAAAGCCTTGCTTCCTCTGTTGAAGCCATCATCCTCTCGATCCAGAATTGTGAATGTCTCATCAGCTGGGGGATTGCTTCAGGTTAAGTACTTTTATATAAAAACTTCATAGCTATCTCTGCTTCGGTTCGAATGAATTCACTAGGACGTATTTTGTATTGAGTCGATTATATTTTTTTTCAGAAGTAAACAACAACCCTGGTTTATATAATGTACCAGTATATTTTTCAGCAAAATATGCTTCTATGTAAGCTGGCTTACATATTGACAATAGATCTCCCAAAAAGAATCTAGTGAAGAAAAATATATGCATAGAAACAGAAAGTCATCATATACAGCTGGAACTCCCAACAAACTTCAAAATGCATACCTTGACAGTTTTATCAGAAAGCAGATTTCCAACGGAACAACACTCGACCCAAAGAGGCAAGTAAAGAAACAAAAGCTAGGGGAGGGGATAGAGCCCTCATCTCTCGTTATGTCATTCTCTAAGTGAATGTAGTGCATATGACCAGCATCGCTCGAGAGGCTTTTCTTGGACAGAGTATCTGCAATCAAATTAGGCTATCTATAGATGTGCTGAAAAGTGATCAGAGAGAAGGACCGCCTGAATAGTTGTATCTGAGATATCCTTCCATTGAGGTGAGGGGAAAAGTTTATATTAGCCGCCATCCCATCAATAAGGAACTTTGAGTCCCCATAAACATATAACGTATCAATCAATAATCTTCTAGAAAACCAAAGAAGCCCCCAAAAGGCCAGGACTTCTGCCCTCATATTTGTACCAGAGCCTCCGTTCCATGAGATATTGAATTGTCGACTATGATCCACTCTTAGCCGCACACCACAACCACAATATCCTCTCTGAGCAGTTCCGTCAAAAAACCCAGCCAAGAATTGTATGGGATGAGGGTTGTACCTGTGCGAAAGGTCCTTGTCTTTCTCAGAGAGATAATTTATTGTCTGCACCCACTATATTATGTTGTGAACAATTTTTTGTAAGTTAATCTGCAGCCCCTCAAAAATATGACCATTCCTGGTCCTCCATATTTCCCAGAAAGTAAAAAGAGGCGTCACTTGAAATTTCCCTCCACGCTCGATCTACCAACGCAAACATTGTTCAATATTCAGAAATCTCCCGCAATGAATCTACCATCAAGGGTCCATCGATGAGCCTAACTATTGAGCTTATAACGAATTTTATCTAAAGGCCATAGCCAATTTGCACTTATAACGAATTTTGTCTAAAGGCCATAGCCAATTTGCACTCTTGTAGTTATTCGGATTGAATCTAAAACCAAGGTAAGTGAAACCATCACAGAAGGGTTGAGAACGATAATTAAAAATTTGAATGATACTATTAATCTCTCGATGTTCACCAAAAGAGTTCATAATGTAGGATTTGTCCTCGTTCGCCAACATACCCGAGGCCTCTCCAAAACGCTTCAGAATACAGTGAAGCACCATCCATTGAGTCCTGGACACCATCCCAAAGGTGAGGATGTCGTCTACAAAATAATTGTGTGTGATATCAATACCGT
This sequence comes from Pinus tabuliformis, assembly GCA_031772625.1. NCBI lineage: Eukaryota > Viridiplantae > Streptophyta > Pinopsida > Pinales > Pinaceae > Pinus > Pinus tabuliformis. The sequence goes on along the minus strand of CM062810.1, from coordinate 170,777,443 downwards.
TGCCCAATCGGATACCACTGAAAAGTCCCACTGATCGAGCCACATTAATCTTGAGGCTGAGGCTATCCATCACTAAGATAAGTGATAAATAATAGAGGTGAGAGGGAACAAACCTGCCATAGCCCCCCTCTGGGCTTTGAAAAAATTGGAAAGATACACATTGACCAGAATAGCAAAATGAACATTTGACAGACATGCCATAATCCATTCTATATTATATATTGCTAGTCCAATCTTCATCAGGATGAGGCCCAAGAAATCCCAGTCAACATAGTTGTATGCCTTCTTGAAGTCCACTTTCATAACCAAAGCCCACAGTTTCTTGGAGTGAATGGAATGTATAGTTTCTTGTGTTGTGGCCACAACATCATGGATCAATCGGTTGTGCAAGAAACCAAATTGTTCCCGATAAATGTAAACTGAGAGAGTACCCTTCAAGTGCTCCGCCCTAATTTTGGAAATGAGCTTGTATGAGATATTACAAAGAGAGATGGGTCTAAAATCAAGAAAAGTAGTGGTCACTGAAATTTTCGGGATTAGGGCTATAAAGGAGGAATTTATGGAGCTAGAGACATTACGAGAGATCATCAATTCCTCTACTAAGTTCACAAGATCCATACCCATCAAGTCAAAAAAATGGAGGAAAAAGTCCACAGTCCAACCATCCAGGCTCGGACATTTGTCTTTAGCAATGGAATTCAATACCTGAAGTAGTTCATCAATAGTAATCAGTCGGTAAAGTGCTTCATTTTTTTCCTCGTTGAACATGAGGGGGTAATCCATCATACCCCATATTTGATCATCAATATTGACTCCCTGACAAGCTTGGAAGAAAGTCTTGAAATATTGAACTGCTTCCTTTTGAATATCCTCAGTAGAGTACACCATTTCCCCATTCCTCCCCTGAATCTGCCAGATAGTGTTAATATTCTTCCTATGATTAGCATATTTATGAAAATATTTAGTGTTCCTGTCTCCCTCCCGAAGCTAGAGTGTTCTGCTCTTCAACTGCCAAGTAGTCTCTTGTATTTGGAGGATATGTCTCTTCCTGTTTTCCAGAAGTTTGAGAGTCTATCCAACATTTGATCCGAAGGGTCCCCCTGATCCATAATGTGTCTCAGATCTGCAATATCTTGAATGATATCCTTTAGTTCCAGGGAAAGAGCCTTTTTTTTCCTTTCCCAAGTTCTGACTTGGCTCTTGAGAATTTGTAGTTTCTTCTGAGAAATAACTCATTGGGGAAAGATCATTCTCTTGCTCATATGATTTCCAAAACTTATTAACCAGCACATTGAATTCCTCATTCTCCAACCTGTTAATCTAGGTTGTCATTGATGTCAATATAGCAGTGTTTGTGATGGCAAATTCTTTGATACATGATTGCCCATTGATGCCCATTGATCATAATGCTCATAGTGATGAAAGTTGATATATGATGATATGATGAGATGGAGGACCCAAGTGGATTGAATATATATATATATATATATATATACAGATAGAATAGAAGCAGTAGATCCGTGAAGTCACAGCAACAACAACTATCAGAAGAGCGGGGGTAAGAGTGTACGGATGTTTTGATTGTGGCTGAAGGCCCGCGCTAAATCTTAGTCGTCGATCTCATTTTCAAACGCTTACGTCACAGTCAACAGCGGGGGTTAGGCCTGTTTTTAACCCGTGTGCTAGTTGAAGACCTGCAGGTCATAGATCTGATGACCTCGTATATCCAATGGATATCGGGTCATAAAGTGATCGGACGTTGATCTCAAAACAAACCCGAACTTTTATAGATCAAGGATTTATAATCCTTATTGGCTCCGTAAGGGCGGTTAAGCGTCCCGCAAGCTCCCCCGCTGATATCATTGTGAACCATTGGATCCAGCACGCCTTGATCAAACGGTGGAGGATCAGTGATTGGGTTTGTTGATCGGGTGGATCAACAACTATCAGATTAATGATGAGATCAATGGTGGAGAATTAATCCGATAAGACTTGGGACTGAGTGGACCCGAGAAGTTTATGGACACGGGTTTATTTTATTTGGGGTCCGGTCTTGTGCATTCAGGTGGGACCGACGTTCGTTGGGTTCTGTGTTAAAGCGCTGCTTGGTGATTGGTCGGGTTTTTGTTTAAAACCCACCAATGTAAACGCTTCTGATTTGTATTTATCGCATATCGCATGCGAGAGGAGTCTTAGGAATAACTCTGATTTTTCATGAAGTTGCGATTGCGATTAAAGGTGATGATGTGGCATGTGGGACCTCCATGTGGGTATAGCAGCTCTTATATGGTTTCCGTGAATAATCAAGTCTATGGATAAAAGACTCTCCGATATATATTTTTAATATACAAGTTGGCCTCCCTCCAATAGACGTGTCCTTTGGTCATTGGTGAAACTCGTATAAAAATGAGTTCAAATGCTTCAGTTCTGAGTATCTATCTCGGGCACAAAAATAGAGCATGAAGAAGTCCACAACTCATGAACTTGAAGAGATAGAGGAAGCCGAAGGAACAGTAGAAAGAAGGAAGTCGAAAGGTTCAACGGAAGAAAAAGGAAACCGAAAGGTTCAGCGGAAGAAGATGAAGCTGAAAGGTCCAGCGGAAGAAGATGAAGCCGAAGGTCTGGCAGACGCAGAAGGTGTAGTAGAAGTCGAAGGCTGAGTTAAGAAGGAAGCTGAAGACAGAGTGGGAGGAAAATCTTTTGACCTGATTCATCTTGAAAGATAGGGTCAGAGCCCTTGGGGTTGATGCCTCAGAATTGGAAGGATTGGTGTCCTTGGAGTTGGTTCTCCTAAATCCAAGGTTGGTGCCTTGATAAGATAGGGTCAAAGCCTTAGAGGTCGGAGCCTCATCAAAACCAAGTTGGAGCTTGGAACACATTTATATTGTATTTATTATTTTATTCAATAAAATTATACTTATACATTTCTCTATTTAAATTGTGAAGAATTAAACTGGTAATAATAACAATTGAAAGAAAATACTGATTCACCCCCCTCTCAGTATTTCCAACACAACCATGTTCTGTTGAATTTAAAAGGGATTCCCAAACGAATATGCTCCGCTCTCCATTGAAGGACAATAAGCAGATGATAGAACATAGGTCCTCACAATCTAAGATTTCAAATTTCTCAAAATGATCCAGGTGGATATTGGTGGCCACCTGCCAATTCCATTTGGACCCCCACCATTGTTTCTTTCAGTTTTTCAATTTCTTTAATTGTAGCACAGTTTACTATTTTTAGTAGTTTTTCGGGTCCTGAACTTCCAAAGCCGTTTTGAGGCCCTAAACGACGTTTTTTGGGAAAACTGGGAGCAACATGGATACAAGAACCGATGCTACTCTTCCCAAAGTTGTAATCCTCAGATAGATCTTTCTAACGAGGTATTGTGCGTGTCAAATGGAGATCATATGCCAAAGTTACGACCCCGGGAAGTTGATGTACCAATTTACCCAAAACGGGGCCCATGGTTTGGCGCTTCATCTCCTAGGGTTAGGTTTTTTGATGTTTAGGGTTTTCCATTTTTTCTCAACAATAAATAGGCCTTCGAGCCTCATTGTAAGATAGTTCAGTGGCATGTAGCGGCCACATCTCTTCTCAGAGATAAGCTACCATCGCCCTAGTTAGTTTATTTCCATTTCTGTTTGTAAGCATATTTCAGTATTTTACAGTGATGAAATGAAGTATTGTTTCTGCTGCATCTCTATGTGTATGGTTATATCTGTAATTTGTTGCGTTCCTGTTTAAAAACGGATCAGTGGTATCAAAGGGGTCTGCTCTTTCTCTTTCTTTGCATGTCCCCAATGAGGTCGGGATATAAGGAGTTAGGGCTTGAACTGGTCGAACCTTTGCAAGTCCAGCCTCGCAAATCCCGATGGCCTCCCATGGCGGATGAAAAGAAAGACGATGGGGCAAGAGGTCCTATCAAAATCTTGCTCGAAGAGGCCCTCAGGCGACAAAGGAACGCGATGATGGACAACTTTGCCCAGATCCTTCAGCGGCTACCCAGGGGCGACACATCTACTTCCAGTAGCTACTTTGGATCGCCACACCCTTTAAGGTACAAGTTAACTTTGACATTCCCATATTTGAGGGTCAGATAGATGTAGACGCCGTAGATAAATGATTAAATTTGCTAGAAGGGTATTTTTCTGTTCATGATTTTTCCGTTGGGAAAAGATTACTTTCGCTCTTCTCAAAGCCACCCCCCATGTCAAGGACTGGTGGGAAACCTACTATGAGCAGAAGGATGAAAGTATGACCTCATTGTTTTCAGCCGCACCCACTTGGAATTCATTCCGGGCCACCATCAAGGAGTAGTACTACCCTGTCGGAATCTATGAGGATCAATACATAAAGTGGGGCCACGCTGTGGCAGGGAAGGGACCAAGACGTGCTAAAGTTTACCAATATTTTCCATACCCTTCGCACAAAGTTGGGTATCAAGGATTTGAAATAACATTTGGTACTCAAATACCACGTCTGCCTGCACAGGTACATCCAGGACGAAATAGAATTCCTGAACATCTCCTCGCTCGGCATGACAAACCAATATGCTGTCAAGATCGAGCAAAAGTTTAAACAGAAGAAGCGAAACTTTGGATCTGCGAATCCGAAGCAAGGGAAAGGTGCCCCCAAACCGCAAAACAAAGGACAAAGCCAAAGCTACAAGCAAAGAACAATGCCGCGAAGTCGAAAAATGACACAGGAAAGTGGTGTGAGTTCCATAAGAGCTCCACTCACAACACAAGTGAGTGTTGGGCCAAGCGGTCACTGGTGGCCGAGCTAAAGGTTTCAGAATCAGATGCATGTTCTGATTTGAGTTAGAACCCGACAAGGGGAATGACAAAGGGACGCAGATTATCAATGCGGAGCCTAACTCCATCGTTGCCACCATGAAGATCCAGAAGGAGGAACCTGAAGATCCAGAGGAGGAGGAGCGCCTCTTCCACTCCCAGATGTGGGTAATGGGCTCCCCGCTACAGTTCATTGTCGACAACGGGAGCCAAAAGAACCTTATTTCGGCAAAGGTCGTGAAGTGGCTGGGCTTACCGACCATAGCACATCCACAACCGTACACCATCGGGTGGCTTCACCAAGAATGGGATCTTCGCATGAGCCAACAGTGTCGCATTCCATACAACATCAAGCCCTTCACAGATGAGGTATTGTGTGACGTTGCTCCCCTTGATGTTTGTGATGTATTATTAGGCCAACCATACTTGTGGAAGCGACATGCTGTGTATGAATCAAGGCCTCGTGCTGTTATTGTTACTTTGGAATAATTGTGCAAGATACCGGAGATAGCACTGCCTACCACCATCTCTTTGATTACTACAAAAAAAATGCAGTAAGCTCATTTCCAAAACCGGGAAATTTGTTTTCTTGATGATGCACCCTCAAGGAAAGAAGAAGACGGTGGTCACGACCTCCAGACGGGGCCCCTCCGCACGACAACCACAGATGGACAAGGTCGTGGAGGAGTCCGAGGACATCTTCAACTCCCTCGCAGGGGTTCCTCTGCACTGTCAGGTCAAGCACTTCATCAATCTGACCCCAGGTGTGTTGCTGCCTAATGGACCAACCTATCAGCGCTCCATTCTAGAGAATGATGAAATCAAGAGGCAGGTTTAAGAGCTGCTGCAGAAAGGTCACATCCGTCCGAGTTCATCACCCTATGGGAGCTCGATCGTGTTTGTATAGAAGAAGGATGGGACTTGGAGACTCTATATTGACTATCGGGTGTTGAACAAGATCATTGTTCGTAATAGGTACCTGATCCCATGGATTGATAACCTCCTGGACTAACTGCAGGGGGAAAAATATTTCAGCAAGATCGATTTGAAGTCAGGATATCACCAGGTACCAATCGAACCCTCCGATGTGTGGAAGACTGCCTTCAAAGCCAAGAAGGGTCTTTTCGAATGGTTGGTTATGCCTTTCGGGTTGATGAATGCTCTTGCAACCTTCATGAGGCTAATGGATGACATCTTGCAGCCATTCACCAACTCATTTTTAGTGGTATACTTGGATGACATTCTGATCTTCAGCCAGAGTTGGGAAGAGCACCTCCACCACATCCAACTGGTTCTCCAAACACTGCGGCAACACAAGTTATATGCCAATTTGGAGAAATGCACTTTTGGCTTGACCAAGTCATTCAGCCAAGATCCAAGTCATTCGGGATTGGTCATCTCCAACCACACTGACAGAGCTCCGCAGCGTTCTGGGTCTTGCCAACTTCTACCGTAGGTTCGTGTTGGGATTTTCTCATATCACTTGGCCCTTTAGTCAAGTCACTAAGGGAGGAGCAAAAGCAAAATTCTTTTGGTCTGAATCTCAACAGAAGGCATTCACAGAGTTGAAACATCGCCTTTGCTCGGCACCAGTGCTTGCATTACCCGACTTGCAATAACCATTTGAGGTCGAGACAGATGCCTTTGATTATGCTATTGGGGCAGTCCTTACTCAACACGGGCATCTAATGGCATATCACAGTGAGCCACTTTTAGACAGTCCGAAAATATTCCACTTATGACAAAGAGATGTATTCCATTGTGCAGGCCTGCCGATAATGGAAGCGTTACATTTTGGGGAAGGAAATGGTCATCCACACAGACCACCGGCCCCTGCAGTTCATACAGACCCAAGGGAAATTGCAGAATGATAGCCATCAGAAGTGGGCCACATACCTGCAATAGTTCCATTTGAATATCAAGTATAAGAAGGGCAGTGAACACCGATCATGGTGTTAACCACCGTGCTCAACTCTTGTGGGCACGAGACTTATGATTGGCCACTTCTCTACAAAAGCGACCCAGAATTCGGCCACACATACCAGAGACTCTTGGAGGGCTAGCATGTTCTAGATTTTCACCTCCAGGATGCCCTGTTATGCCACCTGAGTCACCTTTGTGTTCCTTCAAGCGAGCATGCCAAGATGATTTGGGAAGCACACTACAGTCGATCTGCTGAGCATTTCGGGGTCGAGAAAGCGATGGCAGTATTGTAGAAATATTTCTATTGGCCGAATCTTCGACAGGATGTCGGGAAGTTGATCCAGGTGGATATTGGTGGCCACCTGCCAATTCCACTTGGACCCCCACCATTGCTTCTTTCAGTTTTTCAGTGTCCTTAATTGTAGCACAGTTTACTATTTTTAGCAGTTTTTCGGGTCCTAAACTTCCGGAGCCGTTTTGAGGCCCCAAACGACATTTTTTGGAAATCTACCAGCCAGTGTTTGTGCGTCCAAAATTGTCTTTTTTGTCATAGTCCTTAGAGAGATCTTTCCAACGAGTTATCATGCGCGTCAAATGGAGATAATATGACCAAGTCACGATCCTGGGAAGTTGGCTGTCCAACTCACCCCAACAGGGCCCATAAACTCTTGTGGTTACATCTCCTCGGGTTAGGGTTTTGGTTGTTTAGGGTTTGCTCTTATTGTTCAATAATAAAAATGCCTTTGAGCCTCATTGTAACACAGTTCAGAGGCATGTAGCCGCCACATCTCTTCTCAGAGATAAGCTACCATTGCCCTAACTGGTTTATTTCCATTTTTGTTTGTAAGCATATTTCAGTATTTTACGTTAATGAAATGAAGTATTATTTCCACTGCATCTCTGTGTTTATGGTTATCTCTGTAATTTGTTGCATTCCTGTTTAAATCTGGATCAGAAGTACATCAGATCATGCACTACCTGCGCCATTACCAAATCGACCATCAAGAAGCAAGGCCTCTATACCCCGTTGCCTACCCCTAGTCGACCTTGGGAATCCATCTCCATGGATTACATGTCGGGCCTTCCTTCTACTAAGCATGGAAACGACTGTGTTTTTGTGGTCATTGACAGGTTCTCGAAGATGGCCTTTATGGCGGTTTGCAAGAAGAATATCATAGCAGAAGCTACTGCTAAACTCTTCTTTGAACGAGTGTGGGTACACTTTGGGATCCCATAGTCTATCATCTTAGATCGGGATGGCAGGTTCCTCAGTACATTTTGGTCCAGTCTCTGGTCGATGTTGGACACCAAGCTCACTAAGTCCACAACGTTCCATCCCCAAACTGATGGCCAGACATAGGTTGTCAATAGGATGATCGTACACATTCTACGCATGTACAACTCAAAGCATCCACGCACATGGGATGAGAGCCTCCCCTATGTTTAGCACAGCTATAACTGGGCTCTCCACAGCTCGACTGGCCATAGCGCTTTTCAGGTGGGCTTGGGATTCCAGCACTATGTCCCATTGATGTGGCCATGCCATTTGCAACTACTCAGGCAGATTCATCTCATGTCCAGTCCGAAACAGATAAGGCAAACAACTTCATTGAGCACATCCAACATATTCGCCAACAGGTCCACGACATTTTGGAGAAATCAAATGCCAAGTACAAGTAGCGACATGATCAACATCAGGTGCCACACAAGTTTCAGGTGGGCGACAAAGTCTGGTTGCATTTGCAAAAGGAACACCTTACCGGAGCCTATCAGAAACTTAGTCCACTCCGATGTGGTTTTTACACTATTACCAAGGCTGTGGGAGACAATGCATTTGAACTCAGCTTTCCCCCATTCCTTGGCCTGCACCCAGTGTTCAATGTGGACCGCCTTTGGCCATACTTTCCACCATTACTAGACACATCCGACATTGCAGAATAGTTCACACCCACAGAGTTAAATCCATATTGTATGGAACAAGCTGCAATTGATCGGATCATGGACACACAGATAAAGCACACTCCCACCAGAAGATCCAACTATATCGAGTTGTCAAAGCAGGCCAACTCCTTCACCAGGGCAAGTGGCTCACCAGGGACCAAGTTCAACAAAGGTTTCCTCCTCTCATGGAGGAACTCAACGCAATGGGGACCATTACTTCCTAAGGGGGGAGAAATGATATAGGTGGGTATTGGTGGCCACCCTCCAATTCCATTTGGACCCCCACCATTGTGTCTTTCAGTTTTTTAGTTTCCTTAATTGTAGCACAATTTACTATTTTAAGCAGTTTTTTGGGTCTTGAACTTCCGGAGTCGTTTTGAGGCCCTAAACGACGTTTTTTGGAAACTGTTAGCTTTGTTGCAGTTTGCAGCATTTGATGGATTAAATCAGGTCAAACAGTGCTGGTTTGTGTTGCAGAGGGTTGGCAGCTGTTTATTTTATCATTTCCCTTCATTTGCCTTATTCCTCTTACTCTGTTACTTCCGTTTCCTCATTCCTCATAAATTTCCCTTATTTCCCTTTAAACCCCTTTTACCCCTGTTTTTGCATCAAAACCCCTCATAAACCCTTTTCGGGCTTCCAGGCTCCTTTTTGTTTTAAAACCTTTTAAAGGCCCCGCATAAACCTTCATAATGGCTTCTTGGTGCTTTTTATTTATAATTCTAATATAACCCTCATAATTCGTTTTTAACCCGTTTAAAACCCATATAACCCATGTTGCAGTTATTCTCGGCGCTAAAGTTTAACTCTTATAACTCTGTGCGTAAAATATAATTCATAGCCCGGCGGGCCCGTACATGTCACACCACCCCGAGACATGTGCTTTAAATCCTGTCCGCCCGATCCTCCGCCCGTTGATCTAATGCCATTTGCAAGCCCTCGCCCTGTTAACTGCTCGTCCGTTAGGCAGCGGGAAAGTGGTTTCCCTGCCGTCTCGTCAAACATGCGTCTTCATATTATTGCATCGCACGTGCTTGTACTATTACCGCCATAACCCAAAAAGCGGTGCGGGGAAACCGCTTACCGCTCTTCCGATACGGTTCCCCGTGCGCTAACCGCCGATTATCTTAACCTCCCATCGACCGTCCGATCGTCCATCCTATGATTCGATGGCCTTCATTCATTCCGCTTCCCGCTTGTTTATATGTCTCCCGCTCGTTAACGATCGCACAACTCTCTCTCCTGATAGCCGTTTGATCTCTCCCGCCATGATCTAACGGCCCTCGATCCTCCTTTTCACCTACCCGCCCGATAGCTTCTCAGATCAAATCTTCACCGTTAATTCACCTGATCCGATGACCCAGATTCTTTTATCCACATATGTCTTTCGATGGCCTGTGCAGCCCGATCTCAGCGATCCATTTGAGCCATCTAGCGACCATCGTTCTTCCTCGGCTTTTCGTCCATTTTCAATGCATTCTTCAGTGTTTTTGGGCCTGTTCTGTGCACGCAAAGGAGAAAGCAAGCCATCAGCTTCTTGTACTCTGCGCTTTAAATTCTCAGCTACCTGCATTCAAGAACGGCACGGTCAAGGACGAGAAAGTACTGCCTTGAGCAGTTGAATTCATTCAGCAGTTATTGACATTTATTCATGAAACATTCCACCTGTTCAAAGAGTACACCAGAGCAACAGAAAGAGCCATTTTGTTCATTAAAAACATTTGGATTGTAGCAGAGGACCCATATCTAACTGTAAATGTGGTTGGTGGTCAGTTATGACCCCTCCACGCATAGGCTAGTTGATATTTTTTGTAAACAAACTCTATATATATTGAGAAAAACGATGTAATGAGATCGATGAGTGATTTTCTATTGTAAGCTTCAACTTCTAGAGACTGTAACTACTGTGTAACCTGCAGCTTCTGGTCTTCATTTCCAACTAATACAAGCTTCTTTTGTTGTTAATTGCTCACTTTCCACTTCTTCTTTGTTCCAGGCTGTGCTTGTATGCATTTTTCATTTACTCTTGATGTTTAGCAGTAGAGGGGCTGTCATCCCACCTCTCTGTTAGAATCTAGTTAGTATTATTGAATTTGTATGCAGGTTTCTATTGTTTTAATGCCAGAGAGCTGTCATCCTGTCTGTGTATTAGAGAATAGATTTACAGACCTCTTAGCTAGTTGCAGCTGGCCATCACAGGGTCCTGTGCATCTGCTAGTGTGATTAGCATTCTCCATCATCACATTTTCTTTAAAACTGTGAGTAATTGGTGGTTAAAAGCCTTGTAGTCTGGGGGTGTTCACCTATGTCTGGGGTCAATCACAATAGAAGTGGTTATCTGGCTTGAATATGTAGCATTTCTTTCACTTATCCACCATATTTCTAACATTTTTGTTGAGTTTGTAATGTTCCCGAGCATCATTGATATACAACCTAGGTGAGTTTCTTGGGGTGATAACATTAATTGGCGTCGTTGCCGGGGAGAGGAGAATTGAAGCTCAGCTTCCTTGGGAGAACGACACAGCTTCAAGTTTTGATGACAGACAAGGTTTGAACACAGTTTCTAGTTGTAATAATCTGTTTGGCGAGTCCATTGGAGGAAGACCGTCCTTTGGCGACTCCATATTGAAGTTTTGGCTCAGTTTGTGAGAAACACTTGAAGAAATCCTCAGAAGCTACCAGCTGAACCGGTGCCTAAACCTGAGAGGATTGTTAAATCGAAGAAAGCTTCACACAAAGGGGCACCAGGATCAAGTAAGCCTAAGAAGTCTCATTCTTCTCTGAAAGATACAGTTATTGCTGAAGATATACAGATTGAGGATTTGGAAATCAACATTGTTAATAAAGAAATAACTTCAGAGATTAGTTCAGCCCCTTTGTTAGTTGGTTCCCCGTTGAATTTAGATCCAAAGAAAATATACCATTCAGTCCAAAGCATCTCTTTATCTCTGCCATCCATCACATTACCTCTTACTGCTCCATCTGCTAGTATTCTTCCAAACATTCCAGTGATGGTAGCATAGCAAGCACCTACGAGGATATAAAGAATTGTAGCTGCCAGATATGGACCATTGGTATTGCTTGTGCCTTTAAATCCTATGCTTGTGGGAGAATATCAAAAATATATGCTTAAATTCACTGGTACAAAGGGAGTGACAGCAGAAGAACACCTAGAAACTTTTTACAGTTATGCTGATAATTTAGATATAAGTGAGAATGATGTGTGGATGAGAGTTTTTGTCCAGAGCCTTGATGGAGAGGCTAGGAAGTGGTTTAAAGAATTACTCCAGAGATCCATAACAAATATTGAAGCATTAGATGATGCATTTTTGAAACAATGGGGAGATAAAAAGGACTTGCTGTATTATCATACTGAGTTTGGTAATTTGAAGAGGGAAAATGGTGAATCAATACCTGACTTTAATAAAAGATTCAATTGAATGTATAGTAAGATACCAGTTGAGGTAAAGCCTACTCCTACCTCTGCCAAACTCACTTATGCCAATGCTTTTGACTCTGATTTCTGCCTGTTATTGAGAGAAAGGAGATGTGCTACGCTGGCAGACATGTAGGATGCAGCCCTAGAAGTTGAGTCTAATATCATGGTTGTAGAGAAACTAAAGAGTCAAGCTGACAGGAGGAGACAAAGAAATCAAGCTTCTACTTCCTCTGCATCATCTTCAGACCCCAAATTTGATAAAATGACTAAAATGATAGAGTCATTGGCTGTTGAGATTTCTAAGCTAAAGGTTGAGCAGAATGAGGAAAAAGAAATGGCAAAGAGGATCACTGATTTAACAGAAATACATCAGATTAGAGAACAACTGGTTGAAAAAGCTGCAGCACATCAGAAAAAGATCAAGGAAGCCTTCGACAAGAAGGCAAAATCAAATAATTTTCAGGTTGGTGACTTGGTTTCGAAGTGGGATGCATTGAAAGAGAAGAAAGGCAATCATGGGAAATTTGATGCTTTCTGGACAGGGTCTTTCATCATTTCACAAGTTCAAGGGAACAACACCTTCATACTGAAAAGTATGGGGGAAGACGCAGTTTTTGATGGCCCAGTTAATGGGCGATTTTTGAAAGTTTATGTGATTTAAGGTCTTTTGGCCTTAAAGGTTGTGAATATTTTGTTTTTATCAGTTTTGTGCAAGTACAATCGACTCCATGCCCAATGGAACACTAGGAATTTTGGCTAATTTGTTATCAGTTGGAAAGGCAGTGGTCTGCAGGTTCTTGAGACCTCACAGGGAGGATCTCATCCCCAAAAGGAGCCAGTGTTAGCTCTGCTACAGTTTGCAGCATTTGATGGATTGAATCAGGTCAAACAGTGCTGGTTTGTGTTGCAAAGGATTGGCAGCTGTTTATTTTATCATTTCCCTTCATTTGCCTAATTCCTTTTACTCCGTTGCTTCCGTTTCCTCATTCCTCATAAGTTTCCCTTATTTCCCTTTAAACCCTTTTTACCCCTGTTTTTGCATCAAAACCCCTCATAAACCCTTTTCGGGCTCCCGGGCTCCTTTTTGTTTTAAAACCTTTAAAAGCCCCGCATAAACCTTCATAATGGCTTCTCGGTGCTTTTTGTTTATAATTCTAATAAAACCCTCATAATCCGTTTATAACCCATTTAAAACCCATATACCCATGTTGCAGTTATTCCCGGCGCTAAAGTTTAACTCTTATAACACCGCGCGTATAATATAATTCATAACCCGGCGGGCCCATACATGTCACATCACCCCGAGACATGTGCGTTAAATCCTGTCCGCCCGATCCTCCGCCTGTTGATCTAACGCCATTCGCAAGCCCTCGCCCTGTTAACTGCTCGTCCGTTAGGCAGCGGGAAAAGTGGTTTCCCTGCCGTCCCGTCAGACACGCGTCTTTATATTATTGCATCGCACCCGCTTGTACTATTACTACCATAACTCGAAAAGCGGTGCGGGAAACCGCTTACCGCTCTTCCGGTACAGTTCCCCGTGCGCTAACCGCCGATTATCTTAACCTCCCATCGACCGTCCGATCGCCCATCCTATGATCCGACGGCCCTCATTCATTCCGCTTCCCGCTTGTTTATATGTCTCCCGCTCGTTAACGATCGCACAACTCTCTCTCCTGATAGCCATTCGATCTCTCCCGCCGCGATCTAACGGCCCTCGATCCTCCTTTTCACCTACCCGCTCGATAGCTTCTCAGATCAAATCTTCACCATTAATTCACCTGATCCGACGGCTCAGATTCTTTCATCCACATATGTCTTCCGATGGCCTGTGCAGCCCGATCTCAGCTGTCCATTTGAGCCATCTAGCGGCCATCATTCTTCCTTGGCTTTTCGTCCATTTTCAATGCATTCTTTAGTGTTTTTGGGCCTGTTCTGTGCATGCAAAGGAGAAAGCAAGCCATCAGCTTCCTGTACTCTGCGCTTTAAATTCTCAGCTACCTGCATTCAAGAACGGCACAGTCAAGGACGAGAAAGTACTGCCTCGAGCAGTTGAATTCATTCAACAGTTATTGAAATTTATTCATGAAACATTCCACCTGTTCAAAGAGTACACCAGAGCAACAGAAAGAGCCATTTTTTTCATTAAAAACATTCAGATTGTAGCAGAGGACCCATATCTAACTGTAAATGTGGTTGGTGGTCAATTATGACCCCTCCATGCATAGGCTAGCTGATATTTTTTGTAAACAAACTCTATATATACTGAGAAAAACGATGTAATGAGATTGATGAGTGATTTTCTGTTGTAAGCTTCAACTTCTGGAGACTGTAACTACTGTGTAACCTGCAGCTTCTGGTCTTCATTTCCAACTAATACAAGCTTCTTTTGTTGTTAATTGCTCATTTTCCACTTCTTCTTTGTTACAAGCTGTGCTTGTATGCATTTTTCATTTACTCTTGATGTTTAGCAGTAGAGGGGCTGTCATCCCACCTCTCTGTTAGAATCTAGTTAGTATTATTGAATTTGTATGCAGGTTTCTATTGTTTTAATGCCAGAGCGCTGTCATCCTGTCTGTGTATTAGAGAATAGATTCATAGACTTCTTAGCTAGTTGCAGCTAGCCATCACAGGGTCCAGTGCATCTGCTGGTGTGATTAGCATTTTCCATCATCACATTTTCTTTAAAACTGTGAGTAATTGGTGGTTAAAAGCCTTGTAGTCTGGGGGTGTTCACCCATGTCTGGGGTCAATCACAGTAGAAGTGGTTATCTGGCTTGAATATGCAACATTTCTTTCACTTATCCTCCATATTTACAACATTTTTGTTGAGTTTGTAATGTTCCCAAGCATCATTGATATACAACCTAGGTGAGTTTCTTGGGGTTATAACAGGAACACTGGGAGCAATATGGGTCCAAAAGCTAATGTTTCTTTTTCCAAAGT
Organism: Pinus tabuliformis; assembly: GCA_031772625.1. Classification (NCBI taxonomy): domain Eukaryota; kingdom Viridiplantae; phylum Streptophyta; class Pinopsida; order Pinales; family Pinaceae; genus Pinus; species Pinus tabuliformis. The sequence goes on along the minus strand of CM062810.1, from coordinate 170,762,400 downwards.
TGTAATCCTCAGATAGATCTTTCTAACGAGGTATTGTATGCGTCAAACGAAGATCATATGCCAAAGTTACGACCTCGGGAAGTTGATGTACCAATTTACCCAAAACGGGGCCCATAGTTTGGTGCTTCATCTCCTAGGGTTAGGTTTTTGGATGTTTAGGGTTTTCCAACAATAAATAGGCCTTCGAGTCTCATTGTAAGACAGTTTAAAGGCATGTAGCCGCCACATCTCTTCTCAGAGATAAGCTACCATCGCTTTAGCTAGTTTATTTCCATTTCTGTTTGTAAGCATATTTCAGTTTTTTACAGTAATGAAATGAAGTATTATTTTTGCTGCAGCTCTGTATGTATGGTTATATCTATAATTTGTTGTGCTCCTGTTTAAATTCGATCATCAGGGAAAGATCATTCTCTTGCTCATATGATTTCCAAAACTTATTAACCAGCCCATTGAATTCCTCATCCTCCAACCATGTTCTGTTGAATTTAAAAGGAATTCCCAAACGGATATGCTCCGTCCTCCATTGAAGGACAATAAATAGATGATAGAACATAGGTCCTCACAATCTAGGATTTCAAATTTCCCAAACTCTCCACGAGGTTAGGTCCTCACAATCTAGGATTTCAAATTTCCCAAACTCTCCACGAGGTTCTCATGAACCAAGCACTGATCCAGTGTTTTCCCAATATGGTCATCCCCCGATCTACCATTGTGCCAAGTAGGGGACAATGGGAAAGGCCGAATATCCGTTAGATGATTGGAGTAAAAAAGGAACTGTAGACAATAGGCCATTTGATCTCTTCTACAATGGGCCCTCCAAAATTCCTCCTTGAACAATGCTAGCATTGTAGTTAACAACCATAATCAAGGATCCAATCTTAAGAACATCACAATCCTCCATACACTTCGAAAAAGTTTCCCTATCTTTATATGGAGCATATAAATTAAGAAAATATATCCTTCCTTAAACACCTCGAATATGCTCTATCAATAATATACTAGCAAAAAATTTATATTCACTTAGAGTGGCCCATATGGGATCCTAGAGTGTAGTTGTGCCTCCCGAAAGACCACAGGAGTCGAAAACTACCATGTACCAATCAAGGAATATATTGCGGAAGTAAGAGGAACCCTTATCAGTTACAAGTAACAACCATGGTTTCTTGTAACAAAATCATGAAAGGGCGAATCGAGCCAAATAAATGTTTGAGGGATAAAAGTTTAGAGTGGTCCCCTGTTTGAAGTTCAGAGAGAGGCAGTTCATCATGAGGCCGACAAATCAGTAATGTCTACTTCAAGGGCCCGAGAGTATACAACAACAATGGGGATATCTCGAAGTTAAACAGTATCCAAAAAATGAAGTGACATGGTTGATGAACCAGGTTTAAGATGGCGAAAACCCCTCCCACAGTTTCTGCGAACATTGATGTTGTGAGCATAGTTGGGGTTGGTAGAACAGGGGGTTTTTGAGAAGCGAGCCTTTGTGGATGGATAAGGCTGCTAGGTCCATGGTCGGATTCACCATTAAAAAATCAATGTCACTACCAACAAAGTTGTGAGGGGATAGGTCCGAAGTCGGGCCCAGTAGGGGTGGGATATGGAGTAGGGGGAGAGGTGGGGATATGGAGCAGAGAGAGAAATCTAGAGGAGGAAGGACTATATGTAAAGGGGATTTAACAAGGTGATGCTGAGTTGAAGGGATATTCGAGGGACGAGAGCTCAATCGCAAAGACGAAGACCCTAGAGGAGGGGGATGAGGTGCAGGAACGGGGGGCAGAGTAACAGTGAGAGGCAACAGTGCACCCTCTATCTTCCTAAGAGAGGGGGCCTCAATCTCTCTGGGGACAACATTGGAGCTGGGAAAAGGCGAGGAGAAGTGGAGGGAGAATAAGAAGAATTGTCGAAAATGAAAGAAGATTTATCAGAGGAAAATTCAGTGCTTGTTGTCTGCAAAGGATCAGAATTGTCAACAGGTTGGCGACCACGTCTCAGACCACCACGCCACTGATAACCACTGCCATGAGAATGTCTTCGAGAGAAATTCTCGAGAAGATGTCGAGTATGGTGACAGAGGAGGCAACGAAAGGGGATGCACCAATAGTCGAGGCGTTGTCTATGCATGGTCTGTCCCCAGGCCAAATCAATTTGTCCGGAAGACCTCCAGTGAAACCCAATTCCACCAATATCCAAGCCACTCGTTTATTTCTAGCCCCAGGCTTTTAGGATCCACATAAATAAAATGCCATCTTCCCCAGGCTTTTAGGACCCACATTTTTAAGATCCACATAAATAAAATGACTGATGGCATTCCCAAATTAAGACAAAACTCTGCACATCCATTATTCCAAGGGTAATCCTTGGAGTTTTATCCATACAAAATTGTTCTTCGGCCTATCACGCATTGGATTGAAACACATACCATCTGTGCAATAGTAAGAAGCTCCACTTGCAGAGCCAAGGAATCTTCATTATCCACTCCAGATTCTCTTGGTGCAGAAAATGGAAATTGTACCAGGAATTCATAAGCCTGCCCACTTTCGGCGAATAACCTAAAAACATAAGTGCCCATTTAATCTGCACCCACTCCTACATATTTTGTTTTGGAAGGTCTGCGAAAAACCATCTACCAACGAGCACCCTCTTCTGTAAGCTGGTAACTGTATCCCACATCACATCGTAACCAAAGCTCAGTAATTTTGTTTCAGGAGACGGATTGATAGCCTTATCGCAGGTCTGCTTCCTAGTTCGACGACGTCCGTTGAGTTGCGAAAGGTTTGATTTCCGTAGCACCGCATGGAAGCCACTTGTCTGACATGCAGCGGATGGGAGGAAAGTCGAACGATCCAAAGGAACATGTGTCCCCTCAGATTTCCTATCACGGAAGTGTGCGCATTCAGCATCCAGAGTGGCTTGGATGAATGCCTCATGAGTGGAAACGTTAGCGTCCAAAGTAGCATAAAAAAATCAACCCTGCGGGCCATGTCCAAAAGTTAAATGCCAAGGCGGCAGCCAAATCAGCAGAAAAGTCCATGCTTGGGGATCCAAATAGAGTGATGCATGTATGTACAGTGGGTTGCGATTTTAGTTGGAGATTTTCAATGATTGCAGTGATGCGATTTCACACTTATTTCAACAGGTTATCCTTAAGAAATAACATATTTGAAACTTTTGAGCCTTTCATGGGCCATTTTAGACATTTTACTATATATCGAGGAAACTTTTCTCAATTGCAAAAAAAGTCAGTACTATGTTAGTAGGAGTATTAGACAACATTCATATTTAAATATATCACAGAAGAAATGTTATATTTTCAAAAATCCAATAAGATGTATCTGTTTGCCCTTGAATTCACCAAATTTATATAAACATAACATTCATTACAGGGATGATTGCTTCCTCTTTTGAAGCAATCATCCTCCGGATCCAGAATTGTGAATCTCATCAGCTGCGGGATTGCTTGAGGTTAAGTATTTTATGATAAAATCTCCATAGCTATCTCTGCTTGAAATTCGGCAAATTACTCTGAAAAGAGTTGTTGAAGAAAAGAAAGCATAGGATATATTTTCTGCAATGCTGAGTGAGAGAGATCTCACCTTTCAAAAGAAGAAAAGGCAAAGAAAGTAGAAGCAATAATGTTAGGCAACAACTTTTGGCAAAATGCTGATTTTTTTTAAAATTGTGTGTTCCAATTATTGAAGTCCTCCGCATGGTTGATAGTGACAAACCTTGTATGAGTTTTGTTTATGATGGGATGGACCATTGCAAGGAAGCCAGTACAAGTGCTTTCAATAATATTGAAGTTGATTACCAAGACATTTGGGAGCTAATTAATCAAAGATGGAAGATGATGCTCAATCTTTTGCATGTAACAAGAAGTTATTTGGACCCTAGATTATTCAGGGTATCAAGGCATCAAGATGAAGAAGTCATGAGTGGACTTTACGAGGCTATTGAAAGGCTAAATCCATATCTATCAGTTGCAGCTTTGATCAAATCACAATTTCGAGCATACAGGTTAGAAGAAGGGATATTTGGAACCAAGGCAGCAAAATATGATAGGACCAATAGTGCTCCAGCAGTTTGGTGGGTCTTAGAATTGCAAAAGTTTGTAATTTGTATCTTGAGCTAGGGAACAAGTGCACCATGTGAATGGAATTGGAGTGCCTTCGAGCATATTCATTCCAAGAAAAGAAATAAATTATTATATGGGAGATTGGAATATTTTGTTTATGGTCGTAGTAATCTGCAATTTGCTTTCAACAATGTGACAAAAGATTCAACCAATTCTTCTATTCCATGTTTCAAACCTGTTATGGATGGATCAAGAGATGAAGATGATTTTGATAGAGATAAAGCTAGTCCTACATACAGTCATGAATCTAATGATCATGCTTCTGGTGGTTTCACTGACCTTAGTGCTCTTGATGATATAGGGTTTTTTGATGTAACAAGTAAGACACAGAAACATCAGGAATAAAATTTGCATTCCAAATCCTTTAAACTTGTAAAACTCTTTGGAACATGTTTATGTTTTAATGTTATGTTTCTTGAACAATTTTTAACTTCAGAGAAAATGATGTGATTTTGATTTTGAAATGCGTATAATAATGTTAGTATGCAATTTTGAATTTTTGATGTTATGTTTCATGAAAAGGTTTTAAGTTTTAATAAAAGAAAATGTTTTTGATTTTGAAATATGTGTATAATCATATTAGTGTGCAATTTGGAAATTTTTTTTTTCTATCGTGACTGTGGTTACAAATTTATGGGTTTTTTATTTTATTTTATATATATATATTTTTAAATTTAATGACTAATTTTATTTCAAAAAAATTCATGGTCAAACTTAAAAATCGTCAATGTCGAATTTGAACTCGAACCAGGTGACTTAACACATATATATATATATATTTCAGAGAGAAAATCAACATATATTATATTAAGAAAATATAATGAGCAGATATATACATATATACATGTTATATTTTCAAAAAGTATGTGTATTTGTCCTTGAATTCACCAAATTCATATAAACGTAACGCTCGTTACAAGGGTGTCTACTTTTGCCCTCTAATCCATAACGATACGATCCCTGATCCTCTCCTAACTGCGCCTGGGGTTCCATAATGATCACTGATCCTGGATTAATCTATAATAATCACTAATTCTGCATGTAATTTATAACGATCTTTAATTCTTAACAAATTAGCTTTCTCCTTATAGGGTACGAGGAGAAAGCTACTCCTAATTAGTGATCATTATGAAATATCTGAGGTAGTCAAGAGAAAATGATTCTCCAGAGTCTCCTAGTTTAAAGTGTTGGCGTTATCCAACTTTGAATTTTAAAAAATATTTTTTTTATTCTTTGTGCATAATTATAATTATGATTTTTTAATTTATAACATGTTTATAAATTTATAAATGATTATAATTTATAAATGATTTATTATAAATACAAGAGTTAAAATATATTACTAAGGGAATAAATAAAAATTTGAATATATTTAGATATAAATAATTTAAAAAATAACAAATTGACAATTGTGATATTTCTAGATAATATAAATATTTATGTTGTTGTTGTTTATTATTTTTAATTATAAAACTATTTCTTGAATCTAGTTATTCAAAGTGAATTTAGCAGTTATTGGTAAATAATGTTTTACTTGTTAAGTAGTTTTGAGAGACAATTATGAGAGACAGTTATCTGTCTCTCTGTCTCTAACTAAATTCCTGAGGATTTAGCCAAGAAAGATCAAGATGATAGGGGTATCTAAGATCAAAGAAAAAGAGTGAGCAAGAAGGAAAAAAATAGAAAGAAAGAGGAACTGCGCTGAGACGTCAGACAGTTTGCCGTAGCTATGTCTGGTTAGAACCAGATAGTTGTGAAATCATGGATTCTCGTAGTAAGAGAAGGAGGTTCCTGTGATCAGGAACAGCTCGGGGGGAGACTTACTGATATAGTAGTCTCAAGGTTGGGAGGAAAAAGTAACTAGCAGGTTTAGTCGCAAACCAATCTGGTAAACAACATGAACCAAATAAGTGAGAAATTTCATTATGATAGTAATCTGATATAAATCTTTATATAGGCATGCCTGTTAATTGCTATTTAGAGAGGAGATGGTTGATTCGAGAAATTTATACAAACAGTCTATAAGTAATCTTTTTACATTTATGGATGAGTGGTATGATAGAAATCTGGTATAATTCTTTAAATAAGCTATCCCTGTTAGTTATTATTTGTATGGTAGAAAGGAGCGAGTTAACTCAAGATAGATATAGGAATAGTCCATGAGTAATTTTACGATTCTAGATGAGTGGTAGATTAACTCTTGTGCTAAATGTATAGCCAAACCAGTAGACAAGCGATAAAGAATCTACCAGAATCTAGGCATGTGTATTTACTTCTTGACAATAGAACAAAAAATATAGGAAAAGATTACTGTCGAATCTCCACAGACTTCATAATTACTTATAAATATTCAATAAGCAGTATGCCAAAACCTCTTATTAAGTGAGAGCAAAACCTTGAGCCCAAGGGTGGAAAAGAAGGAAAACAAATATTTATACAGGTATACATGATCGATTAAACATTCGGAGTGTATACAAAACTAGAAGGCAATTAAGGAAGCATACCTGCCAAAAATTAACTATGAACGTTGGAAAAACTTTAGAACAGACTAGCCCAGAACTTAGAGTCCGCGACAGTGATACCAATCACTTATTCTTCACTCAAGTTTTAACACAACCCTTACCCTCGTGGCCAGGACAGAAACAATGTATCTTTACAAAACATAGTTGATGAGGGTCTCACAGTCTCTGCATGAGGCTAGTTCAAAACAAATCTACTTTCAAAATTCCTAAAGGATATGCTGAGGAAGTTACAGAGAAACAATATATTAAATCCAAAATTGATAAAATATTATAGTTAAATGAAATACAAGATTTATAGCTGGCCATAAATGTAATCTTGCAAGTTTGCAACTGTAGTGCAAGGCCGTCCCAAATCTCTAAACAAATAGAATCGCCCGGGTTACGGTCGTACAATTCCTTCAAATCCTTCAATTATGCAAATTGCATAAAGCCGTATGGGGTCGGCGATATTTACACAGTGAAAGATATTTATAAAAAGAAATAACTAACTGATAAGTTATCAGTTGCAGACTACGTCTTCCCCTGAAGACCGAAATGCATCAACAATAAGAAAAACCCTTAGAAAACTCTAAGCTAGTCTCAAATACTCGGTAATGAGCTGGGCAATCAACACTGCACATGGCGGGTCGAGTGAGGGCTTCCTCCAGCGCTATAACACCTGCGAAACCTCAATTGGGAGGAGTAGCACGAATTAAAATCTTGCATATCCAATTAATCACTGGGTATAAGCTGGAAACTGAACATAGTAAAGCATAGATAAATACTCTGAGTTACCTGTAAATAAGCCGCTTGTAAAAACCCCCTTCACAGCCAAATAATGAAGCCTGAAAACTTGTATCTCTGTCAGAAGAGCCATAGACAAACATAAAGGGCCATCATGTCGACAGAGAACAAAAATGGGCTCTAACAAAACCCCAGTAGCAAGCGGAAGACCATGGAATACCTGCGCGTGGAAAAACCATTGCAGAGTGGACTAAAACCCATCTCCGAGAGGAAGAAACAATGAATGGGTACCAAAACTACATCCGAGGCATAGAAACTCAAGTCTCGCATCCACCATCGGATCAACGCAACAGCTGGCGACCACAGATGTGGAGCAGAACACAAGGACGACGTCGGAGCTGGCCAACATTGAAGTCTCCAGAGGGGTGGGCTTATCACCTAGGCCATCACATTAGTTAGAATTAATTCAACACTAAAGAGGAGGAGTGATATAAATAAAATAGCAGTGGACTATTGTAATTAAGTACAATATTAAATGAAAATCCTGGCTCAAGCCAGATAGATTGTGTCATAATTAAAGTGGTATCGGTAATGGCGGGCAATTGATATATTTGAAATCCCGTCAATAATAAATTCCACTCAATCTTAGTCATGAGAAGCATATAGACATTAGGGTTGTAATGTTTGTTAAGGGCCCAGTCATAAAGAAATAATGCTTCAGAGAAATAACAAAGGTAATCAAGTGTTACAGTTCTATTAAAATCATAGCATAAATACATAACTATTCCATGTTTTCTATATAGTAAACTGTTCAAAATTTTTACTTATGCTCATTAATACTTGGATGTGTGACATATGGTATCAGAGCACTCAAGTTGCAAAACAGAGATCTCTGGAATAAGGAAAATAACAATATTGGTGATGTGCACAAATGAAGCAGGGAAGCAATCAGCATGAGGAGAACTGGAAATCCATCACACAGGACCGTAATGGGAACAGAACTAGCATCATTTCAAGAAGGCAATCCTGAGGTATGGGTGTAGTTGGGAGACGAGCCACAAAACACCAATACTGCTATCATAGAAACTATACAAGAATTAAAGGATGAGATGGCCCGACTACGAGAAGATAATGAAATATTGATGTAGGAGCAGGAAAAGATTATGAAGAGTCTATCCAATAGACATAATCATCAGCCACTAGTCCTGAGCCCTAAGCGCAGAAATATGACAGGGGAACAAGAGTTTCGAACTGAGAATGTGGAAATAAAAGGTGGCGAAGAGAATCATGAAGAAGAATCAGATAATGTGTCGGATCACAAGACATAGAAAAGACAAAAAATGGAACTTCAAGGGGAGTTTCAAAAAATAAAGCCTTCTCTTTTTGACGGTGAACATGAAGAGGCAACGGAAGCATGGCTCATCAATATGAACAAGTACTTCCAGCTATATGAGTATGATCAGAACCTAAAAGCTCGTTTGGCCATTTTCCAGCTACAAGGAAAAGCCACCCTGTGTTGGGAGGAAGTAAAAATAGTCCGCGGAGTAAATGAATAAAGTGTAACTTGGGAAAAATTTCAAAGATATTTTAAAGAAATGTATCTAACATAAAGATTTTATGACGAAAAAGAAAAAGAGTTTCATGATCTCCAACTAGGCCAATTGTCTATGGATGAGTTCATAACAAAGTTTACAACATTACTTCGTTATGTCCCTTACATACGCGAAGAAAAAGCAAAAGTACAACGATTTATCAGTAGTCTCCCATTGTTCATAAAAGAACGACTGGAGTTTGATAACCCAAAAACCATGGACGAAGTGATATGTAAGCCGCATATATGCTACCAACAAAACAAACCGAATGGAGATATATTTGAAATCCCGTCAATAATAAATTCCACTCAATCTTAGTCATGAGAAGCATATAGACATTAGGGTTGTAATGTTTGTTAAGGGCCCAGTCATAAAGAAATAATGCTTCAGAGAAATAACAAAGGTAATCAAGTGTTACAGTTCTATTAAAATCATAACATAAATACATAACTATTCCATGTTTTCTATATAGTAAACTGTTCAAAATTTTTACTTATGCTCATTAATACTTGGATGTGTGACATATGGTATCAGAGCGCTCAAGTTGCAAAACAGAGACCTCTGGAATAAGGAAAATAACAATATTGGTGATGTGCACAAATGAAGCAGGGAAGCAGTGAGCATGAGAACTGGAAATCCATCACACAGGACCGTAATGGGAACAGAACTAGCATCATTTCAAGAAGGCAATCCCGAGGTATGGGTGCAGTTGGGAGACGAGCCACAAAACACCAATACTGCTATCATAGAAACTATACAAGAATTAAAGGATGAGATGGCCCGACTACGAGAAGATAATGAAATATTGATGTAGGAGCAGGAAAATATTATGAAGAGTCTATCCAATAGACATAATCATCAGCCACTAGTCATGAGCCCTAAGCGCAGAAATATGACGGGGGAACAAGATTTTCGAACTGAGAATGTGGAAATAAAAGGTGGCGAAGAGAATCATGAAGAAGAATCAGATAATGTGTCGGATCACAAGACATAGAAAAGACAAAAATTGGAACTTCAAGGGGAGTTTCAAAAAATAAAGCCTTCTCTTTTTGACGGTGAACAGGAAGAGGCAACGGAAGCATGGCTCATCAATATGAACAAGTACTTCCAGCTATATGAGTATGATCAGAGCCTAAAAGCTCGTTTGGCCATTTTCCAGCTACAAGGAAAAGCCACCCTGTGTTGGGAGGAAGTAAAAATAATCCGCGGAGTAAATGAATAAAGTGTAACTTGGGAAAAATTTCAAAGATATTTTAAAGAAAAGTATCTAACATAAAGATTTTATGACGAAAAAGAAAAAGAGTTTCATGATCTCCAACTAGGCCAATTGTCTATGGATGAGTTCATAACAAAGTTTACAACATTACTTCGTTATGTCCCTTACATACGCGAAGAAAAAGCAAAAGTACAACGGTTTATCAGTAGTCTCCCATTGTTCATAAAAGAACGACTGGAGTTTGATAACCCAAAAACCATGGACGAAGTGATACGTAAGGCGCATATATGCTACCAGCAAAACAAACCGAATGGAGATATGGGAAAGAGATGGGCCGACAAAAAAGGAAGTAAATTTACTCCCAACCACAAGGGGAATAAGGGCATAGGCAATAAATGTTTGTATAAAGGTCAACCTAACCGGAATATGAGTAGAAATCAGCCCAGATTTAAAGTACCAGGTGAAAACAGGATGAATAAGCAATCCGGCAGAACTAAAGCAGAATTAACTAACAGACCACCTGTACAATGTTGGGGATGTGGAGGTTCGCATTATGACAAAAACTTCCCACATCTAAAGGCGCTGATCAGATCTCACAAATTCAAGAAGCATCTACTATGGGAGAAGTGGCTAAAAGCATTCCTAAAATTCGCGCTGCCCTTGAAGACCATCAGGTAGAATTTCAGCCAACCATGGTTGAATTCGAAGGTAAAGTTTTTGACCGAACCATATTTATTTTAATTGATCCTGGAGCTACCTTGAGTTATATTAGCCCCAAGATAGTGAAACAATATAAATTGCAAGCTGTTAAGTTTAAAAATCCTTGGTTAGTACAACTAGCCACAGGAGAAAAAAGAAGAGTTTTAGCCAAAGTCAGTAATTGCCCTCTAATGTTAGTTAATCAGTTTATCATGGTAGATCTGAATGTGTTATCCCTGGAGTCATACGACATCCTTATAGGTATGGATGGGTTGGAAAAACATTGGTTCCTTATTAACTGTAAAACCAAACCATTAATTACCGGGATGAGAAAGGAGAAAGACATGAAATTCAAGGTATTCAAAAACCTTTTCAATTAAGGCCTGTAACAGCCTCCAAATTAGCAAAGTGCATCAGAAAAGGCTGCCACGTTTATGCAATACAAGTAGGGTATGTTGACTTTAAAGACCAAACTATTTCATTAGAGAATATACCAACGGTACAAAATTTTCTGGATGTATTTCCTGAGGAAATCCTGGGCCTACCCCCAAAAAGGGACATAGATTTCACTATTGAGTTAATTTCGGGAGCTGCCCCAGTCTCTGAATCCCTTTACCGTATGAGCATACCAGAGCTAACATAATTAAAAATGCAGCTACAAGAGCTGTTAGATAAAAAAGTATATCCATCTCAGTGTGTCTCCTTGGGAAGCTCCAGTGGTTTTTGTTAAAAAGAAGGACAGAACCTTGCGGATGTGCATGGATTACCATTAGTTAAATAAGCTGGCCATTAAAAATAAATACCCCCTTCCTCGTATAGATGAGTTATTTGATCAGGTGAAGGGTGCAACCGTATTTTCAAAAATTGATCTTCGCTCGGGTTATCATCAGATCAGAATAAAAGAGGAAGATATAGCAAAAACTGTGTTCAGGACTCATTATGGACATTATGAGTTCGTAGTGCTGCCTTTTGGACTGACCAATGCCCCAACAACCTTCATGTGCCTCATGAACAATATATTTCATCAGTTCTTGGACAAGTTTGTGTTAATCTTTATAGATGATATACTGATCTACTCTCGAAGTATAGAAGAACATAAGGAGCATCTCCGTATTGTTCTGTAAGTCTTAAGAGAACACCAGCTATACGCTAAGTACAGTAAATGTGATTTCTTTAAGGAGCAAATCCAGTACTTGGGACACGTCATCATCGAAGATGGAATCATAGTGGACCCAGAGAAAATAAAGACTATCTTGGAGTGGCCGGTACCAAAAGGTGTAGCTGATATAAGATCGTTCATGGGTCTAGCCGGATATTATAGGCGATTTGTGGAAGGTTTTTATAAGGTGGCGTATCCTATTACCTCTCTATAAAAGAAAGGAAAAACCTTTAGGTGGACCTTTGATTGTTAAAGGAACTTTGATCATTTCAAACATTTACTTACCACCGCACCCATTTTGAGCATTGCTAATCCCAATAAAGAATATGTGGTTTGTACGGACGCCAACAAAGGTGTAGGGGGTGTATTAATGCAAGAAGGCAAGGTTGTAGCCTATGAATCAAGGAAGCTTAAATAATACGAAAAAAAGTATTCGGCCCACGATTAGCGCTGATAGCAGTTATCCATGCCTTAAAGATGTGGTGACATTACTTGATGGATAAGAAATTTTTGTTAATGACTGATCATCATAGTCTAACTACTTCAGACAACCCACTTTGAATGCTAGGTAAGCTCGTTTGGCTGACTTCTTAAGCGAATTTGATTTCGAAATCAAACATTTGAATGGAAAAGAGAACTGGGTTGTTGATGCCTTAAGTCGAAAGGTAAATTGTTTGTATGAGATTTCTTTCAGTGAATCACGAACTACTTTTTATGAGCAGATTCATGAAATAGCCATGCAAGATTTAGTGTATAAACATTTATGGCAGCAAGAAAATTTTTTGAATAGCCATGAACAACAATTAGGATACGAGGTAAATTCAAAAAAATTGCTAATTTATAGGAAAATGTTATATGTGCCTAACTAGAAACATCTTAAAAATTTAACTTTAGATGAAAATCATAAGATTCCTTATGCAGGCCACCCCAGATACCAGAAAATGATTTCTGCCTTTAGAAAGGAATTTTTCTGGCCTGGTCTGAAGGAGTTAGCAGAATATTTGGCCTGATGTCTGGAATGCCAGCGAGTAAAGGTGGAGCGCCAACACCCATTAGGATTACTCCACTTACTGCCTATTCCTGAATGGAAATGGGAAACCATATCCATTGACTTCATTACCGGACTACCTAAGTCTATAAGGAAAAATGACTCAATCATGGTGGTAGTGGACAAATTGAGCAAATACGTTCATTTCATACTTGTAAGTCAACTTATAAGGCGGTACAAATTGCTAACATCTTTATGCAAAACATTTTTAAATTACATGGAATACCCAAAATTATCATTTCCGACCGTGATGTGAAATTTACATCAACATTATGGAAAGCTCTTTTTGAAGGATTGGGCACACAACTACACTTCAACACTGCATATCATCCTCAAATGGATAGGCAGACAGAGCGAGTAAATCAAGTAGTAGAAGACATGTTGCGAACTTGTGTAATGCAACAACCATCTAAATGGGAGGACTACTTGCACTTGGTAGAGTTTGCCTATAATAATGGGTACCATACATCCTTATAGATGATTCCATTTGAAGCGTTGTATAGGCGTAAGTGCAGGACACCCTTGAGTTGGAGTGGTCCTGAGGACAAGTTGATGCTCAGACCAGATATGTTAGCAGAGTTGGAGGAAATGGTGAAAAAGGTACGTGCCAATTTGAAAACCTCTCAGGACTGGCAAAAGAACTTTGCTGATCGGAAGAGAAATTTTCGAGAATTCCAAGTGGGGGATCATGTTTTACATTCGGGTACGAGCTAATAAAAGCACCTTGTAATGGACCGGATGTGTTAAACTAGCACCCCGATTTTGTGGCCCTTTCTAAATTTTAGCTCGAACCGGACGAGTGGCCTATCAGCTTGCCATACCTAGCCATATTCGTGTGCACAATGTCTTTCATGTCTCTCTACTTAAGAAATACATTTATGACGCTAACCACATAATCAACTCGCAAGATATTCAGGTAAAGTATATAAGAAATATTTTCTTTTTTTTGAATTTAGATTTATTAAATAAGTTGGTTAATGATTTAAAGTGTTTTATTGCTATGTATAGGTCGAACTGGAAGGTGAGTTCTTGGTCGAGCTCCTGGTTATATTCGATCGGAGAGAAGTAACGCTGCGGAAACGAGTTATCACCCAGGTTAAAGTGCAATGGAAACACTATGGGCAGGAGGAGGCTACCTAGGAAGATGAGCAGGTTATGAAAGAAAACTTTCTGGATCTATTTTCAGAAGAAAAACATTGGGACGATGTTACATCTTTCGGGGGGGAAGATGTGATACTATTTTTAATTATAAAACTATTTCTTGAATCTAGTTATTCAGAAGTGAATTTAGCAATTATTGGTAAATATTGTTTTACTTGTTAAGTAGTTTTGAGACAGTTATCTGTCTCTAACTAAATTCTTGAGGATTTAGTCAAGAAATATCAAGAGGATAGGGGTATTTGAGATCAGAGAAAAAGAGTGAGCAAGAAGCAAAAGAACATAAAAAAAGAGGAACTGTGCTGAGACGTCAGACAATTTGCAGTAGCTATTTCTAGTTAGGACCAAATAGCTGTGACATCGTGGATTCTTGTAGTAAGAGAAGGAGGTTCCTGTGACTAGGAACAACTCGGGGGGAGACTTATGGATTTAGTAGTCTCAAGGTTGGGAGGAAAAGGTAACGAGCAGGTTTAGTCGCAGACAATCTGGTAAACAACATGACCAGATAAGTGAGAAATCTCATTATGATAGTAATCTGATATAAATATTTATATAGCCATACCTGTTAATTTCTATTTAGAGAGGAGATGGTTGATTCGAGAAATTTATACGAACAATCAATAAGTAATCTTTTTACATTCTGGATGAGTGGTATGATAGAAATCTGGCATAAATCTTTAAATAAGCTATGCATGTTAGTTATTATTTGTATGGTAGAAAGGAGCAGGTTAACTCAAGATAGATATACGAATAGTCCATGAGTAATTTTACAATTCTAGATGAGTGGTAGATTAACTACTTATGCTAAGTAAAATGTACAACAAAACTAGTAAACAAGTGATAAAGAATCTACCAGAATCTTGGCATGTGTATTTACTTCTTGACAACAGAACAAAACATTTAGGAAAAGATTATTGTCGAACCTCCACACAGACTTCATAATTACTTATAAATATTCAGGAAACAGTATGCCAAAAACTCTTATTAAGTAAGAGCAAAACCCTGAGCCCAAGGGTAGAAAAGAAGGAAAAAAAAATATTTATATAGGTATACATGATCGATAAAACATTCAGAGAGTATACAAAACCACAAGGCAATTAAGGAAGCAGGCCTGCAAAAAATTAACTATTAACGATGGAAAAACTTTAGAACAGACTAGCCCAGAACTTAGGGCCTGCGACAATGATACCAAGCACTTACTCTTCACTCAAGTTTTAACAAAACCCTTACCCTCGCGGGCTAGGACAGAAACAATGTATCTTTACAAAACACAGTTGACGAGGGTCTCACAGTCTCCACATGAGGCTAGTTCAAAACAAATCTACTTTCAAAACTCCTAAAGGATATGCTGAGGAAATTACGGAGAAACAATATATTAAATCCAAAATTGATAAAAGATTATAGTTAAATGAAATACACGATTTATAGTTGGCCATAAATGTAATCTTGCAACTGCAGTGCAAGGCCGTCCCAAATCTCCAAACAAACAGAATCGACCGGGTTACAGTCCTACGATTCCTTCAAATACTTCAATTATACAAATTGCATAAAGCCGTATGGGGTCGACGATATTTACACAGTGAAAGATATTTATAAAAAGAAATAACTAAATGATAAGTTATCAGTTGTAGACTAAGTCTTCCCCTGAAGACTGAAATGCATCAACAACAAGAAAAACCCTTAGAAAACTCTAAGCTAGTCTCAAATACCTGGTAATGAGCTGGGCAATCAACACTGCGCACGACGGGCCGAGTGAGGGCTTCCTCTAGCTCCTCCACCGAAAACTGTAACACCTGCAAAACCCCCATCCCAACTGGGAGGAGTAGCACGAATTAAAAACTTGCATATCAAATTAATAATTGGGTATAAGCTGGAAATTGAATATAGTAAAGCATAGATAAATACTCTGAGTTACCTATAAATAAGCCGCTTGTAAAACCCTCTTCACAGCCGAATAATGAAGCCTGAAAACCTGTATGTCTGTCAGAAGAGCCATAGACGAACAAAAAGGCCTATTATGTCAACAAAGAACAAAAACGGGCTCTAACAAAACCCCAGCAGCGAGCGGAATACCATGGAATACCTGTGCGTAGAAAAACCCTTGCAGAGCGGACTGAAACCCATCTTCGAGAGGAAGAAACAATGAATGGGTACCAAAACTACATCCGAGGCATCGAAACTCAAGTCTCGCATCCACCGTCGGATCAACGCAACAACTAGCGACCATAGATGTGGAGCAGAACTTGAGGACGACGTCAGAGCTGGCCAACATCGAAGTCTCCAGAGGGGTGGGCTTATCACATGGGTTGTCACATTAGCCGACATTAATTGAACACTAAAGAGGACGAGTGATATAAATAAAAATAACAGTGGACTGTTGTAATTAAGTACAATATTAAATGAAAATCCTGGCTCAAGCCGGATAGATTGTGTCATAATTAAAGTGGTATTGGTAATGGTGGGTTGTTGATATATTTGAAATCCCATCAATAATAAATTCCACTTTGTTGGGTGTGGAACCTGATTGTCTTCTTTATTTAGAGGTATCGCCACATTGGACCCCAGTTCGTAATGTGGCGGCAACGCTGCCCGTAAAATATACGCTACAGGGGAAACTGCAAAACAAATCCTTGGTATGAAAATAATTAGAAACATGAAGAATCACAAATTAACATTGTCTCAAAGTGAGTACATAGAAAAGGTCTTGAAAAGGTTTAAAATGCAGAATGCAAAACTAGTTAGTATACCTTTGGCTAGCCATTTCAAATTAAGTAAGGAGGAGTGTCCCAAGACTTAAGAAGAAATGGCTCATATGTCTAAAGTCCCATATGCATTAGAAGTTGGAAGCTTAATGTATGCAATGGTCTGCACAAGGTCTGATATTACACATGCAGTGGGAGTTGTAAGCAGGTACATGAACAATCCAGGAAAAGAACATTGGATGGCGGTGAAGTGGATTCTCAGGTATTTGAAGGGTACCACAAATCAAGCATTATGCTTTGGTGGTTCAAACATTGCTCTATAGGGATATGTTGATGCAGATATGGCGGGTGATAGAGATAATAGGAGGAGCACAACAGGGTATGTGTTCACTGTAGATGGAACAACTGTCAGTTGGGTCTTAAAACTGCAAAGTGTTGTTGCACTCTCAACAACGGAAACAGAGTTTGTTGCTGCTATAGAGGCTAGTAAAGAAATGATTTGGTTACAAAGGTTTCTGGATGAATTGGGTAAGACGCAGGAGTTGGGCAGGTTATACAGTGACAGCCAAAGTGCCATACATCTTGCAAAGAACTCTGCATTTCATTCCAAGACTAAACATATACAGCTCAAGTACCATTTCATACGGTCAACGTTGGAAGATGGATAATTGAAGCTGGAAAAGATATACACTAGCCAAAATCTTACAGATATGTTAACAAAAGTTGTAACCAGAGAAAAAATGAAAATCCGTTTGGTTTCAATTGGTCTTCAAGTATGATGAAGAAGATGAGAAACAACCAGGTCCAAAGTGGAGTCATTGTCCAACAAATGAAGTAGCGGTGGAGTTGCTATAATTAGTCTCCAAGTGGGAGATTGTTGGGTGTGGAGCCTGATTATCTTCTTTATTTAGAGGTATTGCCACATTGGACCCTAGTTCATGTTGCCACCCGTAAAATATACGTTGCGGAGGGGTCCACTGGGGGGGGGCGGGTTGCTAAAAATAGATGTAAAATTGCCTCGTAAAATGTTGTAATTTCGTAGTTAATTTGGGTTGTTCATTAGGCGGAGATCTGACAGTAGAAGTTATGTTTAATTTATGGTTTTTTTGCCCTAGAAGGCAACCCTTCGTTATATATGAAGGAATTGTATTGCATCTATGTAGATCTGTATTCTGAGTGAGAAAGAGAAAGGAGATTGTGTGAGAACGAAGAGAGAATTACAACGGATCTGTTGTAGGTTGTATCTCTTCAGTTTGTTAGATAATATAAAAGGAATGATTGACTGTTTCTTCGTGGACATAGCCCAAATTGGGTGAACCACGTATATGTGTTTCTCTTATTTTATGTGTTTTCTATGTTTGTATTTCTGCAATATATTTTATATGTTCTGTTGCTTTTTCTAACACACTTAGACTTAGTCTCCAAAAGCATATAAACATTAAGATTGTAATGTTTGTTAAGGGCCCAATCATAAATAAATAATGTTTCGAAGAAATAACAAAGGTAATCCAATGTTACAGTTATATTAAAATCATAGAATAAATACATAACTATTCCATGTTTTCTATATAGTAAATTGTTCAAAATTTTTACTTATTCTCATTAATACTGGATGTGTGACAACAATGATGAGAGTAAAAGAATAAAAAGTCCCGTGATAATGAAAAGTAAAGGATTCGAGAGGATTTTAAAGTTGTGTAGATATAAATGATTTTTTTTTTTTAATATGTTAATAATTTTTTTTTTCTTAAAATAAGAATAGATTTTTTCATAAGTTTTATAGTGAAATTTGATATGCTCAATTTTCAAAACATTATGGATGGAAAAAATTTGTTACTTCAGCCACATTAAAAAGTTTAAAGATGAAAATCGGTTGATCTTAAATTGTCTATCTTATATTTACATCTAACTTAATTTTTTAAATATTTGTCACTTACCCACATTTGTAATTTTTTAAATCAACAAAACTAAGATAATTTTGGAATACTTTTCTAACCTAATCCAAAAAATGGGTAATCTAACTTATAGATGAAATAATTTTTTTCATAAAAATTCACCAAAATTTGTGTGAATACAATTTCAAGATTTTTTATTGTTTAAAATATATTTTTGAATACAAAAATAAATTAGCACCTTAAAAACCTTTTAAAACACTCAAATTATACAAATTAAACAATTTAAACTCAACTTTTTAAAATTTTTATTGGATTAAAATTAACTGGAACACGGAAAAATGCATAAATGATTTTGGAATTGCTAAATACATGACTTTGGAATTACTAATTACAGAATGTGAAATTTTCAGAATCTGGAAAACGAGACTCTGAGAATGCAGCTCGATGATGTTGAGAACCTGAGCGAAGAAACGATAGATGGGTTTATCGACATGTATCTGAATGACGAGAAATCGGGAGAGATTGAGGGCAAGGGTTGGCCACCTCGTCTGACAGCATACATGGTATCCAAGATAGCCCTCAATGCCTACACTAGGCTTCTGGCCAGAGATCTTCAAAAGGTGTATGTGAACTGCTTGCATCCTGGAACCCTTGTCAAAACTGATATGACGGGACAGGAAGGAGATATGTCGGCAGCAGAAGGCGCGGCTTATGTAGCGAGGGTTGCCCTTCTCCCTCCGGGAGGACCTTCGGGCCACTTTTTTAACAAGCAAAAGCTTTTTGCTTCATTCTAGTTTGAAGTAGGGAGCCATGGCCTCTGTATTCAGTGTACATAGTGAATGGAAAATAAATCCATGAGGAACTTTCAGTGATATTTATGGGCAGGTTTTACGTTAAAAATAAATAAATTATTTAGCAATTATGTAAGAAGAATTTAAATTTTTATTATAAAGTAGTTAATAAATATATATATATATTTATTTTGAGGTATAGTTTTTAGAATTTTAATTTAATTATTAGTAATTATTAAATGGGTCGTAGAAATTTAGTTTTCACTTAATATTTATGGAATATTTTTTAATAGTAATAAGAGATAGAGGGTTGATATTTGTTTAAACTGGTTTTTTTGACTATATAAATGGATTCAACACCCTTTAAAACTTTTATGACACTTCTATTGTGTATGGGTTAACCATCGGGCTTGTAATTTCAATAAATTCTTGTAAACCGGAAAAGTCCAGGTGTTACTCATCAAGCTTGTAATTTCAATAAATTACTGCCTGATTTTAGAGAAATTAGACCAGAAAAACTCATTGGAAAAACCTCCAAAAAATCTCACTAAAAACAACTCGATTATAGTAAAAATATGTATTTTTGGCTTTCCACAAATGTCAAATTTAATTTCCATTCAATTTTAATTTATGGCACTAAATTTTTATTACTTATTATTAATTTACTATATAAGAACTAGTCTTTTTAATATATATAAGTTTAACTCATATATTATTTTTTATAAATAATAATAATGATGTTAATTTTTATGATCCTTTAAATCTTAGTTTGGAAACGTGAGGTTTCGTTGAAAAAAAAAAAAAAAATCTAGTCTAGAATTTAGTGTGTGCAATTCATCACTTCAGTTTTAACAATAGGCACGTTTGGTATGATTTTTTTTATTTGCAATGAAACATCTATAGGTGGAAGCACATTCAACATTGAAACTTGAGTGCAACCACATATGTAAGTCCAAAAATGATATGCTTAAATTTCTGAGCAAATTAGAGATGTATATACCTCATCGAATCCTTTTTTAACACAACAGGCGTAAAAAATAGCGGCTTCACGCGTTAAAGTAGATGGGAAGGAATATCCTGAAATATGATAATCAGGGGAGAAGTCAATAATCATTTGACTTTTTCCACGAATATAAATTCTCAAATATTCTCATAATTTATAATAGACATAATTTCAACAGAGTTAACTAAATAGTAAAATCAGTTAACCTAAGTACTGATCATATCGAAGCTTACTTAACTCTGCAAATATCTTTGTAAATTATCTGAAATACACCATATTCACTGAAGCAATGACATGCAGAACAATGTCATTGAATGGAAATTAGTTGAGATGATTAACACGTAAATGATGGTATAGCAAATGCGACTGGCAATGCACACGATGATTTTTATTATGAAAACATATCTTCATAATTTTCTACATTCATTAAAATAAAAATTAAAGATATTGGAAATTTGAAATAAAATTTATTATATATATTTTTAATTTTTTAATTTTTTTTTTTTTTCAATAAGTTAATATTTTATTTATGGTTCTAAACAAAGGTATATTAAAATAAAAACTCACGTAGTCTTATTCCAACTAGACTTCTTAAGTACCACTAAAAACAAATGAGAGTGATAGAAAAACATAAAGAGACACAGTGCATAACTTAAGAGGCCATAAGTATCAGTAAACATACATAACATGTAAAACACCTCTATCCATGCTAGTGGTCAGAAGTGATGGAGGTTGGTCTCCAGATGCTCCAAAATTAACTGAATCAAGTCTCGACATCACTCAACACAACAAACTTGTCGATGGCTACGATCACCATGACGCGCCGACACACGATGCCTAGAAACACCATGACGAGCTGAGCCCCCTCGCTGTTGGACAAGCAAAGTGTGGCCACCCCAACCCAACGTTGAGTCCCCGTGCCTACCACCTTGAGCAACAAGCCCTCTGCGCCCAGAGTGCCTTGACCGCCCACCTCATCTGCCCCCCGATGGCATGCGATGCGACCCACCACCGCTCTAACCACTGTGAACTGAGCCATCGCTGCCACTCACCATATCGAGCCTAGAGTTGGACATGCCCACGCCATAACTACTTGAATTGCGCTGCACTTGGGCAGAGGAACGCTCCAAGCGAGGAAGAGAGCGCATGGTTGGATTCCAAACACCCTGGAATGAACAAAGGACCACCCACTCGATACCGCCCGCACTTCCCGCACAGAAGGAGACACCACCAGCCCTGGTTGAACCTCCACACCCTACAACACCAAGAACATGCAGTACACAAAGCAACCACCCACCACGAGCCAAAAATATGCACCTCTCCTAAAGCGGCCACCTGTGAGTCGCACTAACCAGAGCCCAAGATTTTTGCTCCAATGGCTCCACCCAGCAACACAAAAGCTTGTAAATGGACCGAAGAGGACCACTACTACTCGCCCGTTCCAGGAAAAACTAGTTCCCACCCAATCCATATTGAAACCATGCAAGATGAAATAGAAACATCAGAGAACAACACCAAACAGACAACCATACTCTGCTTTCCTTCCACATTCATAGTGACGAAGCCCAACTTGGCAATTATCAACGACACATTCTCGAAAGCAGGGGAGAAAACGTTGATGGTCATGTCGTCGCCTCACCCGGACATGGGAACCTCTGCAACTTTCGCTTCTTCCCATAATGCCCACACCACAGACACCAATACTCGCACATACACAAAATTCCCAACGAACACCCTTGCCACCCTCCATAACATTTAGATGCTCGCCAACGCCCTCGAGACCCAAGGCAACATGAAACCCCACACACCAGAATTTAGTATCTCTTGTACTCAAGGTGTTATGGGACGGCTGGGAGGCCAACCCACCCATCTGAGACCACATACCTAACATGAATGCCCACGCGTTCCCTCGAGAATGCCATCCTCTCAGACTCCGCTTCTCACCCCCATCGGGGAAATTTAATTTTCTTTTAATAATATATGTTATATATTAATTTTTTTATTTTATTACTTATTTTTCTATATATTATAACATTTAAATTTTTTCTTTGTGTTACATGTAAGTTTTAAAAAAAAATTGTATCATTTTTAATCAATATATTTTTCTAATCTTGGAACTCATACATACATATATTACTAATTTATTTAAGCTAATTTTTAATAGTGAGTTTTGAGAATGAAATATTTGGTTGTGGATTGGGGTCACTTCCCCCCTCCTGAGGACCTTGATCTAGTTTTAGAGGCCTTCAAGGTTTTAATAACATCCATGGGAAGTTCAACAAAATCAGCGCCATCAAAGTTCATAAGAAAGGCCCAAAAAATTCTAGAGATTCTACTCCTTGCTCAATCCTATCAAATGACACTCAAATTGGCTCAACAAGTGTTAATTGGCAAATTCATGGACATGTATGGCCTTCTTCAAAGACCATACATAACAAGGTAGAGAAGACCTAGAATCATTTGGTTAAAGGGAAAATCTTCTTTAGATTTTGTGGGACGAGTTTTTAAGTTTTTTTGTTTGAGCTTAAGGAAGATAGAGATCTAACTTTTTGCAGTGGTCCATATTTTTATAGGACACAAGGCATTTATCTCAATATATAGACCTCTGACTTTAACCTTGATAATGACATCTACACAAATTTCCCTGTCTAAGTCCAATCGTCCCATATACCACTGCATTGCTAGAATGACAAGGTCATGGAGACAATAAGGAATTCATTAGGAAGATATATTGATTATGCCATCCTTAACAATATTGTTTTATCCTGCACCATACTAGTGTGGAAGTAGATATGGATAAAGGTCTCCCTAAAGTGGTTCAGCTAAATATGGGAGATTGAAAATATGCCCAACAAGTGGATTTTGAAAAACTTTCTTTTGAATATCGTCTTTATTGTCAGTATACAAAATTTTCCCAAAAGTGCCCAAAACCAACCCCACTAGACTCATAAACACATGCACCAAAACAGAAATTGCAATTGGTAAAAAGAAATAAGTGGCCTAATTGGACCTCAACCAAGGATAATTTTAGGGGCGAATGTTCGCCCTTTGGCGAAATTAAGGGGTTTTAAATTTTTAGTGGGCGAATATTTTGTATCATAGTACATTTTTACAAATCACCTCAAATAGCCCACCTTATTTTAAGGGAGAGGGTAAAAAAGGTAAATTTAGCCCTTGAAATTAGGACTTACAACCTTCCATTCGCCCATTTTCAAGAATAGGTTTTATTTAAGTGAATCCATTCGCCCATTTTCAAGAATAGGTTTTATTTAAGTGAATCTTATGGGCCAAATACCATATTTATAAAAGAGGTATGGTAAATTAATAAAAATATAAATAAATGAGAGGTATGGTAAATAAATATAACATTTTTTATATTTACTCCATAAGTCACCTTATATACATGTAAGGGTGTAAACAAATAAAAATATAAGTAAAGTGGAGGTATGGTAAATAAATAAACGTCTTTTTATACTTACTCAAAAGGTATGGTAAATAAATATAAATATAAATAAATTAGACGTATCGTAAATAAATAAAACTTCTTTTTATATTTAGTCCATAACCCTCGTTTTATTTATGAAGGCTCAAGAAAGAGGTTTTATTTAAGTGAATCCTATGGGCCAAATACCATATTTGTAAAAGAGGTATGGTAAATTAATAAAAATATAAATAAACCAGAGGTATGGTAAACAAATAAAACATTTTTTTTATATTTACTCCATAAGTCACCTTATATTTACGAACACTCAAAAAATTGGTTATAATTAGGTGAAACCTATGGCCAAAATACTATGGGACAAATACCATGGACTAGATTGTTATTAATACCATGCAAAAAACCATTATTAACCCTAATATTAGAATTAATAAAAATAAAAATGGCACATGGTATTGACCCATGGTATTCACCAAAATGGCACATGGTATTGACCCATGGTATTCACCTGGAATGTAGCCTATTTAAATGGGGGAATTAAACCAGCATGTAGCCTATGCTAAGATTCACTAGGACTTTACAAAGCTTTATTATTTAGTGAAAGACTCGCCAAGATCTTACAAGATTTTATAATTGAGTAAAATATTCGCCATGCCTGGTGAGAGATTCGCCCAAAAATTATATATACATATTATATTATTGATAAAATCGCCTTCCATTTTTCCTATATACCATGGAGATTCGCCCATTTATTATATTTATAAATTTAGGGGGGGTTCTTAAAATTTTCCCTGACCTCAACAAATCCAAGGCAAGCCAATCAAGGAGTTCAAAAAGGAAATAATTATGTTATCCAAAATGATGTTGCTTGGCATAATACCTAGGAAATCATGAAGGCCTTAACTCAATACCCTAGAATGAGGAGCCAATCCCAAACCAAAAAACGTGGATATGGAAGTCCTAATTGTGGAAACACTCATCACTAGTAGAAAAAAAAGCCTAGCTCTTCCTTATATAGGTACAAGGCCCTTACTAAAAAAAATTCTCTAAAATAAAATATTAGATCCAATATGGAACCCTAGGGAGGCATAGTAGAACCTCTAGGGGATGTTGGGAAGGCATTCCAGTGTGTGCCCCACCCCTCGCCTCGCCTCCTACAATCCCTCCTTGCATTGGATCAAATGGTGAGGCTTCAGAAGATATATCAAAAGCTAGTATAACTGGGGAGAAGCATAAGAAGCGGAAGGATATCACAAATACAAGGAACAAAGATAAGGACAAGATGAAAAAGACAAAGATCTTGGAAAACAAATTACCCTAGAACCTTATGTGTTTGTTTCTTGGACCACAAGAAATCAAAGAAAAGTAATCTCCCCACCCCGTAGATTAGAGGCCCCTAAAAACATACTTAGCAATTATGAAGATGGTTTCTTGAAATTGTACAGGACTAAGAAGTAAAATCAAGGAAGAATTGATTGGAAATTTGGAGAAGTATGAAATACCATAGGTTCTCCTACACTAGTGATCCAAGTGGATATTGGTGGTCACCCACCTCTTCCATTGACTCAATGGTTCTCTATCCTCTTAGCAGTTTTCCATTGTTTTTGGGACCCAAAACTCTAGGGCCATTTTGAGGCCCTAAATGATCTTCTTTTTACAATTCTGGGCAGCCAAGGGTTGTTGTGGTATAGCTTGGCCGGATTTAAAAGTTGTAATCCTTGGAAATTTCTTTCCAACAAGCTATTATGCACCCCAAACAAATTTTATACACAAAAGTTGTGCCCCAAAGAAGTTGATGTGTCAAGTAACCACCTTGAGGCTTGCAAACATTTTGGCACTTCATCTTATGCTAAAAAACCACCCTTTCAACCTCTTGTAATAGATTTGGAAATTTCATGTAGCTTTTATCTTTTTCTTTCTCTTCAAATATAACTACCACCATTTTAGTGAGCTTATGTCCTGCATTATTCTAGTATTCTATTTATTAGTAGAAGTTGGGTTATCACTATAGTATTATTTTCTTTGTTATATTTTTCAATGTGTGTGATTCATTCTCATTTCTTCCTTTCATTTCATTTCTTATACAACCTAAATTAGTGGTATTAGAGAAATATGACTATTGTTTCTTCTCTTTGCATGTCCCCAATGAGGTTAGGGTATATAGAGTTGGGTCTTGAGTTAGTTTCACTTTGGAACAATAATTTTCCAAATTAGAAAATTTTGTTATGAACATATATATGTATTTAAACTAAATATAAAGAATAATGATAATGATAATTAATACAATATAATTCATAATGACGAAAGAACATGTCCCAAAGAACATGTTTATTTTTTAATGGACACTCCTACTTAGGTATACATTAGGGAAATTTTGAGGTCTAAAATGTGCCTCCAAAGGAATATAATAAAATACTAGTTAAAATAATAAAATAACTCTTATGAATTTTTAAAGAAAAAGAAAGAAAAGTATTTTTTATTATATTTTTGACTTATCTCCTTGTATGTTTACTTAAATTTCAAGAGTAGGCACATGTTGGATACAAAATTAAATTCTACATCCAACGAGTAGCCACTTTACATACTTATGAATAGATCCACATAAAAAAGAATGGAAACACATGAAAAGACATTTTGAACACGTTTTTTCATGGTTTTCAATTGTTTTTTTACGTGGATCTACTCATAAATATGTAGATTGGGTACTCATTGGATGTGGAATTTAATTATGCATCAAACAAGTGTCTACCCTTGAAATTCTAGTGAACCTACAAGGAGATAAGTCGAGAAAATACAATAAAAAAATAGTTTTTCTTTTTCTTTTCTCTCCAAAATATTTTCCCTAGGTATGACATCACCATCTTAAATCCTATTGGTTCTTTTAAATTTAATTTTTTAAGTACATTTTTTTTGTTTTGGGGCCAAATTTTAACCTCAAAATTCCCCTAATGTATACGAGACTGTAATTTTACTTTCATAATCATATTTTCTACTGTCAATTACTTATATAATATTTGTATATTGTCCACATGAATTTCTTTATATTCTAGACATTTTGAATATTATGTCTAATAATGAACTTTCTTTGTATAAGCTTCCCATGGTGGAAGAAAAGAGAGATGATATAACAAAAGGTCATATAAAATTGTTTCTCAAAGAAGCACTTGCATAATAGAGGAATAAGATGATGTATAATTTTTCCTAGATCCATCGACGAACTCCAAGAGTGGCCAAGGCACCTGATGTGCCTTTTATTTACTTTAAATTTATTAATGATAAATTGATTAGTTGTTCATTTAAATTGTGAATCTGAGGTTAATTAGGAACTTGCAAACTGTCATGAATAATCTATGCTAGTGCAATATATTATGTGTCAAGAGGTTGTAGTAATGTAATTGTTGTCACAGTGCAAGATTTACATACTTTCATAGGTCACTAATATAGCACACTACATTTGCAGGAAATAAAGCACACTTGTAGTAAAGTCAATTGCAAGAAATGTAAATCACACTTGTAAAAAAGGAAACACACTAATTACTAACAATGACCTGTTCCAGTGTAATTATATTCTTGATTAGTTGTAACAAATATACAATGGCACATTCCTGGAATGCAAAGTATGATGAATTAATAAACTAGAAATAATATTTAGTCATAACATAGTTCTTTTTCACTGAAAACAAAGTAGAAGTGTGCTACAAGTGAGTTGTAGCAACATTCAGTTCGACTGAAAATGAGTAATTATGTTAGCCATTGGTTGGTCCTGTGATTAATACTTAGAACAATGTAACATGGAGTATCAATAACTAGTGAATAATGTGATTATAGGAGTAGAAAAATACCAAAGTTGTAGGGTAAGGACATTAACAATGTTGTAGCAAAGGAAACTACAAGTTACAACAAAATGAAACTATGAGTTACAACAAAAGGAGATTAAAAGAATTACATGAAATGTAAATTAAATAGCAGCAATATGAACTAATTGAAAATTAAAATACTAAGATACCTTCTAACACTACCTAGCAATACCAGGCTAAGGAAGGGGCCTACCTCCTTAGACAAGGTACTGGGAAACCTTGAATTACATGGTCATAATACCAGCGTCAAAATATTAAATAGAAAGAGGAGGATCAAAATATTAGAGTAGAAGAGCCTTTCTATTGGAGAAACAAAAAAATGTATAACAAGTGGAAATAATGTCTACCCCTAGGGCTTGAAGGAAGTCACGTATATATACAAATATGTGAATGTCTAAAGTGAGTGACATCATGGATGTCTAGATGAGAAAATCAAGTGGCACATCCTATTAAAATAGTACATTTAGAGTTGGTGCAATTTTAGAAAAATAAACTTACTCATATCAATTGAACATCATTGGGAGTTGGACAAACCTTCTTGATTGGTATAATGGATTGGATCATGGACACCAAAATAAATGATACATGCTAAAAGCATGTATAACTCTATTGGGTTTTCGAAGTAGAGTAATTTCTTCACCAAAGTAAGTGGCTCACTAGGAGCCAAGTTCATTAGAAGTTTCCCCATCTAATGCGGGTAATTGATGTTATAGATACCAGTTCTTTTCTAGGAGGACTGATCCAAGTGGATATTAGTGGCCAACCACCTCTTCCACTAACTCAACAATTCTTTATCTTCTTAGTAGTTGAAATGAGCAAGGTTTGTATATGTAGCGAAATATTCATAATATCTAGAATATAAGAATGTCCATCATGGGGAAAATAATAGATTTATATAATAATGTTTGAATACAAAAAATATGAGATATTATATGATGATATTGATTACAAATGAGTGCCCTCTTATATACCTAGGTAGATAGCCCTTCATGAATGGTCATGTCCTTAAAGACATGCCTCTTTAGTATACTAATCATTATTTAATTAATCAATATGTTTGATTATTATTATTTATGTTATTTATATTATTTTAATATATAATATTCATAGCATTGCCTTCTTCTTCTTAAAAGCTTTGTCCCCGACGCTTATTGCTGACAAGATGTGACATATATTTCTTTGTCTTGTAATCTATTTTTATCTTTCGGAGTTCTCCAAGTTGTCATCTTTGATGATATAAACTGATAGGATCCTTTGAGTGATAAATAAAAATTTTTAACTAAGAAGGGATCTAACCATCCTAAATCAATCTTCTTTGGAACTTTGCAATTATTTGATAGTTGGAATTAATTGTTATTGTAAGACTATATTTTGCAGACATTAGTATTTTTTGGATCACAATTTTGTTGTTTGTTGTTTTTGTTCTGAGTCATATAGATATGCAAAGTGACTCAAATTTCTTCTCTTGTGATTCAGATGTCGATAAGGACTTCTTGTGATTTCATTTTACCTTATCTTTTTTGTGGAATTTTCCTGATTTACTTCAGGTATTGATATTGTTGGGTTGGTTGCATCAGTATTTTTTGGAACACAGGTTTGTTGTTTCCATTATGATGATACATATACATAGAGTGATTTAGATATTTTCTCTTGTGATTAAGATATTGATAAGGAATTCTTGTGATTTGATTTTCCTTTATTATCGGTGTGGAAATTTCTTGATTTACTTCAGGTACTGATGTTGTTGAGTTGGTTGCATAATCTTCATTTGGAATTTTCATCATCTGAATTGCAAAATCTAAATATGTTTGACTTTCAATTGGTTTATCATTTTTTTTTTTGTGTCGTAATATTGACAAGATCAATATTCGTTCCATTTTCATCAACTTGAACATCAATATTTCAATGCTTCCTTCTCAATAAATTGTTGTAATTTGTTGCTGAATTTGCCGCCTCGGCCCTCCGCGTGACGTTGCTCCTTCCTCTTTGGCGATCCGGACTCTGCCTCCCTAAGTGCTCTACCCTGAGCTGATCTGGGGGCTATGCCCGCTGTTCTAGGGTGAGCTCGACTGGATCGAGCTAAAGCTGCTCCAATGGAGCCTCCTTCGGCCCCTTCTGAAGCCGAGGCTTTTGTTAACCTGCTGAGATCTCTTCCTAAAAAGAAAACGTCCGAGGCCGCGAAATTTGTAAAACGCTTGGATGACATTCCTGAGATCTCGCTTCCTCCCGAGAAGCCGATTCAGGTCGCCCTCTCTATTGTTGAGTGTGCTTTGGTTGGGCAGTTCACTGGGCTCTGGCCCTCCCCCAAATCTACAGAGAGCTGGGTCACAAGGAACTGGGCGCCGCTCATTAAAAGTAGAGTTACTTCGTATTTTCTGGGGAAGGGTTTCTTCCTGTTTGAATTTGCTGAAAAAGAAGATAAGGAGCTGATATTCCGCAATGGCCCCTATTTCATGGGCCCTCAAGGGCTGTATCTTAACAAATGGACGCCTGATTTCGATCCAGCAGTTGACGTCCCCTTAGCCGTCCCTGTGTGGGTTCATTTGCCCAATCTGCCAATGAATTGCTGGAACTGGGAATCCCTCATGCACATCGGAAATACCTTAGGTAAATTCATCGATCATGCCAACAGCAAAGATCAATTCGATTGCTCTAGAATCTGTGTTGAAGTTGACCTAGAGGTCGGTCTGCCTGAGGCAATAAAGATTAAGGTGGGAAGCTGGTTGCATGTTCAAAAACTGGATTATGAGCAGCTCCCGTTTAAGTGCAGGAAATGCCATGTCTACGACCATTTTGCTAGAGGCTGTCCGAAAAACAGTGAAGCAGAGAAGGGTAAGGAGGAAGGATGGACTCAGGTTAAAAGATCCAAAAACAAAGCACCAAGATTTGGCAATAATAATGCCAAAGTCCCACAAACTGGCTCTGGGCTCCAAACCCCTCACATGGAAGAACAAGGAAATAAATTTATTCAATTAAGTTCAGCAACAGAGGATTCTCAAGGAGTAGAGATACAGAATGAAGGACCATCTCACAATGAGCCCCCGCCGGAGCCAAAGCAAGTCGAAAACAATGCAGTCATAACGGAAGAGATACCCTCAGAAGAGGCTGAGGATGTGCAAATTTCGGAGGATTCAAAAGAAGAAGGAGAAATAGCAGGTGCACAATCTTCGACCAGACGATCAATGAGAGGCCGAAAATCTGCCCGAGAAAAGAGAGAGCAGGAGACATACAAAGACAAAGTGCAAGGAAGCCAGCCTACCCTCGAGAAACTCTTGGCTAAAACACCGAAGATGACTAGAAACCAGATCCAGAGCTCCAAAGGAGCTCCCCACTCCAAAAGCAAGTGATGAAGATCGTCTCCTGGAACTGTAGGGGTATGGGGAGCAAAATAAAAGAAGAAGCCATCAAAAGTCTGATAAGATCTGATTCTCCTGACATACTCCTCATCCAGGAGACTAAAATGGAGGATAAGGCCTTCCTCCACATAGGCAAAAATTTATGGAAAAGAAGTGAAGGACAAGCAGTCTCAGCCCGGGGTGCCTCAGGAGGCCTGGGCACTCTATGGAACACAAACAAATTCTCAAAGGTTCTAGAGGTCGCCAACTCTCACTGGCTGTTCACAAAGCTGAAACATGTGGACTCAGATGAGACCCTTTGCCTTATTAATGTGTATGCTCCAGTTAGCGCTGGAGAGAAAAAGATCTGCTGGGAATCCATTAGAGGATTGGCAGATTCTGAAGACCTGGCAAACATCATCATTGCCGGGGATCTAAACCTCACCTTATCCTTGGCTGAAAAACGCGGAGGAAGCATAGTAAGGGACCCGACGCGTGAATGGGTGGAGGATCTGCTTCAGGATTGGGATATGATCGACATCAAACCCTCATCGGGCAAATACACCTGGTCCAACAGAAGGCTCGGCCCGGGTCACATTGCTGCAAGGTTAGACAGATTTCTTGTTCAAAGTTCTTTTCTTCTTCTTGGTTTAGAATCTAGAATGCATATTCTCCCTTGCAACGTTTCTGATCACAGACCCATAAAACTTGATCTCGTGGCCCATATGGATCAAGGCCCTATTCCTTTTAAATTCAGCCCCCTATGGGTCAAGGAGCAGACCTTTATGCAACTAGTAAAAAACACATGGAAGCAGCCTGTCAATGGCTCTGCCTTCTTCGTTTGGGAAGAAAAGCTTAGGAGAGTGAAGGCTGCATTGAAAACTTGGGCTAAATCCCTTCCCAATCCAGCAGTGGAAAGGAAAAAGATTCAAGAATGCCTCGAGAACCACCATTTGAATGCGGAAAATGAAGTGATCACAAAAGAAGTCCTTGATAAGGAGGCTGAGCTCCAGCAAAAGCTTCTAAAAGCAAGCTTGGCCGAGGAAGAGTATTGGAGGGTCAAATCTCGTAGGCTTTGGCTCAAGGCAGGAGATAGGAACTCTGCTTTCTTTCACAAGCAATCCCAAGCTCGAAAAAATTTCAACTCCATCTCTGAAATCAAGGAAGAGAACAACACCCATAGAGATATCCAAAGCATAAAAAATGTTGCCTTCCTTCATTTCAAAAGTCTGTATAGTGAAAAAGAGGGCCAGGGGCAGACCTCATCCTTAGTGAATGAGGTACCCACTCTGATCTCGGCCAGAAAGAACCAATTCTTGGAAGCAGATGTCACTAATGATGAAATTAAATCCGCTCTATTCGCCATGGAGCCTGACAAGGCTCCGGGCCCAGATGGCTTCACTGCCAGATTCTTGCAGACTTGCTGGCAGATTGTGGAAAAAGATAGGATCCTTCGGAGTTCTCCAAGTTGTCATCTTTGATGATATAAACTGATAGGATCCTTTGAGTGATAAATAAAATTTTTTAACTAAGAAGGGATCTAACCATCCTAAATCAATCTTCTTTGGAACTTTGCAATTATTTGATAGTTGGAATAAATTGTTATTGTAAGACTATATTTTGCAGACATTAGTATTTTTTGGATCACAATTTTGTTGTTTGTTGTTTTTGTTCTAAGTGATATAGATACGCAAAGTGACTCAAATTTCTTCTCTTGTGATTCAGATGTCGATAAGGACTTCTTGTGATTTCATTTTACCTTATCGTTTTGTGGAATTTTCCTGATTTACTTCAGGTATTGATATTGTTGGGTTGGTTGCATCAGTATTTTTTGGAACACAGGTTTGTTGTTTCCATTATGATGATACATATACATAGAGTGATTTAGATATTTTCTCTTGTGATTAAGATATTGATAAGGAATTCTTGTGATTTGATTTTCCTTTATTATCGGTGTGGAAATTTCTTGATTTACTTCAGGTACTGATGTTGTTGAGTTGGTTGCATAATCTTAATTTGGAATTTTCATCATCTGAATTGCAAAATCTAAATATGTTTGACTTTCAATTGGTTTATCATTTTTTTTTTGTGTTGTAATATTGACAAGATCAATATTCGTTCCATTTTCATCAACTTGAACATCAATATTTCAATGCTTCCTTCTCAATAAATTGTTGTAATTTGTTGCTGAATCCGCCGCCTCGGCCCTCTGCGCGACGCTGCTCCTTCCTCTTTGGCGATCCGGACTCTGCTCCCCTGATCGTTCTACCCTGAGCTGATCTGGGGGCTATGCCCGCTGTTCTAGGGTGAGCTCGACTGGATCGAGCTAAAGCTGCTCCAATGGAGCCTCCTTCGGCCCCTTCTGAAGCCGAGGCTTTTGTTAACCTGCTGAGATCTCTTCCTAAAAAGAAAACGTCCGAGGCTGCGAAATTTGTAAAACGCTTGGATGACATCCCTGAGATCTCGCTTCCTCCCGAGAAGCCGATCCAGGTCGCCCTCTCTCTTGCTGAGCGTGCTTTGGTTGGGCAGTTCACTGGGCTCTGGCCCTCCCCCAAATCTACAGAGAGCTAGGTCGCAAGGAACTGGGCGCTGCTCATTAAAAGCAGAGTTACTTCGTATTTTCTGGGGAAGGGTTTCTTCCTGTTTGAATTTGCTGAAAAAGAAGATAAGGAGCTGATATTCCGCAATGGCCCCTATTTCATGGGACCTTAAGGGCTGTATCTTAACAAATGGACGCCTGATTTCGATCCAGCAGTTGACGTCCCCTCAGCCGTCCCTGTGTGGGTTCGTTTGCCCAATCTGCCAATGCATTGCTGGAACTGGGAATCCCTCATGCACATCGGAAATACCTTAGGTAAATTCATCGATCGTGCCAACAGCAAAGATCAATTCGATTGCGCTAGAATCTGTGTTGAAGTTGACCTGGAGGTCGGTCTGCCTGAGGCAATAAAGATTAAGGTGGGAAGCTGGTCGCATGTTCAAAAACTGGATTATGAGCAGCTCCCGTTTAAGTGCAGGAAATGCCATGTCTATGACCATTTTGCTAGAGGCTGTCCGAAAAACAGTGAAGCAGAGAAGGGTAAGGAGGAAGGATGGACTCAGGTTAAAAGATCCAAAAACAAAGCACCAAGATCTGGCAATAACAATGCCAAAGTCCCACAGACTGGCTCTGGGCTCCAAACCCCTCACATGGAAGAACAAGGAAATAAATTTATTCAATTAAGTTCAGCAACAGAGGATTCTCAAGGAGTAGAGATACAGAATGAAGGACCATCTCACAATGAGCCCCCGCCGGAGCCAAAGCAAGTCGAAAACAATGCAGTCATAACGGAAGAGATACCCTCAGAAGAGGCTGAGGATGTGCAAAGTTCGGAGGATTCAGAAGAAGAAGGAGAAATAGCAGGTGCACAATCTTCGACCAGACGATCAATGAGAGGTCGGAAATCTGCCCGAGAAAAGAGAGAGCAGGAGACATACAAAGACAAAGTGCAAGGAAGCTAGCCTACCCTCGAGAAACTCTTGGCTAAAACACCGAAGATGACTAGAAACCAGATCCAGAGCTCCAAAGGAGCTCCCCACTCCAAAAGCAAGTGATGAAGATCGTCTCCTGGAACTGTAGGGGTATGGGGAGCAAAATAAAAGAAGAAGCCATCAAAAGTCTGATAAGATCTGATTCTCCTGACATACTCCTCATCCAAGAGACTAAAATGGAGGATAAGGCCTTCCTCCACATAGGCAAAAATTTATGGAAAAGAAGTGAAGGACAAGCAGTCTCAGCCCGGGGTGCCTCAGGAGGCCTGGGCACTCTATGGAACACAGACAAATTCTAAAGGTTCTAGAGGTTGCCAACTCTCACTGGCTGTTCACAATGCTAAAACATGTGGACTCAGATGAGACCCTTTGCCTTATTAATGTGTATGCTCCAGTTAGCGCTGGAGAGAAAAAGATCTGCTGGGAATCCATTAGAGGATTGGCAGATTCTGAAGACCTGGCAAACATCATCATTGTCGGGGATCTAAACCTCACCTTATCCTTGGCTGAAAAACGCGGAGGAAGCATAGTAAGGGACCCGACGCGCGAATGGGTGGAGGATCTGCTTCAGGATTGGGATATGATCGACATCAAACCCTCATTGGGCAAATACACCTGGTCCAACAGAAGGCTCGGCCCGGGTCACATTGCTGCAAGGTTAGACAGATTTCTTGTTCAAAGTTCTTTTCTTCTTCTTGGTTTAGAATCTAGAATGCATATTCTCCCTTGCAGCGTATCTGATCACAGACCCATCAAACTTGATCTCGTGGCCCATATGGATCAAGGCCCTATTCCTTTTAAATTCAACCCCCTATGGGTCAAGGAGCAGACCTTTATGCAACTAGTAAAAAACACATGGAAGCAGCCTGTCAATGGCTTTGCCTTCTTCGTTTGGGAAGAAAAGCTTAGGAGAGTGAAGGCTGCATTGAAAACTTGGGCTAAATCCCTTCCCAATCCAGCAGTGGAAAGGAAAAAGATTCAAGAATGCCTCGAGAACCACCATTTGAATGCGGAAAATGAAGTGATCACAAAAGAAGTCCTTGATAAGGAGGCTGAGCTCCAGCAAAAGCTTCTAAAAGCAAGCTTGGCCTAGGAAGAGTATTGGAGGGTCAAATCTCGTAGGCTTTGGCTCAAGGCAGGAGATAGGAACTCTGCTTTCTTTCACAAGCAATCCCAAGCTCAAAAAAATTTCAACTCCATCTCTGAAATCAAGGAAGAGAACAACACCCACAGAGATATCCAAAGCATAAAAAATGCTGCCTTCCTTCATTTCAAAAGTCTGTATAGTGAAAAAGAGGGCCAGGGGCAGACCTCATCCTTAGTGAATGAGGTACCCACTCTGATCTCGGCCAGAAAGAACCAATTCTTGGAAGCAGATGTCACTAATGATGAAATTAAATCCGCTCTATTCGCCATGGAGCCTGATAAGGCTCCGGGCCCAGATGGCTTCACTACCAGATTCTTGCAGACTTGCTGGCAGATTGTGGAAAAAGATTTAGGCAGAATGGTCGAAAATCTCAAGCTTGCCAGAAAATAGGAGGAGGTACCAACTCGGCTTTCTTAGCCCTTATCCCTAAGGAAAAAGGAGCCAACACTTTCTCCAGATTTCGCCCTATCTTCCTTTGTAACATAGGTTACAAACTAATAACAAAAGTGATTGCCAACAGGTTGAAATTTATTCTTCCTTCCATTATTCCAGAGAATCAGGGAGGTTTCATTCAGGGAAGATAGATTGTGGACAACTTTATCCTAGTCCAAGAGGCGATCCACTCAAGCTTGACCCGGAAAGAGAAAGGTATGGTTGTCAAACTGGACCTTGAAAGTGCCTTTGATAGGGTAAGGCACAGATTTCTGCTGGATGTCTTGCACAAATTTGGGTTTGGCCCCAAATTCACCACCTAGATCAAGGCATGCATCAGTGAGCCTTGGATCGCCCCTTTGGTGAACGGGAGGGCCACAAACTTTTTCAAAGCCTCTAGAGGGCTGAGGCAAGGGTGCCCTCTATCACCCTTGCTCTTCGTCCTCCAAGCCTCCGTCCTTAGTTTCCTTTTGAATAAAAAGCAGGTTGATCAAGAAATAATGGGAATAAGCATCGTAAGAGGCGTCAAAAGCATAAACCATGCACTGTTCGCGGATGACACTCTTCTCCTGGGTGCTGCCTCCCTTCCTTCGGCTAAAAAATTCAAGGAAGTGCTGGATGTCTATTGTGAGGACTCAGGAAGTAACCTCAATAAAGGCAAATGTCACATTTTCTGCTGGAATATAAAGGCCAGAATGATCCAAGCCATTTCTAACTGCTTTGGTTTTGCAGCCTCCTCTGCTTGGTCATCCTTCAAATATCTGGGTCTCCCTGTCTTCCAAAAAAGAGCCCTCAGTAAAGACTGGTTGCCTCTGCTGGAAAAAATCAAGTCTAAAATCTGTTCTTGGGGATACAACTGGCTCAACCTAGCAGGTAAGACTGTGCTAATAAAAGCTGTTCTAAATAGCCTTCCCATCTATCAGGCTGCAGTGATGATGGCTCCTCTTGGCATCACAAGGAAAATTGAGGAGTATATTAGGAATTTTTTTTGGAAAGGTGGGAAAGCTAATGAGAATAGAATTCCATTAGTAAGCCGGGACACAATCTCCTTGCCCAGAATGGAAGGGGGACTGCAATTCAAGAATATCAACAAGCAAAATATTGCTTTGGGCGCAAAGCTGTTATGGAGGATAATTGCTCCAAATCCGGGTTGGGCTCAGCTTGTGTTATGGAAAAAGTACTTCCGTGGGCAGAGAGCCCGCTACCTTGACAATCCTATCACCACCCCTAGAACTATGATTCATAAGCTGTGTGACAGAGCCTCTGCCTTAATCAAACAGCACATGCACTGGATCCCTGGAAATGGGAAGCGTATTAACATTTGGGAGGACCGCATTATGGGCAGCGACCCCATCGTTGATGATCGTTCTCTGATCCTGTTAAAAGATTGGATGGATAGAGCTGGCGTCAAAACGCTGTGGGACTTATCTCAATGGGAAAACAACAACTGGCAGAGCTGGGGAAATCTTGAGGTGCCATCGCATCTGTCCAAAGAATACTCCAACCTCCTCATCCACTTAAAAGGCAAAGCTCCATTAAACATCAGCAAAGCAGACGCACGAGGATGGGGATCGATCCCGGGTAAGTACACAGTCTCGCAGGGCTACAAACAGCTCACTCAGCATCCGAACGTGCCACCTGATTCGAGGCCTTGGCAGGGGATCTGGTCCCATTCAATGATCCCCAAGATAGATACCTTCTGCTAGCTTCTTTGCCATCACAGGATATTGACTGAAGACAGACTTCGCAAAAGAGGCGTTAACGGTCCCTCACGCTGGTCGCTGTGTGAAGACCATGAATAAACAACCACTCATTTGATGCTCTCCTACAAATTCGCAGCTGCTCTTTGGAAGGAGGCGTTAAGTCCCCTGAACACTGACTTCACTACTCCTAATCATTGCTCAGACTTGTTTGCAAATTGGATGTGCATGTATCCTGGTGGCACTCAAAACCTTCATATCAAAACCGCCTGGCTCGCCCTGCCTAAAATTACCTGCTGGCACATTTGGTTGGAACGAAACAAAAGGATTTTTAATGATAAAAAGAGCGATCCTAAAATAATCTGGATTAAAATTAAAAGTCACCTGAAGGACTGTGTGGGAGATCAGTTGGACAGGGAAGATCTTAGCGATCAAGACGCAGCTTGGGGAGATTCTCTGGGCCTCCAGTTCGTTGACAAAGTCAGGCTTCCTCCTCCCCTAAAGCATTGGCAAATCCGTCTCAAGACTGAAGAACTCGTTGAGTTATGCAAAAAGAAGGCAAGAAAAACTCTTTTCTTTGACAGAGCCGCAAAGGGCAATCCCGACAGTTCTGGAGCAGGTGGTGTCATTAAAAATGCAGATGGCAGAATCGAATCTAGATATGCTTGGGGAGTGGGCTTCAACTCCAGCATTCAAGCTGAAGCCTTGGCTCTCCTCCAGGGACTCAAGATGCTCATCTCTCTGGGCATCAAAGATGCAATTATTTTTGGGGACTCCCAGTCCATAATTAAGGCCATGGTGGATAAATCCTCTCCCTCAGATTTAAGATTATCAAGACTCCTGAGCAGAATTAGAGTCCTGACAAACACTTTCCAGAATCTGGAGTTCCTTCATGTTAAGAGAGAAAACAATAAAGAAGCCGATGCTGAAGCCAACAAAGCGGTGCTTCTCCCCCCTGGAGCGCTCCTAAGAGATGGAGACGAAAGTTGGGACCCCATCCCTTAAATAGCCTGTTTAAAATGTTTTACTGCCTTTTAATGAAGCAGTTTGTTTGTATCAGCAATTTAGGAAAGATAGATAAAGTTACAAGAACTACAGCTAGTAAAAATCGCAGGCTTAGTGGAGGGGAAGTCAATTGGATCCTGATAGAAGAGAAATCTGATCTCTGTGCACCTCTTTGTAATCTGAATTATGGCTTTCCAGCCAAGAATTAATACATCAACCTACTCGTTTCTGTCAAAAAAAAAAAAATTGTTGTAATTTGTTTTCCAGCAACTTCTTGTCTTTCTTAAGCTTCTTAATTTGTGTCAGTAATTTCTCGCTATGGTGTTTGAGGAAAGTAACCTCTTCATTTTTTTGTACAGTAATCATTTCAACTTCCTTCTACATATTTTTCATTGCCTTCTGATTTATTGAAGAATTAATTTTGAGATATCTTTTACATTTTCTCTTCTTATTGAATCTAGCTTCAATGTAACATCTTGTAGCATTATTTTTTTCTTTTTGTAGGAAAATTTCAAAAACTTATTTTCCATGTTTATGATGAAGGACCCTGTTGATTCCATCCAACATGAACACCAAATTATATCACTATCGTCACGAAAAAAGTATTTAACAGTGAATTTCAAGACAAAAGTATAGTCTCCAATACTTAGTAGTAGATTGCCTATGTCATATTGTTTTTTGTTCATCGAATCCATTGTTTCAATTATATTTGATTCCTAAATCACTAATTGGTTAGCACATTCAGTACTAACATAATTACTATCTTGAGTAAGATAGATAGAGATTATAATATCCTTTCCTAGAAGTGATCATTTGATTTTAAATAGCACATTAACACTTTTACCAAATTTTTTAGGAAATATTCCATTACCGGTATCCATTTCGCGCTCATCGATAATTTCGTCAAATGGTAAGTTAATTATGAAGTTTATGTATTCTTCATAATAAGTGTGAAACCCACTTCTTGAATTATTTTTAACTTCTTAATTATTTCACTATAATATATATATATATATATATATATATATATATATATATATATATATATATATATAGATATATATATAAATGAAAAATACTTTTTTTTTTTTTTAATAAAGTATCGTTTTCTAAAATTCTTCCTTTTTTACTTAATATTTTTTTTTGTTATAATCACTTCAGTTTGAATTTAGGATTTGTGTGTGTGTAACTTCCTTCCTTCCTCCCCCTAGTCAAAAGTTAATAACATTTTTAAAAATAAATTTCCAATTTAAATTTATGGATTAATAAATGTACTTGTTGAATAATTAAACCTTTGGATTTGTAAGGAATATTTTGATACTTTAAGTTACAGGTGCCACTTCTAATATTTTAAATTAGATTTATTTTATAATGTGAAGGATCATATGATTTGATTAATATAGGCACCAAATCCTATGTGATGCAAATACTTATAACAACAACATTGATAATTCAAAATTATACTTAATCCATTGAAGGTTGTGAGTTATTTACTTATAAACTCCACGAGGGCATGGCCTTCGCCTCTATGCAATTCTCTTTGTGCAAATTTTTCAGGGGAATGGAGGGATCCTTGGAGCCCCACTAACATTGGTCAACAACACTAACATAGTCGTCAAGGAACTCACCTCCAAGAGAAAATGGCCTTCTTGCAAAATACACTTTATTTGACTCATTCATCTGCTTTTGATTCCGCTTCTTGTTCTTGTTTGTTCCCTTACTAATCATGTTGTTATGTCTTGTTTGTTCCCTTATGAATCATGTTGATGGTATCTTCTCCTACAAGCCTTTTTGGAGTTACTTTATTATCCTATGTGGTTGCATTTAAGATACTATTTTTCTCCAACTTATTTCACATGGAGACAACCTCCTCTTCTAACTTTTCATATTGTCTTCTCTTTGTATCCAGCTCATTTCTTGTAGAAACAAGCTCAATTTCTAATTTTTGACATTATTCCTCTCTCTCATTTAGTCCGATGTTGGTCACTTCTTTAACTCTTCTTGCTTCTTCCAACTATGTCCTTAGGTTAATAATTTATTCTTTGTACTCATGCTCTTTTTCATCACATATATGCATCAAATTATTTTGATCTATGTTTTCATTTGTTAGTCTTTCTATTTCAACCAAGGCTAAGTCAATCTTAGCTTGGTTTTCATTTTTCTTATCCTCATGATAATCAAGTACATTTACTCTAACAGAACAAGTCTCATTTGACTGAACAATTCTTTCTAAGAGGCCCTTTTTTTTTCTATGCAGTCTCTACTGGTTTCTACTTTATGTGTGAGCTACAACCTATCCCATATTTCTTTTGCATATTTTAGATATATTACTATCTCAAGAACCAAATTGTGAAGATTGTTGTAAATTGCAAATTAGCCTAAGCATTCTTGGTTGTTGTTCTTGTATTAAGGTGAAAATTTTAGTATATCCATTGTAGTGTTGTTTTAATCAATCCTAATTGACCGTGTCTACAACATTTAATTGTCAACCCAAGGTAGGTCTTGTTGTTTCAATGGAGTTCGCAATGTTTGTGCCGATACACTACAACCAAGCATGAAAAATGGAAAGAACAGTAAAATATGTTGTTGAATCAAATTGAAAAACTTAAATCATTCATGTAGAAATAAAAACACTCCACATAATTGAAATCACACTTCTCAACTACCAGAGTAAGGGCGTGCCACACAGTAACTAACAACTACACCAACTGATCACTATCATTCTGTTAATCAACTCAGTGTAATAGCACAATATAATCCGGAACACAAGCGGATGTAATTCACAATTTGTATAGCAATAGTAGAAAACCATATGTCAATAAATGAAGCACTAATGTACACTACGTCTACTACTGCAGTCCCTGCTAAAGAGGAGGGCCCTTCCTCCCTAGCAAGGGTGTAGGAACAACACGAGATTATTTAATGAATCAGATGAAGAGTAATAACAACGTCACCACAATGATTTAATACTAAAAATAATTCAAAGTTATAGAAGCAGAGTAACAGTGCTTTTCTATATGTCGTCCTTATACATAGGAAATCGAGTTTCTTTTATAATTATTACATGTCCGAACTTAGGAATATATTAGTCATGAGAATCTCATGATTCTCATGTTGATCAAAAATAAAAGTAGTTACAACC
The DNA here is from genome assembly GCA_031772625.1 of Pinus tabuliformis. Lineage (NCBI taxonomy): Eukaryota > Viridiplantae > Streptophyta > Pinopsida > Pinales > Pinaceae > Pinus > Pinus tabuliformis. The sequence goes on along the minus strand of CM062810.1, from coordinate 170,720,172 downwards.
TATTTCTAAATACAGAGACTTCTCAAATATATCGGTTAGGATTGCAACCACTTGGGTTTGTTGCTTCTAAAATAAACAACTCCTAAATGCCCGACAACTTTTATGTGGAATAGTACCCACAACTTTGCCAGCTTCAGTGCAACATCACGCTATGAGTGAATGGTGGTTCAGGATGTAATGGAAATCACTGGCGACATCACCCTTGGTGTCACAACAGTCCTTTGCATCACTGCATAGTGTAACACCAGCTTGTAACAACATTCAATGTGTAACAACATGTAGGGTGTAACAACAAACTACTCTATCCTACTTTGAAGTTGATTAGTGCTTCCTGTTACTTCATAGCCTTGTTCCCGCAAGAAACACTTGAAAAGGAGAAGAACTTCCAAAACACTCTTGCAATGCTCAGCCCAGTTAGCCACAAAAAGGAATAAAGTATCGTATTATTCAATAAAATATGGAAAAATAACATAACAGTGGAATAGGTTGTAAAAGTGAGAAAAAGGGTGATTAATCATGTAAAGTTCATGGGCCTGGAGGATAAGAGGATCAAAACTGGGGAAAGAAGGTGCAAAAAATAGGTAAAAATTCACACCCAACATCTCCCCCCAACTGAAGCAACTGCATGTCCCCATGCAGAATTTTAGCTTCTCCTACTATACCCCTGATGCAGGTCTGTAAAATTGTAAGCACCAGCAGTGTCTTCACCCGAAGCTTTGTACCCTTGAATGGCTATCAACTGACGTGGCCAAGATTCTTCTTCATAATCACATAGGTGGTAGTCCGGCTGATACTCTTCTACTGGTAACCAAATTAGAGGAAATTTAAACTTGAGCCCGATCCACAATGCCCCCAATGTCTACATGATCTGAGCATACTCAGGCACCCGTATAACAACAACCATAATTTTTTTTTATTCAAAAGGATCCCCTTCTTGCAACTCAGCACTACAGGTTTCGGTGCATTTAAGATACCCTGCTAACTCTCGAATTTTCATTTGTGCATGCAAATTGAGGCAAATCCTCACAATCCTTTTCCTATAGGTGGCTAATTGTCCCCTGATCTCTGGAGTGCTCAGGAACAACTTAAACTCACGCCTGAGTTCATAAACCATCCCTAGTTCTACTCTGACCCATAATGTTGTCCTTTCTTCATTAATTTCTATCGATTTCATGGCCAAATGTCATTCAATTTGGTTCCTCATAAATGAAAGAAATGCATGAAACTGAAAATCTCCCATATAGGAGATGACAATTACTACCATTTTCGTGCTGACATACTCACACATGATATTATGCAAAAATAGCTTGCAAAGCAAGCTCTATTCATCAAAATCGAAAGTGTGAAAAATCTCAAGAAAAGTTTGGGTAGAAGAACCCAAATAAGACCTATTCTCAAAAATTGCTTTGAACTGAAATAAATAATATCATTCCCAAAGGAACACTAGATATGATGGGGATGGTCTCCTGCATGCTAGCAGGTTCAGGGTGAGATCACGGAGCTTTGTCTTATCATTCGTCAGGTCTGAGACTTGTCATTGTAACAGATACAATTATTCATCCTTTTTCTTCATGGCTTCCTTGTGCCTCTGTGCTTCCCATTCTCTCTCCCATTCTTCCTTTAACCACTTTCCCTATGGGAATCCATCATCCTTTTGTGTGCCGTGAGCGAGATCACCCCCTCTTGTAGAGAGAATCACTGTTGCTTCCATTTCTGTAGCTTTGGTAACAACATTTTTTAGAACACCATCCTTCGTCAGGGCCTGTTGTCCTTCCACATGCAATATCAATTGAGGGTATAACAACCTCCCGAGGGTGAAACTGCCCCATTTCGGTTGTTGGTTCTTGTGTAATGGCAATGTCATCAATGGATTTTTGTGTTACAATTTCCTTTTCTCCTTGATCAACTTCCATTCCCACTATTGGTTCTTGTGTAACAACAGTGTCATCCACAAGTTTTTGTATATCATTCTTCCCTCGGTAGGCTTCTGTCTCCACTACTGGTTCTTGTGTAACAACAGTGTCAACCACAGGCTCATGGGTGCCAGCTTATTCTTCCTTTCCTTGGTTGACTTTTGTCTCCACTGCTGGTTCTTGTGTAATAGCAGTGTCAGCCAAGGGCTCCTGTGTATCTTCTACCAAATGACCTTCTGTGGATTGCACCATCTCGGCACTGGTTCTTATGTAACAACAACGTTCTCAACGGTCTTTGTGTGCCAGCCTCCCAGGTTTCTGTTTGTGTTTCCCTCGAGATGGTGTCTGCTGCACAGACTCTAAACCTCGTTGTCACTAGCTTCTCGGCACAGGTTGTGCACACAACACCTAGGACATCTCCCTGCCCAGCCTTGTCTATGGCCTTGGCCAAAGTATCTAACCCTGGGGCTCTTGTGTCTTCCTTTCCCTCTGCTAGTTGTTCCCTTAGCTCTCTATTCTCTTTTTCTAATTTTTCAATTTTTAACAGCAAGGATTGAGTTTCGCTCTTACCAGGTGAGTAGATTTCCTCTAGTTGAGCCTGCTCCTTGTCCTTCTGCTCTTCTTCCTCTTCGTTCTTCTTTGACATGGATGGGGACTCTGGGTGCCCGCTAACCCTTATTCTCTGCTTTGGCCACCTATCACCAATTGGTTTGTTGATTGGCCTCTTACCAACCCTTCCTTTCGAAGGTTGGGGTTGCTCCTTTGTTGCTGTTGGAGCTTCCTCAGCCATCCCAATTTGTCTCCTACATGTGGTTATGGCATTTTCCCTTGTGAACTCCTCCCAACTCCTACCCTGGCGGCTTAAGGTGTCTAGCACAATGAGCTTGATGAGGCCATGGTTGGTGACGCATGTTTCTGGATGTGCAGTTGTTTTCATTGTCGCGGCCATATGCTTGATGTTTCCCAGCAATAAGTAGGTAAGTTTTATCATTTGTCGATGAAGAAGGTGGTTTATCATTGGAAAGTGGTAATTGAACACAATTGTTTCCCTTCCCTCGCAGGTGATGTACTTGATGAGGTAAAGGGCGACATCAACCCATGGCTGGGGAAGTGACAACCTGTCAATCCCCCTCCCTTTCTTCACCAGTTGCTCCTCCTCTTGGAGGAAATCCCCCTTCAAGGAGGGGTCATTGACTTTCCTGTTAAACCACCTCTTTCCTTCCACTGGTAATGTCGTTACTCGGGCAATCACTTCCTCTATAACTTCCAGCTTCAACCCCCTAACCTTCGTCTAGTTCCTCTCTAAATTCTTCGCAAATTCCATGGCAACTCCCCCGTCTAATCCCTCCAGCCCCTAGAAGAACTCAAACCAACCTACATCCTTAAAAATCTGGCATGCTTTGGGGAAATTCTCCAAAGCCTCTATCGACCCTGGCTCATGCCGAATTGCTGCTCCACCCATCGCTGCACAAATTTAGTTTTTTTTCCTTCCTTTTCCCTTCCTTTAGAAGTCCCAGAGTAGTTGGAACACTACTTAGTTGTTACAACCTGCAACTGTTCTTTTCCACTTCTCTAAGCACTCTAAATGGGGATGCAATGCTCCAGTAGGCCTAGATGGTAGGGTGGCACAAGTGAGAGTTTCAAATTAAGAGCTACAATCATGGTTCGTACTGCACAGTAATGTTGCCTTATTAATGCTAGGTTATGGGAGGTCTAGTCGAAGGTACACTTCCCCTTTTGGTATGATCTGTCATTAAGTGGAAATTATTACCAGATTACCGTGCCTTAATTGCAATTTATTTTTAAATAATTACAGATCATGCAAAGGTCATGTCGCAATATGATTCGCCCCCGGGCTTAAATGTGACAGCCGACCTCGACCGTCAAAAGGGAAAACGTGTTAAGTTGCCATAATTACTGAATAAAAACAGATAACGATATTACCTTTGTATGACGTACCTGGGTGACGTGGGGCACAGTCGTTGGTGGCGAGACACGTAACTCCAGTGACAAGAACCACGATGATGCTTGTTGTCTTTTGCAATAAATATCTTATTTGAATTATTTCTAGAAGTCGTCGGTTGTTACAGGTGTAACAACCAAGACAACTATTATGTATTATTATTTTTTACAAAAACACAGAAAAAACAAGGTCATGTAACAACATTATCATAAAGTATGCTTTGAAATAACAAATGTTGTTATAGAATGTGTAACATCTGCCACAAAGTGGTTTTCAACTGCTACAGAAATTGTCTTTCTGTGCCCAGAAAAGGTTTTCACGGCCAAATTGTTTTATTATGTTTCGTTTTGGTTTTTGTTTTTTGTTTTTGTTTTTGTTGTTTTTTGTTTTTGTTTTTTTTAAGAGGTTTGAATGTGTAACAACCACCAACAGTGGTTGATTTTGAGCTGTTACACTTATTGGAGAAATTAGAATTTTTGCAGCACAGGGGGGGTTTCCCTTGTTCCTGTAATCTGAAGATCTAAATTTGTGACAATGTTGACGAATGAATCCCTTGAAGCAGGTTTGTGATATAACCAAAGACAGTGCCCATTTGCTATTAATGGTGTCATCGCACTGTCAATGGTCACCAAATTTATAGTCCCATTGTCAAAGACTGCATCTACTTCATAGGGACCTAGCCATCTTGTGCATAGCTTACCCTTGAAGTCTTTGAATCTTGAGTCATATAAGAGAGCCCAATCTCCTTTCTGGAACTTATTTTTCTTGATGAATCTGCCATGCCACCTAGCTCTCTATTGCTGGATAGTCTATATTTGCTAGATAGCAGCTAACCGTTTCTCCTCCAATTCATTGAGCTGGTTCAATCTCTGCTTTTGTGTTGTAGCCAAATCCAAATTTACCTGCAATGCTATTCTCAGTGTCTTGATTTCAAACTCAATAGGGAATAAGGGATTTTTTCCATACACAAGTTCATATGGTGAGAATCTTGTGGTATTCCTCCATGTAGTCATGTATGCCCACAACACTTCTAGAAGTTTGTCGGCCCAATTCCTTCGGTGACTGGCCACAGTCTTGGTAAGGATCCCCTCAATGACTTTGTTAGTGCTTTCCACTTGGCCATTTTCTTGTGGATGATAAGGTGTTGTGATTTTATGATGGATTTTATATTTTTCAACCAACTTCTGGATCATATGGGATGTAAACTAGGGCCCTCCATCTGTGACTATCTCCTTGGGTATACCAAATCGAACAAAGATGTCTTCAAACAAAAAGTCTGAAACAACCTGCTCCGTGGCTCTGGTTAGTGCCTTTGCCTCAACCCATTTCATGACATAGTCAGTGCAAACCAAAATGTAAGATTTCTATCTAGATGAAGGATTAGTTGGTCCCACAAAATCTAGGGCCCATTTCTCAAAAGGTTCTAAGACGATTTGGGGTTGTAATGACATCTCATCTAATTGCAGTGGTTGGCCCATCCTTTGGCAACTATCGCATCCCTTCACAAACTTCTTGGCATCTTGAAATATTGTTGGTCAATAATACCTTGTCAAAAGAACTTTGCACCCTGTATGCTTTTCTGCGAAGTGCCCTCCACAAGGTTCCTCATGACAAGATTTAAGGATGTCAAAGATTTCATCTTCTCTAACACAACATCTAATCTAGAAATCTGGTCCAGTGTGATAGAGATTCCCATCTATCCATGTATAGGTATCACTTTATTGTATAATCTTTCTTTTCTCCTTGGCAGACAAATACTGTGGAAACTTCCCTGCAGCAAGATAATTGGCTATGTCTGCATACCAAGGTGAGTAAGTAGAAATAGCAAAGAGATATTCATCAGGGAAGGAATATTTAGTAGGAATACAATTTTCATCAATAATTAAACTAGAAAGGAAATCATCTATTACATTATCTTTTCCATGTTTATCGACAATTTTGATATCAAATTCTTGTAACAACAATAACCAGCTTGTAATTCTACCATTGGTAATTGGCTTATTCATTAAAAAACAAATGATAGGGTGGTCGGTGTATACCAATACTTGATACTTGGTGATATATTTTCAGAATTTATTGATGGTGTGCACGACTGCTAAGAATTCCTTCTCGGTCACTGTATAGTTGAGCTCAGTTGGAGTTAGATTTTTGCTTATGTAGTAAATAGCATAAGGTTTCCTATCCTCTAGTTGGCCCAAAACAACACCTACAACAATATCATATGCATCTGTAGCTATGTGAAACAAAAGTTCCCAATTAGGTCCTCCTAAGATCGGAGTTGTTGATACACAACATTTCAGCTTCAAAAAGGCCCATTCACACTTCACTGTCCACAAAAAGTCGACATCCTTCATAAGCAAAGAGAATAATGGCGATGCAATTTTTGAAATTTTTTCTATAAACCTCCTGTAATACCCTGCATGCCCCAGGAAACTACGTACCTCTTTTTGCATCTTGGAGTTGGAATTTTCAGAATTACCTCTATTTTTGCAGGGTCTACCTTGATCCTGTTAGTAGAAATGTAATGTCCTAGCACGATCCCTTCAGTCATCATCATGTGACATTTTTCAGTGCTCAAAGAAACATTAATCTGTACGCAACATTCCAACACTTTTTCCATATTAGCTAATGTTGTTCCAGAATCATCTTCATAAGGTGTAAAATCGTCCATGAGGATTTCAAGACAGGAATTCAACAAATTAGAAAAAATTCCCAATATTGCCCTTTGAAAGGTTGTTGGCACATTGCAGAGTCCATAAGGGAGTAATCTGGATGCGAAAGTTCCCTAAGGGAAAGTAAAGGTCATTTTATCTTGATCTTCCGGGGCAATCTATATCTGGTTGTAGCCACTAAACCCATCTAAAAATGAAAAGAATTTTTTTTTCCGAAAAGGGTAACAAGGATCTGATCTATAAATGGTAAAGGAAAATGGTCCTTTTGAGTTCTCGGTAATCCACATAGACTCTCCACTTGCCATTCTTCTTAAGAACAATGACAAGTGAAGACACCCATTGACTGTCAGATATCGGATAAATAAATTAACATTCAGGAGTTTTTGTAATTCTCCCTTTACTACCTCCTTCAGTGCAGGATTCATGTGGCAGAGTGGTTGTCTGACTGGTTTGCAACCATCCTTCAAATAAATACAGTGAGTGCACAGGTTAGGGTGGATCCCTTTCATATCCGTATAGTCCCATGCAATTGCCTTTTTGTATTTCTGTAACAGCAATAACAACAGTTGGTTTTGCTCAGCAGTCAGGTTGGGATTATTGTTCAAAAACTTTCCTTTTTCTATTTTCGTTGGACTGCTGTAAGTATTCAGAGTGGTTCTCACTTGTTCAAAATCTATATCTTCTACCTCTTCTTTCTCATCCGAATTTTTAATGGAAGCGACAGAAATCGAGTTACTAATAAAACCATTAATGATATAATCTTCCGTCTCATCCTTGAAATATTAGGCTTTCTCCAGAGTGAGGAGTGGTAGGGAAAGATCTGATTCGGGCTCAAACTCATCCCACCAAGGGTTGTATAAATCTAGATTTGGTTTTGGGGGGTAAAGATTAAGGTTCTTTATTGCCTAGCCATTCGAGATCGCCTTAGATCCAAATCTGCAGCCTATAAATGCATCTGCAGTGGCTAGCCAAGGTCTCCCTAAGATCAAAGGATGTCCCCCCAAATTAGATTTGGATTTTAAGATAAGAAAGTCAGCTAGATATCTCCAGGAAGCTATTGTAATTACTATATCCTCTAGCACCCCCTCGGGTTTAACATGGGATCTGTTTGCTAATTCAAGTACAGTAGTAGTATGTTTAAGCCCCTGTAGCCCTAGGGTGTTAAAGAGGTCCTTTGTCATTACATTAATGGCAACCCCAAGATCGATCAATGTGTTAGTTATGGGCTGATCATTAATGTAGATAGTAACTGTAGGATTTCCTGGATCATTATACTTAGTTAGAAGAGGCTAAGCGGACATTAATTCGGATAACTTTCCCATCACATGTATGGTAGCAGGGTCTTTAGGCTTCCTTCCAAATTTCTTGATGCATAATTCCCACACTGTTTTAGCATAAATAGGTACTTCTTTAAGGGCTTGCAAGCAGAGGAATTCATACATGAAATTTTTGCAACTCCCTAAGAAAATCAAATTCAGGTTGTGAAGTTATTCCGGGTTCAGCCAATCTCTGAGGATATGGAGGGTTTTGAGTTACAGCAGTCGAGTTGATTGTTATAGGTGTATCAACCTTTCCCGAGTTGGTTGTTACAGCAGTAACAGTCCTTCACAGGTTGGCTGTTACAGACGTAACAACTTCCTCTGTATCAGCTATCATGGGTACAGTCGTTGCCTCAGAGCCTACAGTATCTCCTCTGGAAAGTTCACATTCCTCCTATGTAATGATAGGGGAGTGACTTGGTTTAATTACCTTAACCGATCGCAATTGACTTTCATTAAGCCCCGCGGGGGTAATAAGGTAGGTCTAGAAGGTAGATAGAACCTCTATGCCCTGAGCTACTTTATTGTTCGGGTTTGGGTTAGGTTACATAGCTAATTGGGGTCGCACAGGCGGTGTAGGAGTAGGAGTTTGGAAAGGGGGAAATTGTAGCTATTGCTGCATTGGTAATTCAGGGAAAGTTTTATTTTGGTCATTTCCTCTCCAGTTCTGGTTCCAAGGGTATGGTTGAGATGGAGGATATTGGATAGAGGGAGATTGATACCACTGGTTCCAAGGTGAAGGAAACTGTGCTGAAGAAGGAGAAGAATATTGCCATGGATATTGCTGAGTATTATATGCATTGTTCCATGAATTGAAAGAGGAAAAATCTTGACACATACTTGGAGGTCATGGTTTCCATGGCCTCCTTGGTGCGATGAAATAAGAGGATTGCACCTCCTTGCTTGACTCTCTAAGTACTGCCTTTAGTCTAGGAAGCTCTGAACATTGACCTATCGAATGTTCCAGCTTGTAAATATTACACAAGCTGATGTTGTTCAATTCGCATTCCCTCAAGGGATGCTTCTTCCAGCAATTCGAACAAAACACCGCCAAAGGTGTATCAGCTTCTTCTTGTGTCTTCTTGATCTGTGTTGTCGTTATCTGGGCAGATAGAGTACTAAGGATATCGGTCTTGAAATTTTTGAACAAATTCCTGATTTCTGCTCTGGTTACTCCTCCTCCTGTAGATTTTTGTATTCGAGCAGAGGCATCTGTAATTGTGCTTCTCCCCTTAGACGACCCTCGAGAGAATCTTAGATAGAGTTTTACAATTTCAGCGAATGGTTCCTGCAATACATCCCCCTTCTCTAGTAGGTTCAGGGTGTCAAGGCAGCCGTCCCTCATTCCTCTGATAAATATGGTCTTCAATATTTCGTGGTCTAAATCATTGTGTTTAGACCTTTGAAAATTATAATGAAACTTCTCTACATAGTCTTCTAAGCTCTCATCCTCGTTCCGCGTCATTCTGAATACTTCCTCCCTTAGGTCCCTGGTGATCCAAAATGGATCTAGAATAGATTTCTAAGTCTATGAATTTTCCTCACAAAGGAAAAATGAAAGTCAAAGGATGCTCTTGGAAATAGTCTCATTGCATATATCTCTTCATTCTGAATCTAATGCAATTTGAATGGGCTAAAACGGACTTCGGATGAAGAAGTTATTGTAAAAATAAATTTGCCCATTATCCTTAGAAAAGGAGGCAAATTCTTATAAAAGTGGACTTAAGGGCTCCTTAAAGAAAATCGCATCGGAAAGGTTCAAAGGGAGGACTTAACCAAAGGTGGAAGGACTCCCCGATAGCGATCTCTGATATATCACATCGGAGGAAGGCCTTCATGCGATATTGGAACCCTGGGAAAGAGATTTGCGATTGTGATCGGTGGATCAGCGGATCGGCGATCAACACAGTCAAAGGGAAGTTGTATAGACCCCGGGCCGTTGCGATAGCGATATGCGATGGCACTGATCAATGATAGCGCTGATGCGAGGGGTTTGATAGCGATATGCTGATGCGATGGGGCCAATAGTGATATACGATGCGCCGATATCGACAATCGACGATCGACGATCGATGGATCCCCAATATAAAGGGTTGTTGACATATGCAATTGTGATTTCCGATCAGGGCGCGGACTCGATAGGATAATAAGCGCGATTTCATATCATTTGAAATTTGGATTTACGAGATTTATTTGTATCTTCTTGTGTATTGGGTTTTTGGCCATACGTAATGCGACATGCGATTATGCGACTATGCGATATGTGATAGCGTTGATCGGTGATCGGTGAATCGCATCGCAACAATGCAAAGGGTCATTGACATATGCGACATGTGATAGCGATTAGCAATCAAGGATCGGACCCGATGAGTTTATGAATGCGATTTCATATAATTTGAAATCCAGGTTATGCGGATTTTCAATGTATTTTCGTGCTATCTCTGTGTATTGGAATTTTGTTCCGTTTTCGGGAATTTGTCTGAAGAAAGGCCGCCTGTTTCTTTTCATTGTGAAACGGTCCCTATTCCTACAACGTTTGGTTCCACGTTGTAATGGGGTGTTTCTGTAACAATGATGTGTTATGTAATACGCAGAGCCATAGAGCCAGCGAGCCAGATGGCCAGTCGCAGAGCCATAGAGCCAGAGAGCCAGAGGGCCAGTCGAAGAAACACAGAGGCAGAGGAATGATTACACACAGAGAAACAGACAGGAAGTCGCAGAGCTGGAAGGATGCCTCACAAAATCCAGAGAGCACAATTGACGGAGGGAGTTTTTTTGGAGTCGCTTGGAGGTCGAGCGAACCCAAAAGCTCGTGAGAGCCAGAGCCAAGAGCCAGAGCCGAGAGCAGAAGCAGAGGCTGCCAAAGGTTGGAGGCAATTATAGAAAAGAGAGCTATTGTTCATTCTCAAGGTTCCAATAGTCGAGGTGACTGTAGGGGACCCCTAAATCCATTGAGATGGAGTTCAGAAAATCCTGAAGACTTCTAAGAGCCATGGAGCGGTAATGAAGTTTCAGAATAGCAAAGAGATCAAATGATCAAGCTATTGCTGGTGTATGATGTGCGCTGAAGACAGAAGAAGGAATTCCAGAGACAGTAAAAGAATTCCGAGGGAGTTGGTGCAAGCTAGGAGCTCAAGATAGCTTGGAGAGCTGATTGAAGGAATCTAGTCCAGAAAAGCCTAGATCTGTCTGCAAAGTATGGACAACCAGCGGGATTATATGGTATTATAAACCCATAGGTTCCGTTGTAAACCAATGGAGTTGAGCGTGAAACTTGTAAAAAGAAGTTTACCATAATCCCAAAGAGCCTAGTCGAGTTGATTAGAGCTCAAGGAGACATAGCCCAAGATATCAAGGTGAACTCCTAATTAAACTTGTTGTCTTTTGTGGTTTGATTATTTGCTGCATTTACTGTTATGTGTGTTTATATATCAGTTTAAAGCAAATAAACTTAAGGAAAATAAGTAGTTAAAGGAAAACACAAGCATACACCAATTTCAAGTGCTTATTTCTGCAAATTATCAATCATAAGCATAGATCTTGGAAATTGAATAAGCTTTGGAGTGGGAAAGGTTCTTGTACGCTGAAAAGAAGCCTTTAGTGCCCCATTTCAGATCAAGTGATATCAGAGCCAGGTTATATCCGAGAAGGTGATACTAGAGCATGTTGCATCATGATGCAAGTGGTATCGGATCAGAATGCTTAATTGATAGAGCAATCTATATGGTTGTTTGACTTGAAAGGTGTTCAAATAGTAGCAAGGATTTTTCTGTTTGATTGTTTTTAAACTAGTTGTTGTTTGAGTTTGCAAAGTTTCAGGGAAAGCTATTGATAGCTAAGTCCAGGAGAGGACAAGAAGGAAGAAGGGTTGAAGGCATTCTTCTTATCCCAAAGGACCTCAAAGCAATCCTTGAAGCACAAGAGGTTTGTTGCAAAAGGTTGCTTGAATAAGCTCTTTGTTAATCTTGTTTGAAGTTCTTTTGTTCATTTTGATAATGATAACTTCTACAAGTAAGTCCTCAAATTTTTCTTTCTTCACAAGATTCTTTGATGAAGACATGAAGCAAGACTTGTTCACCATGATGGATATGGTGAGAGAAATGTATGAGGATGGAAGGAAGAGCATAATACTTAGAGAGCAGTTGAATTCCATGAAGGAAGAGAAGCAGATGCTTTCTAACAAATTGCAGGAAATGGAGAGGCAACTTCATATTGCAAATTTGAACCTGGAAAGGGTACATGAGTTGGAGACACAACTCTTTGTTGCCAAAGAAGCCTTGGTCAAGTATCAGCTTGAAGAAGAGGTAAACAATTCCTGTTTGTCTTCAAATTCTTCTAAGAATGTTTATGTTGGTTCTTTTGAAAAACATACCAGAGGCATAGGTTCCAAGTTAATGTCTGAGATGGGCTATGAAGGAAAAGGCTTGGGCAAACATGCACAGGGTATAATTGAGCGAATAATAGTTGAGGAAAGGCCTAAGTATTTGGGTGTTGGCTATGGAAAATTTTATGGAGAAAGTTCCAAAGCTGCCATGAAGACAATTGAAACAGTTCCAAGAAGGAGTTTCATTTCAGGTCTTCTACCTCAAGAGTGTAAAGATTGTATTCATGGGGAATGCAATAGCTTGAAACATCATTTTAAGGATGAAGGTGTTCATAAGCATACACTTGAACTAGAGAGTTGTGGAAACTCTGAAGCCTTGAAGAGATTGATGGTGTTCCAAAGGGAGCTACTTCTTCATTCAATTCACCTCTTCATGAAGGCAATAAAGGTGAAAAAGAAAGGTATAAATCTGGTTTTAACCATATTTATTTTGATTATGTTAAGCATGATAAATTTCCATATAAGTATGGGAAAAGAATTGCATGTTCCTTTTGTGGTTTGGATAACCATAATGTTTCTATATGTTGGAAGAGAATGGCCACATACAGGAAACTTTTGAAGGAAAGGAAGCAAGAAGCCAAAGGTCCCTTGGACAAGGTGAATCATGATATCAAGAGGATGCACATGTGTTGCACTTACTGCCACAAGCAAGGACATATTGCTGCAAAATGTTGGACTCGGAATCCAACAATGCTTCCATGAAACTTGAAGAAGGTGGAAAGAGAAAATGGCAAGAATGGAAAGGAAGTTTCCATAAATGATGTGTTTCAAGATGATTCACATGTTGCTGTTGATGTGTAGACAAAAGAAGGACCTTTGAAATGGATTGGTAAGAAATGGTTAGAGTTCTTATCCAATTAAGATTGCATGCCTATTGATATAATGCATCTATTTGCATTTCTTTGTTAATGGAATGCAAGTTGCAGGGTTTTACCAAGAAGGTGAATGGAAAAAGTTGAGTAGGAGACTCAGTTTATTGCTGCAACATTATATTCACTTCAGCATCGAAAGTACAGTGTGCTTAAGTGAAAGTTGAAGGATGAAATGCATGCACAAGCATGATATGCATGAACACAAGGATGTTGATGATTTCCTTGTATTTGAATATGTATGTGTGATTAACTTGAAGGGTTGATTACTTTGTTGTAAACATGCATGTAATGTAATATTGACTTGGAAAACGTTGATTTGGTGTCCAAGATGGAGATAATAATGATGAAGTGTTTCATCTTTGAAAAAGAATCCTTAAGTTCTTTTTCTACATGCTTGACTTGAAGGGTCAATTGTTTTAAAGGCATGTTTTGTTGGCTTGTTATCTAGTCAATCACTTGTATGCAGATGTAAGACATGGAGGTAATTCAAAAGATGTGAAATATGTTTCTTTTGATGAAGCAAGAGTTTAGGCCATCCAATTGTTGTCTGTAATCCTATTATTGTTAACAATTGTTGTTGACAGTATGTCAAATAGATACAAAATAAAATTTTGTGAAGCAGACGTAACTTCACATTTTTTTGATCCACCTTGGATCAGTGATCAAGGAAGAGAAGTTAAAACTACCTTCTGTAACCTTCTCAGCAGGAGTTCTGCAGGAACTCAAGGAGGAATATAGTTCTTCCCAGGAGGACAAGCACATCCAGGAAGGGAGTGTTCAAAGGATTTGGTTCAGAGGCACTATGCAAGGCAAGTGTATGGAGGCTGAAAGAAGGGAGTGAGGTACTCTCATTTACTGTTCAGATCAGTATATCAATCTTTTGGATTCCAAAAGATTTTTAGTGGGAAGGCGTGATCCAAAATGGATCTAGAATAGAATTCTAAGTATACGAATTTTCCTCACAGAGGAAAAATGAAAGTCAAAGGATGCTCTTGGAAATAGTCTCACTGCATAGCTCTCTTCATTCTAAATCTAACGCAATTTGAATGGGCTAAAACGGACTTCGGATGAAGAAGTTATTGTAAAAAGAAATTTTCCCATTATCCTTAGAAAAGGAGGCAAATTTTTATAAAAGTGGACTTAAGGGCTCCTTAAAGAAAATCACATCGGAAAGGTTAAAAGGGAGGACTTAACCAAAGGCGGAAGGACTCCCTGATAGGGATCTTCGATATATCGCATCGGAGGAAGGCCTTCATGCGATATCGGAACCCTAGGCAAGTGATTTGCGATAGTGATCGGTGGATCGACGGATCGACGATTGACACAGTCAAAGGGAAGTTGTATAAACCCTGGGCCATTGCGATTGCGATATGCGATGGCGCCGATGTGAGGGGGTCGATAGCGATACGCTAATGCGATGGGGCCGATAGCGATATGCGATGTGTCGATATTGGCGATTGGTGGATCCCCAATATAAAGGATCGTTGACATATGAGTTTGCGATTTACGATCAGGGCGTGGACCTGATAGGCTTATAAGCATGATTTCATATCATTTGAAATCTAGATTTATGGGATTTCTTTGTACCTTCCTGTGTATTGGGTTTTTTACCATACGCAATGTGACATACGATTATGCGACTGTGCGATATGCGATAGTACCGATTAGCGATCAGTGAATCGCATCGCAACAATGCAAAGGGTCGTTGACATATGCGATGTGCGATTGCGATTAGCAGTCAAGGCACAGACCCGATGAGTTTATGAATGCAATTTCATATAATTTGAAATTCGGGTTATGCAGATTTTCAATGTATTTTTGCTTTATCTCTATGTGTTGGAATTTTGTTCCATTTTCGGGGAATTTGTCTGAAGAAAGGTTGCCTGTTTCTTTTCATTGTGAAATGGTCCCTATTCCTACAACGTTTGGTTCCACATTATAATGGGGTGTTTCTGTAACAATGATGTGTTATGTAATAAGCAGAGCCACAGAGCTAGTGAGCCAGATGGCCAGTCGCAGAGCCACAAGGCCAGAGGACCAGTCGAAGAAACGCAGAGGCAGAGGAATGATTACACACAGAGAAATAGACAAGAAGTCGTAGAGCTAAAAGGATGCCTCACAAAATCCAGAGAGCACAATTGACAGAGGGAGTTTTTTTGGAGTCTCTTGGAGGTCGAGCGAAACTAGAGAGCCCAATTGACGAAGAGTTGCTTGGAGGTCGAGCGAACCCAGAAGCTTGGGAGAGCCAGAGCGAAGAGCCAGAGCCGAGAGCAGAAGCAAAGGCCACCAGAGGTTGGAGGCAGTTGCAGAGAATAGAGCCAGCATTCATTCTCAAGGTTCCAATATTCGAGGTGATTGTAGGGGACCATTGAATCCATTAAGATGGAGTTCAAAAAACCTTGAAGACTTCTAAAATCCATGGAGCGGTAATGAAGTTTCAGAACAACAAAGAGATCAAATGATCAAGTTGTTTCTGGTGTTTGATGTGTGCTGAAGACAGAAGAAGGAATTCCAGAGACAGTAAACGAATTCTGAGCGAGTTCGTGCAAGCCAGGAGCTCAAGATAGCCCGGAGTGCTGATTGAAGGAATCTAGTCCAGAGAAGCCTAGATTTGTCTGCAGAGTATGGACAACCAGTGGGATAAGATGGTATTCTAAACTCAAGGAGACGTAGCCAAAGATATCAGGGTGAACTCCTAATTAAACTTGTTGTATTTCCTGGTTTTCTTATTTGTTCCATTTACTGTTATTTGTGTTTATATATAAGTTTAAAGCAAATAAACTTAAGGTAATTAAGCAGTTAAAGGCAAACACAAGCATACACCTATTTCAAGTGCTTATTTCCACAAATTATCAATCATAAGCATAGATCTTGGAAATTGAATAAGCTTTGGAGTGGGAGAGGTTCTTGCAAGTTGACAAGAAGCCTTTAGTGCCCCATTTCAAATCACCTGGTTCTGCAATAGTCTTGGTACTTTGATAAGAATGTCTCCTTCATATCATTCCATTTTCAAATAGAATCGGAGCCCAATCCCATGAACCATCTCAAGGCTACCCCTTTTGAAGTAGCAGGAAATAGTTTTAGTTTCTAAGCATCTAAGATGTAATCATAACTTTTGCATAGGACATAAAATTCAAATAAAAAGGTGTCTAGATCTTCCACAGTCATCCCTTGGAAGGATGGTAAGGATGATAGAGGAATATTTTTCATAGGAGCTTCACCTCTGATATCCCCAATTGGGAACTCAAAGGTGGTAATAGTAGCATCCGTCTTAGCGTTGTTGTCATTATTATCCCCCATGGCTAATCCCTCTAACCCTTGTTGTAACAAATGTTCTTCAAATTGTTCTTGTGATGGTCTTGCAGGTGTGATTGATGGCTCAGGTATCCTCAGGGCTGGTTGTTTCACTGCACTACCTAAATCTGGATATTGATAAACCAACAGGTGTTCTCTCATCTCAGGTGTTTGATGTTCCCCCTCAGTTTCCCCTTGTCCTTTGGTCCTAAAGTTTTGGCTACTAGCTTCCCCCTGCTGCTCCTGAATTGGATTCTTGATCTTGGGAGTGTGGGTGCTAGCTTTAGAATGATATGGCCCCAAGATAGAGGAATCAGAGGTTTCTGCCCTTGTTATGGGAGTGACAGCTTTTTGTGGCCCTATTTTCCTTGCATCCCTTTGAGAGCTTGATTGTTCTTTTTCTACCTTAGAGATTAGTTCCTGGATAAATGTTTTCCTTCCCAAATATACACTCTTCCTTTCCTTTTTACAACCTGTTTTTCCTGTGACTTATTAGAGTGGATGGTAGTTTTGGTATCTCTATAGTCCCTACAGTTGCACACATGGAGCCTATGTGTATTAATTCACACTTTAAGTGTATCAGTCTTCGATAGTGGTGAGCCTACCCAGGTATGTTAGAGTGATGCACAGGTTCTTACCTCTCATCTTATTGCCCAACAACTGAAGAGTTGAAGACACGCTAAAAAAAACACCAAAATACCATGCCCTAAGTTCCCTAGTAATCACAATGGTGAGCCCTCCCAAGTATGTTAGAGCGATGTGCAGGTTCTTACCTATCGTCTTACCACCCAACGATTGTGGACTAGGAACGCTCTATCATCAAATAACTTGGTCGACGGTATCGTCAATTGCCATCCCCGGCAAAGGCGCCAAAATGTAGAGTTGTTTTAATCAATCCTAACTGATTGTGACTGCAACATTTAATTTTTAACCCAGGGTAGGTCTTGATGTTTCAATGGAGTTCTCATTGTTTGTGCCGATACACTATAGCCAAGCATGAAAAATGGAAAGAACATTAAAAGATGTTGCTGAATCAAATTGCAAAACTTAAATCATTCATGTAGAAATAAAAAGACTCCACAGAATTGAAATCACACTTCTCAACTACTATGGTAAGGGTGCGCCACACAGTAACTAACAACTACACCAGCTGGTTACTATCTTTCTATTAATCAACTCAGTGTAAAAACACAATATAATCCAGAATAAAAGCGGATGTAATTCATAATTTGTACAGCAACAATAGAAAAAAATATGTCAATAAACGAAGCAATAATGTACACTACATCTACTACTGCATTCCTTGCTAAAGAGGAGGGCCCTTCCTCCCTAGGAGTGGCACAGGAAAAACACGAGATTAATTAACGAATCAGATGAAGAGTAGTAACAACATCACCGCAGTGATTTAATATTAAAAATAATTAAAAGTTACATAAGTAGAGTAACAATGCTTTTCTATATGTCGTCCTTATAAATAGGAAATCGAGTTTCTTTTATAATTATTACATGCTCGAAATTAGGAATAGATCAGTCATGAGAATCTCATGAAAATAAAAAATAAAAGTAGTTACAACCTATTTCTAAATACAGATACTTCTTAAATATATCGGTTAGGATTGCAACCACTTGGGCCTGTTGCTTCTAAAATAAACAATTCCTAAATGCCCGACAACTATTATGTGGAATAGTACCCACAACTTTTCCAACTGCGGTGCAACAACACCCTGTGAGTGAATGGTGGTTTTGGATGTAATGGCAATCATTGGCGATTGTTGGTGTCTGGATGTGAATACACTATTCCACCACTTTCCACATTAATTCATCAATCCAGGTGCATACAATTTTCAAGGTAACGTGCAAGGTATATGTAGGGTCAAGGTTACAATCTGACATCTACCAAGGATTCGCAACTAAGAATAAAGCATCGTTGTAATAGTAATTAAAAATAATTTGCAGAACTTAAAAGGCATTCACAACAATCAATAAAGATCTGTAACAACAATAAGAAATTAACACACCATAATAGAAACAGCATACACAAAGGAAATATGCAACACCTGATCTGAAGAGCGGGCCCAACTCTCTAATCCGGGCTGCATTAACTCACAGCTAAGAAGAGAACATCAACTTGCTCAAATTCGATTAATATATAAGGAATTGTTACAATATTTGTCTCTGCGCGGCTAACCCCTCACATA
The DNA here is from genome assembly GCA_031772625.1 of Pinus tabuliformis. NCBI lineage: Eukaryota > Viridiplantae > Streptophyta > Pinopsida > Pinales > Pinaceae > Pinus > Pinus tabuliformis. The sequence continues at coordinate 170,701,557 of CM062810.1, read as the reverse complement.
GGAATAAAACCCCTTTTATACAATACATGGGAACGACATATTCCCCAAATCTGGAAACTAATGCCCAAAAATATACAATTGTTTAGAAAAACAACTAATTGTCGAGAGAGAGAGAACAATAAAGAACCAAAATAGGCCTGGAAGTAGTTGAGAGTTGTTTATGTTGTTGCAACGTTGCCATACAACTGTTGTAAATGCAGGACTGCTGCTGTGAATTGTGAATACAATACCTATTCACATGAATATGTGGAAATAACAAAGTTTAGTAGTTCGCATAGGCAAAACCCCCGTGAACTTACTTCATCAATTAAATATTCCAAGAGACGTTAGAAGGAAGGATTACCTTGTAGGTTTATCACAATTAATGCATATCATTTGATGCAAAAAGGATGAAAGGAAAGGTGAAAATGTAAGGAAAAGATAGGCAGATTTGCTGCCCAACATCTCCCCCCAACTAGCCTTCTGCATGCCCTCATGAAGCTTGCCACTTCCACGGGTCTGGATTGGAACGTCTATAGCCAGTGTTGAGATGGGAGAGATCATACTCATCTACCATGTCTGTTCTTGGTATTTGTATCCTTCTGTAAGAAGAACATCCTTCCACCAATCACCTAGTACATTGTAGGTTGGGGTGTAATGCTCTGTTGGCAACCAAATGATGGGGAACCTGAACCAGAGTCCCATCCACCAGGGCCTGCATGTTTGGATGCATGCTACATATCTTGGCACACAACTTAGTGCTCGTGCAAAATTTGGCGCTCCAAAAGGTTCCCTGTTCCGGACAGCTGTAGGTGACATCATCCACCTCTTCTGACAACTATCAAGGGCCTCATCTTGAAATGTGACTATTTGTTTGACACAAAGGTCAATACACCACTTCTGTGTCCTCAACATCCGTTCTCTATTTCCCTCAATCTCTAAAAAGGTGGTGTGCTTATTATACATAGTCACGAACCGTTTCGTGCTCCCCTCTCATCATAAGAGACTTCGTGTTTTGATTCGACTCAAACGTATTAGAAGCCTTCTGCTAGTTTATCTGGTTGATAGTATAGGAGGTAAGAGCCCTTAAATGAATGTCCCCCATGTATGGGACTGGATTAAACTCTTTGTCCATGTGCAGGAAGTATCCATGCAGATAAAGCTCACACATCAGATGTTGGGTTACCAAGTCATGGATTCTTAGTATACAGAGGAACTGTACAGAGTCCTCGATCTCATGACTGACCTCCTTCTTAATGCTTTCCAAATAGAAGAAAATAAATTGCTCATGCAAGAACAAGACATAACTAGAAGTTGGAGGGCGACATGCCATTATCTGTTGTGCCAAGCTAAACATCTATTCTTTGTCAGTCTTCAATTCCAGCACTTGTCCTTCCAGCCATTCTACTTTGAGTTGCTGCTTTGCATGCCTCAATCGTAATATGTCCATTCACTCTACATACTCAAAGATAGCCTAGGATGATTGGTCTTGGACCCTTTTCGCCTCATTCTGATAATGGGTTGCAGTAGATTTCCAAGTTTGAATCTCGGTTGTTAAAGCGAATTCACGACCTTCGAATAAATTCTCGATAGGATCCATTTGGGTGGTAGCAGAGGTCGTAGGCACATCGTCCATCTGTGTTACTGCTCGGCCACCGTAGCCTTAGGCTTCTTAGCCCATCGTTTATACTTTCTCACCTGCTTCTTAAGTCAATGCACCTGTATTCTCAGCCTTCGAACCTTTGTTTTCAACTGCATCGTGTCTCTGAACTATAGTTGATACTTATTTTTAAGGGGCAGCCTCCTCTTCTCACATAGTTCTATCCATTCCTGCTTAACAATCAATTCTTCTAGCTCTGCAGCTGGTTCAACAGGTGGTGGATTACCTAGAGGAGTATCCACTGGTCCATCTATCGGGCTCTCCTTTCTCGACTCCCCTTCCTTGGAAGTAATTGCTTCTTCCTTAACGATTAATTCAGCTGGCCCTGCAGCCGGTTCAGCAGGTGGTGGATCACTTGGAGGAGCATCCACCAGTCCACCTATTAGGCTTCCCTTACTCGGCTCCCCTTTCTCAAAAGCAATTGCTCCTTCCTCCATTCTAGGTTCTAGGACATCTGTTGCCTGAACGACACTTCCTTCATCCATGCGTTGTTCTTGTTCTTCCACAAGGTGTTCCTCCTCCCTCTGTTCTTCGGAATGGCCTTGTTGAGAATCAACAGCCAACAAATTAATAGCGGTCGAACCTTTTACCGAACCATCAAATTTTAAAATGGGAGGGACAACAACCTCCTTTTCTGAGCGTCGAGGAGAACGAGACACTCTCGCTCCTCTTGGTATGGTGGCATAAAAAGGAGAATGGAAGATGTCCTCTTCCTGGTCTATACCAGCCCTGTTTGTGACCTTGAGTTCCTTCCCTTCATCCATGACAATTCTGCTCTGGCCCGAGGTTCCTTCCTATGTTAGCTCCTGCCCTGCGGCTGGCACTGGTTCTTGTGGAACAATGTCAACCTCAAGACTCATTCTTTCCACATTTTTCGGGACTGGAAGGGTTGGTGGTGGTTCTTGTGTGGCACCACCACCCATATCCGATGCTTCCTGAACAGATGATGTTGGCATTGTTTCCCCTTGCACTTCATTAATGAAAGTGGATTCTTGTATCACCATGTCAATCCCATCCATCGTGTCCATAATTCCTTCCTCCATCGGCTCCACAATCGAGGTCGGTTCTTGTGTAACAACCTTGACTATAGCACTAACCATCTCTTCCGTTTTGAGCCTTTCCTGCTCTGACTCTTCCTCTTCCATTGGTTCCACAGTCGAGGTTGTTTCTTGTGTAACAACCTCGGCTGTAGCACTGATTGTTTCTTCCACTTTAAGCTTCCTTTCTTGCTCTAGTTCCTCTTCTTCCATTTCCATCTTTTCAGGTTCTTCTTGGTCTACATATTCACCCTCTGCTAGTTCCTCCTCCATTCTCTCCGGATCCTCTTCTCTAGCAGTTATAGCAGCTGCTACTTCTTCTTCTAGATATTCCCAAAACACCGCCCAAGGAATTTGAAACCGGGTCAATGCATGCATGACCAGTAATCAAACCAACCCATGATTAGTGATGACTGCTACAACCTATCGCGAACGTTGGGCAGACTGTGCCATCAATTGGAGGCTTTTCAACAAAAAGAAGGGCATGTTCAAAGAGAAGACTTCTGACTGTGGAAATCAAAGACGAGCTAACACCCTGAAATGGTATTTGAACATAGTGGTGAACCGTCCTTCGCAAGTTATGTATTTCATAACAAAACCTGCTACATCGCCCCATGGATGCGACAAATAATTCCGGTCATACCCCCAACCTTTTTGAACGATGCTCTCACCAACCTGCAAAAATACTTCCGGGAACTCTGAGAGGGAAGTTCTTCGTGAAAACCAGCTTTGTCCCTGCTAAGGCAATCCACTGACTTCTGCAATAACTTCCTCTGTAACAGGGATTTCTATCCCTCTGACCCGAGAGCAATTCTCATTCAAATTGAGTGTGAATTCCACTGTAATCCCCTCATCAAATCCCTGCAACCTGTTAAAGTAGACATCCCAACCTGCATTGATGAAAACCTACCACACTTCTCTATTGTTACGAACAAAGGTGGTATCCTCCGGCTCGTGACGCATAACGAACCTGCCCATTGTTGTAGAAACAGTAACAACCCTTGGACGTGGTCAGCTATTAGGGAGAGAGTAACAACAACCAAATTAACAGTGATGGTAACGATATGGTGGGACACAGGGTAAAAAGGCGGTGAAAGCAGCCAATATTTTTTTAAAAAACGCTAAGAATTATGGTGAATCATGGTAAGTGTAATGAAATGATTACGGTAATTAATTCATACGAATTGAAAAGACTGATTGGTTATCGAATGTATGTAATTCAAATTCCTATGCATCGAAATAATTATTATGAAATCATGGAATTTATGGGTGTACCGTTCGCACAAGATTTAATAATGATATATGATATGTCATTATTGTGGTTTCAAATACATTGTCGTTTACTTATGACGGGACACCCCCCCAACTTAAATGTAGTCGTCCACGACACATATATGTCTCATCGATGGAATATTTTAATTGAATCTATAAAAGTCAACAGAGACGTACCTGGCGACCTACCTGGTGGCGGAGTAACAGCACCAACGGAGTAACAACACCTGATACTTAGAAAAATTTTCAGGAGTAACATAAGTGGCAGAGTAACACCACCCGATACTTAGAAAAATTTTCAGGAGTAACAGCAGTGGTGGAGTAACATAACTGACGCAGTAACAGCTGTACGGTGGAGTAACAACATCCGACACTTAGAAAAAATTTCAGGAGTAATAGTAGTGGTGGAGTAACAACACTAGTAGAGTAACAACAACACAGTGGAGTAACATCATCTTACACTTAGAAAAAATTTCAGGAGTAACAATAGTGGCGGAGTAACAGCATCAACAAAATAACAACAACAGTGGAGTAACAGCATCCAACACTTAGAAAAAAAATTAGGAGTAACATCACTGGCGGAGTAACAGTAGCACGATGGAGTAACAACATCCGACACTTACAAAATTTTTCAGGAGTAATAGCACTGGCGGAGTAACAACAGTGGTGGAGTAATAGCATACGACATTTAGAAAAAATTTCAGGAGTAATAGTAGTGGCAGAGTAACAGCACTGGTGGAGTAATAGCAGCACGGTGGAGTAACAGCCTCCAACACTTAGAAAATTTTGTCAGCTCCCCATCATCAGATTTCGATTGTTATTCCTACAAAAAACAAACAAGTGAGTAGTAACAACATATTTTATATATATATATATATATATATATATATATATATATATATATTAAGAAGAGAATGCAGAGGAAGCATTCTCTGCACCAATAACCATCAAACCAGATTTATCAGGGAGATGTGTGATGAAGGCATCCTTACAAGTTGGACGGTGGTATAATTTTAGACGGTGTTCATTCACTAAGAAGGAAGCACGAGTATCATCTATTTTAACCAATCTGACTGTTCCATTGTCAAACATAGCATCTACTTCATAGGGTCCCATCCAGCGAGTGTGAATCTTTCCTTTAAAATCTTTAAAACAGGAGTCATAGAGCAGTGCCCAATCTCCTTTATGAAACACCTTATTCTTGATAAATTTATCGTGCCATTTCATTCTCTGCTGTTGAATAGCAGTAGTTTTCTGGACAACCACTGAACGGATTTCATCTAACTCATTTAGCTATTCCAGCCGGTGTTTTTGGGCCTCTGATAAGTCCAATCCTACTTCCAAAGATTTTTTGAGCGTGCTAATCTCAAATTCTACGGGAAACAAGGGGGATTTCCCATAGACTAACTCAAATGGTGAAAACCCAGTTGTGTTCCGCCATGTTGTCCTGTATGCCCAGAGAGCTTCAGGAAGTTTCTGGGACCAATCCCGACGATGGCTTGCTACAATCTTTGTCAAGATATTTTCCAACACCTTGTTTGTACTTTCTACCTGTCCATTCGCTTGGGGATGGTATGGAGTTGTCACCTTGTGTTTGACTCCATATTTCTGCATAAGCCTTGCTATCATGTGGGATGTGAACTGTGCCCCTCCATCTGAAACAATCTCCCTTGGAGTACCATACCGAGCAAAAATCTCTTCAAAAAGAAAATCTGAAACCACCTGTTCCATTGCTTTCGCAACAGCTCTGGCTTCCACCCACTTAGTCACATAATCAATGCAGACCATAATGTGAACCTTTTGATGAGAACTTGGGTTAAAAGGTCCAATGAAGTCAATTGCCCCATGCGTTGACAATTGTCGCATCTTCGGACATAATCTCGAGCATCCCGAAAGATAGAAGGCCAATAATATCCCATTTGCAACACCTTGTGGCCCGTTCTTTTATCTGCAAAATGTCCTCCACAAGGGCCATCATGGGCAGCCTTCAATATCTCATAAATTTCATCCTCAAATACATAGTGTTGAATCTACTGATCAGCCCCTATGTGAAAAAGGTATCCTATCATCCACGAATATCGGGTACTATGATGAACAATTTTACATTGTTCCCTGTATGACAGGTGACGAGGTACCTTCCCTGTAGCAAGATAGTTAGCAATATTTGCATACCATTATGTTTTAGTGAGAATTGGAAAAAGATGCTCATCTAGAAAACTATCTTCTATGGGTGTACTTTCAACATTATTATCTAGTATAGACAGAAAATCAACGACCACATTATCCTTTCCTGGTTTGTCTACTATGGTGATGTCAAATTCTTGAAGTAACAATAGCCATCTTGTACTACGACTAGGAGTAATGGGTTTATTCATCAGATACCTGATTGTTGTGTGATCAATGTGTACAAAGGTAGGATACCCAGTAATATAATGCCAGAACTTGTTGATGGCGTAGATGACAGCAAGGAATTATTTCTCAGTCACTGTGTAGTTTAACTTGGCAGGAGCCAAGTTCTTACTAACATAGTAAGCTGCATATGGTACCTTATCTACTTGTTGTCCCATCACTGCCCCAACTGCTATCTAAGAGGCATCAACATGGATATGAAATGGTAATGTCCAGTCCAGCCCTCAAAGGATCAGAGCTCTACAGACAATTTCCTTGATCTTCACAAAGGCTACATCACAGTCATCTGTCCACACAAAATCTGCATCTTTTGTCAACAATTGAAAAAGTGGATGTGTTATCTTAGCAAAATTTTCTATAAAGCGCTTGTAATAACCAGTGCAATCGATGAAGTTATGTACCTATGTGGGTGTTTTGGGTATTGGAGAGTGTAATATTAGCTTTATCTTAGTTGGATCCATCCGAATTCCAACAGCTAAAAGCAAATGTCCCAAGAATATTCCTTCCTACATCATCATATGGCACTTTACTATACTCAAAGAGACATGCGTCTGTTTACATATTTCAAGAAATTTTTCCAAATTTGCCAGCCCTTCTTCGAATGAGTCCTCGTATGGAGTAAAATCATCCATATAAATTTCAACACTTTCATCTACCAGATCAGAGAAAATCCCTAAAATTTCCCTTTAGAATGTTGTAGGCACATTACAGAGACCAAATGGAAGGACTCGGTATGAAAAAGTTCCACAAGGGCACATGAAAGTGGTTTTATCTTGATCCTCGAGAGCTATCTGGATCTGGTTGTACCCACTAAATCCATCTAGGAAGGATAAGAACTTCTTCCCAACCAAAGTATCCAAGACTTGACTAATGAACAGTAAAGGGAAATGGTCTTTCTGTGTTGCCTTGTTTAATTCTTTGTAATCTACACATATCCACCACTTACTGTTTTTCCTAGGAACAATCACCAACGGGGAAACCCATTGGCTGTCTGAAATGGGGTAAATAAATCCTACATCCAGCAGCTTTTGAAGTTCTTCCTTGACAATGTTTTTCAGAGAGAGATTCATTCTCCTCTGGGTTGTCTCACAGGACGACAATCCTCTTTGATGTATATATGATGGGTACATAGATTGGCAGGAATCCCCTTCATGTCTATATAGTCCCAGGCGAACGCTTCTTTGTGATTTTGGAGAACATCTACAAGTTGTTTTGTCTGGGATTCTGATAGATTTGGGTTAATGTTCATGGTCTTTCTTCGCTCTATCTCTACAGAAATTATGTCATGGGACACAATTGTGGGTAGTTCTTCAACTCCATCTGCTATTTAAATACTTTCCTATGTTTCACAGCTCAAGGCAGATTCTAGAATTCATTGATTCAAATCTGAAACAGAATAGGGGTCGCTAATGAAGGTAGTAGTTGTGTCATCCTCCGTTTATATTTTCAGCTGAAGGGCCTACCCAATAGTAAGAATTGGTCTTAATTCTTCATCTTCAGATCCAAACTCTTCTTTTGGTAGAGGTTTCTTACGACTAGATGGTTTCACTAATGGGCTAGGTTCTACAGGAGGGTATAACACAAGGTTTTTAGTGACCTGCCCATTTGAGATAACCATATTCCTAGAACGACACCCAATGTAAGCGTCTGTGGTTGCCAACCACGGTCTTCCCAGAATCAAGGGATGGCCACCAACTGGGGACTGCGTTTGCAGCACTAGGAAATCCACAGGGTAATGCCATGAATCAACTGAGATCATAATGTCTTCTAACTTCCTTACTGGTTTGACTGTAGATCTATCTGCCAGTTCTAACACAGTAGGTGTATGTTTTAGGTTTCAAAGACCCAATGTATGCATGGCTTCAACAGTAATGACATTTATATCAACACACAAATCTACCAGTACATTCGGAATTTCCACTCCATTAATTTGCATAGTTAGAATTGGGTTCCTCGGGTCCCCATATTTCACAAGTATAGCTTTTTCCATCATAAAATCTGATAACTTTCACATCACATGAATAGTGAGTGGGCCCCTTGATTTCTTTCTAGGCTTTTTAGCACAATATTCCCTAAGAGTTTTTGCATATATAGGTACATCCCTCATAGCTTGTAATAGGGGAATCTTAACAAATAGATTTTGTAACTCCCCTAAAAATTCAAACTCAGCTTGAGGGATTTGTTTACTCAAGGCCAATCTTTCAAGATAGGGTGGGTCAACTCCGTGTTCTTGAGTAATTAGCAGTTGAGGAGATGTCTGATTTTTACTAGCTTGGTTTGATTTCTCTTCAACTATTTCTGGTTCTTTAACCTCACTGCCAACTTGTTCAATAATAATAGGTGAGGGTTGAGCATCTACTACCTACCCAGATCTCAAGTTCATCTCATAAATTTCTGTGGTAGAGATGTTGTATGAAGGCAGGTTGAGGGTGTCAGCTTGTTGAGCCCCTTTATTGTTTGGATTTGGATTGGGTTCGATAGGGAGTTGAGGGCGAACAGGTGGATTACCAGGAGGAATGTTAGAGTGCAAGTGGCATTGACTGGGGAAACTGTCCAGGAGGAGAGGATCCACGCCAATTCGGGGGCCATGAAGAATTTGAACTAGTTTGAGGAGCCCACTATTGCCAGGGTGGAAACTAATATTGGGGCCACACAGGTGGATAAGGCATGGAATGAGGACCCATATTAAAATTGTTAAAATATTGAGATGGGTTGTGAAACATACCTTCATTTACAGTTGGTGGCCGAGGTTTCCATGGCTTTTTCGATCCCATAAAATACAGTTGGTCCGCCTCTTCGCCTGTCCCTTGAAAAATCGCTTTCAATCCTGGCAAGGAGGGGCATGAACTTGTTGCATGATGTAGCTCGCAGATTGCACATTCTTCCATGGAGTTCAATGGAAATTCTATAGGTGGATGCTTCTTTCTGTACTTCGGGCAAACTATAGCCATAGTCTTTTCAAATTCCATCTATTTCTATTTTACTTGCAGTGTGTCCATCTGTGCAGACAAGGTGCTCAAGATATCAGTTCTTAAGTTATCCATCAGGTTTCTGTTTTTTGCTTTCGTGACACCTCCGCCAGATACTTTTGTCGACCAAATTCCTTGTTTATTCCTTGCAACTCCCCTCCAGCACTGGATGCAAAACTCACAGATGGTATCTAAATCCTCTTTTGATATATCTCCCTTTCCTACTATGTTAAATAGTTCCAGAGAGTCTCTCGGATGCGGGTGTTTGAACGCATAGAGGGCAGGCAGGTGGTGTGTCACATGGGCAGGTGTCTGCCCAAGCATTCCACGAGGTACTGCGCAGGACAAGCGAGCTGGTCTCGCACAAGGTTATTAATGCGGGCTCTTAACTCCTCCACCCACCTCATGGTGAACTGTGCAATGGCGCACCATATACGCTACATTCCCGCGGCTCCATCGCTCATTTCTGCAGCTTCATGGATCACTGTGGTCTGTGTCACTCTGAGCTACTCCATTAGCGTGTCTGAGTCCGACCCCTTTCCAGGTTCAAGAGCGTTATTCAAACGCCGAGCTCGGGTTCCAGGGGCCTGCGACTTAGTGGGAGTTCGGTTTCAATCTGAATTGGGTTACTACCCTCCGTGTTTCTGCTCATTCGATAAACCTCTGCACCTTGCAATGCCACAAGAACGGCTCAGGATGTTAAGCAGGCGAGGTGGCTCCAGGGGACATGCCATCTCTCAGCGGTCAACCCCTCCTACACACTCTTCCACGGATGTGTTGGAACCTGGGCGAAGCAGTCCCCCTGTCACCAGATCTGGTCGAGGCAGAGGTCGCGGGCGTGGTAGGAGGGATGATTGTGAGCATGCGGCCCACCCCACGGTTCGCTATCGCATCCCCTGTACTCTTGCTAATTCCACCTTTATCGTCTCCGTCACGATTGAAAAATGCGAAGATCTCAGAGGCCAGGGAGAAGCACTTCCTGAAATACCGGTAGATCAGAGGAGGGCGACTCCAATAGACAGTCAGCGTCCAGTAACAGGAAGCTCCTCTATGGCGAATCAGGCTGTCTCTGCAGGTCCAAGCGAGCCAGCTCAGAGAGAACCAACAGGCTCGGTGGTTCTTCACTCCGACTCGGATGACTCATTACAATTTGGATGCAGGGTCGTTGAGGAACCCTATACCACTGATGATGATTGACCTTGTCCGGTTTTCCGCTCTCGGCAGCTTCAGAAGTAGGAACACTACTCTGTTTTGTATCTTGAATTATGCTAGTGTCAGGTCTCTGCATGTCTTTGTGTCGTTTATGCATCGTGTTATATTGTCTATGTTCAGCAATGTTTCGGGTGTTATATTGTCTATGTTCAACAATGTTTCGGGTCTTATAAGAGGCCAAATCACAGATGGAGGTCTACTGAGAACTGAGAATATGAACATTTGTGCAAATTGCCAACTTCTTGGCAAGATTTTCAAGGCTATGGCCTTGTTGTAACTTTTTGTTCCTTTTTGTATAATAATAGAAGTAGACAGATTGAGAAAAAAAAACAGTTCCAGAGAGTCTTCTCGCAAAGCCCAGAGAAGGATAATTTTCAAAATGCCCTTGTCCAGGTTAGAATGACCTAATCTCTATAGTGTGTACTTAAAACGTTCCACACAATCCTCCATATTCTCGTCTTCTTTCTGCATGAACTTCAAAGGTTCTTCCTTAATATCCCGAGATTTGTAGTAATCCTAATACTTCTCTAGAAAAGAGGTTTTCATCTCTTCCGGTGTGGAGATAGTCTTTCCTCCTAGACCCATAAACCATCGCAGGGTTGTCCCTTTTTATGTATCAGGGAATATTTTCATCTTTTTAGCATCGGTTATGTAGTCATACCCCTGAAACACAATATCAAATTCAAAAAGGAGCGTGTCGGGGTCTTCAATAGTCATCCCATGAAAGCTAGGTAAAGATGTCAAAGGAGTGGGCTTTGTTGGTGCGCCAGTCCTGAGATCTCCAATTGGGAAGTCAATCGTAGAGGTTGTGGGTGCCATGAATATCCTCCAATAATCATTGGGAATTTCAATAGGTTCTGCAGGGAATGATGGAGGGAGTCTTGTCATGGGAGTTTGAGTTTCTTTAATAGCACTCCCCTTATCCCGTGGTGATATGAATACCCTTATAGCTCCTTCCTCCCTGTCACAAGGGATTGATCCCTTAGACCCCTTTCCTGCAACTTCTCCTTCCCTACTAAAATGGGCTGGTTCCTTAGATTCTCTACTTGCAACTTCATCTTCCTCTGTTATCAGCAACAATACTCCTTCATCAGGTACACTGCTGCATACTTCTTCTGCTGCTGGAAGGGTTTGTTGTGTTGAATCAACAGGAGGTATTGTGGATAGCACTGGATGTTCAACAGATTGTCCTTCTGATTTCATTCGAGTCCATGCCCTCACAGTAGCACGAGAAGATGCCTCTGACTCAGCTTTTTCGATGATTTTTTGGATATAAGTGTTCCTTCCCAATTCATGTCTATCTTTCTTCGGGGCTTTTCCTCTATCCCTTTTATTCGAATCTCTGTTCATGCAAGTTGGTGAGAGGGGAATATCTAAATTAAATCACTATGCTCAGGACCTGGAGTAGGGTGTCAAAAGACCATTCACTCCCCATGACAAGAGGTCGAGTTTTAACAAACAAGAAAAGAAAATGACTAAAAAGAAATCTAGGGTTCAGGACCTGGAGCAAGGTGTCAAAAGACCATTCCCTCCCTAGGACGAGAAATTAGACAAGAAAAGAACACGCGTAAAAGGAAATCTAAAGCTCAGGACCTGGAGTAGGGTGTCAAAAGACCATTCCCTCCCCAGGACAAGAGATCAAGTTTTTAATCAACTCAGGAAAATTTAGAACAATTAACCAAAGCAAGCGACTCGGACCAAAAACAGTAAAAGGCAACAGAAGCCAAAATACTAAGCTAAGGACTTAGACCAGGGTATCACTTCCCTCCCTAAGATAAGAGATTGACCCTTTGGTTAATTCAGGTCATGTTTTGCACCTTGTTAGCCTTCCCTAGCAACGACGCCAAAATGTTGGTGTCTGGATGTGAATACACTATTCCACCATTTTCCACATTAATTCATCAATCCAGGTTCATACAATTTTCAAGGTAACGTGCAAGGTATATGTAGGGGCAAGGTTACAATATGACATCTACCAAGGATTCACAACTGAGAATCAAGCATCGCTGTAACAATAATTAAAAATAATTTGCAGAACTTAAAAGGAATTCACGGAAATTAATAAAGATTTGTAACATCAATAAGAAATTAACACACCATAATAGAAACAACACACGCAAAGGAAATACGTAGCACCTGATCAGAAGAGTGGGCCCAACTCTCTGATTAGGATTGCGTTAACTCACAACTAAGAAGAGAACAACAACTTGCTCGGATTCGATTAATATATAAGGAACTGTTACAATATTTGTCTCTGTGTGCTAACCCCTTGCATAGGAATAAAACCTTTTTTATACAATAGATGGGAACAACATATCCCCAGATCTGGCAACTAATGCCCAAAAATATACAATTGTTTAGAACAACAACTAATTGCCAAGAGAGAGAGAACAACAAAGAACCAAAATAGGCCTGGAAGTAGCTGAGAGTTGGTTATGTTGTTGCAGCGTTGCCAAACAGTTGTTGTAAATGCGGGACTGTTGCGGTGACTTGTGAATACGATACCAGAATCTGTGGAAATAACAAATTTTAGTAGTTCGCATAGGCAAAACCCCGTGACCTTACTTCATCAATTAAATATTCCAAGAGACGTTAGAAGGAATGGTTACCTTGTAGGTTTATCACAATTAATGCATGTCAATTGTTGCAAAAAGGATGAAAGGAAAGGTGAAAATGTAAGGAAAAGATAGGCAGATTTGGTGCCCAACAACGACAACACCCTTGGTGTAATAACAGTCCTCTGTATCACTGCGTAGTGTAACAGCAGCCTGTAACAACATTCAATGTGTAACAACAACCTGTAACAGCATGCAGGGTGTAACAGTGAACTTCTCTATCCTGCTCTAAATTTTATCGGCGTTGCATGTTACTTCATAGCCTTGTTCCCACAAGCAACACCTGAAGAGGAGAAAAACTTCCAAAACACTCCTCCAATGCTCACCCCAGTTAGCCACAAAAAGGAATAAAGTATCGTATTATTTAGTAAACTATGGAAAGATAACATAATAGTGGAATAGCTTGTAAAAGTGAGAAATAGGGTGATTAATCATGTAAAGTTCATGGGTCTAGAGGATAAGAGTATCAAAATTGGGGAAAGAAGGTGCAAAAAATAGGTAAAAAGTCACACCCAACATCCATCACATACTAACTTCTAAACACCAGGTCCATAGGCTATCAATTCACTTTTACCTTTTCTCTCAAATCCTGAAATTTTGTTGTACTAAGCACATATACAATTTGATAATCCATGATTCAACTAGGTCTACCTTCTAGTTGTTATACTGATACAAAATGAACTAGCTTTGATACCAGTTGGTGGAAACTTGACTATACTGAGAGGGGGTGAATCAATATAGTGCATTCATGGACATTAATTTATTAAAATTTTCTTTTCTTTTCAATGGTTATCTGAACAATTAAAATGACCAACAATACATCATATAAACATTAGATTTAACATATAAACAAAAATTAAAATGTAAACCACAACATAAAAATCAACACATACGGTCACCAAATATAAGTGGAAACCCATAAAGGGAGGAAACCATCAATTATTTGTTGTTGTGATGCAAAGACAAGCTCCTACTTGCTCTATTACATAATATTTTGGAGGTTCCAACCTCTCTGCTATTTTTCAACCTACAACTTACTAGGAAGGTCCTACTTCCTCTTTTACATTATTTTTCTATAAGATTCTACCCACAGGAGGCTCCTACCTCAATTTGTTCTGCAAGTTAAAACTTTCTTGGAATTAGCTCCTACTTCCACTTCAATAAGATCCAACCTACTCTTTTCCATACTACTACCTAAAAGGAGACTACAATCCCCTGATACATACAAATTCAATGTGTTGGTTTACCTAGTATTTGTTGATGTTCTGAACTATGTTTTTATCCTCTTTACAATTTCTTATTTCTATCTCCTTCTCCTTAATTTTGCATCACATCTTCTCCTCTTCCTCTTTATATTTATACTAGGTAACTCACGAACTATTTCTCACCACAACTCAATCAACTCACTAATCAACCAACTTTGCCTTCCAAAAGCACATCTTTCATAAAAATAACTTATTGGTTTTTAGTATTCCATATAAGAATATTAAGTGAAAATATTTCCTTGTTGCATTCCATCTATCTGTTTCCAAATCCTTTCAACTTTTGAATATTAAAACAAAAAGATCCTCCAACTAAAATTAAAATATTTACATCAACCAAATCTAATGATTTCTTAAATCATGGATAAATCAATGTCAAGCAAACTACCCGTTAATGTAACTACATTTGGAGAACATCTTAACATCTTCATGTACTTGCATCATCTTCAGACACCTCTACACTTGACCTCTACAACATACTCAATCAAAATCATTAGCACAACGATAGTGTACAAATAACCTTTCATTATTAAGCAATGCACCTCAACATATGCAAGCATCAATATCTTAGATAGGTAATTAACAACTTCATATCAACAATTCATAGGAGCAATTCATAATCATATCAAACTCAAACTAGCCTTTGAATAATATCAACTATAGCTTATATTAACACAAGTGTACCTTCAACACCCTTTTCCATCAATGACAACTTATCCAACAAAGGTATCCATCCAAATACATGTATACACCATATTTATACAAAATACAATGTTATACCTACTAAGAAAAATAAAAAAAGAAGGAATCCAATGCTAAAAGAGATAATAAAAGAAAAGATTTCAAAATTACTATAAGTAGATTGTATTTATCGTAGCTCAGATATCCAGTGTGTTTCGTCATTGGTGGTAGTGCCAAAAAAGAATCGAAAATAATGAATATATGATAAATATTAGGAACTAAACAAAGAAAATCTAAAATAATACTTTCCTTCACCCTTCATTGATAAATTCCTAGGCACATTAGTAGGAAATAAATACTTTTCTTTCCTTAATGAATTTAGTGGTTATAATCAAATTTAAAATAGCTCTAGATGATTGGGATAAGACAATGTTTACATGTCCATAGGGGAGATATTCCTATAAAGTAACACCCTTTATACTATGTAATTCACCTACCACATTCCATACTAGGTAGTTTTACCTATTTTTGCTAATTTAATACAAGAATGTGTAGAGGTTTACATGGGTTATTCTCAATGTTTGAATTTTTTTTGAAGAAGCTTTAGACAATCTAAAAAAGTTATTATTTTTCCAAGGAAAAAACCATAATTTCATTAATATTTTTTTAACATAATTACATTCAGCAAATGCACCTTAGAGGCTAGTGCATTACCCATATTCTATGAATCTGAACAGACTACAAGAAACCCTATGAAACAAAATTACAATGCAGATGTCAAGAATCATATAACGAGTCTGAGTTGATAATGACCCTCAAGAGGAAAGTCATTTGCAAAAATGCATTTTCGAGGGGACCAGTGTCATAGCGAGACAACATAATCATCCAAAACGCTAGTGGTTGAATATATTGGGAGTGTACAAAAAACATAGAAGTGTGACCTACATCATGGGTCTAGGCCAAGCCCCAAAAAAATTGTACCTTTTCCTCATATGGTTTGTGATAATAATCATAGTGGTATGAACCATGGTGTTGAATCACTTTCCATAAGCCTCTATCTAGGAGAAGGCTTTCCTTAGAAAGTCGGTCAACTTCCATATTTCTTTCTCTGTATATGTGCCTGTAAGAGAAGCCAACAAAATTGAGACATAGTCTTCTAATATCTATCACAATGTTATCCAAATAAATTTTTCTACATTGTTGAACACCATATACCCAATTAACCACCAACATGGAGCCCCCATAATTCGCAAACTTTCAGATCCCTTCTCCCTAGAAAATGCAATCAAAGACTTGCAAGCTATTGATTCAACCCAGTTATTGTTACCACTTATTAAACCAAATTTAACATGAAAAGAGTGTTGTTAAGAAAGATGGAGAATAAATCCTCCTCCCACTATGGTCCCATTATTTTGTGTGGCCCCATCGAAGAAATCCCAAGACATAGATTTATCAAATATTTCCTCCCTGATGTGCCTAATTGGATGCGTAAATTTGATCTATGGATAATGGCTTAAAATGGTTTTACATTCCACTGCTATCTTCCCAGGATAAGTAACAGGGTCTCTGAAAATCAACATGTTTCGGGAAATCCAAACCCCGAAGTTGATAATGGGAAGCATAGCTCTAATAAGCCTATTGGCATGATCCTCCTCCCAAGAATACTAGGAGGTTGCAATTTTTTCCTCATTTCATCTGTGTAGCCTTCGAAGGATTCCTTGACACTCCGACCAAATTTGTTGAGTGAACAGGCAAGAGACAAACAAATGATATAAGGTTTCATTGGAATTTTTACATAGCGCACACCATCTAGTCCAACCATATACCTACGCTACATAACCTCCCAGGTGGGTATTTTTATTTCCATTATACACCAAGTGAGAAGCTTCGAATTGGAAGGGAATTTGGCCTTCCACACTGCAGCCCACCACAATTATGGATCATCTGGTTGATTATGAGCCATTAAGTGAATATACCCCATTTTAAAGGTGTAGATGCCAAGAGGAGTTGAGTTCCAAATAAGTTCATCCTCGTGTTCATTTAGTCTGATATGTGCCCTTAGAATATCCCCCACATAATGCCTCCACTCCTCTCATAACTCCTCCAGGAGATTTAAATCTTATGCTGACAGCCACCCCTACCTCCATAGCATAGAGGTCCGATGGTTGGAAACTTGGGACTATTGAGTGTATCCATTGTCACATACGAAAATGATGATTTATTGGGGTAGGATATGCTCCCCATCATTGTTGGGCCAAGGGTTACAGCCCAACTGGAGCCTATGTCCATTCCCAATCCTCCAGGCAAGACTAGAGGCAATCAGACTGAAATAATTTAGTACTGCTTGCCATACAATCAATATATTTCCTTTCGATTTGTTAGGAAGCCTAATCAAACTTTCCAAGGACATGGGGTAATATATTTTTGGAAGACGACCTCAGCCCAAAGGCTATTTGTGGATAGAATCCTCCAACCACACTTGGTTGTCAAGGCTTTAGAAAACGTCAAAATATTCTTTAACCCCCATCCTCCCAACAATTTGGGGTTTGCTCTTCTCTTCCATTTGACCCGGGGCTACACATACTTGTCCACTGACCCTTCCCACAAATTTTTGAAGCATATCCATTTGGATTTGTCTCACACTCCTTTGGGAATCCATGCTAGGGCCATCCAATAAATAATAATGGATTCTAAGATTGACTTTTCCATGACTAAGCAATTGGCATGAGAAAGCCATTTATGACTCCAACAAGAAAGTCTCTCCTCTAGTTTTACTAATAATCGGTGCCAATCTTCAATCTTGTAACAATTTGGCTTCAAATGGAAGCCGATATATTTCAAACCATCCTGGAAGGTAAAGATGTCATATGGTAAGTAATATCTTATATTGATTATATCTTGATCCTCGATATTATGGATGGTTATAGAGGATTTTAAGGCATTAATGAGCATACCGGTAGCTCTATTGAATAATACCAAAATATCATGAAGCCACTAAATATCTCTAAGGCATTGAAAAAAATAAGTACATCACCTTCAAATAGGAGGTGGGATATGGATAAGTTTTGAACCACCCTTATGCCTTGGAAGTCCCCTCTTTGCTTTTCCACCTCAAGCATCTTGCTCAAACCCTCTGCTATAAGCAAAAAAAGAAGTAGGGAGAGGTTTCCCCATTGATTAGCACCACAAAATATACTAATTCCATGCATCCCATAATCTAGTTGATAAAGGGAACCTCAAATCCCATCTAAGTGGGAATGAGGCAAATAAATATCCAATTCACATGATCATACACCTGGGATAGGTCCATCTTGAAAATAACTCCTTTCAAGTTCTTGATTTTTTTGTTGTGAAAGCCTTCTTGGGCCACCCCTATGGCCTCATGTATATATCTTCCATCTAAGAACCGAAATTTTTCACAAGAGATAGAATTGGAATGGATAGGCTTAATCCTCATAGAAATCACTTTGACAATAATTTTGTAGATGCAATTACAAAGACATATAGGCCTGAAGTCTTCAAAAGAGGAAGGGTCAATATATTTTGGGATCAAAGTGATGAAATTTGTATTGAACATGGGGAGAATGTGGCCCTCTTGTCTAGATTTGTTAATCACCTACAAATATCCCCTCTGAGAAGGTCAAAGAGCTCCAAAAAAAAAAAATCAAATTTTTAGCCATCTCGGTAAGGACTCTTATCTTTCTAGAAGCTAGAGAGCGGATTTTAGTTCTTCTTCTGAAACTTTTTCCATAAGATTTTTAATTTCCTCTTCTTCTACAAACTTGGTGAAGTAGTTTGCAACTCTAAGGGTTTCTACAATTGAAGTTCCTCTCGGGGCAGAAAATAATCTTTGGAAATGTTCCCTACCCATAGTAGCCAAACCTTCAAAATCTGAGACCTCCCTTCCAAAAGGATATTTCATTCTCCAAATTGTATTCCTCATCTTCCGACTCTTGGCATAGGCTTGGAAGAATTTTGTGTTTTCATCACCTTTCTCAAGCCAAATGGCCCTACTTTTAAGTCTCCATTCAACTTCCTTAGTAGCCAGTAACTCTTTCCTCCTTGCCTAAAGCTTCCCTGGAGAGTTGATCATAGAATCCCTCATCTCTTGTTTCAGTTAATAGGGATAATTGATTTTCAATGGAAAACAACTCCTCCCCCTCCTTGATTTTATTTTGAGCAACCCAATTCTTGTTCAAAATTTTTATGAATTTGAGGTTTGTAGCAAACTGTTGTGCAACTAAGGAATTTTCATTCTCATCAAAAGGTCTCCCATCTTTTTTACTAGGGATAGGAAGGATTTATCCTTGAGTCATTCAACATTAATTTTGAAAGGGATAGCCAGCTTTGGGGAGTTCCCTTTTAGTTCAAGGAGAATAGGAGAGTGGTCAAATTATACCCCCACCCCAACCCATTACTAAAGGAGAATAAGTTGATGCACTAGGTCTTCTGCAATTAGAAATATATCAATACGCTTAGCCACCCTATCTTGTCGACCCTTTGGTTCCTCGAAGTAGGCTTCATTTTGGTGGGTTGAAAATCAATCATATTAGATGAAGCTAAATGATGTAAGAAAAAAATAAACAGAGAGTCTGGCCTAGCTCACTTTCTCCAAGATTCTGCAACACCAAGGTAGAAATTAAGATCCCCTCCCGAAATTAGATTATCTCTCTTGATTATCAATTTACTTAGCAAATCAATCCAGAACCTCACCTCCTCTTCCTGAAGGCCATATATGTTTAGGAAAGTAAAGCTCTTCCCCAGATCCACTAAAAAAACTTCCATCTCGAGTCCATAGGAGATACTCCATATGCTTTCAGCCCAAATTTTTCTTGTGTCCCACCACAGGGCCATCCCCCCTGAGCGACCCTTGACATCTGAGCCTATAAATATCCAGAATGGGAGGGATTTTTCTATAAATTCAGTAATGTGACCCCCTTCCCCTAATGTTTCCTACAAAAGGATAACCTTTGGACACTCCACCTAAACCAATCTTCTAAAAGCAAGATTTTTATGGTGGCTTGCTAACCCTCGACAGTTGAATAAGAGGATAGTCATTGGATCATATCACACTGGGACTTCAAAGCTCTAAGGGCCATATCCATGGAAGATTGTTTTCCAGAGGCTAGATCCTCCTTAGTTCTGTCCTAGGCAAGATAAATATTTGATTATTGTCCCCTTCCTTTCGTTGGGTGAGGAAGTCCATGATTAGAACCAAATCCTCTAGCAAATACTCCTGAGTGGAAACCAATTTTCTTCGACCTTAGGTTATATCGAATGAATTTAACACCGATCCCTTCTGAGGATTCATAATTTGTGGATAATATTGGAGAGGAGAAACCCCTAACGTCTTGCATAATATCACAGGAAGCTTTGTGTAGAGATAATGGAGGTATCAAGTTTTGGAGATATCTCATATTTAAATCACTGTGGACTTTGTCCAAATTCAATTCCATTATATAAAATGGACATGAATAAAAGTAGTTAGAGATATAAGGTTGAGGAATACCGTGTGATCCAACCATCTATGCCTAATGAGGAACCATGTCCACCACTACTACAAGATCAAAGTTTAATCCTGCTCTATACTCTGAGATGGGAACCAAAAAAAAGAGGCCCCTTCAGATTGATCCCTGAAAGCCAATCTTCCCCTACTCCCCTCAGATATTAGGAGTTGTTGTTGCCCTGTTACATGTATATCCTACCTTGGTACTAAAGGAGTATTTCCATGCCCTTTCATTCCCAAGGACTTCCCCTCCTCCTTTTGGATGCCCACACTGGTTTTCACCATATAAAGCAAGTGCAATAATCATCTACCGAAAATGGCAACAATCACATGAGAAATAGTTAATGCCATGCTATTACTTCAGAGAAGATTTAAAGGAATATATACAATGAATAAGAGCGTATATGTTTGTCCATGTGTTATTATCCAAATGCACCAAAATGCTTCAAGGAGAAGCCCTATAATTATCAAGAGCCCCTACTCGATCACAATGTTATGTGCCGAGAATATGGGCATATGATGTAGTGCCAACGAACCAGAAATGATGCACTTGTAATTAATGATAGTATCATATCCGCATCTTCTCAACACATAACATATAATCGCCAAAATGAAAAATTTGATCAACGAAGAGTACGCCAATGAGAGAGATGATGATATCACGGTCATTAACAAACTCACAATAATAACACACTGTCAAAGCACTCGCATAACTCGAAACACTACGAAAAAAACTCCACATTTCATTTTGCAATGCTCAAATGTAAATAAGTTTTCGTAAGTAATCTGCTTATAGAAATATACATTTTATTTACCTAAAGAAAATAAGTTTTTAAATAATTCCTATTGAAGATAGAAACTTTTTTTATTATACGAAGTCTTTCCTTGTGTGAAACCCATCTTAAAGCTTATATTTTAAGTCATAGAAGTTACAGTAATCAATTGTAAATAAGTATTTGTAAACCATTGAAAAGACATAATTACAAAATTGCATTATGCACCACCCGTTCACCCGCACAAATACATAGTAAAAATCCCGCACAATGAAAATTAACAATTTTAATCATTATGTTCTCCTGCAAATACCTTGTCCTCTACAAAGATTCATAGTTCTAAAATCAAAGCTCTACACAATTAACCACCCCCCCCCCCCTTCGTACTTTGCACAGTAAAATCTCCATACAACGAAACATAATAATATTCCCCTCTCTCCTACACATACCCCTTCATACAATATATGATCAGGAAATGTGTAAAAGTATTATATTTGTTCGTAAAATCGATAGTTTATATTGTATGTCATAAAATTTACAGTAGTCAATCATAAATGAGAATTTGTAAAGCATTACTGAGTACAGAACTAGCTAAGTGTAAGTGATATTGCATTACTACATATGGAAAAGAATCATAATTACAAAATTGTGTTATGCACAACCCATTCTATTGCACAAAACCAGAGTAAAAACACCGCACAATGAAAATTAACAAATTTAATCATTATGTTCTCCCGCAAACACCCTGTCCTCTGCAAAGATTCATAGTTCTAAAATCGAAGCTCTACGCATTTTTCTCTCATACATACTTTGTACTCCGCACAGTAAAAGCTTTGCATAACGAATGTAATAAAATTCCCCGTTCTTTCACAAATACTGCCTTTCATAAACATTCATATGATATATGATCTGAAATTTTTTGTAAAAGTATTAGATATGTTTGAGAAATCGACAAGAATACACCATATTTGCACGCTAAAATCTCCACACAGCGGAACATAATAATATTCCCCATTCTCCTGCACATAACTTCATATGATAGATAATCATAGTTCTCTTGAAAACACCCCGTCCTAATTTCATTTTTGCCATAAAAGCTCCACACAATGAAATCTCCTACACATACCCTATCCTCCACAAAGATTCAATCCTAACACTAATTCTAAAAACAATATTGAATTAATTGATTAACACTAGTCTCCACATAGCTTCCTCCACACACGCTTCTTCCATACACACCACCTCCAAACAACCACATGATTCCTTCACACATCCACCATTGTACAAGCTTGACCTATTAACTTTTAGCCAAACCGAACTAGAAAGAGGTCAACAAACATTGTCTTATGCTCATCCTATAATGTAGATCAAGGCTGCATAGCCTGGAAAAATATGAACATTTAAATTAACAATATTAATCATTCTGCAAAAATACATAACTCTAGAATCAAAAGTTCTATGCAACTTCTCTCCCGCAAAAACTTCATAATCGACACAGTAAAAGCTTTACACAACGAAACATGAGAATATTTCTCATTCTCTCGCACATAACTCGTCCTCCGTAAACATTCATACGATATATGATCTGGAAATTTGTAAACGTATCTTTGCAAAATGACTTGTGTAGCCTGCCACCACCAATGTTCAATCGACCACGACTTTTGTTCCTCGAGAAGAGAAACTTGTCTTTCTACTCCTCACAAAAAGATGACAATTGAATTGAAAGAAAGTAGTCGGCGTTATTTCCTAATCACAGTTTAATCATCTTCTGCGTTATCTAGATACATTGTTATCAATGCAATATCAACAACGTACAATGAGGAGTGACAGTGATTAATTTAACGCAATCCATATCTGAATAAGAATAAATTACCATAACTACTATAATAATAATAATAATAATAATAATAATGACAATTTAATTGAAATAAAGCATCCAACGTTATTTCCTAATCATAGTTTAATCATCCTCATCGTTAACTAGATACACACCTTCAATGCAATATTGATGACGAAAAGTCAACGAAAATGATGGTAAGAAATCTCACGAAATATGAAACAATTACCATAATTGCTATAATAATCACAATTGAATTGAAATAAAACAATCGTCATTATTCCCGAATCGATTGCTATAAATTTGAGAAATGCCACATGTAATTTATCATTTTCGAACTGAACTAAAAATATTTCACGTACTTTTCACACATAAGTGTATCAATCTCGATCTACAAGTACTAATGATAAAGCAAGTGCAATAATCGTCTACCAAAAATGGCAATTCTTGTAATCGCACTAGCAATAGATAATGCCATGTTAATAATTTGAACAAGAGCTAAAGCAATATCTAGAACGAATGAAAGCGTATATTGTTTGTCGGTATGCTATGATCCAAATACACCAAAATGCTCTGAAGAGAAGTCCTACGATTATCAAGAGCCCCTAATTGATCACAATTGTATGTGCTAAGAATAATGGCATATGATGTAGTGCCAACGAACTAGGAATGATGCACTTTTCATTAATTGTAATATCATATCCCCATATCCTCATCACATAACATTATAATTGACAAATATGCTCAGCACATATCAACACATTACATTATCCTCAGCACCATGTAATAATCGTATACCGAAAATAACAAGTCTAGTGAATCTGCTACAACTATAAAACTACAACAAATAGAATGAACCCAACAAAAGAACTGAGTAATGCAACAATCACACCAGCAATAAATAATACCATTTTATTATTTCAGAGAAGAGTTAGAGGAATATCTACAATGAACACGAGCTTATATTGTTTGTTGATGTGTTATGATCCAAATGCACCAAAACTCTTTGAAGAGAAGCCCTACAATTATCAGGAGCCCCAACTCGATCACAAAGTTATGTGATGAGAATATGGACATATGATGTAGTGTCAACGAACTAGAAATGATGTACTTGTCATTAATGCTAGTATCATATTCCTATCTTCTCAACACATAACATTATAATCAACAAAATGAAAATTTTGATCAACGAAGAGGACACCAATGACAAAGATGGTGATATCATGGCCATTGACCAGCGTTCGCAGTAATAACACACTGTCAAGGCACTTGCGTAATTCAAAACACTATGAAAAAACTCCATATTTTGTTTTGTAATTCTTAAGTGTAAACCAGTTTCCATAAGTAATTTGTTTATAGACATATACCGTTTGTTTACTTAATACAAATAAGTATTTAAATAATTCTTACTGAAGATAGAAACCTATTTTTTTATACGAAGTTTTTCCTTGTGCGAAACTGATATTAAAGCTTATTTTGTAAGTCATAGAAGTTACAATAGTGAATTGTAAATGAGTATTTGTAAATCATTGAAAAGAGACATAATTACAAAATTGTGTTTTTCACCACATGTTCACTCGCACAAACATAGTAATAACCCCGCCCAATAAAAAGTAAAAATTTTAATCATTAAGTTCTCCTTCAAATACCCTTCCCTCTGCAAAGACACATACTTTGTACTTCGCACGGTAAAATCTTCGTACAATGAAACAATATAATATTCCCCGCTCTCCTACACATACCTTGTCCTCCATAAACATTAATATGATATACAATTAGGAAATGTGTAAAAGTATTATATTTTTTCAGAAAATCGATAGCTTATATTGTAAGCCATAAAAGTTACAGCATTCAATTGTAAATGAGTATTTGTAAAACATTACTAAGTACGGGACTAGCTAAGCACAAGTGATTGTGCATTACTACATATGGAAAAGAATAATAATTACAAAATTGTGTTATGCACCACCTGTTCTCCCGCACAAACCCATAGTAGAAACACCCCACAAAGAAAATTATCAACTTTAATTATTATATTCTCCCGCAAACACCCCGTCCTCTGCAAAGATTCATAGTTCTAAAAGAAAATATCTATGTTATTTCTCCCCCACACAGACTTCATACTTAGCACAACAAAATCTTCGTACAACGAAGCATAATAATATTCCTCACTCTCCTACACATATCTCATCCTCTGTAAACATTTATACAATATACCATCGGGAAATGTGTAAACATATGAGATTTGTTCATAAAATCAACAAACATACCCCCATCTTCATTAATTTCCACATGCACCCCTAATTTTCTCGGAAATACCCAGTCCTAATAAAATCTCTGCACAATGAAATTTATCGCACAAACTGAAGGAATTATTGTTGTTTGATGGAAAAAGACTATGAAAAGCAAGGTATGCAGCAGCAGGTGCAAGGATCAAAGGAGAAGCATAGGAAAAGGAGTTGATTGATTAATGTCCATGAATGTTGTTGCAAAGGTTGAAAGTGATGTGAAGTGCAAAGGCCATCATAATAAATATGAAGGTTGAACATTTTTAAAATGGTACATTACAAAAGATGAAATATATATGTTTCATTGAACAGAAAATGTAGATAAAACAAATCTGATTTGTCTCTTGTAATCATTACTAGTTGAATTATTTTATTTCAGCTCTATTTTATATTACAAATTTTCTTTCAGAACTGAAAATGAAGAGACAAGTTTATGAGCATTTTTTGAAGTCCAAGAAACAATGCTTCATTTCATATTCCTAAAAATAACACAAACATCCCATATGGCTTGCTTATAAAACATACAATGTGGAATGGAAACAAAACTTTTTGAAGTGAAGAAGTCAGCATAAGAAGATTGATGAGTAGTAGCAGAAGAGGTACAAAGTTGTAAAGGAGAAGCAGTGTAGTAGTAGACTTGACAGCAGAATTGTATATAAGGTAACTATCATTTGTGACTTGATGTTGTGATTGAGATATTTTTGTCCCTTTCTATGTTGTAGCCTATTGAGGTAGGAGCCCCATGGGTTGTAGCCTATAGAAAATTTGTAGGAGTAGGAGCTTCCTTTGAGGTATGAGGCTCTTGTAGGTTGGAGCCTACAAAAATATGATGTAATAAGGAGTAGTAGCTTGCCTTCACATCACTTTTAGCCTAAAATTTGTAGTTTTCTCTCTTTAGGGTTTCCACTTATATCTGTTGTATTTATGTGGTTGTTCTTGAATGTTGTGTTAAAGTCCTTGAATTCTTTATAAATATATATACAAATTTATCTCTCTAACACATGGAAAATAAATTCAATAATAATAGAGCACATACATAAACCATTAGCTACAAAAGAATAAAATTTAAGTCGAATAAAAGTATAGATTTTAAATTACTATTTCACCCCTCCACCCGCCCCAGTAATTTCCAATCATAGATATAAAATTGGTATCAGAGAAAGGTTCCTTCAGTAGCAGTCTAACAACTGGAAGGAGGTCTTAAGTCAATAAAATGGATAGTGAAGAAGGATGCTCAACAAATAAAGCCCCTCTATTTACTAGTATAAACTATGCCTTCTGGAAATTGAGAATGAAGACACATTTAATGTCTCTAAAAGTATAAGTTTGGGTTGTTGTGATGGTAGGGTATGAAGAACCAAAGGAAACAACTAGTGACAAAGATGTCAAACTGAATTTTATAGCTAATGCAAAAGCTATGAATGCACTTCTGAGTGGTCTATGTGAGTTTGAATTTATCAAAGTAATGCATTGTGAGACAGCCAAAGATATATGGGTTAAATTAGAAAATATTCATGAAGGAGATAAAAAGGTAAAAATGGCCAAATTACAAGTGTATAAAATGTAGTTTGAGACCTTAAAAATGAATGAAGATGAAGATATAGATATAGATAAATTATTTTTAATATTTGATGAAGTCGTAAATATCATGATGGGGCTAGGAGAAACAATCAAAGAAAGTGTAATAGTTTAGAAAATGTCGAGGTCATTACCTTCTAAATTCAATCCTAAGGTTTCAACTATAGAAGAGACAACAAACTTTGAGACTTTGAACATGGATCAACTACTTGGCTCTTTGACAGCATATGAGATGAGAATTCCAAAAGGGAAGGCAATCACTAGAGAGGAAGCTTTCAAGGCAGACAAGTCCATAGAAGAAAAGGAATGTTCATGCTCAGGCTTTGATGAAGAAGAAGACAAATTTGTGAAAAATTTGAAGAAAGGCACAAGTAAGTACAAAGGAAAACTTCCATTTAAGTGTTTTAATTGTGGAAGAGTGGAGCATTATGCTTCAAAATGTCCTTATAATAAGGAAGAAAAAAATCCTAAAGGAAAAGAGAATAACAAGTTTAATAAAATGCAGAAAGAGAGAAAATTTAAAAGAAAAAGTTTCTATGCTCAATAAGACATCAGTGTATCTGAAAATACCAATGAATCCTCTAGTGAAGATGGAACCAGTGAATTCATGTTGATGGCCTTGGAATAACTTGAAAAATATTGAAAGAAATGTGAAGAAGAAGAGGAAAGTGAGGTAGGCCTTGAGGGGAGTTGATCAGTACCCTAGTTGAAATAGAAAGGATTAAACTAAAGAATACAAAGAAGAAAGAGATCATATTAAAATATGTAAAAGAAGAATAAAATTCAGAAGACATTATCACGTTGAAAGTTGAACTTGAATAATCAAAGAAGGTGGAAGACATTTTGATTCAGCAAATAAAAGAGAAAATTCGAGCATGTGAAAGACTAGAAGAAGAGGTGGTGAGTCTAAAGAAGAAGCTAGAGAAGGCTCAAACTGAACTAAACATGCATATTCAAAAGATAAAAGGGTCTGAAAAACTGGATGCGATATTAAATGCTCAGAGGTATCCGCTCATAAAGATTGGGTTAGGTTATGAAGGAGAATCCAGTAAATCCAAGGAAGAGGATAAAAGGACAATCACCTTTTTAAATTTTGCTATGAGGGAGAATGGAAGCTCACATCAATCTGAGAATAAAAATTTGAGCAACACTTCAACATCAAATGAACAGTTGAAAAGAAACATTGCCAGAAAAGTAAAGAAGGCAAAAGGAATGGACAGTCAAACAACAATCTATCAGAAACCATACTTCTTCAGGAGAGAGGATTATCAAATGTCAAGATGGTTATATTCTCAAAGAGCATCCACTACTAGGTACAGATATTTTTTTTATGGATATTGTTACTGCTGTGAAATTTTTGGACATAAAGCCATAGATTGTAGAGCTTCTGTCAGAAGAATTCATTTGGGAAATTCTAAGAGAAGAAAGAATCGATCCACAAACATTAAAACAAACATGAATCTAGACAAAAATGCATTTGCTCCTCTCCTTGACATCACTGAATGTTTCTATTGTCACAGCTTTGGGCACACGTCATATGAATGTTAGCTTAAATACAATAGATTAACAACTCAAAATAATTATAGAACAAATGGATGCATCCAATGGAGAAAGAAGAAGGAAGAAAAGAAACATGATAAGTGTGACTTAGCTCTGTATGCTCAAGATCAAAACAATAAATGGTACATGGAAATTAAATATGAAGGTTGAACATTGTTAAAATGGGACATTACAAAAGCTGAAATATATATGTTTCATTGAACAAAAAATGTAGATAATACAAATTTAATTTGTCTCTTGTAATCATTACTAGTTGAGCTGTTTTATTTCAGCTCTATTATATATTACAAATTTTCTTTCAAAACTAAAAAAGAAGGGACAAGTTTATGAGCAATTTTTGGAAGTCCAAGAGACAATGCTTCATTTCATATTCCTGCAAAGAATGGAAACAACCCATATGGTTTTCTTATCAAACATACAATATGGAATGGAAACAAAACTTTTTGAAGTGAAGAAGTCTGCATAAGAAGATTGATGAGCAGCAGCAAAAGAGGCACAAGGTTGTAAAGGAGAAGCAGTGCAACAATAGACTTGAGAGCAGAATTGTATATAAGGTAACCAGCATTTGTGACTTGATGTTGTGATTGAGATATTTTTGTCCCTTTCTATGTTGTATCATGATAAATAATAGGTTGTAGCTTGTTAAGGTAGGAGCCACCTATGGGTTGTAGCTTGTAGAAAATTTGTGGGAGTAGGAGCTTCCTTTGAGGTAGGAGCCTCTTGTAAGTTGGAGCCTATAAAAATTTGATGTAATAAGGAGTAGTAGCTTTCCTTCACATCACTTTCAGCCTAAAATTCATTGCTTTATCCCTTCGGGGTTTCCACTTATACCTAGTGTCTTCATGTGTTGGTTCTTGAATGTTGTGTGAATGTTCTTGAATTTTTGATAAATATATCTGCAAATTTATCTCTCTAACTCCTGCAAAAGGAATTGAATAATAATAGATCACATACATAAACCATTAGTTGCATAAGAAGAAAATTAAGTTGAGCAAAAGTAAAGATTTTAAATCATTGATTCACCCCACCCCCTCTCAGTAATTTCCAATCATAAATATCACAAAATTCATACCTCGTCCTAATTAAATATCTACGCAATTACACATACTTCTTACTCCACACAGTAAAAGCTTTGTATAACAAAACCTTATATTCCTCGTTCTCTCGAACATACTTTGTCTTTCGTATATATTCATATAGTATACAATTTGAAAATTGTAAAAGTATTAGATTTGTTCGAGAAATCAACAAGCATATGCCATCTCCACACAGTAAAATCTTCGCACGGTAGAACATAATAATATTCATCATTCTCTTGAACATACCTTCATACAATACATAATCATAGTTCTCCCGAAAATACCTCGTCCTAATTTCATCTTTGCCATAAAATCTCAACACAATAATATCTTTAAAGATATGAGCGATTAATAAACATGGTTATTAAAGATATTTAAAAAAAAATGGTTATTAAAAATTATAAACATGGTTATTAAAGATATTTAAAAGAAAATGGTTATTAAAAATTATAATTTATTAATCTATCATTGGGAGAAGTTCTGATATTAAGACATTAAGTTTGGTAAATGAGAGTGGTTATTATTAGACCAAGTTGAAAGAGAAATATAAAAAAATTATAAAAATTATTTAAATATATATTATTTGAATATTAATTATATTAGTTAATATTTATTCTTTTTATATTAAATTGGTGAAATTATGAAACTTCAGAGCAGTGAGATCACAAAATTTTAAAATGAATTTTATAAAAATAATAATAATATAGCTTCTATTCATAATCAAGTTACATAAATTAGTTATTGATATATAAAAGACGGGGTGTTATAATTGCCAAAAATTATGAGTTTTATTTTTCAATATTTTTATTATTTTATCGTTAACAATTAAGATTAATTATTTTGGGTTTTTTATAAAAATAAATTTTAATTATTAATTAAAATTAAATGTTAACATTGATCATCAAAATATTTAAATTGACTCTGTGATTACGGTATTATAAAATATTATAATTGATAATCGCGATATTATAAAATATTTTATAAACTATAAGATTTAAACTACAAATTTTATATATATTATAGTTATCTGGAATATTATATTGGAAGTAACTAAAGTAATAATAAAATAAAAATATGTAAGAGTGGGTCGTTACCATTGATCATGAAGTAAATTGTAACAATAACAATATAAAAATATGTAAGAGTGGGTTGTTAACATTGACCATGAAGCATCCGAAGCAATAACAATATATGTAATAGTGGGTCCTTAGCATTGAGCATATTACACATTGATTTCTATTGAAAATTTTATATCTAATAAACATAGATTCATAGAATTGGTAAGTTTTGTACAAAGTAGTTTTATTATTATTATTATTATTATTGTGAAATAAAATATTGAATAATATTAGATAGGGGCATGGTTGCTAAATGTGTTGAGAACTATTTGAAGAATTTTCTAAAATAATTAAGAAAGAGCTTATATTAGACCATGATTAGGAATGTCTTCCAAAGCAGCCTCACTATATTCATTCACCCACCCGATAAGTGGTGGAATCTATAGATGACATCTTTGAAAATATTCATTGTAACCGACTAGCATGGAGTGGGATAAATAAACGAATATGTTTCACTTTTCATTAGGAGCATAAGCCATGCACAAGATCCAAAATTGTTGAAATGTGAAATAGAGAACTTGTTTCCCAACCATTTCTTATATAATGTGTTACTTTTAATAGTTACAAGTAAATATGTTACTTTTAATAGTTACAAGTAAAGGTGGAATTGATGGTTTGGGTTTCCTAAACCATTTCCTCCCCCATAAAGAAGATAAAGAAGATACATATAGTGATCATTTCTATGGTAGCCTTATTTTTCCATGTAGCTACTCCATTAATTAGAAATGTTTTATGTGAAGTGAGAAATGACTAGAAATATTTTTCAATATATTCATCTTCTCGATCAACATCGATACACTTAATCTCCCCCATATTCTTTTTATTTTGATTTTCCATTAAATTTTTGAATTCATTGAACTTCCCAAACACTTTATCCTTGTATTAAATGGTGTAGACTGAAACATATTATGAAAAGTCATAAGTAAATATGAGGAAGTACTTGTCTCACCAAAGAGAATTGGTGACCATGGGTCCATAGATATCACTATGAAGCAATGCAAGATGCTAACAAGCTCGTCTCACTTAATACTAGTAGCTCAATGATAACATAGCCCAATAGAATACTAATGGTTAAGTTTGACTCCTTCAACACTCAATTAGAGTTACAATATTGACACTGCTAGAGTCTTCTTCATCATGATCACGTGGTTAACCCATTTTCCATGAATAATGGGGGATGATGTGGCATCCTCTCGAATTATGATGGTCAAAACAAGAAAATCAATTTCTCAATGGTATAATTTTGCATATGGACTCCGATTGAGATGATTCTTGCTCTTTGGAATGGTATTTGTGTGTAGAATAGCACAAAAAGGTGCCACACTTAAGAAAAAATGCACAACCCCATCCTTCCACCCAAAAAATTATATTGTTTGATGTCTAAAATTGTTCCCATGATGTTTCAGAGCTCAATTTGCCAAACTGGGTGCCACTAATAAAAATGGTCATGTGAGTTTATTCCTCCACTTTTTCCACTCTGAAAGCATCAAGATGGATGAAAAACAATATAATGATCCTATTTGAATAAATGAAGGTTCACTTGGTCAGTTTTAGCGAAGGGACTAATGGATCTATTAGCAAATTTTTCTCGGTTTAATTTTTCCATAATAAAACTCATATGTTTTGAGTGGTTGTTGATATTATTACTTTCTCTCACTTTGTCTTTATTTTTAACAACAATATCTCGGATTCTTTGGAGATGAGAAGGGAAGGACTCAAAGAGATATCCTTCCTTATGAAACAAAATTAACAACTTGACAAGATCCCTCCAATTTTCTTGTTTCTTTAGAGGTTGTATTAGTGGTTGGTTTTACTCTTATTTCAAAAAGTAGTGATATTAGCAGCACATTTGTTATTTTCTGATGTTAAAATTAAATTGTATGCCTTCACAACTAGTATTGTTGTGAACAAAATCCTTAAAATTGAACCCCAAATTGAAAAGTTGTGGTTTTAAACCTTGGGCTCGAAAACCTATACCATTGCGAACAAAATCCTTACAATTGACTCCCAAATTGAAAATTAGTGCTAGTCCCTTCTTTTCATGGTAAAAATTACAACTTACTTGAAACCACGACCTTGACAACTATCATTGTTATAGATAGAAACTTTAAAATTGATTCCCTATTTAAAAAATAATTAACTAACAATATATATATATATCTGTCTCATACCCTTTCTCATGCTTTTTATGGTGCTTCTTACAACATGTCTTATGTTCCCCCCTTTTATAAGGCTACCATCAACTTCAGGAGAAATTGTTGTTGTGATCAGATTTTCTTTGGGGACTTTGTTATCAATCTTTAACCTATTTTTGCTAATTGTCTTATCCATATTTGTGCAATCCTCGGTTTGAAGGTGAAGCTTCAATGTGACTTCAGCTGATCTGTCATGTGTGGTTCTAATGAGCTTTATCCTGAGTATATATTCGAGGACAAAATATCTCTGATCTTCGTAGAAAATGATCTCATCTTCTACCTTGTACCTATCATCATAGATGAGTTTGTCCATCAATTTACAGGAAACTTATTTTTGGAGTACTCTACTAAGAGAAAGGCTCTCCAATCTCTCAAGAATGTGCATGTGTCGTGTTCAATGTCCTTTTTGCATTCCATCTCATAATATTGTAAGCTACTACTTGACGATCTAGGGGTTGCACTCCTACAAGCTTCCATCAAATTACTTCGTCCTACTTAGGTATGACCTCCATTTTTTTGGTTGTTACAACTTGGAGGCCACCATTGGTCATGCCTCTTAGCATTTTATTGCTACCATTTAGGTCTCGAAAATCCATTTCCATCGCTTATTAGTTCATTATGAATCTTCCTTGCGAGTACAACAATTATACTCCCAACACCACATTAGTATATGCCAATTCTATGAAAAAAGCCATTAGTAAGTGTATACTTACCTAATGTGATGATCAAATGTGTAACTACCTCTATGCATGTCATATTATACCCATTACCTTACTTCAAAACCTTCAAATTCTTGGGTAGGGATTCCTCTCCTTGCCACCATGACTGCATCAATGAAGTTGTATGTTGCTTCACCTATTGAAGGAAATGTAACTAGGTTCAGTCTTCATAAATGTACTTTCAATATTTGTACTTATTCAAGAAAATAAATATTATTTTTATAATATATGTCAATGAGTTTCTTGCTCATTGAAATAGGTCTAGCACATGTTAAGTGCTATAGGTGAGTCAAGGAGTCAAAAGAAAATGATTGAAGACCTTAAGTGCATGTTACTCAATGTATATGTTTGTATAGGAGTCAAAGAAAAACCCTCCAAGCAAAGTCAAGCATCCTCTAAAGAAAAGACACCTCCAAAGCAACAATTTGAGCTATATATGTCAAGTTGGCCCAAGGACAGCAAGTCAGCCTCAAGTCGGCCTAAAGGAGGGATGATCCTCTATATATAGAGGTTGTCCACTCCCTCTCAACATCAATCTATCATCTCTGAAATTAGCGAAGGTAGGAAGCCAAGTAAGGGGTAATAAGAAGACAAGAAAAGTGTTGAAAATAACAACAAGAAATATTAAAAATAGAATCAAGAATATTCCAATTTTAATTTGTCCTTGAATTAAATTTGAATTTAGTCTCACCAGCTGCTTGAAAAATAATTAATTAATTCATCTTGAGTTAATTAATTGGATAAATTCAAGTTATAAGTCTTTCTGAAGTCATGCAATAGTTATCCCTTAAATTAAGGATATTATCCCTTAATTAAGGGGATGAGATTGAGTTATATTTGAGTTGTAATTAGTTAGCTTAGTTTACTAAGTTAAGTCCAGTTAAATTAGTTCCAAACTGTTTGAGGAACTAATTGTGAGTTCAGTCAGTTAATGCATGCATGCATCCAACTAGTGTACTCCAGATAACTGAAGGTTCTCCCATCAGTAACTCATGCATGTTTATTCTGAGAAAGACCCAGTTGAGATTAAAGACAAGTACAATGTACTATCAGTGGCATGTTTTCTACTATAAAGGAAACTCATCCATGCAAAAGGAAAAAGGTTCCTTGAGGATTGCACAGTTTTACAGGGTGTGAGATCAGTGTGAGTGATCAATGTTACACTTGGTAACAATAGGATCACCCAAGAGAAACAACGTAAGGAAATAGGAGGCTTGGAGGGAAGAGGAGAAGGTTTGTGAGAGGCCTTGTTTTCCTATGAGCATCCAGGGGGATTGTACTGAGAGATGGCTAGCTGTGAGAGCTAAGGCTTTGTGTAATTCTAATGTATTTCCACCTTCTATGATAATACAGATAGTGGGGCTTTTAGCTGAGGCTTTCCCCTGAGTATTTTCTGTGTTTCATGTGTATTGATTCTTCTTCTTTTGGTTATATGTGTTCAGCTTGATCTTGCTCAAATCTATTAAGCTTCTGCAAGTTTGATTGTAGAAGTAGACTATAGTATTTTTCTTTGGTATATTGCATTATTGGGTTAATCTATAGTCAGATTTTCTACATGATCTTAGAGGTAGATTTGTAGATAATTTGCAGAATTTCTACATGGTATCAGAGCTAGCTGATCTATAGAGAAATTTTTACATGGTATCGAAGCCAAGTTTATCATAGCTGTGAACAGTATATGGAGAAGAGAATTTGAAGGTTGAAGTTCAGGGTTGCAAGTGCAAATCGAATTCATATCATACAGTTAGAAAAAAAAAATAAAAAAAATGAGATGGGTCATTATGTGACTAATTGCCCATCGAAGAAGTCCAAGAAGGGATCCTCGGAAGGATCAGAAGGTGAGGCATTAGCCTCTCAGTTCAAAATGGACTTCACCCTCATCGCATGAATGGTGTCATCAATGATGGGTTGTGGTTGGTTTATTGACAATGGAGCCTCATTCCACATGACCGGCGATAAAATTTTATTCAGTACCATGGAGGAAAAAGACCTCAAGAGGCACTTAGAGATGGGTGACAATGGAAAGTACAGTGTTTCAGGAGTGAGCACAGTTACTTTTCAGAGGGAGCATGGAGCTCCTATCACCTTGACAGATGTGAAGTATGTGCTTGGACTGAAGAAGAACTTGGTATCGGTCATGATGTTGTTTTTAGTAAGGGAAAGGTTTTCCTTAGACACATCACCACGAGACAGGTGAAACAGATTGGTTCACGAGTCAAGAACCTGTATGCTCTTGAGGTTCAAGATGCATGTAAAGCCTTGAGGAGCAAGGAAAATGTTAGAGACTTGGTGGTTGAGAGGGAGAGTAAATTACCTCTCAACATGCAGCCCCAGAAGAAGTCTCAGACAATTGTGGAGGAGCCACAATTAGAGATGCTGAGAGGAGACCGATTGGAGGCATCCACTCATGCAGAGACCTCCAGTAGGGGGGAATTTCGAGCCAAGTGGGCAGAGGGATCACATGCAGCCATACCTCCAAGTGTGAGGTGGGGTGATGTGAAGTGATAGTCTTAAGAAGGCTGAAATTGGGTAGGGTCCATTAAGAGGTTTTATCTCATGGATCGTACCTTGCTACGGGAGCCCAAAGTACATAGTAGCGGGAGGAATCAATGGGATTGATGCAGTCAGAGATCAAATTGACATAGGCTAGAGCAGTCAGATACGGAAGAGCACAGAGAAGGATTAACAACAGTGCAAAAATGCTGAGTCAGTAGAACCACAGAGTTTTCAGTCGACAGAGGCAATAGCAGTCAGAGACTTTGATGACAGAGGCATCATTCTAATTCAGGTTGGATGTTTTTTTGTTTCTGGAGATTACTGGAGAAACAACACTAGAGAGAAGTGTTGCATGCAGAACATTCCAAAGGTTCAGGATCGGGATCGAGTTGAATTCCTTTCTTGTTGAGAGGGAGTGTTGAAAATAACAACAAGAAATGTTAAAAATAGAATCCAGAATATTCCAATTTTAATTTGTCCTTGAATTAAAATTGTGAATTAAATTCGAATTTAGTCTCACCAGCTGCTTGAAAAATAATTAATTAATTCATCTTGAGTTAATTAGTTGGAGAAATTCAAGTTAGAAGTCTTTTTGAAGTCATGCAACAGTTATCCCTTAAATTAAGGAGATTATCCCTTAATTAAGGAGATAAGATTGAGTTATATTTGAGTTGTAATTAGTTAGCTCATTTTACTGAGTTAAGTCCAGTTAAATTAGTTCCAAACTGTTTGAGGAACTAATTGTGAGTTCAGTCAGTTAATGCATGCATGCATCCAACTAGTGTACTCCAGATAACTGAAGATTCTCTCATCAGTAACTCATGCATGTATATTCTGAGAAAGACCCAGTTGAGATTAAATACAGGGATAATGTACTATCAGTTGCATGTTTTCTCCTATAAAGCAAACTCATCCATGCAGAAGGAACAAAGGTTCCTTGAGGATTGCGCAGTTTTACAAAGTGTGAGATCAGTGTGAGTGATCGGTGTTACACTTGGTAACAGTAGGATCACCCAGGAGAAACAACCCAAGGAAATAGGAGGCTTGAAGAGTAGAGGAGAAGGTTTATGAGAGGTCTTGTTTTCCTGTGAGCATCCAAGAGGATTGTACTGAGAGCTGGCTAGCTGTGAGAGCTAAAGCTTTGTGTAATTCTGATGTATTTCCACCTTGTATGATAATACAGATAGTGGGGATTTTAGCTGAGGCTTTCCACTGAGTATTTTTTGTGTTTCATGTGTATTGATTCTTCTTCTTCTGGTTATATTTGTTCAACTTGATCTTGCTCAAATCTATGAAGCTTCTGCAAGTTTGATTGTAGAAGTAGATTATAGTATTTTTCTTTGGTATATTGCATTATTGGGTTAATCTATAGCCAAATTTTCTCCATGATCTTAGAGGTAGATTTGTAGAGAATTTACAGAATATCTACAAAAGGGTCTCCAAGTCAACAAAGAAAGAAGGAAGCAAACCAAAGTTTTATAGGGCCATTTACAGCCACACGTGCGAGGAAAGAAGAGTTGTCTCTGTGCTATAAAAGTAGTAACCTACAGTCAAATTGTATCTCATTGATTAGATTTGAAACTAGGCCTACAAGTCCTCTCAATCAAGCGTGGAAGAAGGCTATACAAGCGAAGGGAGAAGGAGAATTTTGACATAGTTTTTGTGAGGATATTCCCTCATGCGTGCGAGGAACTAGGGTTGCATTATTGTTGTTCCAAGTATGCAATATTTGTAAAAGAGAAGAAGGCTCGGTTGGGAGATAACAAGTTCATCTCCTTAAGTTAGAAATGATCCATCATAAGAGAAGGAAGAAAAGGTCAAGGAACATTCTAGAGTGTACAATAGAAGATCTCTACAGTTGTAGGAAGAAGTGCCGAAGAAAGAAATAAAAAGTGATGGAATATGGAGGACGAAGTGCTGCAAGAAGAAGTAATCTTGAAAGGGCTTGACTTGTTCTTAGCGGATATTCTTGTCAAGGCTCTAGGGTTTGGAATTGATCAACAAGAAGATTCAATAATAGAAACTTACTAAAGAGTTTTCCTCTCAAGAGAAGAGAGGTTTTGACCCTGGCAGAGAGCCAACATTATGACCAACCTCGTTAGGCGATAACATTAGGCGAGACCTCGTGTAGGCTTGGATTTAGTCAATACTATCTTCCTTAATTATGAGATCTTACGCGCTTGTTTGGGTGGAGGTGGGAGAGCAAACACATAGTCTCATGAACGTAGTATGGGCCATCGCATCTACTCCGACACAGAGAGCGTTCAGGAGAAACATAGTTGGGAGTGTTTTACACTCCTTGTGCCTTTCATGTTGGGAGTGCCTTATAAATCTTTTTGATCCTAGAATTCTCAGTACGTTGCTTTTACAAAGATATAATCATCATAATTTAGAACTAATTATTTACTAACTATTATAAATATTAGTAGTAACATGGCGATTAGTATGGTTTAGAATGGTTATAGATTGATTCCACCAGAACTTTGAAACGATTACTGGCAGTATGGTGGGTGGTTTTTTCTTATGTTTTTGGTAGCAGTTTGATGAAGTACACACACGTGAATTAATAATAAGAAGAAGAAGATTAAGCTAAAAAGAAAAACACTCCACAAATTGTTATCAAGCAATGAAGAATCACACTACAACTAATTTCCCTAGATTCTTCAACATGGTTTCAGAGCTAAGGTGACACATCAAGGAAAGGGCAACTCAAGAACACTCATCAAGGAAGGACATCTACAAGGTTGAAGCATCAAGCCAAGAAGTCTCAATCAATTCAAGGACAATAAGTTCTACAATCCATCATTCATCAAGGAAGTTTACAAAGCTATAAGAATAGCCTTATATAAAGGCACCTACAAAGAAGAGCAGATTAAAGAGGAACCTACGTCAAGCCACAAATCATCAAGAAGGTCTCATCAAGCAAGACCACTTGGAGAAAACATCTTGAGGAACATCAAGATCCAAGGAAGGCAAGCCATCAAGACTTCAAGGAGAAAAATAATTCAACTACATCTCAAAATCCATCAAGTAAGTATATGTCCCCTTTTGAATATACATCAATGTATTTTTGTAAGAAAAGCAACAAATTGGTAGGTACCAATAACTTTATTACATGGAGAAGAGGACTAATCTACTTCTCAAGGAGAATGAACTTCTAGAACATGTCAATGGGAATATCACCATCCCTACTAAGGAAAAAACCCAAGCCTAATCCAAGTACAATAAGGATGAGACAAGATCTCAAAGGATTTTGATAGAATCTATCAAAGACTCTTTCATTCCTTATGCCTCCAAATTTGAGACATCAAAAGAAATTTGTGATAAGCTAGTACATCTATTCTCTGTATCCACAGTTGGATAAGTGATGTCTCTAAGAAATGAATTGTACAAAATGAATATATCAAAGGAAGGAATAGCTCCCTACTTCATGAAGATCTCTGAGATGAGGGATCAACTTCAAGAGCTTGGGGAAGTCATGTTTGACAGAGAAATTACAATTGTAGTACTCAACTCTCTACCTGAGGATTGGAGCAACTTCACATCAAGCATGAAATTTTCAATCATCACTTGCATCCTCTTTTGCATCATTTTTTAAGTCATTTTTTGCATCCATTTTTACATCATTTTTTGCATCCCCTTTGCGTCAAGATTTGCATCAGGTTTTGTGTCTCATATTGCATGTACTTTTGCATCGAATTTTGTTGCATCAACTTTTGCATCATATTTTTCATCCATTGTTACGCCCATGTTTATGTCCACTTTTCCATCCCTTTTTGAATCTTATTTTCCATCTTCATTTGCTTCTTTGTTTTCATCTATCATTACATCCACTTTTGTTATGACATTGTTTGTACCATGTTTTGTACTTACTGTTGTACCCACGTTTGCTTCCAATTTTGCATCCATCTTCGCATCCACTTTTGCATCAAAATATTGCATCTATTTTTGCATCCACTTTTGTGTTGGGTTTTGCATCTCATTTTGTGTCTTCTTTTGCATCTACTTCCATTGCATCCATATTTTTCATCCAATTTTGTTTCTGCTATTGCACCCATGTTTGCATCCACTTTTGCATCCCTTATTGCATCTTGTCTTGCATCCAAGTTTGCATCTTTTTTTGTGTTTTTATTACATCCACTTTTGTTGTGCCATATCTTGTGCCTATCATTGAAGCCCACATTTTCTTCCAATTTTGCATCCACATTTGCATCCTCTTTTGTGTCCAAGTTTGCATCAAATAATTTTGATTTTTTTGCATCTACTTTTACATCCACTTCTGATGCGTCCAATTTTTGAATCTAATTTTGTGTCCACTATTGCACCCATGTTTGTTCCATGTTTACATCCATTTTTTAATCCAATTTTGCCTCCTTTTTGCATCCAAGTTTGTGTCTTTTTTTCGTTCATTGTTGTATCCACATTTATTTCACAACAATTCATGCTAAGTTTTATGCCTACTATTACACCCATGTTTTCTTCCACTTTTTCGTCCATGTTTGCATCCTATTTTGTGTCCAAGTTTGCATCAACTATTGCATCTAATTTTTCATCCACTTTTGTGTCAATTTTTCTGTCTTGTTTTGCATCTACTTATGTTGTGTCCACTCTTCATCCAATTTTACGTCTATTGTTGCCCCCATTTTTTTTTACTTTTGCATCCATTTTCCAACACTCATATATTTTTTTCATTGATGATATTTCTTATGACCTTAACAATTATGAACAACTGATGACAATGTCAATAATTATGATGATGATGATAATGAAGATGATGACAATGACATGAATTGTGATTATTATGATAATCAGAATGATGATAAAGATGATGGGGGTTATAATGACAATGATGATGGAGATGATAATGACCTTGGACAATCTTCCCAATTTTTAAATGTTGTCATGGTCATAATCATAATCATTATCTTTAGAGTCATCTTCCAAGTCATCATCATTTGATCATCATTATCATTATTTTAATCTTGGTCATCATCAACAACAATAACAACATGAATGATGATTATGATGTTCATGACGAATTTGACAACAATGATGTTAGAAATTACATTAATTATGATGATGGGGATGATGAAAATTATAATGACGATGATAATGGTAGTGATGATGATAATAATCGATCATCTCTAAAAAATAAAGTTGTCATTTCTCTTGCATATATCAAGTGTCCTAATAACCCTTTTTGAGCACTCGTAATATTTTTTGGGTTGATGATATTT
This sequence comes from Pinus tabuliformis, assembly GCA_031772625.1. Lineage (NCBI taxonomy): Eukaryota > Viridiplantae > Streptophyta > Pinopsida > Pinales > Pinaceae > Pinus > Pinus tabuliformis. Next base: position 170,660,075 of record CM062810.1, on the reverse strand, counting down.
CTTACGACACCTATAATTATGAACAATTGACGACAATGCCCATAATGATGGTGATGATGATGATGATGACGACATGAATGGTGATTATGATGATAATGCAATGATGATATTGATGGTGGTGATGATGATGATAATGAAGATGATGACACTCCCTCTAAACTAGGGAGATACTCATAATGAGACAAAAAAGTACTCTCAAGTTGAAATATTCATATAAGAAGGGATCTGGATTGATAAGCATCAATGATGATTTACATCATCATAGCCAACATTGTCAAAATAGAAAGGCCTTGACTAACAAGTTATATCTCTCCATTAGATCATAGCATAATGTTGGGAGGCATAAATTTGGACACCACTCCCTCTTTAGGCACTTACTGCACTAGGATGTTCATTAGTCATGTCCTCACATGATCATTTCCTAATCCATTGTCATAATATTTGACACCAGGAAATGTCGATCCTCATGACTATTCTTATCTTGGATTAATGTACTTGACTTATGGTGGTTAGTCCTAGTCAAAGCACAAATTCTCAAAGAATATTGGTCCCAGATGTTTATCTAATCCACCATTCTCCCTACTGGTGTCTTTAGTAGGCTTACGACTGTTAGTCTCGGCCATAGTACATGACAAATGGATAATATGGTGTCAGTGCTCACTCCCTCTTAACCAAGGAGGAGACATCCACAAGCATAAGTGTTTCTCAAGAATACCCATCATTTTCATAGGGAATAACATCATTAATTTGTTTTCATCGCATGACGCCTTTATGATTAAGCATTCATAGATTTGTGGCAAAATATTTCCCCTTTTGTCATTTGTGATGAAATAAAATCAAAAAGTGAAAGCCAAAATCATTAAAGATACATTATAATGATTTATCTAAGTCTAAACTCTAAGGTTAAAGCAAAAATTTATGTAAATATTATATCTATGAGTTGTTCAAAACTTATGAAAACCTTATTCCATAAGTCCTATATATAAGAGAAATCAGAAGAAAGAAAAATGAGGCCCAATGAATGGTAACTCATGTATTGACACCCTCTTTGGAAAACATATGAATATATACACTCCTAGCCACACTTGATCACATGTTTGTGATGGTTTAATCATGAAGTCCTCTTTTCCCCTTTCATTTTCACTTCATCATTTAAGCACCTATTTGAGGATCTAGGGAATTTTTCTTGCCTAAGGGTTTCATGTCTACTCTTGGTTTACTTATGTCACACTACGGTCAATCATGTGACGGAGTGAAATACTTAAGTTTGTGGAGTTATTAGAACAGTGTATTAAGTTAGTCACCGCACATACATGTATTACATTTCATTGATCCACATGTGTGGGTTGAAGACTCATTGCTTGAGAACTTTAATGGATACTACTTTAGGGCCTTGATGGTATATCTTACAAAATCTCTTGGTAAACATTGTGATTCATCCTTTCTTTTCCTCGAGACACTTGATAATATTGAAGTCACTCCCAATAATCCACGGAGATGGGGAGTATAAATTACTTGTGCTGGAAATAGAATTGAGAAATAGAGGTTTTCCATTTGCGATATTGGAGTCATAGAAATTGGATACATGGTAGTAGTCCTCGATGTCAATTAACTAAAATTATATTGTCATAATGAGAAAAGAGGTAAACATATTCGTAACCTTGATGTCTTGATCATTCCAAATAATAACCATTCCACCCAAGTATATCTAATAAGTATATCTAATCATCAATCGCTACTACTTGGAAATTCCTCCCCCATTTTCTAATTATATGAGGTAGAACCTCACTTAATATTTTTATTTCTTATATCAACATTATTGATGGGTGCTTTGCGTACCATTTTTCTTTTAGCAGTGTTTGTTTTCCTTTACTATTAAGGTCCCTCATGTTCCATGAGACTATTTTCATGGATAATTTACACAGAAAGGAAGTATAATCTGACTAAAAAAAACATGTTCCAAGATTTAAGTTATTGGACAATGCTACTTCATGACTCCTATATTTCCTTAGCCTGGGACTGAATGGTGAACTTGATAGCTTTAAGGGAAATTAAGCAATGAAAATCTCAAAAAGAGGTGAATTTTGACTTTATCACATACAAGTTAATATACTAAAAAAATATCCATAAAAATTTCATCAATCAATGAATCTTTAAAAAAAATATCCAAAACAATTTCATCAAGCAATGAAGCATTACATTATAAATTACAATCTATAAACCTTTTGGGAACTTTTTGCTAAACCATGTTCAAAACCAACATATTTAATATTAATATTTAACAATAATATGGAAAATAACACATTTTCATAAATTAAATAACATGTTATCAATCATAAGAAATGTCACTAACATAAAACTAAAAAGCATGCAACTAATGGGAGTGACCACTCAAGGCCACCATAAGACAATTAATCTATTAAGACAAGGATTAATGGGGAAAGAAATCTACAAAGGACAAAGGCAAACCTATTTTAACTTTATTGTTTTATTAGGTGGAAGTTGAACATCTCAAGATATAATGAAGAAAAGAATTAATTTTATTGCATTAAGCACATTCTATAAGTTAGCAAGGAAGAGATGTATAATACCCATCTCAACGACACAACGCATGGCATTAAGTTACTTTTTTATATATAATTTAAACTTATATCATAAAATCACAAATTTAGCATGAATGGATGTTTAAAATCCATTTTTATAAAAAGAATATAATTTTTGTTATAAAAAAAAACCAGAAACTAAATATATTTTTTTAGAAAATAAAAAAATACTAAACTGAATATATATTAAAAAAAAACTAAACTTAAGCAAATAATTTTTATTTTTTATTTAAAATATTTTTTAGAATTTTTTTAAACACTTCCCTCCATTCTAAGAAGCAAAAATAATAATAGAAATAAGGATGGACCAAAAATATTCCTTTCCTTGGTAAGTGTTTCCCACCATTCATTCCACTCACTCGAGTTATTTCATAAAACAGAGATAAGTGTTATTTCACACTCTTTTGGCAAAGCCTATTGAGCTTCTCTTATGATATATATATTCCTTGATGGAGTCCTTGATATATTGATCAAGTTTTGATTCCTTGGAGATTAATTAGAGCAAAGAAAACATGAGTACTCTTAATTCCAAGTTCAATGCCTCTAATGGTGGACAGAAGGCAAGGGAGGGGTTGCTATCGTGGTCATAACTCCAAGTTCATTATCTCTGATGGTGGGCGAGGCAAGGGAGGGGGTTGCGGTCATGGTCATGGTCGTGGAGTTTTCTCTTTTACATTATATTTAGGGAGTTCAAAGCAATTTGAATGGAATCATTGTCGTCACTAGGTATAATGGATTAAGTGTGATAATGGATAAAATGAAGTAATTATTTGTGAGCATTTTTTCTTGAATGAACATTAGGATCCATCTTATTATAGAGAAAATTACATGAGTTAAAAATAGCTCAATATTTCATGTGACATTCATATTGTATGCGACTTATTTTTCATTAAAAACAATTTACTTTTTCATGTGACATTATTTTTTTGTTAAAATTTCTTCTATTTCTAATTTGAATTACAATTGTAATTTGAAATAAAGCTTCCAGTAAATATTAATTTACCAATTCTGCATGGAAATCATAAGAAACATTCACAATATAATATGAAGAACAAATGGGTACCTACTTCATATGGATTAAAAATGCTTCTACTACTTAATGCGAATTAAAAGTGTAATCTTAGTTGGATCTCCAATATATCTTAAGCCACATTTTCATTTTATTTTTAGTACTATTAAATGTTATTATGTCCTACCTCATTTTATTGTTAGCATTGTAATAAAAATATGCATTTTGCTATAAAAATAGTACTAACATGTAATATTGATTTTTTTTCCAGAACACTATAGGTAATGACCACGAAGATGATGATATAGACTATGTTTATATTACATCATATATATCAGAGATGATCATAATGAGGATGGTGATGGCATTGGTGATGATTATGTGGATGATATTATTAGGATGGTCGGGATGATGATCATGGAAATGATCATGAGGATGAGCTTGACTATGATTTTCGTGGTGCTGGCTAGCCATGCGTTATTTTTATATTTAGTTTGATGTCTTAATATGGTAGTCATACATTTGAATTTTAGTTTATTTGAATAATGATGATGATACTATCAGTACTATCTTGTTACCTTATGAATATGTTGAAAATTGTTTACAATTTTTTTATGAAGAATTATTGTGTATGATGAGATTCCTGTCTTTTTATGGATGTTGTGAATTTTCCTTAGCATAATGATATCTATGAAACATTTTTATTTGGTAATATTACATTGAATTTTAGTTGATTTGATTAAATATGATGATGATATTATCATTTTTATCTTGTTATTTTATGTATATATTGAAAATTATCAACATTATTTTGATGGAGAATTATTATGTATGATTATATTACTATCTTTTGATGGATGTTGTGAATTTACCTTAGAATAATGGTGTTCATGAAATATTTTGATATGATAATCACACATTTCAATCTTAGTTGATTTTATTAAAGATGATGAGGATATTATTAGTATTATCTTGTTACTCTATATATGTTTTGAAACCTGTCAATGCTTTTTTATGGAGAATGATTATGTATGATGATATTACTATTTTTGGATGTAATGTTGTGAATTTACCTTGGAATAATGATATCTACGATAAATGTTCATTTAGTAGTAATATATGTATATTGAAAATTGTCAATGTTTTTTTGATGGAGAATTGTTATATATGAGGATACTGCTATATTTTTTATGAATGTTGTCAATTACCCTTAAATTTGCTTACAAATACTAAGTTATGAATTTGAATTGTGATATATTCTTAAATGTATTATACATGAAAATACCTCCTCATCATCTTGGAGGAGAATACTATGTTGTTCGTTGAAATACCCATTTCTCCTAAACTATATAAGCCTATGATACAAGTTATGTACCATGAGGACCACGATATCCTAGTCTATAACAAGTTGTCCCCTTCATCTAACTTTTGTTACCAAAATTCTCACATTAGAGGAATTTTCAACTCAAAAAATAACCACCTAAGAAAAAATTAAGAAACTAATAAAATAATGCCATGTAGACATTTTTTTAATATATCATTTTTATTATTCTTTTACCAAAATTACCCAAATAAATGTCACATTTATCAAAATAATTGTATATGTATTTTTATATTTAAATTAATATATTAGCACAAGATTTAATAAAATTTAAATTAAAAAAGGAAATTCAAAATTTAAAGGAAATTTAAATTTAAATTTAAATTACCCAAATAAACGTCACTTTTATAAAAAATAACCGTCTACATGTATTTTATATTGAAATTAATTTATTAACACAAGACTTAAGAAAATTTAAATTTAAAATATAAATTTAAGTTACTCAAATAAATGCACTTTTATCAAAATAACCATATATTTATATTTTATATTTAAATTAATTTATCCATACAAAATTTAATAAAATTTAAATTAAAAAAGTAACTTTAAAATTTAAATTAAATTTAGAATTTAGGATTTTATATTTAAATTTATTTATTTAACACACCATGATTTACCCTTCATTAAAAATCATCTCGATATTCTAACTTTTATAGATTAAGATATTAATTTAATTTTTAATATTTAATATAGTTTTGGGTCACTTAGGCACCATTCACAGTTAAATTAGGTAAGTTATATTATTAAAAAAAATCCACTGCCTAGTCATACCTGTATGTCTTTTAAATTTTAAATGATTTTGATTGGCTTACACATTATGACATGGAAATTCAATGTTAACATTTTAAAATGAAAATTCCTCAAAAAGCTCGAGTTAACTAGAATTTGACACTCTTGTTCACTTTCGGAAACTCATATAGTAGAATGTGATCTCTTTATCCTCATCTTTAGATTTTTCCTAAAAAATAAAAGCATACAAAAATGGAAAAGAGCCATAAAGCATGGGGAAGCTTTTTCCTAAGCACAAAAGCATCTAAAAAGTGGAAAATGCCATTTTTATATGAGGAAACATTATTCACCCAAAAGATTTTGCCAAAATTGAACTAATGAGGAATTTGGGAAATCTTCATAGCCTTCACTTTCCTGTATATTGGAGGCCTGGCCATTGAGGAAATGATGGGAATTCGTGTATTGTCATGCTGCTGAGATCTATCTTGAGAGGGAGAGTTTTGGAGCTAGAAGTTGGGGGAGGTGTTGTTGCAACTGCATCTCATGGTTGTAACTTTCCTCCAACTCCTTTATTAATATAGATTAGTTGTTATTCCTTCCATATGCTACTATTCATTCTTTAATTATCCTATTTAACTAATGAATGTATGGGATTTGGGTTAATATTTATTTATTCAGTAATATTTATATGTTTATGATAGTTTCAATTATCAAGATATTATGTTGTGAAGTTTTCTATGTTCTCTCTCTTGTGTGTAGGACCAAGATTTGGATCTATCTAGGAGCGCTTCCCAGCTACACTAAGAACTCCAACAAGACCTGCATGCGAGGACTCACATGAATCCATTCTTATTTTCTTAATCTATACTCTATATCTTGATCTACTAAGAATCCTGAGCCTTAGAACAACCTTTCTCTTAATCAGTCTATCTTAGGTTTTTGGGATAAACTGAGAGGGTTTTATGTTCATCTAACTGTGCATTAAATCCTACAACAAAATGATATTTAGAAACTGTAATATATTTCACTATGTAATAAAATTAGTAAAATGGAAGTAAAAGTAAAAATCTAAACAAGAAGCCAAAAGTGGATGTAACCATCGATGCAAAATTGGGAGTAGAATTGGATGTTAAACTAGCCATCGAAACAATATGCAAACAATGAGACAAAAAGGATTTTAAAGTAGAATTAAAAAAGGGTGCAAAACTAGACACAAAGAAGGGAACAAAATAGGGCATACAAAAAGATACCAAATTGGGCGCAAATAAGGATGCAAAAATGGAGACCAAAATGAGAATGCAAAGAATGGTGTAAAATTAGGATGAAAACTTGGGTGCAGAAAGGATGTAAGAAAAGACACAAAACAAAAAGCAAAATGAGACTAAAAAAGGGTGAACTAAGGATGCCAAAAAAGATGCATAACTAGATGAAAATTCAAATTGAAATCTAGGTGCAAAATGAGATGCAAATGTGGACACAAAATGTGGCAGAAAAAAGGATGCAAATTTGGATGTCAAAAATGATGCAAAATTAGACACCAAAAAGGATGCAAAATTGGACATAAAAAATGGTGCAAAAATGGGCATAAAAATGGCTCAAATTTTGATGCAACATTGGATGCAAAATGAGGTTCAAAAAATGATTCAAAACTTTGTGCAAAAACAAATGCAAAAGTAGACCAAAAAAATGGCTCAAAATTGAACGTAACATTAGACACAAAATGGGATTCAAAGGTGGATGCAACACATGGTCCAACATAAGGTGAAAATTTAGATGCTCAAAAGGATAAAAATTTTGTTGGAAATAATACTGAGAGGGGGGGTGAATCAGTATTATCAAGTCAAATATTTTCTTTTTCAAACCCAGATCATATACGCTACTTCAGTTAGATAAAACTGCGTATATACGCAACTATAGAGAAGGAAACCTGCGTATGCAATGTAAACTTATAATTTAGTTTATCTTATTAATGTTGATCATTAATCTGTGTATTAGGATCAAATAAACAGTAACCAGAAACAGTAAAACAGATCTGAAGACAATCACACACACAAGAACACAAGATATAAGGTGGAAACCCAATGTGGGTGAAAACCACCTGTTGTAATTCGTCTCTATCTTCTTTTAATTAGAAACTTCTTTTTACAATGTACTAGTGCAGTCCTTTACCAGTACGCAGGCTGCAACCTGCGGAGAGCTACAACCCTCACTCGTTCTCCAGCTTCTCCTGGAAGGGAGCTACAACCCCCTTAGCTCTTGCACTAGCCAAGATACTTGTACATAGGTGTTGGCCTATAGAAGGCTACAACCTTCTCTTTCTTCCAGGGACCACGTTTCATAAATTTTCAGACTGGATCCACATCAATCAAATATCACCTTTTCACCAATCAAAACTGAATCAAAATAAACACTTCTTTGACAGTTGTACCCAAAACACAGTAACTATAACCACACACCAATTCTGAACCCAGACCACTACAGCAATAAACAGAAGCAGCTAGAACATAAATTAAGAGATGTACGCTACTTCATTGTTCATAAACCTGCATGTATACACTTTTGTGTCAAAGCCAACCTGCGTATACGCTTCTTTCCCTTACCAAAACAGCGTGTGTACGCGCCTTCGCTTCACTGAACCTGCGTATAGATCTATAAAGGATAATTCACTCTATCAAAAATTCAGACACTGATTAGCCCAGAGTATCAGATTTATAGATCAAGCATGCGCCACATATAACAGATCAAAATCATACAAAGGTACTATCATTCAAGCCTTAAGATTATGACCCATCAATAGAACTTATCCTTCTCTTTGCGCTAAGGTTCCTCCTTCATTCAGATCCAGATCTGCACCATAACCCCAATCAATATTTCAGATCTAGCACTTATTAGATATTCAATTAATTCAGATGATCCTTTGCCAAATGATCTCCTTCCTCTTTTATAGTCTTAGGCATTTCACAATACCACGGTCCAAAACCATAATAAAACAATACCATGGACCCAATACTTGGGATCAACACTTCTGACGAGATACCATGGTCCAAAACCATAGGTTCAAATACCAAGGACTAATTACCACAGTCCAAAAGCAAGTTCTCCAAAATATACGCGCTTTTCCTTGCGTGAAAGTGTGTGTATACGCATACGCGCCTTTGTAACGTCTAACCCGCGTGTATATGCGCCTTAGTCTAGGTGAACCTGCGTATATGTCTTTTCCTTCATTCTAAAAGCCTGAACTGAGATCTGTCACCAGAGAGAGTTGCCATCAAGGACAACACCTGTGCCATAGCTCCAAACTTGTGCCATAATGCCAACAATATCCCCCTTTGGACTTGATGGCAACCCCAAGATTCTCAAAGTCATTCTCTCCCCTTTGTCATCAAGGGCAAAGGGTTGTGCTCCCCCTAAGTACATGTTGAAATCTCTGTGCTGTTGTGCTGACCATGCTCCCCCTGATTGTAGGCAAGATCTGAAAAAAGATGTTCTTAAAGAAGAACCATGACTTATACATCATAAAAAAAAAAAAAAAAAAAAAAAAAAAAACCTTCTTATCACCAAGAGACTCAATACATACACCCATCACCCAACCAAGTGGGGATACAACAGAAATTTACATATGACAACCAAGTACATTACATCTTCATCCCAGGCATAGTGGGGAAACCAAACTAGGCCGTTACATGACCTTGACACCATAAAAGAGATACATGGCATAGAGACGAAAGAACAAGACTTATGAAATTCATCAATAGCAGCATCTGTCAATCACCATTCAGATCAACCATGTTTTCTTCTGATCTTCTGTTGCATTTGTTCCACCTGAAATCAACAACAGCTGTGAACTAGAACCAAAAGCTTCTAAGATAATGCCAACAATGCATCATTAGAAATTTATCTACTCCCTTTGAACCTGTGTTGGATGGTCTCTGTCAGACCCATATCAGAATATCTTCAACCAGAGTCTGTCCCTACTAATATCCATCAAACCTCCATATACGCGACTGTCTCTACACAAACCGACGTATGTACGCGGATCCTCCTAAGGCAACTCGCGTACACCCATTTTTCTATGAAACAAACAAGATTTAACATCAAGATGACGCATCAACTACTCCCAGCTTCTGTCTGAGGTATTCAAAAGTTTCCCTGGGCAATGGTTTAGTGAGAATATCAGCAACTTGTTCCTTAGAAGGAACATACTCCAATTTGAACTTTTGTTCCAACACTTGTTCCCGTAGAAAGTGATACTTGATCGGTATGTGCTTGGTCTTTGAATGCATGACTGGGTTCTTTGAAATGCTGATTGCACTTGTATTGTCACATAAGATGGAGATAGGTGGTGTAAAAGTGATTTGAAAGTCCTGCAAGGTCTGCATCATCCAAAGGAGTTGAGTGCAGCAAGATGCAGTAGCCACATATTCTGCTTTAGCTATAGATAAAGCAATCGAACTCTGTTTCTTGCTGAACCAAGATACTAATCTGGAACCCGTGAAGAATGCACCACCACTTGTGCTCTTCCTGTCATCCATGCTTCCGGCCCAATCTGCATCTGTATATGCATGAAGTGTGAGATCTGTATCTCTAGGATACCATAAGCCATAGTTTTGAGTTCCTTGATGTTAGCCTCTCTCATAAAACAATAATAAATCCAAAAATAAATAAATTAATGAAATATTCCAAGTTAGGAATTTGTGCCTAACTCTTGGGTTGTTCCTCTAAGATAGGAGTTAGTTTAGGTAACTCCTATATTGGTGTGTGTCTGGTGAGAAATTATCTCAACCAAAGGAGAAATTATCTCAACCAAAAGTTTCTAAGATAGCACGCACTATCTTGAGAACACTGTCTCTCATCTATTTATTTGTAACACTATATTCAATTTTTTTAATGTATGAATGAGAGATAATACATGAGGAAGCATGAAGCTTCAGCCTTTTTCCGCCCATATTTTGTGTTTGATTTTTATATGTGTTTTTATGTAATTTGTTTGAGTTAGTTTCATTTTCAAAGTTGTGGTATCGAAGCTTAGACGATTACTACCTGTGCGTGAGATTTGGTTTCAATTCACGGTGGGAGCATTGGTGTCCACTGGTGTGAGCTCATGAAGAAATTGGTTGCTACTGCGACTTGCCAAATAACCGTGTGTCAAGATCTCAGTTTTGCAGTTTCTGCAAGAGGAGCCATGGTGATATTTGTGAGCTCCACGACATTTGACTTGACTTGCTGTGTGTGGCGTTGACAACATCGACTATTTGTTCCCTTGATGGCTGCAAGCTTCCTAGGCCGGCCCAGCTTCTTCGGAGTAATCAGAGGTTCTGGAATTCTTTGTTGAATTTTGTGACAGAACGTTTTTGTTTAGAGCCCAATCTTCTATATTATTTTTAAGAAGTGTTCTAAATCATTCAATTGTGTGTGAGAATAAACTAAGTCGCCGAGTTTTCTCCATTTGAGGCTATTGGATCGTGGAGGAGGTACATAAGTAGGTCAAATTAGTTCAAAGGTATCTGAGGCTGGCAAAATTCATCGCAGATCCATATGAGCGGTGGCTTTACAAAGACATTCTTGCAGTCTTGGATGAATATGAGGGAAAACCGACACCAAACTATGTAAAATTGATCACATTTTTGCAATTTCCTGAGCTGAAAAATGTGAGGGACTATCCAAAGTAGGATTAGGGAGAAGATCCGCGTAAATAACCTCGGAGAAGAAAATCACATATAGATACCTGTATTTTATTCCAAGAAGATAACCTACGGGTGGAGTGAGCTACGTGGACAAAGCGTGGAGTTCAAAGCTCAAAAACGATCGCGCTCAATATAATTTTTGATTATTTGCTGTCTCCTCAAAAGTCAATGATAATGCTGAGAGATTCAATAAACTGGGTGATGTCCATGGCTGCAATACGATCTTGATCCTATAACTCACAAAGCTGCCAATTATTCGATTTGGAGCACTGCCTTGGGTTTCTTATTCATAGCCGCTGGCACTGGAAAGAACCAAAGACAAGGCTTAGATTGAATGAAGATACACGCAGCACAGTGGCTCATTTTCCAGCTGAAGGATTGCAATCAAATTTCGGCACATTGTTTTCTTGTTCCAAGCCACTGACTTCTTTCATATCACAAGTTGCTTCTATTGCATGGCAAACTACGAGTCCCTGAAGATCTTGAAAGGTGAAGAGTGTGGACCCTGTAAATCGCACCTCGGGACCTTGGCTTGCTACTTCGAATTCATCTCTATCTTCCCACTTTTCTTTTTCTAATAATTCAATTGCAATTTCCGATACCATCGTGAACATGAATGGCATATTAGTCGGGGTCACCATTGTAGAAAAAGAAAGAAGCACGGACCAACGTTGAGGGAGAAGCTTGCGTGGAAGGATCATTGAGGAGCTATGTTGAACGAAAACCACCCAAGGCGGATCTCCACCGAACCACCAATGATTTGCATACAACCTGTCTGCAAAATATAGATTTGGTCGCTGGAAAAGAAGGCAACATCCACCCGAAAAGGAAGAGTCGACTTTGTAAAGCGGCGGAGGAGCCAGCAAAATCGTCTTTCCACTCACTGGTCAACGAAATGATTAATTCCTTTTAATTACTTTTCAAATCGCTTAAATGAAATTTTCAGGTTACTTTTTATAAATCACTTTTGTAAAGTGATTTGAAAGTTTTATTAAATTGTTTTGTTAAGGTTTTTAAATGTGGGCATAAAGTTAATAAAAGGATAATGTATGTAGTATATACTTTTTGGGAGTGATAAGTGAGTGGGGGTAATTAGTGATTTTTTTTTTGGGGGAGAAATAAGGTATTTTTTAATTAAATCAGTAACTTTTAGGAGAGATAAGGAGTGGAATATGGTTGAGTGATATTTCAACATGTGATAAATTATTTTTTATTTTTGGGAGTAATAAGTGTGAAGTGGGGATTTTTACATTGGAAATCACATAGGTGTGATAATGAAGCTTTTGTAATGGAGGGATAAGGTAAATTTATTTTTGTATTTGGAGTGATAAGTGGATTTCTTTGAGAGAAATTCTTTTTTGTAATCCAAAGTAATATTTTACTTTGAGAGAGGATTTGAGAGTGATTGAGTGAGTGCAGGTATTTTTTTGAAGACATTTTTCTTTCAAAAAGTTCTAGAACTTTGATTCCATAAAGATGTTGTGAAGCTGAACGATTATGTACTCTAAAGTTTAATAAAGATATCATTTTTGTGGTGATTGTGTCCTAGATCCGCCCAAAATTGAATAAGGGGATCTTAGGTACACGAAGAGTGTGTTGATGATGGTGCATACTTCATGTTGTTGCTTTTTTATTTGTGTCTAGTTTTGACACATAAATGATCTCATTTAACACACATAAAGTTCAATGCAAGCAAGCACAACACTTGTAATGAAATAGCTGCAAGGAAGGATAATTAAAATCAACACATGCATTTGCGTCACTACAACAAATAATCAATGTTTTCAACATCGGCATTCTACCTCAACAAACAATTTCACTCAATACAATCAAGTTCATGAATCTGCAAACTCCAGCGTTTCAAAGCAAAGTCTACATCACTACATTCAAGTTAATGAATCTGTAAACTTGAACGTTTCAAAGCACAATCTACATCAACATTATTGAACTTGTAATCAAACTCAAATTACATTGAATTGTAAGGGTGCATTCTCGGTTGAAACCGACACCCAAGTCTTGAATTGAGTCAAATTGAATTCATTGTAGTGAGTCATTAAAATCATTAAGCGTTTTTTGGGTGCATTTTCGACAGTGTTCGACAATCTTCCTTTAAGCAGAATCTAGTGAATGCATGAATTTTAATTCTAAAGCAAACAAGAAACAAGTTCACATCTCTTGCAAGCGAGCGTGAGTATTCATTCAAGCAATTTGTGTCAAAACTGTACAAGGTTAAAACCTTCAAGTGAGCCAGAGTGAAGATCATTGCAACAACCATCAAAGCAACCAAACAAGTTGAGATTGACATCAAGCGAGCGTAGATATTCCTTCAAGTGAGCGTAAAGTCATCAAGTAAGGCAAGTGAGCATTCATGCAAATACGATCATCATCAAGCGAGCGTGTATTCCAGAGTTTAAGCAAGAAAGTTCTACAACTCTAGCAAGTGTTCACAGCAAGTGCAATAAGCAACAAATCAAGCGAGCGTGCCATACAAGTCCCATAGCAAGCGAGCCTGTCATGCAAGTAACAAAATCAAGTGAAACAATTCAAAGCAAAACATCTACGACAAGAGAGTCTGATTTCAAGTGAGCAAGTTCAGATGGCGCAACATATTCAGTGGTTACACATTCTTCACAGTTTGATCATCTCTAGTGATGAAGACATGGTGCACATCAGCAAAGAAACTCTTGCTGATCTTTCACGGCATCTACAACAAACACATGAAACCATTGAGTTTCTTCAACTAGAGTCGCAACTACAAAGAGATGAGCTGCAACAAAAGAGTGCTTCTTCCAAGTCATTCAACCATACAGATGAAGATAAAGATGTTGATTCCAAATCACTCATCCAAACAACTTCAAGTGTCGAAGTTTTTCATGGTCAAATTCAAGTTTCTTCCAAACCCATCATCAAGCCATGGGAGGAAATTCAAAATAACAAGAATCGTCGAGGCTTAGGATATGTCACTGATGACACCAACTTACATATCCCAGATTATTCCAAGCCAATTAAGTTTGTGAGTGCAGGATTTCTTGAACAACTCACCTCAGTAGGTTCTGAGAAAATTGCAGACAAACAGAATTGCACGCAACCTGAAGTTAATGTCCAACCGAAATGTTCTCATTGTCAAAGAACCGGTCATATGGAAGATCAATGTTTTGATCTCCATCCTTGTTGCCATTGTGGCAAGCACAATCATTCCTCAGAAAAATGTAGCAACCAACAAAAATCAACCAGATTGAAGATACATTATGAATGGATCGACCCTTGGGAATGGTCATCCACAGTCAAAAGATTGTCTCAGTTCTACAACCGACTACAATCACACATAGCGCAGCCAGCAGTGAACCAATGATGGTACTCTCATGCAGTTGAACGAGAGAGTACAACAGTGAAACTCTCCTACACCTGAAGGGGGGGAGTTCAAATATATTTTGGAGAAGATTATCTCTCCTTTCAGCTGACAAAGGGGGGAAAATTTCAATGAAATTGACAAGTGGTTGTCAGACTGAAAGTCTCGTCAACATCAGCGAAGTATCCAGTGGGAATCTTCATCAGCCAGTGGGCATTTGTCATCAGCAGTGAGAATCAGGAAATTCGCCAGTGGGCGATCGACAGCCAAAGCAGCAGTGAGCAGCTTTCATCATAGCAAAAGCAACATTGAGTTGTTTTTCGACATCTTCAGCCAATGGGCGATCATCATTAGCAAATACGCCAGTGGGCGTTCATCAAATTGTGTCAGTGGACACCGGATGCTGTTTTCAAGCAAAGGATAGTTGGATCCTTTTGAGGCTTGGCACATGATGGAGTTTTCAAGCGTCCTTCTGAGATGAATCAGTCATGCAACTGACTCAGTCTCTTCATATTGCAGTTTCTTCAGCATCCAGATTTGGTGGTTTTTTCCAGGCAATGTTTTTGAAGATCAACATGAGAACTTGGAAGATGGTTCCTTGTTCTTATTTTGGATTTATCATTGAAGGGGGGAATGTTAGCCTCTCTCATAAAACAATAATAAATCCAAAAATAAATAAATTAATGAAATATTCCAAGTTAGGAATTTGTGCCTAACTCTTGGGTTGTTCCTCTAAGATAGGAGTTAGTTTAGGTAACTCCTATATTGGTGTGTGTCTGGTGAGAAATTATCTCAACCAAAGGAGAAATTATCTCAACCAAAAGTTTCTAAGATAGAACGCACTATCTTGAGAACACTGTCTCTCATCTATTTATTTGTAACACTATATTCAATTTTTTTAATGTATGAATGAGAGATAATACACGAGGAAGCATGAAGCTTCAGCCTTTTTCCGCCCATATTTTGTGTTTTATTTTTATATGTGTTTTTCTGTAATTTGTTTGAGTTAGTTTCATTTTCAAAGTCTTGAAGGTACTTGAAGATTCTCTTAACTGCCTGAAGATGAGTTTCCTTAGGATTGGCTTGAAATCTTCCAACTATTCCCACTGCATGCATGATGTCTGTTCGGGTACCTGTCAAATAAAGTAGACTTCCAATCATAGATCTATAGGTTGGTTGATGCACTACTGTTGATTCATCATTTGCACTGAGGCTGCATCCTGTAACCATGGGGGTACATACTGGTTTTGCATATTCCATGCCATATTTCTTCAAGATCTGTTTGAGATACTTGGTTTGAGACAAAAAGATACCGCCTTCATTTTGTTGGATTTGTAATCCAAGAAAATATGTCAGTTCTCCAAGCAAAGACATTTCGAATTCTTTCTGCATCACCAAGGCAAAGCTTTGACTCATAGCTTCTTCATTGCTGCCAAAGATAATATCATCTACATACACAACAAGTATTAGCAATTTGTCATTTTCAATTTTTATATAAAGATTGCTATCTGCTGATCCTTTTGAAAAACCTTGTTGATGAAGATATTTGTCCAAACGGTAGTACCAAGTCCTTGGAGCTTGTTTAAGACCATAGAGAGCCTTTTTTAGTCTGCATACAAGATTTTGATCATTCCCAAGAATGAACCCATCTGGTTGCTCAATGTACACTTCTTCTTCTAAGTCTCCATTCAGAAAGGTTGATTTCACGTCCATTTGAAATACTTTGAACTTCTGAAAGCTAGATAGAGCAAGGAACATTCTGATGGCCTCAAGTCTATTCCTTCTTGTTGAGCATACCCTTTACAGACAAGTCTGGCCTTGTTTCTAATCACTTCCCCATTTTCATTCAACTTATTTTTGAAGATCCATTTTGTCCCTATGACATTCTTATCTTTTGGTCTAGGAACCAACTCCCAAGTGTTATTCTTTTCGATCTGCTCAAGTTCTTCAGCCATTGCCTTGACCCAACATTCATCCTTGCATGCTTCTTTTACATTTTGTGGTTCAGTGGAGGAGAGCAAGGCCAAATAGCTTGAGGCTTCTGCAATTGTTCTTCTTGTTTGTATACCTACCTCTTTCTGCCCCAAAATTTGAGATTCTGGATGATTCTTCTGAATGTACCTAGATGGATTCTTCTCTTCTATCCTTATCTGTTCCTCTAGTGCCTCTTGAGGTTCTTCTTCATCATCAGTCTGATTTGAAGGATGGTCTTCATCCTCTTCGATATTTTCATAATTTACTTTCCTAGGAATGTTTCCTTCTTCATCAACCACTACATCAATGTTGTCAACAATTCTTCCAAGTCTTTTATTATAACAGTTATATGCTTTGTTGTGAGGAGAATAACCAAGGAGAATGCCTTCATCTACTCTAGGTTCAAACTTGCCAAGATGTTCATCATTATTCTTAATATAGCATTTGCTTCCAAAGATTTTGAAATGTTTTACCGAAGGAGTCTCACCATACCAGAGCTCATGAGGAGTTTGAGTGTTGTTCACCCGGACATTTGTTTTGTTGAGATTAACAACCACAGCAAATGCAGCTTCACCCCAGAAGGTTGTGGGATTTCTAGACTCATCAAGCATAGCATGAGCCATTTGTTGAACCGTTCTGTTCATCCTTTCCACTACTCCATTTTGATGAGGAGTCCTAGCTGTAGAGAATTCCCTTCTTATTCCATGTTCTTCACAAAAATCGAAAAATTCATTCGAGGTAAACTCCCCACCTCTATCAGACCTGAGGTATTTAATTTTGTGATCTGATTCGTTTTCAACCAAGGCTTTGAAAGATTTGAATTTTTCAAGGGCTTCGTCTTTGTGCTTCATAAGTCCTATCCAAACCATTCTGGAGAAGTCGTCAATGAATAATATAAAGTATTCTTCTCCTCGAAGTGACCTTTTCCTAGATGGACCACA
The DNA here is from genome assembly GCA_031772625.1 of Pinus tabuliformis. Lineage (NCBI taxonomy): Eukaryota > Viridiplantae > Streptophyta > Pinopsida > Pinales > Pinaceae > Pinus > Pinus tabuliformis. Next base: position 170,642,405 of record CM062810.1, on the reverse strand, counting down.
TACATCTGTATGGACTAGTTCAAGAGGCCTGCTAGCTGATCCTTCCTTCTCAGGGAAGTTAGTTCTGGTTTTCTTACCAAACTGACATGATTTGCATATTGTATTGTCTGGAATTCTGATGTCTGGAAGACCACGAAATGCCTAGTACTTGCATGCTTTCCTTATCTGTGAAAAGCTTAGATGCCCCAACCTTCGGTGCCATAACCAGTGTTCATCATTTTTGCTCAAATAGCATTGTTGTTTTCCTTCTTCAAATATGTATAAATTATTTGGAGTTCTTATGCCTTTGATCACTGTTTTTCCTGTATCAAGATCACAAACACTACATCCATTTGTTCGAAATATTACCTCTGTTCCTTGATCGCACATCTGACTAACACTCAGTAGATTATGCTTCAAGCCATCAACATACAAAACATTTCCAGCTTTGAAATTTTCTTTCAACTGAACAGTTCCTTTTCCTTTTATGACTGCAGGGGTATCATTTCCAAAAGAAACTTTCTTTCCTTTTTCTAAAGCACTATATGATTGAAGTTTTTCTTTATCACCTGTCATATGCTTCGAACATCTAATGTCGATGTACCATTGATTTTCCTGTCCTTCTGCATATAAATCTATCTCACATCTTTCTGGTTGCGGTTCCTTCATTCTCCATGTTCTGGCACTTGAGGTTTGTTCCTTCTGAGTTGTCTTCTGAAATCTGCTCCTGCATTCAGAATCTTCATGACCAAAGTTATTACAAATAGAACATTCAATTTCCTTTTCAAGGGCGGAAAATTTGTTATAGGTCCTTTTTGTGATTCCAATCATACTTCTTTGTTTTTGAGCTTCTCTAGTCATGATTTTCTTATAGGCAACACATTGAGCTGCTTTGTGGCCAAAGTTATGGCAAGAGAAACATTGGCCATTGAAGAAACTCCTGCGATTATCAAATCTATCAACCAACCGATTGTAGTTTCTACTGACATCCATTCTTGAGGCAAATTGGGAAGATTTTACCTGTGGCTAGTTGTGGCTTTTGTTTGTCCTTAAAGTAGATTGCCCCTGATTTTCTTGATAGTCTTTTTTCATCCTTGAGGTAAATTGTCCCTGATTTACCTAATGATTTCTATTAGGCCTTTGCTCGCTCCTCCTTGCTGCATCAAGATAACTTTTAGAGATGCTTGAGATGCTTCTCCATTATATCCCAGACCTGTCTTGATTAGTGGAGAACACTGCACATTGATAATCTCATCCAGAGTTTCAGATCCTTTAACAAATTTAAGATTAAGAGCTTTTGTTTTCTTAATCTCTTTTCTAAGATCAACAATTTCACATTCCAATTTTTCTTGATGTTTTTCCCTTTCAGCCAGTTGACAATGTAGAGAATCAATAATCACATTTTTCTCTTCTAAACAAATTTTGAGTTTAGAAATCTTTTCATAAAGACCTTCTTCATCTATAGCATCCATGTAATCATCATCTTCAAAAGCCATTAAAAGTTTATAATTATTACCTCGTTCATCTTCATCACTATTTGAGAGTCCATCACTGTCTTCATGAGTGTAATAGCTTTTCTTATTTACATATTGTTTCTTGTTCCATCTAACAGGTTCCTTCCCCTTATCAATCTTATTCTTATGAGGACATTTGGAAGCATAGTGACCGACTCTTCCACAAGAAAAGCATTTGAAAGGTAACTTACCTCGGAAACGTCCAGCACCCCGTTGAAGGTTTTTGACAAACTTTGATTCTTCTTCTTCTTCTGACACGTGTCCTGACTCATAGTAATCTCCTTTGCCTGAAGCCTTGAAGGCAGCTTCTCTCCTGTCTGATGGTCCTCCTTTCCTCATTTCATAAGCAGTCAGAATTCCGTGCAGCTGTGACAATGTAAGGTTGCGTAGATTCTCTTTTTCTTCTATTGCAGAAACTTTAGATTCAAACCTAGGGGAAAAAGATCTTAGAACCTTTTCAACCACAACAACCTCTTTTATTTCTTCACCCAAATTTTTCACACAATTAACAATCTCATCTACACGAAGGAAATAGTTAGCCACACTTTCATCATTGTGCATTCTAAGATTTTCATACTGAATTCTGAGGGTTTGAAGTTTTGCTCGTTTTACCTGTTCATATCCTTCATAGCTTAGAACAATCTTGTCCCATATTTCTTTTGCGGATTTATACTGCATAAACTTCACGAATTCTGATTGAGATAGACATCCTAATAGAGTATTGACAGCCTTTGCATTTGTTTCATATTTCTTCTTCTCAGCCAGATCTGTAGGAGTTGCTGATGGAAAAGTGTACCCTGTATCTATGATATCCCAGAATTCTGTACCAAGAGATTGCAGATAGGCTGTGACTCTTACCTTCCAATAGACAAAGTTGGTCCCATCAAAAATTGGTGGCCTGATTGATGCTTCTCTCTCGTAGTTGCTCATGATGACGGATCTTCCTTCAAGCGATCAAGCTTCTTCAGAAGGACCTACTCTGATACCAATTGTTGGAAATAATACTGAGGGGGGGGTGAATCAGTATTATCAAGTCAAATATTTTCTTTTTCAAACCCAGATCATATATGCTACTTCAGTTAGATAAAACTGCTTATATACACAACTACAGAGAAGGAAACCCGCGTATGCAATGTAAACTTATAATTTAGTTTATCTTACTGATGTTGATCATTAATCTGTGTATTAGGATCAAATAAACAGTAACCAGAAACAGTAAAACAGATCTGAAGACAATCACACACACAAGAACACAAGATATAAGGTGGAAACCGAATGTGGGTGAAAACCACCTACTGCAATTCGTCTCTATCTTCTTTTAATTAGAAACTTCTTTTTACAATGTACTGGTGCAGTCCTTTACCAGTACGCAGGCTGCAACCTGCGGAGAGCTACAACCCTCACTCGTTCTCCAGCTTCTCCTGGAAGGGAGCTACAACCCCCTTAGCTCTTGCACTAGCTAAGATACTAGTACGTAGGTGCTGGCCTACAGAAGGCTACAACCTTCTCTTTCTTCCAGGGACCACGTTTCATAAATTTTCAGACTGGATCCACATCAATCAAATATCACCTTTTCACCAATCAAAACTGAATCAAAATAAACACTTCTTTGATAGCTGTACCCAGAACACAGTAACTGTAACCACACACCAATTCTGAACCCAGACCACTACAGCAATAAACAGAAGCAGCTAGAACATAAATTAAGAGATGTACGCTACTTCACTGTTCAGAAACCTGCATGTATACGCTTCTGTGTCAAAGCCAACCTGCGTATACGCTTCTTTCCCTTACCAAAACCGCGTGTGTACGCGCCTTCGCTTCACTGAACCTGCGTATAGATCTATAAAGGATAATTCACTCTATCAAAAATTCAGACACTGATTAGCCCAAAGTATCAGATTTATAGATCAAGCATGCGCCACATATAACAGATCAAAATCATACAAAGATACTATCATTCAAGCCTTAAGATTATGACCCATCAATAGAACTTATCCTTCTCTTTACACTAAGGTTCCTCCTTCATTCAGATCCAGATCTGCACCATAACCCCAATCAATATTTCAGATCTATCACTTATTAAATATTCAATTAATTCAGATGATCCTTTGCCAAATGATCTCCTTCCTCTTTTATATTCTTAGGCCTTTCACAATACCACGGTCCAAAACCATAATAAAACAATACCATGGACCCAATACTTGGGATCAACACTTCTGACGAGATACCATGGTCCAAAACCATAGGTTCAAATACCAAGGACTAACTACCATGGTCCAAAAGCAAGTTCTCCAAAATATACGCGCTTTTCCTTGCGTGAAAGTGCATGTATATGCATACGCGCCTTTGTAACGTCTAACCCGCGTGTATACGCGCCTTAGTCTAGGTGAACCTGCGTATATGTCTTTTCCTTCATTCTGAAAGCCTGAACTGAGATCTGTCACCAGAGTGAGTTGCCATCAAGGACAACACCTGTGCCATAATGCCAACAAAATTGGATGCACGAAATGTTGTTAAAAATGATGCTAAATTGGATGCAACAAATGATGCAAAATATTATGCAAAAAAGGGAGACAAATGAAATGAAAAAGTGGATGAAAAAAATGGTGCAAAAATGGATGAAAATTTTGGCACTAATCAGATTCAACATATGGTGTAAAATTAGATGCAAAAAATGGTGTAAATAAAGGTTGAAAAATTGGTGCAAAAATAGATGTAAAAATAAGTACAAAATTAGAAGCAAAAAATGGCATAAGACTAGATGCAAAAAATGGCACAAACTCGATGCAAAAAAAGGCACTAAATCAGATGAAAAATATGGTGTAAAACTCGATGCAAATTACGACACAAAAATAAAAGCAAAGAATGGCACAAAACAGGGAAGCAAAAAATGATGCAAAAAATGGCACAAAACTAGAAGCAAAACCTGTTGTAAAACCAAATGCAAATCTTGGTGCAAAATATGCTGCAAAAAATGATGCAAAATTTGGCGTAAAGAAAAGATGCAAAATTTGGCGCAAAAAAGACGCTTTAAAAATTGTACAATAGAGCCAGATTTAGAGCTAGGCTGCTCATCCCAATGGAGAGAAAAATACACTAAAATCTGGTGCTAAATTTGGCGTAAATTGCCTGTTTTGTTGTAGTGAATATCAAGATGAAGTCATGATGGGCTACTTGTTCGAAGCATGTAAACAAGAAAGTACAACAAAGCATCCATGAGAAGAGTATTCTGAAGCATGGACAAATGACAAATGAGTATCCAGATGACAAGAAAACCTGATGTATGGAAAGAAAATCCACTTTCCACGAAGGAAGTAATGACATGACAAACCAGGAATAAAAGTGATCAATAGATGGTACCCTACCTATAAGAAGTTCGAACAAAGACTTCATGACATCAAAGAAAGGAAAGAGATCAAGCAGTTGAAGGACCCACGAAGAACAAGTTTTTGATGAATGAAAGAGTCCCTAGTTAATAGGGAGCTTTGACAGGTCCCTGATTAAGAGGGAGTTTTTGATCACCCCTGATTAAAAAGGAGTGACAATTGTGTTTTTCCATTTCATGGGTCATTCACTAGACCAATACTAACAACCGTAAGTCTAGAAGAAGGCCATGAATGGAAATGTAGACACAAGATAGACACAACATTCTTGTATTCACTTGGGAAGAAAGAATGGGAGGATTGGGTAATCATCTGGCATTCGATACTCTTTGAGGATGTGTAGGGAATCCAAGACAAGAGTAGGAAAGAGGACCGATATTATTTGAGGGATGGGAACCCAAGACAAAAATAGTCCTAGAAGGTCATACTCAGAGAATACCCGAGTGGGTATGTACCTTGAGAGACAATGATGAAGGTGTCTATAAATCATTGGTCTCGCTAGCATTGTAGCTCATGATCTCATGAAGAGATGGAGTTGTTAGTCAAGGCCTTGTACTATGACAATGCTGATTATTATGATGCTATAACAAATGGGTTGCAAATCCGGTTTCTCTTATGTGAATTCTTCAAGATTGAAACATAGCCAAACACCTTATAATGTTGTATGAATACCTCCCTAGTTAAGAGGGAGTGTTGAAAGAAATGTAACTACGTTTGGTCTTCATAAATTTACTTTTGATATTTATACTTATTCAAGAAAAGAAATATATTTTTATAATATATATCAATGAGTTTCTTGCTCATTGAAAGAGGTCTAGCACATGTTAAGTGTTATAGGTGAGTCAAGGAGTCAAAATAAAATGATTGAAGACCTTAAGGGCATCTTACTCCATGTATATGTTTGTATAAGAGTCAAATTATAATAACCCTCCAAAAAAAGTCAAGCCTCCTCCAAATAAAAGACACCTCCAAAGAAGCAATCTGAGCTATATATATGTCAAGTCGGCCGAAGGACAGCAAGTCGGACTCAAGTCGGCCTAAAGGAGGGACAATCCTCTATATTTAGAGGTTGTCCACTCCCTCTCAACGTCAATTTATCATCTATGAAATTAGAGAAGGTAGGAAGCCAAGTAAGGGGTAATAAGAAGACAAGAAAAGGGTCTCCAAGTCAGCGAAGAAAGAAGGAAGCAAACCGAAGTGTTAAAGGGCCATTTACAGCCACACGTGTGAAGAAAGAAGAGTTGTCTTTGTGACTATAATAGCAGTAACCTATTGTCAACCGTATCTCATCGATTATGGTTGAAACTAGGCCTACAAGGCCTCCCACTCAAGTGTGGAAGAATGCTATACAAGCAAAGGGAGAAGGAGAAGTTTGACATAGTTTTTGTGAGGAGATTCCCTCACACGCGCAAGGAACTAGGGTTGCATTACTGGTGCTCCAAGTATGCAATATTTGTTAAAGAGAGGAAGGCTCGGTTGGGATACAACGAGGTCATCTCCTTAAGTTAGAAAGGTTCCATCACAAGCAAAGGAAGAAAAGGTCAAGGAACATTTTAGAGTGTACAATAGAAGATCTGTACAGTTGCTGGAAGAAGTGATGAAGCAAGAAAGACAAAGTGTTGGAAGAAGGAGGAAAAAGTGTTGCAAGAAGAAGTAATCTTGAAAAGGCTTGACTTGTGCTTGGAGGATATTATTTTCAAGTCTCTAAGGTTTGGCATTGATCAATAAGAAGCTTCAATAAGAGAAACTTACTAAAGGGTTTTCCTCTCAAGAGAAGAGAGGTTTTGGCCCTGGCAGAGAACCAACATATTGTGTTCTTCTTCTTATGTTTTTGGTATCAATTTGATGAAGTACACACACATGCATTAATAATAAGAAGAAGAATATTAAGCTAACAAGAAAAAGTAAAAATACTCCACAAATTGTTATCAAGCAACGAAGAATCACACTACAACTAATTGCCCTAGATTCTTCAACATCACCATCAATTAATGCTATGATTCGTTGTCCTCATATGACATCCTTGATTTTGACAGTGTGATATATAGGGACTCCTAAGAAGGTGTTGATAGTACCTCCTTAAATTTTGGACGTGTCTTCTTGTCTCCCTTAACCTTTTACAGGGATGGTGCTTCTTCGGAAATGCTAGGCCCCTTCCTTGGTGCCTGTGTTGTATCATTTTCATTGTCGTTATCGTATACTACTTCGATGTAGTGAATATTTCCCTTTCCCAAAAATCAATGACCATGTTCCCATGGATCTTTGCAAGTGAAACAAAGCTTATTTCTTCTAAGCTATTTTTGTGTTTCCTCATCCAAGCGATCCTTCTTGGTTTCATCCTTCTTAGATGTCTTCTTGTCCTTGTAATTTAGAGGGATTTTTGGTATGGGTGGAGTCTCAATTTTGGTGTTTCACCTCCCATATCTCGAGTCTTAGTGATGGCCTCCTATAGGGTAGTGGGCCAGAAAGCCTTGACCCGGCCATGTAGGGGTTCATCTAACCCTTTCGTGAAAAGAAAAATTAACCTTTGTTCAAATATGTCCATCACCATGATTGTTATCTGTATGAATTATGTGATGTAAGCCTTTGGTGTTATGGTTTGTTTGAGTTGTGACGACTCTCTAAAATGTATATGAGGATCCTTTTAATCAAAATGTTCTATCAACCTTTCAGTGAAATCCACATAATAGGTTATGTTGGAATGCCCCAAGGTGACTAATCCACGGTACCACCATTCATGTGTCTCCCCTTCCAATTCTAATGTGGAAAATTGAATAGTGCTTGCTTCTTGCATGGGATAAATTCGAAAATTGGTGTCCAGCTTTCGTACCCAATCCCTTGTTGAGCATTTAGATGATCCATCGAAGGAGGGAATAGACAACTTCCCCATCTTGCGTATTAGATCATGATTCCTTTTTTCCTTGGGCATGTTACCATACTTATTTTGTATTCATTGAATGTCATGTTTGCTTGAACATCTTATCCTAGTGTTGCATATTCTCATAAATATCCTATAAAACCATTTTGTTCTTCGATTCCTTGGTTTGTTGTCTCTTGATTGTCCAAAAACTAACGTAGTAAGGGCCTATGGTTCCTACTACTAGTTCCCCCATTGTTTTCTTATGCAAAAGTGTTGAAAGGGCTAGGATTATGGTTGTTGCTCCATTCAAAACCAATCCTATTACCAACATTCAAACCATTGTTACCTAGATTGTTTATGGCCTGGAAAATGACCTGCGCCATATACTGCTAACCTTACCTGTTATTTCCCTTGTATTAGCATATTGGACATTTGTTGTATTTGATGGATTAGTTCATGAAAGAGATCATTAATATCTTGTTCTCCTTGTGCTCTCTTGTCTCCCATAGTTGAACAGTGGATGATCCTCTTTATTCTTACTATAATGTTTCTTGTATCTTTTGGAAACATACAAGGCTCATTCACTCACAAGTTGGTAGGATACACAACACTAATACCATTGTAATATCATAAGGGAATATTTTTTCCCTTAGGGTTCTATTGTTCTAGGATTTTCGAACAAACCAGTAACAATAGTGCATATTCATAAACAGTAGGTTCCCTTATATGTATACACAAATATAAATATGCAACAACAATACAATTCTTCAATGAAATCACACTAACTTAGGGTTGACTTCCCAATGAAACAAAGAATGTATCCAACCAATAATTCACTAGATTGTTCAGTCAATATTCAACAGTTTGATTGTAGACCACACTATTTTCAATTTTGTGCTACCATATTAATTAACAACTATGTAATTAGCTACAAAATATCTTTGCCACTATCACTTAACTCTACTAGTATTGACCAGTCTAATCCAATATTTAAAACCTTGAGTGTGGTATGAAGAGGGTCTCTGATTGATTGTTGTGAATCCCTAACTACTGTTCCACAGATGTCTTCACTCAACCACATATCCTCATTAAGTTTCCTCTTAAACCCTTCATTAAAATATGTATGTTAACCACATAAATAGCTAAGACAATTACTGCAGGAAGCTTACATAGAAGACGTCGTCCAGCCATAAGGAACTTGATTAAACTCAGATTGTCACAAGAAACCCTTGGTTAGAGAGATATTGTCCCAACTTCGCTTTAACATATACCTTTATCCAAATTAACCTTCACCGCCAAGCTTGGCTACAGTGTTGCCACAAAAACAAGTATGAAAAAATTCAGTGCCACTACTTGAGTTAGATTCTTTCATCTAAGATATGACCATACCAACCCTAAGGGGTCTTCATTGCTAAAAATACTACCACATTATCCTAGAATCACCGTGGTTCCTTAAGATAATTCTCCACAACTCCAGTCTCTTTGAATCTCCAAGGCCAACAAACCTCAGAAGTGACCTTCATTGTACTCAAACAACACTTGTCTTGACCAAACAAATTACCATGCAACAAACCACATCCCTAGGTGCCAGATCAAACCAGAGTTGTCCAAGTATATTAAGTTGTAGAAGACAGACAAAAGAGAGTGTCCCATTAGGGTGGTATCACCTCCACCAAAATGAGAAAGAGTATTAGCTAGGGTGGGATCACCTCCTCGGAAACTAATTAAGAAGGGATCTTAAAACCCTCGTAGTCTTAGCTCAAGAAAACAGAGATATTCAATCCAAATCAATAATGACAAATGATTCCAACTTTCCTTTATTTATGGATTTCATCATGGAATTTTTTCCTCCCTAATGTAATGTGAGGGGTTCATGTGCAACTCCCAATTTGGGATTTTTTCTCTAGCTAACCCAAAATTTAGCCAATGTTGCCCCAAAACATTGAGTAATGGATTTCTTTGTTTATCAAATATTATATCCTATGAGGTTGGATAGACTACTTCATCCTCCCTTGGGAAATTAATCCACAAGGGACATTACATAGTTTGTAAAGATAAATGCAAAGCTTCTACATCTAGAAACTTATTGGTGGTTGTGGGTGGCATATTTGTTGCATGAATATAATCACCATCATGATCACCCAAAATTTTAGCCTCCAAGCACTCTAAAATTGTGGCTCCACCTCCAAATTATCCTCCTTTGGATTATTTTCCAAGTCGTGTATGTTCTATCATTCTTCATGACCTCACAATAATGGGGCAACGACCTCAAGTTGTAACGTAGATAAACCAAGTTTTTTTTTGGGTCAACATTTAGGTTATTTTTCTTCACATTGTGGATGAACTTGTAGGTACTCCAAAACCTCTACACAAAAACAATGTTAACAACCTATGAAACCACCCTAACTTCCAATTTATGCAAATGTATGATAGAGGAGCATCATTTAATATGATTAAACCTATCTCAATATTTATTTGAATGCAAGTTAGCAAAGACTCCATGTCATTGATATGCTTGTTATATTCACTTTATAATTAAACATTGTCCTCTCAATTAGGGACCAACTTGTCTAATTCAAACATATACTCATTCTATACCTCTGGATCTAACCACCCCCACATGAATATGGGCATACAAGATCATATCTCTAGTTTCAATAACGTTTTTGTTTTAACCTAGCATGTTTTCCATCTACTCATACACCTTCACAATCATTGGTTGACTTGCATCACAAAAAAATTAATATTATAAATGGGTTTGTTGAATCACATAACATACCTAACATGTGCCCAAAGCTAACCATCAGAAACAATGTCCTCAACTTATTGAAATTCATGTCTATGAGATGTGCATGCAGCCTTGCCTTTCAAATCTTACCATGAATCACTTGAGACCATACTAGCCAATGCCTCTCTTTCCTTCAAAAGAAACGTGATGCTGAGGTAACAGCTAGCAAATATGTCCTTTGCAATATTAGTAGCTACAACTTATAGTGATTTTAGAAAATTTAGTGGCCATGGCTATGATTAGTGAAAAAATGTATCATTCTCTTCTCTCTTGTACAAGTAACCAATCCATTTATAATCATGGTAATTCATCTTAATATCATGCATCAAGAGGTTCAATCTGTGTACCAAACACCATAAATGAAATACGTTACGGAACATATTCTCAATGTTTGCTCCTAGTCTTATAATTAGCAACATTATTAGTGATTACTTGAATAATATTATGTGGCCCAATATTTTGAATGGTTTTAACTAAGAGTTTTGTAATATGTATACTAGTCATGTAACAATCTAATAATCATGGGCTAAAAAGAAGGTCACTCCTCTAATAGGAACCCCAAGAATATTTATCAATGCACTGCTTTTAACACTTATATAACTATCAAATGCAATGGATAATCCATGTTCAATTTAATCATTTGTAAATTTTCCTAGAGCATCATGGATTTTCATTGTTTCCATGTCAAGTCCCATGGTTATGGCTTTCTCATTCCCAGGACTCTTGTACCCTTTAACGTCACTATTTATGGTTTGTACCCTTCCATGGCAATTGGGTGAGAAAAGAACATTGAATGGTATGCCACATGCATAGAAACCTTGAAAATGTTGATAAATGTTTGGCAATTACTGAGACCCGGGGGGGTGAATTAGTGATTGTAAATTTTCAATTATTTAGCTCAACTTAATTTCTTTTTTCAAATATCTTCTTATGCAGCTAATGGCTTATGTATACGTTCAATTATTATTAATTTTTTTTTTGCAGTTAAAAAAGAGAGACATTTGCATATGTACATATTCAAAATTCAAAAGCATTCACATAAGTGGGACATTCAACAAGAAACACATGAAGACACCAGATATAAGTGGAAACCCATAAAGGGAGAAAACCACAATTTTTTTTGGTTCAAAGTGATGTGAAGGCAAGCTCCTACTCTCTTATTACATCAAATTTTTTGTAGGCTCCAACCTACAAGAGGTTTCTACCTCAAGGAAGCTCCAACTCCCACAAATTTTCTGCAGGCTACAACCCACAAGAGGCCCTACCTCAACAGGCTACAACATATTATTTATCGAGCTACAAACTGAAATGAAACAACAATCCCCCAATCATATTACAAATTATATTTTTAGGTTACCTAGTCCGTCTTTGTTTTGAAATAGATTTATGTCCTCTTTTTTATTGCTTAACCTCTCCACTTCTCTTCTTCCAATATGCTTCTTTTATGCTACTCTTTCCCTTTTCTCCTTACCAAGTTGTTCACAAACTCTTTCGTACAAAAAATAGTCATAAAAACCTTTTTTCATTCAAAATGGCACCTTCTATTTACAAAGAGTTGTTGATTGTTTGTATTCCATGCAGGAATTCGAATTGAAGAGTTATCACTTGGTCTTCTAAGGTTGTTCACAATCTACCTCTTCATTTCCAAATTTGAAATTTAGTTCAAGAATTTTGTAATATAAAGAAAGGCTGAAATAATATAAGCCAACAACAATGATTGCAAAAGACAATTCTTGAAATTTTTTCAGATTTGTGTTAGCTACATTTTAAATCTTTTTCAGATTTGTACTAGCCACATTTTAATGGCTTCAAACATTTTTGTGTAATATCTTCAGCAAACATTTTGTACAAATGATTCTAGTTAATGCAAGCATCAAATCTTTAGTTAATGTCTCAAAATTCCATGTGCCATATTTTTATTTTGATTGTGGTCTAAAATTCAAGACAATTTAGCAGAATAAATAACAAATAGTATCTAGCAATGGTCAGTGTTTTCACATCACATCGCTTTGATCAACCTTTGCACATCAGCCTTCAACAATTAGCAATAAACAGTCATTTTCAAGTCTTAACACTCAATGATGATTTTTAATAACTCAACCTTAAAATCAACATAATATGTGTGAATAGGAATCTTTCCAATGCTTTTGAATAAGTGAACAAGAATCTTTAGACTTTAGTTGTCTGCTCCAACTATCTAGCATAACATTTGACATTAATCAACATGAATCATAACCATTTGAAATCAATGCCATCATTTCCAACAAATGTTTGCATCCATGTCATCCCTGCAAGATTCAACTAGGAAATCTAATATTTCTCTACACCTCAAATGGATGAACATGAATTCACTAACACAGGGGAGGTGGAGATCAACCATTAAACAACCTATGTGAACTTGAGATATTTGATTCAACCCTTGATTTTGTGGATTTTTTTTATGCGGTCTCCTCTTCCTTATACTTGTTTCTATTCTTTCATTGGCACTTAATCACAGGTTATAACTCCTGTAGTCTTATTTTCATCACATTGCATAATCCCACAAATATACTTTCTCACATTGGTCTATGAGCATGTGTAAATTGATTTATAGTGGGAGTAGTTAAATTTTGTGGTTCCACCCCCTTCTCCTTCCTCAATCTTTTTCACATACTTCCAAAAGGGCGTTGAACTCTCTTTGTGTTTATTTCCATAATCATTGTGAGTTTCATGGTCATTATTGATCCGAGTTGACTCAACTCCCGGATTTAACCGAGATCTTTTACTTTTGTGATGTGATTAGAATTGAATTTAAAATAGCATAATTGAACACATGTGCATGTTCTAAATAAGAAGAACATGACAAGAATCAACAACATAAAACATGAGACGTTGATAACGGAGTTTGCCCAGGAGGGACTACGTCTCTAGGCCCCAGTGTCAAGATGGTGTAGGTCGCTGCATTAAGTGTTGTCAATAGTGAGGATGTACATAAGAGGTAATGTCACTATCATACAAGGAAAATTCCCTGACGCAAGAGTGGCTCCCAGAGATGTTTCGCTACAAGAACTCTTCGTCAAAAAGGACTCCTATTAGTATGACATAAACTCATGCATGACGATAATCAACATTCCGCCAACATGGCATAAAAGGGATCTCAATGCAAACATACAATGCAACACATGAGTATCCCATCAACATAATGACAAAGGGATCTCAACAAAACACGATGAATCATGACAACAAGTACATCCCACAAATGATTCTACATCACATCAATCAGGAATCATGAGACACGTAAGAAACAATATCCCACATCAAACATCAAGCAGAGATCTGTACAACACAATGCATAGCAAAGAGAAGTACATGAACACACCACATATACCTCACATCTTGAGGCCATCTGAAGAAAAGTATGTCAAACTGTTGAAGCTGGCCATACCATCAATCTCGTAGAGTTGAATCTCATGGAATGACTGCTTGCACGTTGAATGCTAACACCTACACTCCACTTTGAAAAGTGACCAAAAAATTAAATGATCAAATGGAAAATATGAACACCCCATCAGATTTGTGGCGTCGAATAGTGCAAAATCGACTGTCAAAATTATGAATTATGAGAAAATGAAAATTTGGGGCTTAAGGAATCTTTTAGATTTCCCCTAGATTCCTTAAAGATTCCCTCCTCTGGGTCCTCTGAAAATATGTTGCTCAGATTAGGAAATTGATTGCACCGTTAGGTTCGTGTCACTGAGAGGTGTAAGATCGACATAAAATTTGTCCAATTTGGACACTGCAAAAATTTCACCCTCCTGAGAATTTCGCGTAATCATGGTTCCCCCTACCTCTTCTCTGGGCTCATGGTTCCATCTGCAATAAATTAATTAAAAAAACTATCTATATTTCTATGCCATACATTTGGCCTCCGTGCACTAAGCAAATGATGGGTTTATATAAATTTTTGGTGGGTGAATATTTCAATGAGGTTAGTTGGGTAGATTGGTAAGGATCCTGAATTATAAGGAGGAGGTCGGGTGATCAAACCCCGACCCCTCCATGTTAAAACCTTTCTTGTTTAAAAAAACCGCACACATATTTATCTGTTGGGAGTCGGGACTGCATTGGGCGGCCCACCCCATAACTTCCGCAGATACGTATTATTCATTATGGAAATGACACGTTTGAAGTTTGAATTAGCGCGGAGGTTTGAGTTAAATGGGGGGATGATTAGCGCATGTACTATTGGGTCGTTGGTACATGGAGGTGTGTTGTGTGTGACGGTGCCTGGGAGGCGGTCCGGCCACACTGGTCAGGCAGTTTGAAGCCCCGCTACCCTCGGTTCATACATGGGATATGGAGGTTGGGTGTGGGTCGGGTCCTCCGAAGGTGGCCAGCCGATAACCCTTTAACGTTTATACATAGAGTCTGGTGGATGGTTGGAGGGTCCGGCGGGGTCAGGGTCGTCAACCCATTAATATTTTGACTTTTTTTTTATGTGGGTTGGGGTCGGCAGGGGTCACGGCTTGTCGGCCCAATTTTTAAATAATTTTTGTTATGTAGTTTGGGGGTGGTGGGGGTGGTGGCCTGCCACCACATTTATAATTTTTTTTTATAAAAAATATTTTTAAAATTTGTCTAATATAGGGGATATTAGACAAATTAACGATCCAACAAATTCACCCGCTTTCAGGGGCTAGGTTTCATCCCCCGGGGTCGGTCATGTAGGACACTTAAACTTAGCCCATAGCCTAACTTTGACCAAAACTTTGACTGGCTCATTCTCCCTCATACGAGCTCGAGTTGACGAACCGTTCACACCACTTCGATTAGGACGATAAGATCTACATTTTGGTCTTGGTTCGAAAGCATTCCGATCGCTTTGATTTTCGAGCTTCCATAAGCCCTCTTTGTCCTGTGTGTGTCCCCGGAGCCACCTGGATCAATCATCCCCTTCCATTTCTTCCTCCTCTACATAAGATGTGCCACCTCCTACTTCTAGTTCTCCCCCTTGAACTAGTATTTTGGTTTGTCAACACCATCATCATAATTGAATATGTAACCAAAATGATAAACCACATACCTATCATTCTTCATGAGAATAATTTACTACCTATAATACACCGATGGAGAAGGAGAAATGGCTAAGGAGTCAAGGGAGAGGACATTCAAGTATTCAACATAAAAAATATACTAGTTTACAATGCAAAAAAAGATAAAATAAAAACAAGAATGGGTCTTAGATCCTACTTGTTCAACTCTCAAATGGTATTTAAACGTAATGATGGTAGCCTTCAATCTCCCATCTGAGCTCTCACAAATTTGCTCCTCAATAACTAGCAAGAAGCCTAATCAAAACCCAAGCAAAAATGAGGGAAATATAATGAGAGAAAATTGAGAGAATTAATGTTTTGATCCATAAAAGGAACCCTAGACATGCATTAAGAAAACTTTTTAAGCTTGCCTCAATTCTCACAAGAAAGCAAAATAACCCATTTCTCTTGGGTTGTGGGATTATTTATTGGGCTCTTTTCAGCTTTCAGGAGCATTTCGCAAGCACCACTTCCTGAGAACTCCCTAAATTCTCCCCATAGAGACAAGGAGCATGCTCCCTAAATTCTCTCCTAAAACAGAGCATGTTTTGGGAGCAAAGCATTGGCGGGGCTGGTGGGGGGGGTTGGGAGTGCTACATTATAACCTTGATGCAACAACCATCTCAACTATTCACCCTTATTACCTCCCATACATGCACTTGAAGATATTCAAGTCCTTGAAAAAGTGTAAATCTTAGAGGCACTTAGGAACATTTTTTCCCATTGTCACCACAACAACTCTTTCTTTCACTTAAGGTTAACTATCCTCGAACAAAAGGAGGGATTCCCTAGAAAGGAATGTGGATTTCCAAAACCTGTGCCTTTCCAATAGGTAATGGAGTATCAACGATCAAAGAGAGTGTAACAATGTAGAATAAGGTGCAAATAGGTTGCTACAAACATGCTCACGCTAACCACATGGATTTATTTCCATAGGGAGAAAATTAAAGGAGGGCTCTTCCAAAGATGCTCCTCATAGCAAATACAAAATTAGTGATGTAATAATGTGTACTATGAATGATTAAAGTACAACCACATATGAATGGCATAGAATGAAGAGCCAATAATACACCAATCTTCAAGTTTGGTTTCACCCAATATCGTGAAATTCTAAAAGTGACATAATTAACCTTGAAACTTAGCTAGCACAACCCTAAAAATAGAGTGGACAACTGTAAGTAAGATATAGGAATAGAAAAATCCTTCAATAAACATGATGATTACAGCAATATGAAGAGAGGATTTCACCTCAACCCTAGCATCTTATTTTGGGAAAAAATATGCTTCTACAAAAACACTTTCAATAGATTTGTACAAGTAATTTCTAGTGATCAAATTAACCCAAGAAAGAGAACAGAAATATGAAAAACCTCACATTAGAATACCCTTTAGCTTCTTCCTCTCAAAATATTTTCAACCATATCTATCAAATCATAGATTCCTTCCCTTTATAGGGCTCTACCTCCAACAAACTCAATAAAAATATATTTAGAAAATACTAGAAGCCTCAATAGTATAATGAAAACTCTAGAAGCATCTAGGAAAAAGTGCTCCTCTAGAAACTTCCACTAAGATATTACTTAGAAACCCCAAGATATTCCTACTCTCAGTATTTTCCCTTCATTTCTTAGAAGTATATAGAACCCTTCATAAAATATAATTTAAAATCCATAAGAGCCTTCTCTCACTATATTGCTCAAAATCCACTGTGAATCTTCCTTGAATCGTGCATACATGCCATTCGTCACCTCCTACACCAAGGTGCTCATCCAAGAAGCTTCTTTGTCTTAATGTAAGCCATCCTTCTAGAAGCTTCTCTCTTTTCTTCTAAGCATGTCGAAGGTCCATTAGTGAATCATGCCCCTAAATATGTAATTTTGCCTCATGGAAGGTGAAATTCCTCAAAAGGTGATCCTCAATGAAAGAATATGCAGCAAAATTTGTTGAAAGAACCATGTATATCACCATTTGCATGATATCATGGTCTTATAGCCTCCTTAGGCACTAAGAACCCTCACTCAATAATCAACTTATTTTTCCTATGTAATGTTGAAACATTCCTTAGTGAAAATTCACAAATATAATCATTAATTTAGCTTATGATTATACAATTATTATTAATTTATTAATTAATTAATATAATTCTAAATATTCCTTAATTATATTTATTACATGTTGAGTATGTTGGACACTTAATCCGATAGGGTTAGTGAGGAGGAATTCCAACAAGCATTGAAGTCCAAGAGACCTACTCGAAGATGAAAACCAAGGGTCAATAAACTTGTATTAATATGTACATTATATTACTGAAATGTATCTCACAAGTTATGTACATTTTTCCTACCAATTGTGTGTGTGTTTAACATGGTATCAGAGCAAGCGTATACTTGCCCTGCCCAATTCTAAGCCACTAGTTTTGTGGCATTAACCAAGTGTTGTCAAGTTTACAATAACCCTCTTTTGTTTTATACATAAGAAAAATGAATAAAAACAAAAGACCCTAAACAAAAATTTTGTTTATCCAAAACATTAAAAAAAAATTGAAGTTGGAAGTCGGAGGTTGGTTTCATAAAGGTTTTTGTAAATAAAATTAAAAATTCCCGACTACCTGACCACCCGACTAGCAAGTTGGTTTGACTACCAAAATTTTTGTAAATAATACATCGGTACCCCCCACCACCCGACCACCTAACTGCCCGACTACCCAACTATCCGACCTGAAGACGAAACCCGACTATGGTATAGTCAGGGTCGAGATGAAATTAATTGATGATAAAATGAAAAAACATGGCCAATACCAAGCCACCCAACTATATGACCATCTTAATAATAAAATTATTTTTCTTGATTTGCATGCAGTCCGCTTATTAATATAGATTTTCAAATTATTTCATTTTGCATTCAATTGATTGTTTGTTAAATCAATAATAAATTCTCCAATGCTTTCTTGATTCATGAAAAGAAAATAGTGGCCTTTCTTATGGGAAATTAATGAACACATTTATTCATGATTTTCTCGTATTTCTAAACAAACTTCATAATATTTTAGAGTGTTATGTCTGCATGTTTTTTTATTAAGCCTCGTTCAAAGAAAGATTGAATTAAGGGAATACAGTACCAGTTTCAAAAAAATTGTCTAAGCATGATGTTATTATACAAATTCCTAAGTTTGATTTCAAATTTTAAATAATTAAAACCTATATATGCTATGTTTTTGTCCACACGTCATAAAATGGGAAAAGAGGGAAAATCTCCAGCAACAAATGGAGCAAATTAGGGAACAAATTAAGGAGATGGGTGATCCGCTACTAGAGAAAGTACGCTTTCACTCGTTACTCATCTCAAACTCAACTTACAAAACATAAAAAGCAGGTACAATGAGCTGGGAGGAGATATTTGATTTCTTTGAGGAAAGAGAATGGTTAAAAAACACAAGAGCTTCTCAAACAAAGAACAATTAGTTTGAAGCAATCAAAGCAACAAAGTTACATAAAGTAGCAACTAGGGCCAAAATTTTTCCTTATTATGACATGGTTTCATGGATTTTCTCTCATGCTAATATTAAAACCCGAACAATATTAGACCATCAAAAAATTGTCATAGCCTCATGGAAAACTGAAGTCCTATCGACCATATACAAGCTCAGTCCCCCGGAAATCCACCTTAATGTTGAATTCCTTAATAAGTTTTGAAGTATTGTCTTGAATAAATGTGGAGAGAATTATGATATAGTAATTGAAGACTAGTTGAGGGAAGAAGAGCAAGGTTTCAAGCTCAAAGAAAAAAAGGAATATCTGATAGTTATTTTTAAGAAATCAGCTAGATTTTTTATTAAAATGTTAACCAAATTATATGGGGGACAAGTTCCCGAGCATTGCAAAATTAAATGAATCACAATAATCCATAGCATTTTAAATGAGGGGAAACGCCTAAACTGGGTTGAGATCTTGTCATAGAATATCACGGATTCATTAAAGCTATGATTATCATCTCCTCTCGTATTCAAACATATTTTCTATATGTTTTCCTATTGGATAGACGTTGTTATTACCTCAACGTCATTCTCATGCATGAAATGGAACTACCCGTCTAATCAGCAGCTACCCATTCAAAATTATGCTCCTATCCTATGGGAGTCTAATTTTAAATACCATTTTTATGATATTTTCCATTATGTTTTGATTCCTTTCCATGAAATCTTGTTTGGAATAATACCTCCCAGAATTAGTCAAAGTTTGAGAGAAGGCTTAGAATCAATCAGTCACTGGTTTTTGGAGGAATTATTTACCTACATCAGAGCTTTTGGAAGTGAGGTTGGTCCCCACATTTTTCCTTGATATATCCCAAAAAGGCTTGCGCTGAGAGAAGTGGCTAATCAATCCATTTTGAATGGCCAAGCCAAAAAGTTGAGTAAGCTGCAAAAAAAAATCTTGTCTAATTTTCCAATCAAGTTTGGTGACATAAGTATCTGAGACAGAGGGCACGAATTCAAAGAAGTTGAAGAGCTTCAAGAAGTTTGGTTATTTTCTTTGCCTCATTATGACTATGATCCTAGTGGAATTATTAGCAGTCATTATATATATATAAATATATATATATATATATATATATATATATATATATATATATATATATATATATATATATATATATATATATATATATATAATATTCATCAGAAACCCCCTTTTGATGAGATTTTTATAGACATTGATGACTTTCAGTAGGTTGTTGAAAGAGGCAAACTCTTAAATAGTGAAACAAGAGAACAATTGCAAGAGTTTAGGGAAAATTTGTTGGAAATTTTCCTAAAAGAAAAGGGTCTCCATCTCAACATTTCATTTGAACAGTTAAAGACTTCTGAATTTTTTCAGTTTAATTTCAACCAAATCACTTCATATCCTTCTGTTGTTTCTCAAAAGGAACAAGGGGTTGAAATTGAAAAAGTAGAAGATTTTGTTTTCATAGGTAAAGAAGTGAGATCACAATAATGAAAAGTCTGAAGGAGAAGCAGGAAAGTGCAGGAACAAAAAAGACTCTAGAAAAAGAAAAAACAACTGAACATGAAATTATTCTGATTAATTATCCCGAGGAAACAGAGAAAAAGAAAACCAGAAACTACAGTAGTCGAAGAAATGGAGGTAAATGAGGAGAAAGAAAAACAAGTATCTAGTGAAACCACCACCAAGGAAAATGAGGAAAAAATGGAATCACATCAAAAAATGGATACTATATCTACTACATCTCAAAATCAGTGACACCCATTTCTACCAAGATTCCTTGGGAATAATTTTTGTTTAAACCAGTTTCTGAGTTAGAGGCAGTTCCAGATACAATCCCTTCTTTGAAAAATTATTATTTTAATACTCAAACAAAATCAGTTGTCAGGAGAACAAAGAAAAGGAAACATGATGCTTTGGAGACTGTTTCTGAATTCAGTTGGCAGGCTCAGGGAGATGTAAAAGAAAAAGCTCAAGAATCCTCTCAGGCTTTAGGAGATTTTCTTAATTACAATCAATATCATTTGAATGAACTTGCAGCTTCATATGATAATGGTTTGCAAAAGATTAAATTTTTACATAAAAAAATGGAGAAAAGTGAATTGTTCAATGAATAAAATTGGTAGAAGTATTTTGCAACTCTAGTTCAAGGATTCGTTGTAGAAATGGAAAATCTACAGAAGAATTTTCAATAATAATAATAATAATAATAATAATAAATAAATAAATAAATAAATAATAATAATAATAATAATAAATGAATAAAACATAAAAAATAAAAAAATAAAAAGTAAGAATTGAAAGAGGCAAATGCAAAACATGAACAACAAATTCAAGAATTGAGAAAATTACAAGAAGAGAAAACCATCTAGAAGGAAGAAGCAGAAAACAAATCTGAGATTATGCTCATAGCCTTGAAAGATTAAATTGAATCTCTTCATAATCAACTCAATCAGAATCAAGAAGAAACACTGAGTCTAGGAGTTTTTAAGGAGAACACTTTACAAATTTGTCCAATTTTAAGGAAAAAGAAATCAACATTCTATAGAAAGATGGATATAAGCTCAAGATTTTATCAAGAAATTACAAACTTAAATGAAATGATCGATTCACTAGTAGAAGAAGACAAAACAATTAAAAGCAAATTTATGTCTATTATTGGCTGGGAAAAGGAATTGCAATCTGATGAAATTCCAAAACTTTCTAACACAGATAAAAGATTGATGCTTGCATCTTTGAGTCACAGGGAAGAAGAGACCAAATAAGTCAGAGCATGGATACAAACATCACATGGGAAATGTTTAACAATTTGGGGAAAGGAACATACTTTATAGAAGAATTTGACCTATCAGGATCCAAACCATTAAAGGAAGTTGTTTTGGGAGAATTAAAACAATCTGTAGAAGATCTTTTTGCCAAGGACCAAGTAGAAACCAAAAGGATTAAAGTTTGGAAACAACAAACTTTCCAAAAATTATTGCAACTGCCTTTTGAACAAATCAAACTTATTGCCAAATTTGAATTCAAATATCATAAAAAAAAAAAAAGGTCCAAGGATTGATTACTAGTTGCCAAATCAACGTCAATCAGTTTCCTTCCATTCATTTATCTGTAGTTTCCCTGATATATTCACAATTTGAAAATCATATCGAAGTTCATGCACCTCAACTACTACTCAATCTCAATTACGAAGATTCTAAAGAAGAGGAAAGGATGCCTACTTCTCTGCCAAATATAAATTGAACGAAGATAAAAAAATTATTTTTAGAATTAAGCATTTACTTTCAGAAAATCTGCTGATTTTCTTGTTTCAAGACTTATCTTATTATTTTTTAGTATTTATAGACCCTTATGTGTTGGTGCAAAGGGTCAAGAATCAGTGAAGACTACAGACTTGTATTTTTTAATCAGTTTTGAAGTACCAACTTTTTTTAAGACCATTTTCAGTTTTAATGTGTGATGAGCTATGATGTTTATGTCAGTACATCATTTTAATTAATTAATGGATTTCTCTGGTAATACTCTATGACTTATGTTATTTGATTATGAATGATTATTTGGTAATTTTGTTAATTTTTGTAACTAGGGTGAAATTCTGCATTGGACAACTCAGATGATCAAGATAATATGTGCATTAAATTCCTCTTTTCGAGAGGACCAAAAACGACCTAAAGAACACCTAATTCAGTTAAAAAAAATTAAGTTTTGAATTATTTTATTCATGCATACATAATTATGGAATGGATCGGCCCTAACCACATGAGTAACTGCTTAGGCCAATATAAAACCCAAGGAAAACTTATAAAAGGAAGCGACCTCAAGCTCATTTGATCACATTATCATCATCTTTCTATTCTTCTATTTTGTTTTGGCTCGCATAGGCTCATCGGTAGAAGCTCGCATTGGGTCCAAAATTATAGGAGAAAGGTTCACTTTGGGTTAGGGTTTTTTGGATCTCGGTCACTGGCACAAATCTAAAGTTTTTCATCCTCGGTCACAGCCATAGAGTAGGCCATGGAGCGACTTTGGCTCTTTGGTTGCTTGGAGATAGTTCAATGAGAGCAACTATGGGTTTAGAGTCAGATCGGAAGATCGGTCCCTAGTCACTCACATTAGGTAGACCTGAGAGCAAATTTGTCATCACAGTCGCTTGCACAGCTCAGCAATGGTGCGACTCTAGCTCTCTAGTCGCTCACACAACTCGATAAGGGAGTGAATTTGGGTCTTTGGAGTTCGGTGCCATAGTCGCATGCATAGAGACCTCATGAGTGTGACTCTGCAGTTATAGTCGCTCACACACTATATTCGTGAGAGCGACCCTATAGCATCAGTCGCTCGCAAATAGTGTAGATGAGAGTGACCTAGTTCAGATGTAAGGTTTTGACATCTTGAATTCAAATGGCTTTAGTGATATGGTAGATCTGGGTTTCTCTACTGTTATAACAGACCTGTAGATCTGGTTCATTGTTATCCATTGCAAATCAAATATATTGAGCTCATTGTACTCTTTGCTAAAATATTTTTATGACGATCTGCTAAAGAAGAAGATTTGAAATGGTTTCCCCCTAGTGGGGTTTTTCCCTGGTATTGGATTAATCTATTGTCTCTTATGGTTGTGTTGTCGTCTTCTCTATCACTACATATATTTTTCTTTCTTCAGTTAAGTTTATGATTGATTATACTACTAACAAATTGGATGCATTGTTAATGAAAAGATAAATTGGGCTAAAGTAACTGATACAACATTGAACAATCTGAAATTTAACATGGAATTAGAGTTAAGGTGAAATTCAATCCCAAGAGAAGACAAGCTCTGATAGCAGATCACCTATTCAAAGAGAAGATGTCTTCCTCTACCTTCAAGGAGCATGAAAAGTTGGGTGATGCATCAAACTTCGCTGCATGGAAAGTCATATTAGAGATCATAGCTAACGACAATGATGTGCTGGAATACATCCAAGGAAGAATGTCTGAGCCTCTAGAAAATGCTTCTGTTTCTCTCAAGAACATGTACAAGAAATGTGAGTCTAAAGAAAATAACATTACATCATTATATTTTTCATTCAAAACTAAGACTTAAGGCATTTCCTATAAAATGAAGCAGTTATCGCAATCGCATATCGGCGTTCGCAAAGGACGCAACTCGCAAACCATGTCGTAACATGCGAGATGCGATATTGCGATAGAATGAGTCAACCTTATCGCATCGCGTCAATTTACTTAAAATTCCAATCTTATGAAATGCGCAAGCTTGCGAAGTGCGATAAAATCCGGACCCCATAGAAGCAAATGTTATAAATTGTAAGTTAAGTCCGGCACGTAGTAAAAATCACTTTATGAAATAATTACTCATTTGGGAAAACTACACTCTAAACAATAAATAATATGCCACTTATCTCGCATCTCACATCCCGCAAAATATTAAAAAACTCTAGGAAAGCGCACAACCAAAATTGTGATAGTGCGATTTGCGATATTGCGATAATCTTATCGCAATCGCAAAATCGGCGTTCTCACAGTTCAAACTCGCCACCTTAAAGTTTTTCCTTCCTGTTTGCGATGTGGTAGTTTAATGAGTAATAAAGGCAATGATAAGAAGCCTTAGTGGCTATTTAATAAGTTTAATGGAATTTATGTTAAAGAGCGGCTTGACATGATACGATATCTTTTCATCTGCATTTTGAATAAAAGCTCCTATCTTGTCACCTTTTTTAGGTTAATTGTACCATTTATTCTCACTATAATTCTCGCTTATGTTTATCCGATAAGTTTTTCTCCATTTCAGGAAAACTTCACAGAGAACATCATTAGAAACAATGGGGAAGAAGGGAAAGGCAACTACATCTGAGAAATCAGAAATGGTGTCGCTTTTCTCTGATACCACATGCAGCAAGGACGGAGGAACTTCGACATGGGAGGCCATGTATAACTTGTTAGAAGAAGAGCAGCCCAGGCCACTGGTAACAAAGGCCATAGCAGATGCTCAGGAGTCATCTGACGCCTCCTATTTTGAAATAGAATGTTCATTCCTACACCGAATAGTTGCGAGACCAAAAATAATACCATACACAGATATGGTCAAATGGATAATTGACGAGGTAGACATCATAGATAGAACCTTCAAGAATCATAGGCAAGAGGTCATGGGGTCTTTCTCAGTAGATAACCTACGACTAATGTACCAGTTACCAGAGCTGCAAAAGCTCTACAACAAACAGTTCCTTGAGAAATTCGCCAAAGAAAATGAGGACCCGTCAAACGTCACGCAAACTTGGAAATCAAGTGAAGGCAAGCTCAAACGGGATAAAACTAGTATGTACTCAACGACATCCATTTCTCCCCCTCATAGTTTCGCAGCAGCAATGATATGTAGGTTATTCGGTAGACCCGATAGCACCAAGTTTTCCATGGAATGGCTCCCATTAATAGATGCAGTAGTGAATGCAACAATTATGAACTGGGCTCAAATTTTATCAGACAATTTGGCAAAGGCCATTATAGAATATAGAAGGAAAAGAAGTTCTTTAAGGATTTTTCCCCCTTTCTTCATGAGTGCTTTTGTTATGGATGCAATCTGTTTTTGTTCTCAATTTCCCAATATGGGATGGAAGTGGACTGTACAGAACCCGCTGTGGGAATCTCAATTCCACCCCCATTTTTAGAAAATATGTCAAGGGGTTATGCTACCCATTCATAGAGCAGTGTACGACGGAACCACCCCTAGGTTTTCTAAAGAGACCAAAGTAGATATCTTGCCAATAGCCAGATGGTTTGGGGAAGAGGCATTCACCTATAGCAAAGTTTTTGGGAGCATTGCTTCACCACATTTCCTCCCATATTATGTCACCGACAAGCTAATGGCTAGAGAAATAGCCTACCAAACAACAAGGGAAGGCGGATAAAGTAGAGGACTGAAAGAGCAGAAGAATGCCATTTGGCCTACATTCCCTTTACAATTGGTGATTTTGCACTACACAATTATGGACATGCAGGTCTCCCAACTACTATATTTATATGTGTCCTTAGGGTGATTGAACAACCCACCAAATGGAACCTCTAACTCCAATCCGACCTAAACTTGTTCACAAAATCACCCACTTGAACATATAAAAATTAATTTCTTGCATTGTAGACCTCTAATCTTGGTGCTTGAAGTTGCCTCTTTCTTCTCTAAGAGTCTTCTTCCATCTCCAAGAATCAAACCAATAAAAATAATCAAGGCTTTGGCCCCACACCTTTGGGGCACGAAACCCCAAGCTTGGGTTCTAAGTCCACAAAGCACATTTGTGTTGCTCGTTCCTCCAAACCTCAAACCCTAGGGCTTGGAGTACCTTACAAGATACAAATATCAACACACTCACACCCTCTCCAAATCCACACAAGTTTATATGGGTTGGCTCGATCCTTTCGCAGAAGTAGCAAGATTAGATTTGATCATGAGACAACAATGTATCATTGAAGTAGGAAAACATATACCCGACCGACTAAAGTTATTTAACCGCAAAGTTTTTTCGTGTCTCCCCTTGCTTGAAATTCCAAATGTGTTTTTTGTGTTACATCAATCGATAATTGGTAAATGGCTTGTGATTTGATAAAGCATGAGAAGAAATTTCTCCTGTAGGTTGTTTTAGCGACTCCATTGCCTACTGCTCAATGTAACTCCTATGTTGTGTGCACTCTGAGTCCTGACTCTGCAAGTCCAAAAATGTTACAATCTCTCTTGTCATGTCTAGTGTACAGAATATGCCTATTCTCTGCCTTTAATACCTGTGATATATTGGGAGTTTAATTTTTTTTTGTCAATCTCCATTCTTTGTCTCACTCATTCCTCTGACGGGCCCAAACTATTTTTATTTTGGCATCATATGGTCTTCCATTGATGCATACCCGAATTTTTGGTATGTCTATTCAATGGTAGACAATTGAGTTGATTATTCCTCTATTATATCAAACAGGAAATGAAACGTTCGACGATATGAGACTGCATCACTACAACACGCGCTTTTTTTTTGAGTTGTAGGGATTGTAGCAAGAATCATTTCTGTTCTATGTTCAAAATTTCCATATTGCTGAGAGAATCTTTGTGAAGAAATTTACCCATGTTGTTTGTGTCACAAACCCAACAAGGGAAGCTAGTCGGCCCTCACCGAGCTGCTAGTGTTGGGAACCTTGAACTTGTTGAAGCTAACAATCCATTAATATTCCCCCAAACAGACAAATGCTTGGTTGTCCATAGTGCAAATGGAAAGAATTCCCACCATAATGAAACTACTAGACATAGTGTTACATAGTATTTTGTCACATTCCCATATTTGTACCTGACATGTCATCCTTTATGCCATTGTCATCACAAATATCGTAAAGAAACAAAATTTGTGTAAACCCATTCACCATGAATTATATGCTCAATACATCCCTGAAGAGATGGAGAACTTATGTCTTGAAGCAATTCTAGAAAAATTTGTGAAAAACCCTAATTTGCAAGACCAACGCTACTTTTAGTAGGCAAATCTGTGCTCGTAACATTTTGTCTAACTAGTGACTAGTGCTAGCAACGCGACTTTTGATAGGATAATCCACGATAGTCCTCTTCAGGCAGTTTCTCCAAAAATGGAGCAGAAGCTTCTCTTACTAGAAGCCTCTAGAACAGCGAGCTGGTAGTTGTTGAATGAAGATATGGTCAAGTACTCCCATTTAGAGCCCTTGATCCTACCTTTAGAGATCTTACCTTTGGGATAAGGACCTTCTTCCCCCTTTGGTGGATCTCTAACTTCCTCTCCCTCACTATAAATCCATTCTTCACTTTCCTCAATGGGTGGTTCATTGCTAGTTTCCATTTTTCTACTCAATTGTGCTTAGATGTTTCCATTTTGGTGAGAGAGGAAATGAGAACTTGTTAAGTTTGGCTTGGAGTTAGAACCATCCTGAAGGAGGCCTTCAACATCAAGACACCAGTTGTATGCTTCCCTCTTTGATTTAATCATTAATACAAAGCATGTTTTACTTCCCATAAACTTATCTATGATAGTTTGCTTAGTACAATACTCCTTGATCTGTTGTATAACTTACATTGGAATGCATATGCTATGAGCTCCCTTGTTGTTTTCTTTTGATCTCTCTTACAGGTATTCAGATGCAAGGAATAGCGGGAGCGAGCCTGGGAGATAAGGGGTCGAGAGCATCATCAAAGGTCGAGCGCATAGGAGAGAGTTAGGCCATCTCCCTTTCTCATTTGTCATTCTGATCTAGGTTAGGGAAGTTTGTTTCTTTTGTCATGGTTGTTACTAGACCCACACATTGGGCTAGAGGGATTGCTTCTATTCATAGAAGGGATTGTTTGGTTAACAAATTGGCGACTCCACGACGGAAGCCTACACCCTTTTCAGCCTCCTTTCGTTTTTTTCCTTCTCGTTAAGTTTTTCCAACCATCAAAAGACCATGTCTTTGGATTGATTTTCAATCAGTACTCTGAATTGTTGGTGTCTTAGGGTATCAGGTCTAGAGTTTCTTCCTGAGTCTTTCTTTTTTTTCCTAAAATTTCCTCACTCAACGTGTGTTTTATCAGTGCCAATCGCACCAACAACGCCTATTTTCCTTCATACAGTCACGTTGAAAACCATATCTTCTATTGTTTACCCGCGCTGAAGACCAGCATGGGTTTTTTTATGAAAAGTAGTGCTTCCACCACAATTTTTTCTATGAAAATTAGCGTTGATGACCTTGTCAGCACAATTTTTGCCATATAAATTAGCGTTGGTCCTTGAATGTGAGAACTTTTAGGGTCTCTACTGAAAAATCTAGTGTGCCTTGGTCTCTGAGGTCTCTTCTCTGCTTTATTTGCATCAGTCTCTATCTGTATGCTTCTAATTTCTTTGTGGAATGTAAAAGATTGTCTCTTGCTTGAAGTGGTAAAAAATCAGATTTTGATTGAGTTTTTTCAAGTTTTGAGTTGATTGAGATCTTTGTTTACTACTTGTGTGCTTGAGAATTATTGATTGTTCTATTAATTAAACAGTGATTTCTCTTTTGCATTGATTAAAGGAATCGATTTTGCATTGAATTAGTTTTCATTTCGAAAAATTTACTTTTCGTTAAAATTGCATTAGATCACTTGCATGAAAAGTTATTTTTTGGAATTAATTATTGGAAATAGATCACATTTTTCAATAATTGAAAACTAAATGGTGCATTAGTTGCATTAAATCATTTAAAGCAAAAAGAAAAGCATAATTCATATAAGTGCATCTTAGGAAAAGTGAAAATCATTTTTACTTTTTGGCATTGCATTTGGAAAGTGAAAGTGAAAGATCTAGTTAGGAAAGCTTTGTTTGTTGCATTCTTCATTGTTGCATCATTGTTTGAATCTCTTCCCTTACTAGATTAGCTTTCATCAAAATGGAAAGAATCATTTTCTCATGATAGTTGCATCATAGGAGTTTAGGTGACATCATTTTGAGCCTTAAAACTGAAACTTAATTGAAGATAAACTTAAAATTTACCTCAATTAACCTAAGGAACATTTGGAACTTAATGAAAACATTTAAAGGTCTATGCTGGAGACGTGTTTCGGCATCTATAAACCTAGCAGTTGTCATTATCTTCCAATGTTGTATCCCGAGGGTGATATCCTGTTGCACATACGGAAGTATATAGGATCGTCCTCCAATATTTTTGGGTATATTGGAGGCGCTCCACGTATGGAAAGTATATGGGAACACTCTCATCGAACGGTTACGCATTAGACAGTGCTAACATAGACTTCTGCTCCCGATACCGTCGTGTATATATTTGGAGCCCCCTATAGGTTGTTATACATCCATAGGCAACTGATTTTATCGCCTTGTATATCGTGATACACCGAACACAACATTCGGGGAGATCAGTTTTCGTACGTTAAGTCCTTGGTTCGCCAAGGTGTATATTGTAGTTCACGATTGCTTGGTAAACCTTTGTGCCTAGTTACCTCTTTTTGATTTATTTTTGTTAAATTCTAAAATCAATCAATTGACCACAGAATAATATCCTTTCTGTGGAAATACTCCTTAGTAGATCTTAGGTTGAGACTAATGGCAACAGTCCCTAAGTCTACCAACCAAGGAAACCCCTCTGACGGGAATCCTAGTCCTTTTCCTTCTTTTGGAAATGTTGGTGCTCCTTATATGACAATGTTGTCCCTTCCTAGATTTACCATTGGTTTGTCAGTTTGGTTATTTTCAACCCCTATAGTTCTGAATGTCCAAACTAATCCTCAACTAGGCTCTCCTCCACCTGAACCATATCAACCTCCAATTGATCTTAAAGTTGAACCTTTGCCTTCTTTGCTCATTTGGTCTTCTTCCTCTTCTTATTCTTCGTCTGGTGAAAACATGCAAGTTAGTAACCAGGTGGATAAGAAGAAGAAGAAAAGGAATATTAATAAGAAGAAAAATAGGCAAGGGGCAACCAAGAATTCGATGCTATTGATGCAATTGACATTCAGAAACCTTCCAATCAACCTTGTAAAGTGAAATTCCCTTGTAAGCTTTGTAAGGGGGACCTCCTTCTTCAAGAATGTCCTGGTATTCCCCAGATATTAGAAGTTTGGTCCATAGGTTCACATCAACCTTTGTCATCAGCCTCTGGAGATCATGCTACTGATAAACCTTCAACTAGTGACAGTAGAGCCCATGAGAAAAAGGGAAAAGTTAAATTTCCTCGTAGTTTATGTGAAGGGCATCATCCTATTCACCTTTGTCCTTGTATGTACGAAGCCTTGAAAGTATTGGATAACCTTACCGCTTCTCAACCTCGTCTTCTAACTGGTTATCGGAAGTTTTCCCTTGGTCCTCCATTAGTTGACCAAGTGATTGATCATAACTCATCTTCAGTCAATCCCACTCTCTCTGAATGTGAATCTCATGAGTGCATTTACGACCAACCATTGTTTGAGGAAATGGTTGACCCGATTCCACCTTCAGGTAATCATGCCTATCTTGTAGAGAGTGAAGTTCATATAGCGCAAGTTCTTCTGGTTTCTTTAGATTCCAAAGAATTAAGGGGTGATCCTTATGTTCCCACGATGTTGGAAATACTAGGGGGGGTGAATCAGTATTTCTTTTCAATTGTTATTTTTACCAGTTAGATCACTTATATTTAGAACACAAAATGAACAATGAGAATAAATGCTTTTATTAATTTCTTCTTTATAATAAATCAAGTAAAATATATGTAAGGCTCCAACCCTAGATGAAGACACTAATATTCAATCTCCTAGGCTCCAACCTGTATTTGCCACGCACCTACTTGGACTTCCAAGGGTCCAACCTTGTTAATTTTGAGGCACCAACCTTAAGGGCTCCAACCCTATATCTGGTTCAGGCTCCAAACTAGTTTCTTGAGGACTCCAATCCTCTAGGGCTCCAACCCATGACTTCAATTCGTCAAGATAATTTTAATAGTTCTTCAAGGCTCCCAATATATTCTGCAACCATTCCTGACAATAATCTTCACCTTCAACAATGCCCTTGATCTCCAAAGCACTTAGCTCATCAATGACAACTTTGTCTTCTCAAAAGGTGTCTCCACAACTCTTCATGTTACCCAAACAAAACTTCTTCAAGGTCACCTCATGATGGCTTCAATGCATCATGGTCTTCAATGATCTCCACAAATCTTCAATATGCTGCTTCACAAAGTTCTCCAACTCTACCCTATGTTGTTCTCAAGAGAAGACTTCAACAAGCTCTATTTTCCCAATCCCGATCAATCAACACTTTGACCATGACAACTTCGACCACGGCAACTTCAACAACGGCAACTATGACAGCTTCAACTGCAGCAACTACGGCGGCTTCGACCACGTTAGCTTCAACCACAACAACTACAGCAGCTACGACAGCTTCGACCACGGAAACTACGACAACTTCAACCATGGTAGCTTCAACCATGGAAACTACAACGGCTTCAACTACAGCAGTTGCGACCACAAAAGCTTCAACCACGTAAACTACGGCAGTTTTTACCATGGCAACTACGGAAACTTCTCTGCTCCTAGCTCGAACCTATGGGAGACTATTTAACCCAAGAATAATTCCACAAACTTGTCTTCCTTTCTTTTCTAGGTTGCGACTGCTTCTCTACCTCTTGTCTTGTCTCAACCGAAAAATCTGAGCTTGAATGGATGAATTTAGGTTTATATTTATAATGGTTTTTCCATATTCTGAAGGGACACATCTCTTTTCCAAGGGTTATGAGCCTACTCAAGACAGCTTGGATAGTTTGAGAATTT
Source organism: Pinus tabuliformis (assembly GCA_031772625.1). Lineage (NCBI taxonomy): Eukaryota > Viridiplantae > Streptophyta > Pinopsida > Pinales > Pinaceae > Pinus > Pinus tabuliformis. The sequence goes on along the minus strand of CM062810.1, from coordinate 170,610,039 downwards.
TTGACATGTTAATTTCAAAATATGATTTCTCTTCAACAGTAAGGAATTAGGACGCAAGTGAGTACTCATTGGAAAGCTTATGACCTCCTCTATAAGATGATATAGTATTCCCTTCAAGATATGACCTCTAATGATGGAAATTTATTTTTTCTTTCATCATATGCATATTTTTTCATAACAACCCTATTAAAGAATTTCTTTTATGGAATTAGAGCATCAAGTGGATTAGAATTTTTTCACTATTTTGACATGCTAGTGCATGTGATCTTCATGCATTAGGATTTCATACAAGGACTAGGGTTTCTTTGACATATTCATACATCTAGGGTTACTAGATTAGGGCTTCATCACATGGGAATTATGAGCATCATTCAACAAGGCTAGGGTGCCTTTTCAATATGTCTTCATGGGCATCTTCAACAAGGTAACTTATTTCTTAGGGCATCTCCAACAAAGCTTGGGCAATGCATATAAGGGAAAGTTATTGGCTTGCCATCATTAATGACCGACATGGATAGCTTCAACAATGCAAACATGATATCATAATGACATCATTGCTAGTGCTTCATTATGGCAAGTGCATCTAGAATTTCATTAATATACACATGCACCTAGGGTCTAGTCAAGTAGTTAGGGTTTAGGTCTCCTAGGGTTTTCTCTAGGGTTTATTTCAACAAATCAACTATGATTCCATCAATGACAATTTTATTCAACACACAGTACAGGGGGGCAATCTTCCTATTCCCACGGTACAGGTGGGCGATCCTCATGTTCCCATAATGCAAGAGGGCAATTCTCCCATTCTTATGGCACCCTCTCCAAGTAGTTTACTCACTTTCCTTGATTGGAGTCGATTGGTAGGATATCGTCTTCCTTCTTACATGCCTTTTTAGATCACAGTACAAACTTATAATGTACCCGTACCTGGCACAATCATAGATGAAGGCGCATCTATTAGTATTTTGTCCTCAACTACTTGGCAAGCTTTAGGTTCTCTGCAGCTTGTTCCCGTTACCCAAAATCTGTTAGATTTTAACCGAGGAACCAGTCAACTGTTAGGGATCCTTCCTAAGTTGCCTATTACTTTGAGAGGAAAAATTGTCTATCTCGATGTGATGGTTGTCCAAGGCCCTTTGGATTTTAATTTACTCCTCAGTCGTGACTATGTTTATATCATGGGAGCTCTTGTCTCTTCTCTCTTTCATGTCATATGTTTCCTGCATGAAGGAAGAATTGTGGCCATTGATCAGCTTTTGTTCATTGGTCCTAATATCGCTCCCAATCAACCAACTTCCCTAAATGGTCCTTGTGTGCAAGTTGTATCACCCCCGCCATAGGTTAATTATGTGGCCACTTGTTCTAAGGAAAGATCCCATGACATGTATCCCCTCTAGGGAATTTTTCTCCCATATGATGAGAACCTCTTGGAAGCTATGACCTCTTATAGGTCATAATCAAGGTGTCCTAAGGATAGTTATTTTAACATGCCAACCTTGTTAAAAAATGAAATAGCTCCCTATGAGCAGAGTTCCTTTGCTTGTGTCAAGTTCGTTAAACAATGAAACAAAGTGTCATGAGCATGGTTCTTTTCCTGTGTCAAGCTCGTTAAAAAATGAAACAAATCCCCTTCCAATTCGAGTCTTTGATTAGATCTCGTAAAATCTTGGTCGAGACTTTCACTTGATCTCGTAAGTGAACCTTCATTCCATCTACCTGTTAGTAACTAGCAGTCCGGTTAGGTGAATGAAATGAAGCTTGGGGGGCATGTACCTCGAATTGAGTCATTATGTTGGGGGCATGCAAACTCATCTCAAGCATAGTTTATCTTTGTTTCAATCTTGTGTAAAAATGAAACCAAACCCAAGCATAGTTTGTTTCCATTTCAAGCTTGTGTAAAAATGAAACCAAATCCAAGCATAGTTTGTTTCCATTTCAAGCTTGTATAAAAATGAAACCAAATCCAAGCATAGTTTGTTTCCGTTTCAAGCTTGTGTAAAAATGAAACCAAATCCAAGCACAGTTTTTTCTCATGTTTCAAGCTTGTGAAAAAATGAAACCATCTTCAAGTATACTCAAGCATAGTTTCCCATGTTTCAAGCTTATGTAAAAATGAAACCATTCCCACTTTACCTCTCGTGATTGCCATTTTTATCAGCATGTTTTTGCCAGATGAACCTTGGTTTTTTCATTCCATCATCACCATCTCTTTGGCCGATCATACGCTTTCACTTGGTTGTTTTACCCTTGCCTGAGGAACATCTACGATGAGTGGTCTTATTATCCAACCTCTTGACCTTTACATGTTTTGAGCAGTTCCATCATGACCAGAACCAGTTGTTATCCTTTTATACCACTCGTTCTTCCAGGTGGAGTCATCTTTCAGCTCTTTTCTGACTCTCGAAATATGAAAATATTGTCGAGCACTTGTCTTTTCGAACTCGTAAAAGTAAATGAAAAGACGTCTACTTAGTATAAGTTTAACCCTTTTCTAGACTGAGATAGATTCTTGTATGAAAAAGGAATACCTTAGTCGACCATGACTAAGAGGTTCCTTTTCGGATTCAAGGGACTATCTACGAAAGGGACCTTTCGAGTTTTCTTTTTACCTATTTTTCAAACTCTCTAAACATGAAAAAGACATCGATTTTCACCTCCATCGTACTCGTAAAACTTAAACGACGCAGGACTTGTCACAATGACGAGGCTGGGTTACTCCTTCCTAGGGATCGTTAAACTTACTAGGATGGATTCATCCGAAGGATGAACTTATATGACAAGCATATGGTATCCTCTTCAAGCTTGTGATTAAAAATAAAGAGGTACTCGCTAGCAATAGCAGGGGGGGAATGGAAGTAAAGTGTGTTTTGTACCTTGTATAAAAGGCAGCATGTCGCTCTTGAACATGACACTCATTTGTATCTTGTGTCGGGTTTGGGATATCCTCTCTTTACCACTTGTCACCATGACCTCCAATCCCATTTTGAGTCAAATGCTGCCAAACTTCAGAGAAGTGTCGACAATATGTTCAAGAGAAGTATTATCTACAAAGTCAAACTTCCTATACTTATTTGACCCTCTCTACAACAATCCTGAATCACTCCTATCATTTTGAGATATCCTATGTTTCGTGTCGATGATGTGGGAAAATTTATGGCCCTCCTTCGACGGATCACTTCATGTCGACTTCAATTCATTATCTAGGAAGATGATTTAGAAACGCCCTTTCAATGCCTTAGAGCTTGCATGCCTCAATGGCAAGTTCTTCATGTTTGACGACAAGCTTACATCATTGGCCTTCGATCGCATGATTCTACAAGTGTTCAAATTCATCTCACACAACCACACTTATAGATTGTATTGGTGTACCTTGAGGGCCATTGTCATTATTGGTGGTTTCTCAGCGTTTGTTAACGGTTTACATTATTGACTGGTAATTAGGTGGTTTCTACCATGTTCGACATCAGTGCATCTATTCACATGGTTAGATTTGTACTTCAATCGGGATAGAGATGAAGACCCTGGATCTCATCTGTTAAAATCCAGGTTGCGAGGAGTTATTGAGTATTCATGATTGTATACATGATCCTTTTCATATGGATGGCTATGTCCATGTCGTGGATCCTTAGACATGATCCTTTTCATACAGATGGTTGCGTCCATGTCGTGGATCCATAGACATGATCCTTTTTAGATGGATGGTTGCATCCATACCGTGGATTCATGTATTATATTTTGATGCATATTTAGATGTATTATCAGGCATATGTATATATCAGAGATGTCATATTGTATCATGTTTGATTTCCGAGTATCCTAACGATGATCTTCCAAGTTCGTTGCCTTAACTGATAAAACACTTCAACCATCACTTCGTGTTCTGCTTTCATGCTTTAGGGGGCATCTGTTACACAATATTTTGTCACATTCCCAATTTTGTACCTGAAGTGTCGTCACAAATGTCGTAAAGCAACAAAAGTAGTGTAAACTCATTCATCATGAATTATATGCTCAATACATCCCTGAAGAGATGGAGAACTAATGTCTTGAAGCAATTCTAGAAAAACTTGTGAAAAACCCTAATTTGCAAGACCAACGCTACTTTTAGTAGGAAAATTTGTGCTAGTAACCTTTTGTCTAACTAGTGACTAGTGTTAACAGCGTGAATTTTGATAGGAAAATCTACGTCGGTCCTCTTCAGGCAGTTTCTCCAAACATGGAGCAGAAGTTTCTCTTATTAGAAGCCTCGAGAACGACGAGCTGGAAGTTGTTGGATGAAGATATGGTCGAGTACTCCCATTTAGAGCCCTTGATCCTACTTTTAAGGATCTTACCTTTGGGATAAGGACCTTCTTCCCCCATTGGTGGATATCTAACTCCCTCTCCCTCACTATAAATTTGTTCTTCACTTTCCTCAATGTGTGGGTCATTGTTGGTTTCCATTTTTTTTCTCGATTGTGCTTAGATGTTGTCATTTTGGTGAGAGAGAAAAGGAGAGCTTGTTAAGTTTGGCTTGGACTTGGAACCATCCTGAAGGAGGCCTTCAACATCAAGGCATCGGTTGTATGCTTCCCGCTTTGATTTAATCATTAATACAAAGCATGTTTTACTTCCCATAATCTTTTCTATGATAGTTTGTTTAGTACAATACTCCTTGATCTATGGTATAACTTACATTGGAATGCATATGTTATAGTTTCTCTTGTTGTTGTCTTTTGATCTCTCTTGCAGGTATTTGAACGCAAGGAATAGTGAGGAGCAAGCTTGGGAGCTAAGGGATCAAGATCATCATCAAAGGTCGAGCGCATAGGAGAGAGGCAGGCCATCTCCCTTTCTAATTTTTTATTATGATCTAGGTTAGGGAAGTTTGATTGTTTTGTCACGGTTTTTACTAGACCCACACATTGGGATAGAGGGATTGCTTCTATCCGTAGAAGGGATTGCCTGGTTTGTTGAAGAATCAAGGGAAATTATGTATAATAGGATTCTTTTAAACTTGATAACAATTTGTGAAGCACTTTAACCATTTATCTTAGCTTGATCTTCTTCTTATTATTAGTGTGTGTGTTTACTTCATAAAACTGCTACCAAAACATAAGAAATAAGAACACAAGATATTGGCTATCTGCTAGGGCCAAAATCTCTCTCTTAGAGAGGAAAACCCTTTCGTAAATTTCTCTTACTGAAGCTTCTTATTGATCAATGACAAACCCTAGACCCTTGACTATAATATCCTCCAAGCACAAGTCAATTCCTTCCTCCTTCCTACACTTTGTTGCCTGGCACTTAGTCCTCCTTCTTGCAGGACTTCATTCTCCTTCTTCCAACACTTTGCTCTTCTTACAATTGTTGGTAGTCCTTGTTGTACTTGCCCTAGAAGAGACACTTATCCTTGGTCTCTAGTGAAGCCCTTCACTAATGATGATTTCTTCCTTCTTCTTGACCAACCAAGCTCCTTCTTCAATTTGTAGGTACAGACTTGATATGACAGTTCTGTAGCCCTAAATTCTCACACGTGTGGGAGGTTTAGTAGTGTGTTTGGTTCCTTTCTCCTTCGTATGAGAGAGTCTCTTCTTTGCTCTAGTGGGAGGCCTTGTAGGCCTAAGTTTCAAGCCCAAACCAAGATGAATATATGATTGTGATTTTGTTGCTGATATAATTGCAGACTGCCCTCCTTTTTCTTGCATGTGTGACTGTATTTTTCCCTAGAAACAATCCCAAAACTTTGTTTTTCTTCTTTATTTCTTCGCTGCACTAGGAGATCCCTTAAACTTCATCCTTCTTCACTTTTCCTTGACTTCTCTTTCTCGCTGATTTTAGAAGTGATTATTGGTCATTATGAGGGAGTGGACAAGCTCTATATATAGAGGATTGTCCCTCATTTAGGCCGACTTGGTGTTTCTTCATCATTTTTGCTGCTAGGAGGATGTCGTTGCATGGAGAGGACTTGACTTTGCTTGGAGATATTTCCTTTGACTCTTATACAAGTTTATACATAGTGTAACATGCCCTTAAGGGTCTTCAATAAATAAATTGACTCTTTGACTTCCTAGAAATACTTAAATATGTGCTTGACCTACTTCAATGAGAAAGAAACTCATTGATAGATATAACAAAAATAATATTTATTTTCTTGAATAAATACAAATATCAAAAGTAAATTTATGAAGACCTAACCTAGTTACACTTTCTTCAACATGATTAACACATATACCTCGGTTCAAAGCCCTTGGCGCCATAGGACTCCTTCAATTCTTGGTTTTTTAGCCCTGGATTGGTAACACAACTAAGATTTGTTGAATTTATCAGTGCCATGTGACCATGGACATGAAGGTTTGGCTTCTCGTAGAAATCAACCATTAGGTTTGTTGAAATTATCAATGTTGCAAGTGTGGTTGTAGAGATTATAGTTTTATGGGAAAAAACACCAACAAAATTCGAACTTGGTACCAAGTACACAAGGTATAAATCTTATAGAACTCTTTTATTTTATCATGGAATTCATTCATGTGGATAGTTGTTATTATCATCTAAAGTTCGGCTTCTCCTTTGTCACGAAGGCTAAAGTATAATAGATCGTGGAGTTGAAACACAACAGATCCACTCTCCCTATTTCTTTCTTTTATATGTTTTGTATGTTTCTTTTCATGTTAAGTGTTATATCCAAAATATTTCAATGCACCTATGAAAGAATTTTTTGAGAGTGGCATGATGGGGAAAGATGAGTCAATGTTAAAATACAAGGGCGATTATGTGGCTTCTCTTCAGCCCAAACACATAGGACGAACATATACGAGCTAGCAATAGCAAAGGCTAGTATTTCAACTTGCATGGGTAATTTCTCCATCTCTTTTAAATGTGTTACCTACACTTCAAATGCACCAACTACACTAAATAGGATGCCCATTTTGAATCAAGAGAATCAAGGGTCATTTGCATTCTTTTGAGTTGCAACTATTTGACATTCAAAGCTATCTATATATTTGTAAGTTCACGTGTACTTTTTCATTTTAAACGGGTGTATTTTCGAGAGAAAATGGCTAGACTTTATGGATTATTAAAGTTATTGAGAACTCTAATCCTATATACTACTGACAACACTATGAAATAAGTAAAGCCACTCTTGTTGATATTTAAATATGTCTACAACATGCACAAAAGATTGAGTTTCTCCAACTTCAATCACAGTTATAGCAAGATGAGCTACAATAGAAGAGTCATCATTCTAAACTGGTTTTTGTTCGAAACGATTCTTTGTTTGAGTTTGAGAGCCTTTCATCAACAGCCAGAAATTGATCAGATCAGTGAGACCATCTCAAGGGTATATTTGCATAAAGATGCAAAGTTTCAAGTTGCACTTCCCAAGCCCATCATCAGACCTTGGGAAGAACTTACAACAACAAGAAAAAAACTAGTCTTTGGTATGAAAAGGATGTTTCCCTTCACATTCCAGAATATTCTAAGCCAATCCAGTTTTAGAGTGTTGGGTTCCTTCAAGACAGTCATCTTCACCTGTTCCACATCCTACTCTTCCAAAACCACATTAGATTTGTAGATGGAACATTGTGATCGGGATGGCCATGTGAAAGATCAATGTTTTGATCTTCACCCTTGTAATCATTGTGGAAAACACACTCATCATTCAAACAAATGCTCTAGACATAAGACTCATGTAAGAGCAAATATTCACCTTGGACAAATCGCTTCTTAGCAACAATATTCAACAACCAAGAAGATATTGTCAGGCCAGGCAGTAACTCTATCAGGCAGAAATAATTTGATTGTTTTATTCCATCAGGTAGGTCTTCATTATATACATGAAGGAGAGACTGTTCAGTTCGTCTCTCGATGACTGTTCATATTTCATATTTATCTATTTACAATAATTCACCCAATCACAAGGATTAGGTGTCAACATTCCCCCCCTTAATCTGAAGGGATTTTGGTGAGTCCAAGCATCATTCTGAATCGTTCAAGCTTTTCTCTTCCAAGCGCTTTGGTGAAGATGTCTGCGATTTGCTCATTTGTGGAACAATGACGGAGATGGATTGTTTTGGCCTCAACATGGTGTCGAATCAAATGATATTTAGTGTTGATGTGCTTCGTTTGATCATGGAACTTTGGGTTTGGCCAACTTTATTGCAGAGGTATTGTCAATCATGAGTGGAGTTGATTGTACTTGTTTTACCTGCAAATCTTCAAGAATTTTCCTGAGCCACACAATTTCTTTTGTTGCTTCAGTTGCTGCCACGTATTCTACCTCTGTTGTGGAATCTGCTGGAACTGATTGTTTGCGTGATCTCCAGGAGACAACTCCTGATCCAAGACTCATAGCATATCCTGAAGTTGATACCCCAGTTTCTTTGTCTCCATCGAAGTCTGAATCAGAGTATCCAATCAAACTGAAGCCGTCCACCTGTGTATACTTGATTCCAAAGTCTTGAGTTCCCTTCAAGTACCTTAGAACTCTTTTTGTAGCAGACCAATGTCCCTCACAAGGCTTTTGCATAAACCTGGAGAGGATTCCAACAGCGAACGAAATGTCTGGTCTAGTAGTAGTTAGGTAGTTGAGACTTCCTACAAGCTGTCTATACTTTGTTGCATCCTCAAATTCTTTTCCTTCAATAGATGTGAGCTTTAAGTTTTGATCCATTGGAGTAGTAAGAGGGTTGCACTCTGTCATGCCAAACCTGTTCAACAGATCTCCAATGTATTTCTTTTGATAAAGAAATATGGACTTTGGATGTTGGGTTACTTCAATGCCAAGATAGTAATGAACATAGCCCAAATCAGTCATTTCAAAACTTTTCCCCAATTCCTTCTTTATGGATGCAATGTAGCTTTCATTGTTCCCTGTCATCAAAAGATCATCTACATATACCACAAGATATACAACTGTTTTGCCAACTTTCTTGACAAATACAGTTGCATCATCAATATCAAAATGTTTGAAATTGAGTTTCAAAAGATGCTCAGTTAGTTTTTCATACCAGGCTCGCGGTGCTTGTTTGAAGCCATACAAGGACTTCCCAAGTTTGCATACTTTATGTTCATGTCCTTTCACAACAAATCCTTCAGGCTGGGACATAAAAACATTCTCTTTTAGATCTCCATTCAAGAAAGTAGTTTTTACATCCATTTGATGGACTTTCCAACCATTCTGAGCTGCTAGTGCAAAGAGTGTCCGGATGGTAGCCCATTTTGCTGTGGGGGCAAAAGTATCCTCATAGTCGACCCCTTCCTTCTGTGCAAAACCTTTTGCCACAAGCCTAGCTTTGTGCTTGTCAAGTGAGCCATCAGCGTTATACTTGTTCTTGTATACCCACTTGCAGCCAATTGGTTTGGTTCCAAATGGAGGATCTACCAGCTTCCAAGTGTCATTCTTTATGAGGGCATCATACTCCTTTTGCATCGCTTATTTCCATTCATCATGAGAAGCAGCTTCTTTGAAGGAAGTTGGTTCAAAATCTGTAGACAAGTTCAATTCACAATCATAAGAAACATCCATATCAATAGGGGAATTAGAGTCATCTACATCACCTCCATTTTGCCAGTTTGCATTTCTAGTTCTTGTCTTTCCAACTTCATCAGGATGAACACTTTCAAGTGTCTTCGTCAGCCACTTTGGGGGACCTTTCTCAGATGGTCCAAGCTGCTCCATTGATTGAGTTGGGACTGAATCAAGATTGAGTCTCCCAATTCTATCAATTACATCACTTAAGCATCATCCGTTGTTGGAGTTTCATGCGGGGGAGAGTGTTCTTCAGAAGAAGATTCCACATGTTGATCTAGTATAGGAATCCCCCCTTCAAGATGTGGAATCTGATTATCAAATTCTTGAAATGATTTTGCTTTTGCGAATCTATCCAAGCGATCAAGTTGCCGCTCAACAACATTGTCAGCTTTGGATGATTCAAGGAAAATTACATCTCTAGATACAACAAACTTCTTATTTACTTCATCATAGAGGCGGTATGTTTTGGAGGTGTTTGAATACCCCAGGAAGATACACTTACGACTTCTAGCACCAAGTTTGTTTCTATGTACCTTTGGTATCAAGGCATAACAGGTGGAACCAAGGACCCTGAGATGCTTTACCGAAGGAACATGTCCATACCACATTTCATAAGGAGTCTTGTTTCTAATAGCATTAGATGGACATCTATTCTTTATATATGTAGCACATAGAACAACATCAACCCAAAACATTATCTTTACATTCTTGAAAAAGAGCATGGATCGTACCATATTTAAGATTGTCCTATTCATTCTTTCAGCTACACCATTATGTCGGGGATTATAAGGCACAGTTGTTTGATGTTTGATCCCATGTTGGCGAAAATAGTTTTCAAATTCATTTGATGTGTATTCTTTTCCATTATCAGTGCGAATAGACCCAATATGAGATTGTGCATCATTTTCAATCCATTTATAAAAATTCTTGAATGTTTGAAAAGCATTAGATTTGTTCTTCAATAAATAAACCCAACACATTCTGGTGTAGTCATCAATAGATGTCATGATATATTTATTTCCATTTGCAGAAGGAACAGGCATTGGACCACATAAATCTGAATGAATGAGTTCAAGTTTTCTATGTGCTCTTGAATGTGAATCATGAAAAGATTGTTTGCTATGCTTTCCTAAAATGCAAGCATCACATTGCTTAAGTTTCCTAGGAATTGTAGGCAAACCAACAACACCATTTTTTTTCAACAAGCAGAGACTGTCATAGTTCAAATGTCCAAATCTAGCATGCCATAATAAACTTGATGGAAGTGTACCTTCTTCATGATGAGAATTGTATGAGAAATGCTGTGCATGAGCAGAGGTTCCTTGCAGTTTGATAAGCCTTTCTTCTTCTTTTTGCCTCATGACAAGTGAGTGGTCAGATGCTTTTCTTACCTCAAGCTTGCCATCAAATATATGAATGGAGTGACCTTGCTGGCGGATGTGGACCAAGGACAGCAAGTTTCTCTTGAGCTGTGGGAGATATAGAACATGATGCAGAAGAAAGTCTGGAAGACTAGGCCTGATTGTGCCAAGCCCTGATGGTTTGATTTTTGATTGATCTACAAAGTATACTGCTCCATCAACATTGTCAGTAAAATTTTCAAAAAAATCTTTTCTATGAGTCATGTGGCAGGTTGCTCCTGAGTCAAGCAACCAATCATTTTTCCAAGAAGTAAGTGAAGCATTAAATAAATCTTCATTTACTCCAGTGTTACATTGTGCCACAACATAGTGAGCGGATTCAGGTGCTTTACCTTTGTCTGTATCATCAGTTTTACCTTTCTGTTGGTTTCTTTTCTGCTCAATTTTTTCCCATGGTAGCTTACATGTAGAGGCATCATGTGATCCATTTCTTTTGCAGCGAATACAGTGCAAATCTACCTTTTCTTCTTGAGAATGTCTGCACCCCCTACCTCTGAAATATCTTCCTCTTCCTATTCGTCCACCTCTTCCTCTTGTAGAATCTTGAGCAGGATGATTTTCTTTATGAGCAAGGCACACAGTCTCTTCAGAAGATTCAGGGGTTGTCTTCTTTCCAAAAGCTTTCTCTCTTTCAGCAAACTTTTTCACAAGAGAGTCAAAGGTTATATCTTTGAGATTTCCATTTGCTTGCAATGACTCAAGATAATTGGAGTAAGTAGGATAAAGTGCCTTGAGAAAAGCGATAAGAGGAATATTCAATTCAACCTTAGTGGATTTGATATCATGCACTATAGACTTTACTTCAAATGCAAGAGCAAGAGGATCATTATTTTGCAGTTCAAGAGTGAAGAGTTTAATCATGAGTTGAACAACTTCAAGTGCAGAAGGTGAGTCATAGAGTTCTTTCAGCTTTTGTAAGGCTTCAAAGACAGTTGAATATGATGAAATATGGCGACTAACCTCTTCATTTATAGATGCATCCATTAATGCATAAGCTTTGATGTTCTTGTTTTCCCAAATGACGAGCTCTTTGTCTGAGGTAGGTTGTACTGGTTCATTGTCTCCTTCTCCGACACACATTCCTTTCCACAACTCATTGAAAATGAGGGTGTGTTTTATCATCTGGGACCATTCAAGATAGTTCTCCTTGCCAGTGAGAACTATTCCCACCATGGATATGATTGAATGCATACTGTAGCAAAAAAAACTTCTGCTGCAAAACTTTTACTCTTAATGGAAAAAAAAATTACTTCTGATGTGACTGGACAGCAAACTCAAATGTCAATTCATATTCATCTGCACAGCATTAAGTCCAAAAAAAATATCCTCAACAGCATAAAGCACAGCGTAGAACAGTCATATTTGCACTCTCAATTCCATTCATAATACTGTTTTGTTTCATATAAAAACAACGATGCCAATTTGCAAAATGTCAATTATCAGATATTGTGTCACAACTCAATCATTCAAAATGTATCAGCACATCTGCCATTGAGATGAAACTACCAGTAAGATGAAGACTTAATGTAAAGCATGATTGTTTTCTTGCTCGGATCCCCACGCTTCAACAGTGATGTCGTGAATCGTTTCGTACTCAACTCAACAGCCTCCAAGCAACTTTACGTCCCGTCTCGAGAATCATTCATACTGTAAAATGCCTGACTCCATGACAAAAGTGAATCTCTCCATATATCGGGTTATAAATTCATTTAAAACAAAGGCTCCCTTTCTAATTGACTTCAAAGAATGCAAACTCCGTGGCGCAGCAGATGCCTAACGACAGCTGTTAGGGTCCCACCCTAACCCCCTTATTTATGTCATGGGATCACGTCATAGTCAAGAGTCAATAAAGCCCATATTAATATTTGTAAGTGGTTAACCCGCAATTAATGACGGGACCACAGTTAGTTGCAAATGGGTCGTAGTATTAGATAGATGGTATTAATAAAACCCACGGTATTGGCCCATGGTATTGCATGTATGAGTCATATATAAATGATAGAGACTTCCTGCGAGGAGCATTGTGTCTTATTTTGTAGTCGAGCTCTACTCTATTGGAGGTTGCCCCCTCGAAGAGGCAAGTGAACATTGCTCTCTGAATAATAAAATCATTGCTATTCTGTGTTCTGGGTATCTTTTCTTCGCATATTCTGTATTTGGGTATCATTTTGCAGGTTAAGAGCATAACAAGTGGTATCAGAGCACTTTCCAGGGCCGGTGGGATCTCCAATTCTTAGCAAAAAAAAATTCGGCTAGAGACGTGTTCCGGCGTCTTTAAACCACGGGATCTGTCGTTGAGCGCATAAACCTGCGGATTTGGGGAGGCATGCACGCAGGAAATACAAGAGGTGGTCACGTCTGTTGGACTCCCTTGTAACCCCTGTGGGTACCCCTTCGAGTAGTAGCGCATTAGACAGAACCACGCACGGACTGTCTTCCACGTACCCTCTGGGTATATCGGAAGCCCCCTAGGCTCCCTTGAAACCTCGCCACAGATAAACTGTCGGCCGTCTTGTGGCTACAGTACACCGAGAACAGCACTCGGAGAGATTACTCGCCCGTACGATAGGGAAGTCAGTTTGTACGGCTAAGGGTACGGTCGATCCTCCTTAGTTAGAGCCCTGAAACATTGGGTCGAGTACTACTGCCAGACCCTTATGTATATTGCGATCTGTAGCACCTGACACTCCTCACAACCATAGTTTCTTTTTCTATCGGGGGATCACACATCATCTATTCCCGATCCGTGTGTGCAAAGAGGTGCAGCAGCAGCAGACATCAGTCCCGCAAATCCATCAGATCCGCCGCAGCAGTTGTTCCGCCATTCAGATCTCTCAGACCCACCAGATCGGAGTTGTTGTGAAGGGTTCCTATACTGGGGTATACTTTTCGCAAGACTTTTGGCAGCATTGACATTTTGAGGATTTGGCGACTGCAGTATTGCTCAAGAAGGAGTAAAACTCCGTTAGGAGTTTTCAAAAAAAAAAGTCTGAGATCTTCTGGGGCGCTTATTGGTGATCTAGCCCATCAAAATCAGGACGACGAGCTGAGCAAGGTGGTACCATTCAATTTATTAGTCAAATTTTTTCGGCGGTCCCAATTTTTCATCAGGTTGGTGTATGGTAGAGACTAGAGCTCAAGCGATGGCAAATGAAAGGATGGACAAACTGGAAGACTCCGTGCAATCCCTCAAACATGAGCTTCAAGGAATAAGTATCCAGATACAACAATTACTTCCGAAGGGCAAGGAGCAAGCCCACGAGGAGGCGTATAATGGAAATGAATACAATGAGGGTGAGTCTAGCCACTCTCCTCACGTCTGGCACACCCATCCACCACCCAGTCAGCGACCTCCCAAGTTGGATATGCATAAATTTGACGGTTCTCACCCGTCCGCATGGCTAGCACAAATGGAGCAGTATTTCAAATTGAATCATATCCCAGATGATGCGACTAAGCTTATGTTGGGGAGCATGTACTTGGACAATGAACGGTGGCAATGGTGGGAATGGCATCAGCGTTGCAATGGACCTTTTAGGACTTGGACCCAATTTACCAAAGCTCTTCGAGATCGCTTTGAACAGGAAGACTCTTTTTTGGGTCGTCTCACTAAGCTCCGACAGACTGGTACAGTGGATGAATATATTACCGCTTTTGAAGCCTTAGCCTTCCGCACTAGGGGTCTCACAGATGAGTTCTACACGGAATGTTTTATCAGTGGTCTTAAAGAAGCCATCAAAGCTCAAGTTCTACTTCACCACCCTCCCACGTGGACGGAGGCTTGCCAGGTAGCTCGTAAGGTGGAACGTGCATTAGCAGCCCAATACAGTCGCCCAAATTTCCCCGCTAAAGGTCGTCCCCCACAGGCTCACAACACGACTCAAACACTTAAGGTCCAAAAGGTGTCACCTGCGGAAATGGCCGAAAGAAGGAAGCAAGGACTATGTTACTACTGTGATGAAAAATACTCCCCAGGTCATAAATGCAAGGAGCCCAAATTTTTTCAAATAGATGCCACTGACTACAACTCAACAGAGGAAGATCCACCACTTGAGGAACATGAGGCGCTAGAAGAAGACAACCCAAAGGAGAATGTCTCTAACGAACCAGTTATTTCGCTGCATGCGTTGGCAGGGATTTCTTCCCCTCAAACTCTCAAAATCCGGGGTTTTCTTAAACATCGCCCAGTAGTAGTCTTGATTGATAGTGGAAGTACCCATAATTTCATCCATCAAAAAATCGCAGAAGCAGCGCATTGTTTTGTACGAGCAGTTTCTAACTTCCAAGTCCAAATTGCGGATGGGGGCACAATGAAATGTGAAGGCCGCTGTGAAAATGTCAAACTTCAAATGGGGGATTATCAGTTGAAAACCCACATGTTTGCCATACACATGGGGGGTTGCGACATTGTCCTCGGCGCTGAATGGCTCCGCACTCTTGGGCCAATCACAATGGATTTCCAGGAGTTATATATGAGTTTTAAGCAGAACAACTCCACACATACCCTCCGTGGACTCCAGGCGGGAGCCCCCTCTATCATCAGCTCGCATAGGATGGAAAAATTGTTAAAAAAGGGCCATCATGGAGTGGTAGCTCAATCTAATGCCATCCAGGTAGTCGAAATCATGTCTCTGCCAATTCATCCTGAGATGCAACAGATTTTAAATAACCATCGGACGGTCTTTGACAAGCCTCATGAGCTTCCACCCTCGCGAGGGGAACATGATCATAGCATCACCTTGGTTCCAGGGGCCCAACCCCCAAATGTGTGGCCATACAGATATCCGTTCACCCAAAAGAATGAAATAGAAAAAATCATCCAGGAACTGTTGGAAGCAGGTGTCATTCGTCCCAGCATTAGTCCTTATTCATCCCCAGTGGTCATGGTGCTCAAGAAAGATGGGGAGTGGCGGATGTGTCCCGACTTCAGGGCCCTCAATAAGTTGACAGTCAAAGATAAATTTCCCATCCCGGTGGTTGACGATTTGCTGGACGAACTCAATGGGGCTCAATTCTTCACTAAGTTGGATCTTCGCTCAGGCTACCACCAAATTCGCATGAAGGAAGTCGACATTCCCAAGACGGCTTTCAGAACTCATGAAGGCCATTATGAGTTCCTGGTCATGCCATTTGGTCTTTGTAATGCCCCCTCTACTTTTCAGAGCCTTATGAATCACATTCTCAAACCATATCTCAGAAAATTTGTCCTTGTCTTCTTCGATGACATCCTCATCTATAGTGGCACTTGGGCTGCACATCTTCAGCATGTAGATCTACTCTTGCAACTGCTCCGCAAGCATAAATTATTTGTCAAGATGTCCAAGTGTTCATTTGGCATGGAAGAAGTTGAGTATTTGGGCCACATTGTGGGGCGTAAAGGTGTCAAGGTGGACCCCAAAAAGATCCAGGCAATGCAAGAATGGCCTCAACCTAAGACCTTGAAGAGCTTGAGAGGATTTTTGGGTCTCACAGGCTATTATCGTAAATTTGTCCGCAACTATGGCCGCATAGCAAAGCCCCTCACTCAACTCCTAAAGAAAAATTCCTTCTTCTGGAACGAGGAAGCACAACAGGCATTTACCGCTCTCAAAAACGCCATGTGTTCCACTCCAGTCTTAGCACTACCTGACTTCACCAAATCCTTTGTCATTGAATGTGATGCTTCGGGTACAGGTATTGCGGCGGTCTTAATGCAGGAAGGGCGACCGTTGGCCTTCACAAGCCAACAACTCAGTGGGAGGAATCTGGGCCAATCTACCTACGAGAAGGAAATGATGGCCATCTTACATGCAGTCGAGACCTGGCGACCTTACTTATTGGGGTGACGTTTCCAAATCCGCACAGGTCATCACAGTCTTAAATATTTTTTGGAGCAACGCCTATCCTCCCCACAACAAAATAAATGGTTAGCCAAAATGCTGGGATATGATTATGAGATCATTTACAAGAAAGGGAAAGACAATAGTGTAGCAGATGCATTATCTCGCCAATTTGAGGAGGAAAGTACTCTGCTCGCAATTTCCCTCCCCATTCCAGACTGGATTGAAGAGGCTCGCAGGGAATGGTTTTCACACCTCGGGCTCTCCCAACTCATTTCTCAATTGCAGGTAGATCCTAATTCCACCAAGGGCTACTCATGGCAGAATGATATTCTTCGCTACAAGGACAGAGTCGTAATATCACCAACATCCACCCTCAAAAGTCGCATTTTGGCAGAATTGCACTCATCTCCCATTGCAGGACATTCGGGCTTTCAGAAGACGTATGCTCGCACCAGAAGATCATTTTTTTGGACAGGCATGAAAAAGGACATCCTTACTTTCGTAGCAGAATGTGATGTTTGTCAACGCCACAAAGGGGAAACCGTCAACACACCAGGCACATTACAACCATTGTCCATTCCGGCATCAATTTGGACGGAGGTTTCTATGGATTTCATTACAGGTCTTCCAAAGTCAGGGAACAAGTCAGTCATCATGGTGGTTGTGGACCGACTGTCGAAGTATGCTCATTTCTGCGCCCTACCCCACCCGTTTACACCAACTTTGGTTGCTCAATCTTTCATGGATCAGATCTTCAAATTGCATGGCATGCCCACTTCTATTGTGTCCGACCGCGACCCGATTTTCACCAGTAATTTTTGGCAGGAACTCTTCAGAATACAAGGCACTCAACTCAAACTTAGTACTTCATATCATCCGCAAATAGATGGTCAAACCGAAGCCGTCAACAAATGTCTAGAAACCTACCTTAGGTGTTTCACTTCAGAAAAGCAACACCTTTGGGTACAGTGGTTACCTCTGGCTGAATGGTGGTATAACACCAACTATCATGCCACCACCAAAATGACTCCCTATGAAGCAGTATATGGTCAACTTCCGCCTTCCCCTACTTATCTCAAGGGGTGCTCCAAAGTACAAGCAATGGATCAACTCCTACAACACCGCGCAACCATGCTCGCCCATCTTAGAGAGAATCTTCATCAAGCTCAGAACCGCATGAAGCAACAGGTCGACCAGCATCGCTCAGAGCACCAATTTCAAGAAGGGGATCAGGTCTTTTTGAGGCTGCAACCATATAAGCAAACATCACTCAAAGACAAGGGTTGTCAAAAGCTCTCTCAAAAATTCTACGGACCATACCAAGTACTTCAGCGCATTGGAGAAGTGGCTTACAAGTTGGCTTTGCCACCTACGGCAAAAATCCATCCAGTTTTCCATGTATCGTGCCTCAAGAAAGTGATTGGGAACAATTGCCGAGTTCAAACCAGTCTACCTGAATTGGACGAAGAAGGGTCAATCTGGCTTCAACCCGAACAGGTTCTAGACACGCGAGACAAGCACCTGCGCGGCCGCATGATTAAGGAAGTCCTCGTCAAATGGAAAGACACCTCTCCGGAAGATGCAACTTGGGAACCAGCCACTATTCTTCAGCAGTTTCCGCAGCTTCAGCCTTGAGGACAAGGCTAGTCTTAAGGGGGAGGGCATGTTAGGGTCCCACCCTAACCCCCTTATTTATGTCATGGGATCACGTCATAGTCAAGAGTCAATAAAGCCCATATTAATATTTGTAAGTGGTTAACCCGCAATTAATGACGGGACCACAGTTAGTTGCAAATGGGCCGTAGTATTAGATAGATGGTATTAATAAAACCCACGGTATTGGCCCGTGGTATTGCATGTATGAGTCATATATAAAGGATAGAGACTCCCTGCGAGGAGCATTTTGTCTTATTTTGTAGTCGAGCTCTGCTCTATTGGAGGTTGCCCCCTCGAAGAGGCAAGTGAACATTACTCTCTGAATAATAAAATCATTGCTATTCTGTGTTCTGGGTATCTTTTCTTCGCATATTCTGTATTTGGGTATCATTTTGCAGGTTAAGAGCATAACAACAGCGACCCTAACTGCCAAACCGCGCTACGAGACCCGGTTTCTGCAGCTCGAACCGCGACGGCACGCTCGACCACCACTTTTCTTTGATAAAAACGCATCTACCATCTACCAAAAGAGATGACGCCTTAATGGCCTTACTGTAATGGGATACAAACAAGAAGTTCAGTAGCAAAGGTGGGTGACGATACAGGACGGGCGTCGCCTGATTGGAAAATTCATGGCATTCGATCGCCACATGAATTTGGTGTTGGGAGACTGTGAAAAGCGCTTTGACACCAGAGAGCAATCAACGCATCCAGATGAACAGGCAGAGGAACGTTTCAGCAGATCAGAATATGTGGAACAAGCTACCAACGTTTAGCAGAGAATATGGCAGAGGAATGTTTGCATCGTTCAGGTGAATGTCAGGGGCAGGTCTGTATAAATGGAATATGGCAGACAAAGGGCGCAGCTAATTGTATGGAGGAGCAGCGCAGGTATATGAGAGCAGACAAGGGAGTTACAAGGGACAAGAGCTAAAAAGGAGTTGGCTCTGATACCATGTCAGGCCAGGTAATAACTCCATCAGGCAGAAATAATTTGACTATTTTATTCCATCAGGTAGGTCTTCATTATATAAATGAGGGAGAGATTGTTCAGTTCATCTCCCGATGACTGTTCATATTTCCTATTTATCTATTTACAATAATTCACCCAATCACAAGGATTAGGTGTCAACAGATATATCAGTCATACTTCAGAGTTCATTCTCGAGTACTGACACATCTAGCTGTGGAGATATCTTCATCTTCTCAACTTGTATCTCACAGGGGGGAATTGATTATCAGCTACTAACTTCAAAGAAATATCAAGCAAGCTTGAGCCATAGCCTAAACCAAAGTCAGTTGCAAAAGTTACTCATAGAGAGATTTAGAGTTGTAGCCAGAGACAAGTTCATGCTCCTTGAGCATGTTCTAGTTAGTGGCCTGCCTTAAACCACCACCACCAGAAGAATTCAACTTCTGCTACATCAGTGTGTGGTAATCTTCAAACCATTTACCAGGGATCACTTCCACTTCGCAGAAGACTTTAGCTTCTAGCTAGATTCAAAATTGTTCCAAGAACTATTTCGAGCCTAGTTCCAAAGTTGGTGGTCAACCTTAAACCACCACCAGTAGAAACTTCTATTTTTTTACCCCATTTGGTATGTGGTCTTCCTTAAACAACCATTTCAAAGAGCACATTCAGTGATTGGCAACCATGCATTTTTGTATTTCAACTCTCTTTTTGGACTCATAGACACCCCTTCGAATTAAGGGGGGGATGTTTGACACCTAAAAAGTTAGATTTACTGTGGAGGAATTCCAATAGTCATTGAAGTCCAAGAGACCTTTTGGAAGATTAAAACCAAGGATCAATAAACTTGTATTAATATGTGCATTATGTTAATGAAATATATCGCACGAGTTATCTAAATTATGTCTATCAATTGTGCGAGTTTAACAAAGTATTATAATGGGAAGACCCCTAAATATGATAAATATGAAAGTTGTAATTTTAATGTTGTTAGGCGTCAAGAAACTAAAGAACTAAAAGTAATGCATGAATAAATCAGGAATCTAAAGAAATACCATGATTCAATAAAGTTATTAAATATAGACACACAGGAACTTTCCAACCATAATTTTTATTAAGGTGAAAAACATGAAAAAGATTGGACCAAAGGAGCCAAAAAGGTACTGCATTGCAAAGCAGTCATTGTTGAACAAAAGAATCACACATTGATTAAAAGGGCAACAAAATTGCAAAGAAGTCATTGTTGAACAAAAGGATCACACATTGATTAAAAGGGCAACAAATGTTTTGAATGGGAAGATGATTTCTTATATAATTAAGAAAAATATTTTGTTGAAATTTAGAAATTACTTTCATCTCTGGGAAATTTTGGAAAAATAACTTGAAAAACAAATAAACAATATAATTATCATTGCCATCATAGAAATTTTATTCGAGAACCGGAGCAAATAACTGATCTTTATAATGCGAAGGATTGACACCAAGAAAATTAGTGTTTCATTATAAGTTTATGCACTGCTGTAAATACTCGGGCAAGAGCCGATAAGCATGCATTACAAAACAAACTAAAAAGCATAGTTCATTCATTTGATGTTGATTTGTTTTTCATATATTTTATTTTGGATTTTTTGGAATGGTAAATTTGAGTTTTGTAATTTACAAAATTTAAGTGCTCAAGTATACTTTATTTTGATGTTGATTTGTTTTTCATATATTTTATTTTGGATTTTTTGGAATAGTAAATTTGAATTTTGTATTTTACAGAATTTAAGTGTTCAGAAGATGCTCAATGAAACATACATTTTGAATAAAATTTACAATTTTACGAGAAAAAACTTACCACGGGAAAAAGAAAAAGAAAGAGAGCTCTACTAGCATAACACTGGACTTACTAAGCATACGAGCTTAGCTGGCTCATGAATGTAATTGTTAGCCGGTAGTAAAATCGCCTATTGAAATTGAAATTGGCACTTTGAGAATGATTACAGGGTCCAAAAGGGCATGGATTAAAAACCCTTTCATTTTTTTGGCCTAACTGCATTCATAAATGAAGCAATACGAGCAGGATCCTTCCGAATACCATCAGGTGCACAAATCCCACTAGATACATCCACCGCATCTGGTCTAAGAATTGATATCGCTTGGCTAACATTTTCTGGATTAACACCACCAGCTAGTAACCATCCACATTTGCTAACTTCAGTTGGAACTCGAAACTTCTCCCAGTCAAATTTTTTACCACTACACACAATTTAAAGTTCAATATTACAGTTATACACATCATATAACTTTGAAAGCCGAGACTAAGTAACGTTATTCTCCAAAACGTTTAAGCAAGTGAGCATACACACCTTCCACCTTGTAAGCTGTCAATCAAAAGCCAATCGACTAAATCTGAGCCTTTCCCGTTCGGGGGTTTTGTCAATAGTTCCCCATCCTTGTCTGCATGCAAAACATAAATGATGTGGCGATGTTGTATCAGATTTGAAAGGGCACCACGTGCACGTTCTCCATGAAGCTGCAATTTAGACAATTTCACATCTTCATTTCACTATGACCTTGGCTTTAAGAAATAAATGGAAACTGTCTTTTATATATTGAACCATCATAACATTTCTAGCCATGTTTCTTACAAAATATTCTTCAATATAGGATAAAATTTGCCATTAACTTCAGCAAAGAGTATTAAACCAAATTTGTTATAACTTGGTATATTCAAGCAAAATGCAAATACAAATATTTTTTAAAACTTCAAATTTGATGTAAAAGTAAGTCAATTTAAATGTCAAAACTCAAGACTAAAAACATCTGACATTTTAGGCTTTTGGGAGCATATTTTCTAGTTAATGTTATCCAAAATCTGGCAGAGGTCTGTTGGAATTGCGAGTTTGAGTTGTGTAGGGGTTTTTCAGCGCACTGAATTGATTTGTACATTCAAAAACGCAATGTAAACAATGAAAAATCACAATCTCGCCAGAAATACAATATCGTTGGACTCCAGCCAAAAAAATAACATCAAATAGTTAGGCTGCACCAAAGAAAACCAAGTCACTTGGTTAGTGTTAATGCTCAAAGTTCACAAAAAAAATATGATATAATTAGCCATTAACTTCAGCCACGAGTATTATTTTGATATAATTTCCTCTATTCAAACAAAAGCTAAATATAAATAAAGAAATACAGTACCGTTGGACTCTGGCAAAAAAAAGGTTTATAACATCAAATAGTTAGACTGCACCAAACAAAACCAAGTCACTTGGTTAGTGTTGATGCTCAAATTTGACAAAAAATGTCAAATTAAATGCCAAGACTAAAACCAGTATATATAGATAAAAAGTTTCATATATATAAACAAACAAATTTTACCATTTTTTAATGAAAATTATGAAAAAAAATCAGTTGGCCAATTATATTGATCAAAAGTTATATATATATATATATATATAAACAAACAAATTTTAACATTTTTTTATGAAACTTATGAAAAAATCAGTTGGCCAATTAAATTTGTCAACACCTCATGGGTAAACACAACGCAATTAAGTTGAATCATGTCATGAGCCATTGCTTTTCAAGTTTTCTGTTTTTTTGTGTTACTTACTTTGTCCATTGATATGACTGCATCAACCTGGCAATGACAAACTCTCTTTCCCACTGGTCGTTTATTCTTTATGGCCACAAACCCTTTTGAGAATCCATGCTGTTGTACCTTCCCATCATACATAGATGTACTCTCATTTAGATCCAATTCTGGTTTTCCATATTTTACAATCTTTTGAAATGGTATATCTTATGGAAGGCAATAAGCTTGAGAATGTTAATCCTCTAAAATCACTGCAAACATGGGAAATAAATATTCACAAAGTCCCTGTCTCCACAGCCCCCAGTCCCTCATATCTAACAAAGCACAATAAGCTGTGTTATGTCACAAGCCAGTGCTGGTTTCACTTTAGCATTACTTCATTTGGCCATTTGATATGACTGCATGCACCTGTTTGTTGTCTACTACGATGACAAGCTTTCTCTTTTCCATTGGTCATTTGCTGTTGTTGCAACAATTTCCTTTTGAGAATCCATGCCACCCTTTATGATGTTACTAAGCAGTTGCAGGCCTTGTCACTTCCCCCACCCCCATCTTCTTGTCATATTTTCTAGGAATCATATCCGGCAAGTGATTTGGGAGATGAACACCAGCATAGCAGCAGATGAGGAAGATTTGTATTCAAACATGGTATTAATTTTCTAGTTCACTATATTCCTGATCAATTTAACCATCTTGTTTGCTCAATATTCCCACCAGCATTGTCCAACCATACAATCCACCTAATCCACAAATCAGGGCCTCGGTGTTAGATTTTCAAGTTTCCAAAAGTATTCACACCATGTTTGGGGGTGCTTCACGAGATTTGGGGTACATGGTGTCTTTCATCCCTTGGATGATCTGAAATGGATTGTAGTGTGAGAGATGGTTCATGGTGTGTATGTACAATTGATATATCTTGCGCAATGACTCCAGCTGATAGCAAGCTTTGTGTTCTTCCCTTGGGCATTGGAGATCTCTTTGCAGTTTGGTCAATGTTATAGAAAAATCTTGCACTTTTTGATATAAAAGTCTTGTTGCCTCAAAATCTAGTAGGTCTTGTGAGAGGGCTCACAAGACAAAAGCTAGACCAAGGGACAACAATGAGGTGGAGACCCACTGTCACCACAGCTCACCACCTCCTGCTCTTTAGTGGACTTTCACCACAAGGGAGGCTTCCCGATATTGGTCACCTAATAGGTATTCTACGTCTATGGCTCAGAGGTGACAAAGGTATAGGCTCAATAAGGGTGCTCATCTTAAGGACAAGCCTCAATCCAACAAAGACAAGGCAAAGCATTCACCTTAAGAGGCCTATCTAGGGCACTTGTGACCTAGGATTTAATGAATAGGCAAGGACAAGGCTTACCAAGGTACATAAGACCAAGAAAAGGCTTGGTTAAAATTGATTTGATCAACAATTTGAGCAACAAGCCTTTACAGAAGCCCTAAGTTGAAGCCTATGTGACAATTCCTTGATTGCAATTACTGGATATTTATCTCCCCATTGTTTGGCAGCTTATTTGTTATTACAACAAATATTGATAAACTCACAATTGCAATCTTCACCAAAAATAAAATACGCTGCAGAAAATACATTCGAACTGAGAAAGGAGGAAGGACTTGACTTGTGCTTGGAGGATATTCTGGTCAAGGGTCTAGGGTTTGGCATTGATGAATAAGAAGCTTCAATAAGAGAAATTTACCGAAGGGTTTTCCTCTCAAGAGAAAAGAGGTTTTGGCCCTGGCAGAGAGCCAACATTTTGTGTTCTTGTTCTTATGTTTTTGGTAGCAGTTTGATGAAGTACACACACATGCATTAATAATAAGAAGAAGAAGATTAAGATAACAAGACAAATTGTAAAAAGACTCCACAAATTGTTATCAAGTCAAGAAGAATCACTCTACACATTATTGCCCTAAATTCTTCAACAAGTCGTTGATGCTCCAACGAGAGATTAGAAGAGTAAGTTGATGGGATGGAGATAGACACAAGAGGGAGAGCGAGTTTCCTAATGCAGATTGAGCTACCTAGTTGCAGTGATTCAACAAGGGAGAAGTTCGAGCTAGAGAAGGAGAGCAACAAGGGTTTGCAGCAGGGATAATTTCCAAAGAAATTCCCTAGTGGTTTTCCAATTTCCAGCAGTAGAGAAGGAATGACACCAATATTTTTGGACTTGTAAGAACCCGAAAAAACCCCGAAGGGAAAACCGGTGCAGCAAATGAGGGTTAATTTTATTATGCAGCAAAATAGAGAATTACAATTGTTGGCCTTACAAGCTCAAATCCAAAATTTATATCACAATCAGGAAAATTGATTTTCCCTCTCCAACTCAATCTGGCCCTCACTAGACAACTCACACTCCCTAGCAAAATCGCTTAGCCAAACTGGGAGTACGCATTGTTGCCACTGGATAAACCAATCTGCCTTGGAAACCCCTCCAATTGAGTTATCATGCCTATTTTTGCCTCCGGAAACAATTCATTGGGCCTCCCAGTGCTAGATCTGGGCACTAGCAGCTAAATCAAACCTCTATGGGCAACTCGCACTGTAGAACTCGGCCTCCTTTCCCTGCTGCTGGAAAATAGAAAACCACTAGAGAATTTCTCTGGAAATTCTCCCTGCTACAAACACTTGTTGCTCTACTTCTCTAGCTCGAACTTCTCCCTTGTTGAATCACTGCACCTGGGAAGCTCAATCTGCATTAGGAAACTCGCTCTCCCTCTTGTGTCTATCTCCATCCCCTCGACTTGCTCTTCTAATCTCTCGTTGGAGCATCAACGGCCTGTTGAAGAGTCTAGGTCAATAATGTGTAGAGTGATTCTTCTTGACTTGATAACAATTTGTGGAGCCTTTTTACAATTTGTCTTGTTAGCTTAATCTATTAGAATATATCTCTATATCTCTATTTAGTAATGCTCAGTCTCTTAGATGTTTCTATTCTTATTCTTTTAGCAGTTTCTTAGATGAAACTGTTTGTTCGATATTCTACATAGAAACCTGATGTTTCTATTCTTGTAAATATCTTTGTATTATCATTGAGCTGTTTGCTCCATGTGAATTTTTTCATTGAACATTCTTTTATGGTATCAGAGCAAGGTTAAGAGATTTCTTGAACAATAATTCTCTCTGCATCGTAATCTCTTGAGTCTTTTCTAAGGTCGAGCCCTCTGTAAGCCAGGCAGCCTTCACTGAGTCTTAGCCTCGGCTTTGCTCGCTGTGATAAATGCTTACAGTCGTCCATCTTGATACAGAAATAGATTCTTCCCTTGCATGATCATTTTTTTTAAGGAAATAACTCTGTGGAGGTGACTGTTGTCGTGGAAGCGGAATTTTTTTTGTGGCTGGCCAGTTTGCTTGGAATCGTGAATCCAGCTATTTTCTTCGACCACAACGTGGCATTCCTCAGCGATCGTGATCCAGGTGTTTTCTCTCATTTATAACTCATTTAAAATCAGAGTCATGGTCTGAAAATTCGATCTGCGGGCAACTGTCTATTTTTTTTTTTCAAACGCTGTCAAACAAGTGATATACGCTTGTGTCTTCAAACCCGTGGATGGTATTACCATTGAAATCCGTGGATATATATATTTCAACACCCGTGAATATATATTTGAAAATCTGTGGCGTAGATATCTGTCAAACCCGTGGATATTTGAAACCCTGTGATACGCGCGTATTTGAAACTCTGTGGCGTGTATTTGAAACTCTGTCTTGGTACGCGTGAGGAAACACTGTGATACGAGTGTAATTCCAAAAAAACCCGTGGATATACGCGTGTTTTGTATTTTAAGTGTTATCAGAATATATTTCAAAACCCGCGTATTCACAAGCTGTGATAACTCTGTGGCGTGGATATACGCGTGTTATATTTCCAGTATTTTCAGAACCGTGGATAAGCTGTGATAACTCTGTGGCGTGGATATACGCGTGTTATATTTCCAGTATTTTCAGAACCGTGGATATACGCGTGTTATATTTCAAGTATTTTCAGAACCGTGGATATATTTCAAACCTGAGTATTCACCTGTGGATCTATACCACGTAGCTGAGACGTGACGTGAAGCTTTTGATAGCTCACGTGGGCCAATTTTCAGATCTTAGTATTTGTTTTATCAGCGTTTTCAATCAGCGGTGTGTGTCGCTCAGTGTGTTCCCAAACAGCATTTTTTTCTTATTTGTTCCAAATCAGCAGTGTGTTCCCATTACAAACTCAAACTTGAAATTATCTGTTGTCACTCGGTTTATAGTGCTAGCTGTGGGATCGGATTATGGTGGAGCTCCACGGACCTGAAGCAAACCTGTGGGAAACTATATTCTCAGACCTGTGCTTATCTTAGGACAAAACTCAGATCTGGACAGAGAAAGGAACCTCAAATTTTTTTATGATTTAGATCTGTCACTGTTAAAGAAAAGGATTTTTTTTTGCAGCAGGATTAAAGGGGACAGTTTCAGCAGTATTACTATTGTTTTTTTGACTGGAGAGATATTTTTGCTGACTTCTGTATTTTCTCTGGGAAAATGGCCACGCTCACCAATTTGATGTTAGAAGGAAATCAACGCTTTAATGGCAGCAACTATAACATTTGGAAACAAAGACTGCTGACCATTTTTGAGTACAGGCGTCTTGATCAACTCATTTTGGGCAAAGAGCTTCGTCCAGGTACAGCCGGGACCGATCAAGATAAATTTGATGATAGAAATCGAGAGGCTGTTATGCTTCTCAAGCTCTCTGTCGCTGATGATCAGTTACCACAGATCCCTTCTGGCAAGACAGCTGCTGAAATCTGGCAACAGTTGAAAGAACTGCATGAGACATCTGATAAAAGCAGAGCTTTTTTTCTCAAAAATCAGTTGTTCTCCATCATGATGGATGAACATATGTCTTTACAGGAACATCTCAACAAAATTAAAGACATTCGAGATCAGCTCGACGCCATTGGTCGGACCATGGAGGAAGAAGATATGGTAGTCATTACCCTGAAGAGTCTACCAAAATCTTATGAACACTTCATTGAAACACTCAACATTACAACCACAAATGTTGATCTGAAGTTTTCAGATTTATGTACCAAACTTCTGCAGCAAGATAGGTGGAAACAGCAGTTTGGTAGTGGTACTGCATCAGTGCCCTTGGAGAATGCATTTGCTGCAAAATATCAGTCCTCTCAGTCTTTTCAGCAGAGAGGATCATCTCAGTCTTTTGATCCTAACAGGAAGAAGAGTGTACAGTGTAATTACTGTCACAAGTTCGGTCACATGAAGAAAGACTGCAGGCAGAGGATTGCTGCTGAACAAAAGAAACAGGGAGGGTCACATCAGACAGCGAATGTTGCAGAACATTCCGAGCAGACAGATTCTGCCTTTTACGCCTTTATGGCTAAAAGGTCTTCAGAACATGTTCCTTCCTCTGCATGGTACATTGATTCTGGTGCATCACGCCACTTCTCTCACAGGCGTGACTGGTTTATTGACTTTTCACCTTTCAGTGATTCAGTTGTATTTGGTGGAGGTGAAAAGTACACTGTTGCTGGCAGGGGTACAGTTCAAATTCAGTCTGGTGGACGCACGCTCATATTTCTAAATGTATACTATGTTCCTGGTATGGAGATTAATCTGCTCTCTGTCAGTCAGATTATGAGGAATTCTCCTCAGCTTGATGTTGTGTTCAGTGCACACAAGTGTTCCATCATTGACAGGGAGACCAGTCTGACAGTTGCTACTGGCCTCGAGGACCATGGTCTATACAGGCTACTTGACACCGGTGACTTTCCAGAAGTGGCACTAGCAGCTCGTGTCTCTCCCATCAGTACTCTATGGCATCAGCGATATGGGCATCTCAATATGCAGTATCTCTCTCAGCTCTCTCGGGAGGGACTTGTGTCAGGATTACCTGATATTCAGACTCAGCAGTTGGGGGTATGCAGCGCCTGTCAAGCAGGAAAGCAACATCGGTCGTCATTCAAAAATGGCGAATCTTGGCGCGCATCCCAGGTACTTCAGTTACTTCATGCTGATATTTGTGGTCCTATGAATACAGCTTCTATAACTGCTTGCAAATACTTTTTACTTATTGTAGATGACTTCAGTCGAAAGATGTGGGTGTATTTTTTAAAAAATAAATCTGATGCTGTTAGTACCTTTCAGAAGTTTAAAACTTTAGTTGAAAACGAATCTGGTTGTAATATCATGACCCTTAGGACCGACAATGGGGGGGAATTTTGTTCCTCAGCTTTTGCCAACTTCTTTGATATTCATGGCATCAAACGTCAATTCACCACACCTTACACTCCCCAGCAGAACAGTGTTGTCGAGCGTCGCAATCGCACGGTTGTTGAAATGGCTCGTTCCATGTTACAACACCGGAGTGTTCCAAACAAATTCTGGGCTGAAGTAGTATTTACTGCTGTTTACCTTCTTAACCGATCCCCTACTCAGGCTGTTAAAGGGAAGACTCCTGAAGAAGTGTGGTCTGGTCGTAAGCCTAAAATCAGTCATCTCAAAGTTTTTGGCTCAGTTGCATATGTTTGGATTCCATCTGCTAAGCGATCTAAGTTGGATTCCAAAAGTCAGAAACTCATGATGACAGGTTACAGTGATCATCACAAGGCTTATAGGCTGATAGATATAGCCACTGGTCGACTTAGCTTCAGTCGAGATGTAGTATTTGATGAAGACAGAGGATTCTTTCAGTCTTCTTCTTCTGAGCAGCGTTCTGAGGATCCGCCTCACAGTGTTCTTCTTCCAGTCAGTCCATCTGATGGGAGGGATGATGTAGCATCAAGATTTGATACTACTCTATCTGAGCTTCCTCCAGAAGCTAATCCCCCTCTTGCTGTCCCTATTGCTCTTGAGCCTGCCTCTCTTCCTCCTGACATTGGTCCCTCTAATCCTGATATTGGTTCTTCTTCTCTTCGGCCAAAATGGTGGGCTAAAACCATAGGTGATCTCCGGGATGATGAGCTCCTTGAAGGTAGAACTTCTAGGCATA
This sequence comes from Pinus tabuliformis, assembly GCA_031772625.1. Lineage (NCBI taxonomy): Eukaryota > Viridiplantae > Streptophyta > Pinopsida > Pinales > Pinaceae > Pinus > Pinus tabuliformis. Next base: position 170,580,087 of record CM062810.1, on the reverse strand, counting down.
AGAACAGACAACAGTCTACAGTCAATTTTGCTCTTATGGCTAACCTTCACAGTACTTTTGAGCCTCAAACATATTCAGAAGCTAAGGGTATATCTGAGTGGGAACAGGCTATGGAAGCAGAATTTCAGAGTCTTCAGAAGAATCACACATGGACTCTTTCTGATCTTCCTGCAGACAAAAAACCCATCGGCTGCAAATGGGTGTATAAAGTCAAATACAAAGCTGATGGAACCTTAGACAAGTATAAAGCTCGGCTTGTGGCTCGAGGATTTTCACAGCAGGAAGGCATCGACTATGAGGAGACTTTTGCTCCTACAGCCAAGATGAGTACTATCAGGCTTGTGCTTGCCCTAGCAGCTCAGTTCAATTGGAAAGTTCATCAGATGGATGTAAAAAGTGCTTTCCTAAATGGTGATCTCCAAGAAGAAGTCTACATGACGCAGCCTCCAGGATTCAAGGTTGCTGGTCAAGAACAGAAAGTGTGTCGGTTAGTTAAAGCAATCTATGGATTGAAACAAGCTCCTCGGGCTTGGTACATAAAAATTGATCAGTATCTGACAGATCAGGGTTTTCAGCGGAGTCCATCTGATGCAAACCTGTATATCAAGCATACTGATGATGATATCTTGTTTGTAGTTGTCTATGTGGATGATCTTATCATTACTGGCAGCTCTGCACATTTGATCCATGGGATCAAACAAGATCTATGCAGAACTTTTGAGATGACAGACTTGGGACTTCTTCATTACTGTCTGGGGGTTGAAGTGTGGCAGACTGAAAATCAGATCTTTCTTTCTCAGTCCAAGTATGCCAAAAATCTTGTGGAAAGGTTCAGAATGCAGGATTGCAAACCGGCCACGACTCCTATGGAACCAGGGCTCAAACTTTCAGCACAGTCATCCTCTCCTCTTGTGGATGAAACTTTATTCAGGCAATTAGTGGGCAGTCTCATCTATCTTACTGCTACCAGACCTGACATCAGTTTTGCAGTAAGCTACATTTCTCGCTTTATGTCAGCTCCTAAAGCTGATCATTGGATAGCAGCAAAGCGGGTGCTACGATATGTGCGTGGTACTTCTGATTATGGCCTCTTATATACTCATAGCTCCACTCCTATTCTCAGTGGCTACACTGACTCTGACTGGGCCGGTTCGGTTGATGACCGTAAATCTACAGCTGGGTATGTGTTTAGTCTAGGATCTGGAGCTGTTACTTGGACTAGTAAGAAGCAACAGGTAGTGGCTCTCTCCTCAACAGAAGCAGAGTATCGGGGAGCAGTTAAGGCCGCCTGTGAGGCAGTTTGGCTTCGTCGTATGCTTGCAGATATGCATGTTTTTCAGACAGGGCCTACTTCTTTGTTTTGTGATAATCAGGGAGTGCTCAAACTTGCCAAGAATCCTGTCTTTCATGAACGAACAAAGCATGTGGAAACTCACTGCCACTACATTCGACAGCTGGTTGAAGACGGCTCAGTTCAGTTGCACTATGTTCCCACCACAGAGCAGCCCGCCGATATTTTTACCAAGCCTCTTGGTCCTGATAAATTTGTAAAATTTCGCGGGTCTATTGGTGTTGTAAATAGATTGAGCATTAAGGGAGGGTATTAGAATATATCTCTATATCTCTATTTAGTAATGCTCAGTCTCTTAGATGTTTCTATTCTTATTCTTTTAGCAGTTTCTTAGATGAAACTGTTTGTTCGATATTCTACATAGAAACCTGATGTTTCTATTCTTGTAAATATCTTTGTATTATCATTGAGTTGTTTGCTCCATGTGAATTTTTTCATTGAACATTCTTTTATAATCTTCTTCTTATTATTATTAATGCATGTGTGTACTTCATCAAACTGCTACTAAAAACATAAGAACAAGAACACAAGATGTTGGCTCTCTGCCAGGGCAAAAACCTCTCTTCTCTTGAGAGGAAAACCCTTCGGTAAATTTCTCTTATTGAAGCTTCTTATTGATCAATGCCAAACCCTAGACCCTTGACAAGAATATCCTCCAAGCACAAGTCAAGTCCTTCCTCCTTTCTACACTTTGTTTTCCCGGCACTTCATCCTCCTTCTTCCAGCACTTCATTCTTCTTTCAACTGTTGATAGACCTTGTTGCACTTGCTCTAGAAGAGGCACTTTTTAATGAGATCCTTTCTTTGTGATGATCCCTTCCTTCTTCTTGATCAAATGAGCTTCTTCCTTGAGGTGTAGGTACAGACTTGGTATGATTGTCCTGCATCCCTAATTTCTCGCATGTGTGAGAGGTTTACTTGATGTTATAGGCTCTTTCTCCTTTGCTTGAGGTTCCTTCTTCTTCGCTTGAGTAGGAGGCCTTGTAGGCCTAGTTTTAAGCCCAAACGATGAGAGATGTTTGACCGTGAGTTGCTGCTATCATAACCGCAGAGACAACCCTCCCTTTGTCGCACTTGTGACTGCAATTATCCCTAGAGAAGTCCTCTTAGGATCGGTTATGTACCTTTCTTCTTCGTTGTACTTGGAAACCTGTTTTCTCCACCTTTTCGTATCCCTTCTTCGTCCTCTTTCTCGCTGATTTTAGAGATGAGCGTGTCATGTTGGAGGAGTGGACAGCCTCTATATATAGAGGATTTTCCCTCCTTTAGGCCGACTTGCTGACTGTGGGTCGACTTGTCTTATTTGCTTCGGATGGGTTCTTTTGATGGTGCCTTTGCTTGGAGGAGACTTGACTTTGCTTGGAGGTGTCTTCTCTAACTCTAATACATAAGTATACCTAGTCTAACATGCCATTAAGGTCTTCAACATAATTCTTTTGACTCTTTGACTCACCTATAGCACTTTAACATGTGCTAGACCTATTTCAATGAGCAAGAAACTCGTTGACAAATATAATAAAAATAATATTTCTTTTCTTGAATAAATACAAATATCAAAAGTACATTTATGAAGATTGAACCTAGTTACATTTCCTTCAACCTTCCCTCTTAACAAGGTAGGTATTCATACAACATTACAAGGTGTTTGGCTATGTTTCAATCTTGAAGAATTCACATAAGAGAACCCGAATTGGCAATCCATCTGTTATGGCATCATAGTAACCAACATTGTTTCCACAGCAAGGCCTTGACTGACAGCTCTATCTCTCAATAGATCAGAGCACAATTTTGGCAAGACCAATGACTTATAGACACCTTAGTCATTGTCTCTCAAGGTACATACCCACCCAGGTGTTCACTGAGTATGACCTTCTAGGACTATTCTTATCTTGGGTTCCCAGCCCTCAAAGAATATCGGTCCTCTTGCCTACTCTTGTCTTGGATGCCCTACACATCCTCAAAGAGTATCGGATGCCAGATAATTACCCAATCCTCCCATTCTTTCTTCCCAAGTGAAGACAAGAATGTTGTGTCTATCTCTTCCTCTCAATTGAGGAAGACATGCCCAAGTTTCCTCTAACAGGTAACTTGCCCAAGTTCCTTTGTACTTGGGAACTTGTCAAAACTCCCTCTTAGCTAGGGACTTGTCCATTCATTAGCAACTTCTTCTTCGTGGGTCCTCCAGTTCTTGATCTCCTTCCTTCCTTCGATGTCATGAAGTATTTGTTCCAATCTTCTTCTTGGTAGGGCACCATCCATTGATCACTTTCCTTCCTTCATAGAAAGTGGCCTTCTTGACATATATCAGGGTCTCTTGTCATTTGGCTACTCCTTCGTCATCTGTCCATGCTTCAAAATACTCTTCCATGGATGCTTTGTTGTACTTTCTTGTTTACATGCTTCGATCTAGTAGCCCTTCATGACTTCATCCTGATATTGCTTCAACATTAAATGGTGATTTTGCTAGATGGCTTCTTCATCATGACATCTTCGTAGAGTAGAATCAGTTATCTGCACCTTTCATATCTCCAAGGCCTTCATAGGTGTCAAGGGTCCTTTGATCTTTTTCCTTCCTTTATCAGAGTTGTCCTGCCTTCTTTCGGGAGATGTCTTCAATGAATCTTGTCAGATAGTGATTCTTTGTGATCATGGTGTTCTTCACATGCTTGATCTCTTTCTTCATTTGCTTCTTCTTGGATAGATTAGTCAACCACCTTATGCTCCTTGTGGGAGCACTTCTTCATTGCTTGCTTCTAGGACTAGTCAGCATTCCTTCTTCACTTGCTTCTTAGTCAGCAATCTTATACTCCTTATGTGAGTATTTCTTTTTGTTGACCTTCATTGCATTGTAGTACATGCCTTCGAGCATGTCATTGGTGAAAGAGATTCTTTCATACTTGATCATGTCATAGAACTATTCCCATGACTCAATAACATACATGACTTAACTTTGATGCATACATACCTCATCTTGATTCTCCTTTGATCATCTTAGCTTCATTTGGTTGTCCTTGGTGTGGCCCTTCTTGCTTCATCTTAGCTTCCCTGCATATCATCCTTTTCTTGAATCCCATGAATGGGACTCCCAATGAGACATCTGCTTTTGTTTATGAATCTTCTTTTGGATATTCCATCAGAGGATCTTGAAGACCCTTACCCTGCAAATGTTTCTTTCTTTTTGATGATGGAGGTCTTCTAAGATTCTTAATCATGATCAATTTTCTTTCATTGTGGATGAGGTCCTATACTAGGTATGCTCCTTCTACATGAATATCTTGAGCTATATCTACCATGCTCCTATATTCTATAAGATATTCCTACCCTGCATTTTGTTCTATTTATAAATGCTCCTTCTACATCAGTATTTTGAACTCGATGTACATCATGCTTCTAGATTCCAGAAGATGTTTCTAGCCATGCAATTCTATTCTATTCCTACATGCTCCTATACTACTCAAAACTTTGAAAGAAGACTTTAAGTAAAGAAGTAGACTTAGTCATAGTAGAGATCTGGAGGATCTTCCTTCTTTTGCTTCTTTTCTTCTTCTTTCACCTCTTGAGTCATGTGAGCTTCTTCCCTTTTTCTTTTGTTGTTGTTGTCCTTCTTAAGTTTTGGACAATTCCTTTTGTAGTGTCCATATTCTTGGCATCCAAAGCATTGGATTTTGGACATATCTCTATTGTTTGTTCTTCGTGGACCAAATTTTCCAAATTTTCCCTTTTTCTTGGCCATGGTTGCAAATGCTTGCTCCTTTGATCCCACATCCTCTTTTGCTTTGAGTCTAGTTTCCTCTATCTTGCATAGAGACCATAATTCACTTAGTGGGGTGGCTTCCTTCTTGGCATATATGCTTGATGTGAAGTTGCCCCAATCCTCAGGTAGAGCATTGAGTACTACAGTTGTCATTTCTCTGTCAGACATGACTTCCCCTAGCTCTTGAAGTTGATCCCTCATCTCAGAGATCTTCATGAAGTAGGGAGTTATTCCTTCCTTTGATATCTTCATCTTGTATAATTCATTTCATAGAGATTACTGTGCTTACCGAGAATAGCTCTATTAGTTTGTCATAGATTTCTTTTGATGTTTCAAGTTTGGAGACATAAGGAATGAGAGAGTCTTTGATGGATTCTATTAGAATCCTTTGAGCTCTTGTCTCATCCTTATTGTACTTGGCTAAGGCTTGAGTTTGTTCCTTAGCAGGGATAGTGATATTCCCTTTGATGTGTTATAGAAGTTCATTCTCCTTGAGAAGTAAATCAGTCCTCTTTTTCCATGCAAGAAAGTTATTGGTACCTACCAATTTGTTGTTTTCCTTGCAAAAAGACATTAATGTCTAGTCAGAAGGGGACATATACTTGATAGATTTTGAGATGTAGTGGACTTGCTTTCTCCTTGAAGACTTGATGGCTTGCCTTCCTTAGATCTTGATGTTCTTCAAGTTGCTTTCTCCAAGTGGACTTGCTTGATGATGAGATTTGCTTGATGACTTGTAGCTTGATGTAGGTCCTTATTTGATTTGCTCTTCTTGTAGGTGCCTTTATGTAAGGCTCTTCTTCTTGCTTTGTAGTCTTCCTTGATGAATGATAGATGGTATACCTTCTTGTCCTTGAAGTGATTGAGACTTCTTGGCTTGATGCTTCAAACTTGTAGATGTTCTTGAGATTTTCTTCCTTGATGAGTCACCTTATGAGTGTTCTTGAGATGCCCTTTCCTTGATGTGTCACCTTAGCTCTAATACCATGTTGAAGAATCTAGGGCAATAATGTGTAGAGTGATTCTTCTTGACTTGATAACAATTTGTAGAGTCTTTTTACAATTTGTTTTGTTAGCTTAATCTTATTCTTATTATTATTAATGCATGTGTGTGTACTTCATCAAATTGCTACCAAAAACATAAGAACAAGAACACAAGATGTTGGCTCTCTGCTAGGGCCAAAACTTCTCTTCTCTTGAGAGGAAAACCCTTCGGTAAATTTCTCTTATTGAAGCTTCTTATTGATCAATGCTAAACCCTAGACCCTTGAAAAGAATATCCTCCAAGCACAAGTCAAGTCCTTCCTCCTTTCTGCACTTTGTTTTCCCAGCACTTCGTCCTCCTTCTCCCAACACTTTGTGCTTCATTCAGCTGTTCATAGACCTTATTGCACTTGCTCTAGAAGAGGCACTTTTTGATGAGATCCTTTCCTTGTGATGATCCCTTCCTTCTTCTTGATCAAATGAGCTTCTTCCATGAGGTGTAGGTACAGACTTGGTATGACTGTCCTGCAGCCCTAATTTCTCGCACGTGTGAGAGGTTTACTTGATGTTATAGGCTCTTCTCCTTCGCTTGAGTTTCCTTCTTTTTCGCTTGAGTAGGAGACCTTGTAGGCCTTGTTTTAAGCCCAAACAATGAGAGATGTTGACGGTGGGTTGTTGTTGTCATAAAGGCAGAGACAACCCTCCTTTTCTCACATGTGTGACTGCAATTAGCCCTATAAAAGTGCTCTTAGGCTCAGTTATGTACCCTTCTTCTTCGCTGCACTTGGAGACCTCTTTTCTTCACCTTTTCGTATCCCTTCTTCATCCTCTTTCTCGCTGATTTCAGAGATGAGTGTGTGTCATGTTGGAGGAGTGGACAACCTCTATATATAGAGGATTGTCCCTCCTTTAGGCCGACTTGCTGACTGTGGGCTGACTTGTCTTCTTTGCTTCAGATGGGTTCTTTTGATGGTGCCTTTGCTTGGAGGAGACTTGACTTTGCTTGGCGGGGTCTTCTTTGACTCTAATACATAAGTATACCTAGTGTAACATGCCCTTAAGGTCTTCAACATAATTCTTTTGACTTTTTGACTCACCTATAGCACTTTAACAAGTGCTAGACCTATTTCACTCAGCAAGAAACTCATTGACATATATAATAAAAATAATATATCTTTTCTTGAATAAATACAAATATCAAAAGTACATTTATGAAGACCGAACCTAGTTACATTTCCTTCATCACAGCCACGATTATATCCTTATTAGCGGCTAAGATCACATTAGACTTGATCCGAGTCATTTTCTGGAAGTCATTAAAGCATAAGTTGATCTCCTTAATTAACTCCCTTTCATTGACTACTTTTCCTAAGTTAGGAAATATTTAAATGATGGCTAATGAATTTAAAGGCTTTTCACAAGCTTATCTCACGAAACCTTTTCTGAGTTTTGGAGATCACATGTTCCTTAGCCTCTTAGACACAAATCGCGACTAGAACACATGTCTGATACTACCATATCATCCAAAAACTAACACTCCCTCTTAGCGAGGAAGGTGTTCTCCACCATACCCATCTGTTTTATGAAGTAGATGAACTTAGCTCTCCCTAGAGCTTTCGTGAGTATATCTGCAACCTAGTGCTCTGTGGGAACATGTTGTAGGCGGACTGACCTATGTTGGACACAATATCTAATGAAATGGTATCATATGTCTATATGCTTCAATCAATCATGAAACGCTGGTTTTCAGAGAGCCTTATGCAACTCTGATCATCACAGTAGATATTGGTCGCCTCCATCTTCTGACTTAATAGACTCACCAGCAACTTCCGAAGCCAAATAGCTTTGCATGTAGCCATGCTAGTTGCTTCCTGTTGCACCAAGATACAACCCCTGATCCAACACTGAAGCAACAACCTAATGTGCTCTTCTGATCCAATGAACTGCCTACCCAATTTGTATCTGTATATCCACATAACCTGACACCATCACCTTGAGTATATCTCAACCCATAATCGACCGTGCCGCACAAATACCTTGAAACATGCCTCACTATTGTCCAGTGCACTCTCTTAGGTTCCACCATAAACTGACTAAGAGTGTTGACCGCGAAGCAGATATTCGCTCTAGTGTTGACCAGATGACATGAGGGAACTGATGAGTTGTCTACACAAGGTTGGGTTAATGTCTGTGTCCTCTAATGCATCGATTTTCCTCCAGTTCGTAATCTTAGGTGTGGACATAAGCCTATAGTCCTGCATCCTGAACCTCTTCAAAATTTCTGTAGTGTATCTCCCTTGAACAAGGAAGATCTCCCTGTCCCTCTGCCATACTTCTAGACCTAGGAAGTAATGCATCAGTCCCAAATCCTTCATGTCAAACTTTGTTGCCAGGTTACTGTTATAGTCTTCTATGAGGCCTAATGACACTATCAGAAAGAGATCATCCACATATAATACTAAGATGAGTGGCTCACCCTCTACCATCAGATAGTAAAGGTTGGGATCTACATCACTCTTGACGAATCCCATCTTCTGCAAGTAGTTGTCAATCCAACCATACCATGCCGTAGGAGCCTATTTGAGCCCGTATAAAGCTCTCTTTAGTCTGCACACATGTTTGCCCCTCTCAACCTCTGGATGTTCAATGTATACCTCCTCCTCTATCACCCTGTTCAAGAATGTTGTCTTGATGTCCATTTGGTGAATTTGCCACTCCATTTGGGTTGTTAGGGACATAACTGACCGGATAGAGGTGTATCTAGCAACTAGGGTGAAGGTCTCCTCATAATCTATGCCTTCCTTCTGTGCATACCCCTTTGCCACGAACCTAGCCTTGTACTTCCCTACGCTGCCATTTATTGCGTACTTGATCTTATAAATCCACTGGGAGCCCATAACTGACCTATCCACAGGTCTTAACACTACCTCCCAAACATCATTTCTCATGATAAAGCTATATTCTTCTACCATGGCATCCACCCACACTTGATGTTGTGCAGCCTCCTGATAGCTGAAAGGTTCAAAAACTTGTGCCACCAATGCTCGGTACCTATCTGGTTGTCTGCATTCTCTCTTGTTCATCCTAGGAGCTCATATGAACTCCTTCCCGTCCCTCATCGTCTAGCGAATTTCTCTGTTGATTCAACCACTAGCAGTGGGAGGGTCGACCAACTCCTCATCCTGCCTCTGCTGCTTTGTCTATTGCGAATTCACAAGATCTCTCGCACGTAAGGTCGTGATGGTATTGGTAATTGTACTAGATCCTTACGGTTGTCCTTGATGTTATCCCTGTGGTATCCCCTATTGCTGACGCTGCTGCTGGACCAATGGAGCTTCTACTAGCTCACTCTGATCACTTGTTGGCATCTCGCAAGATCTCTTGAAGGCTTTGTCCTCCATGAACTTCACATCCTGTCTCATGATAATCTTCCTACTATTAGGAATATAGATCTTGTATGCCTTTGAGGTTTCGTTATACCCAACAAAGAACCCCTTCTCTGCATTCTAATCCAACTTCGTGCATTTCTTATCCGGTGTATGGCAATAAGCTACACTGTTAAAGATCCGGATGTGGCTAATTACTAGCTTCTTCCCTAAGAAGACTTCTTTTGGTGTTATCTTCCCCAACACCCTGTGAGGAACCCTATTTTGTATATACATTGTTGTGTTGCATGCCTCCGCCCATAGAAACTTGGGCATATCCTGGTCATACAACATAGCCTTTGTCGCCCCAACTATAGACCTTTTCTTCTAATCCACTCCTCCAAAGTCCATTCTGTTATGGATTGTATGGAGTTGTCCATTCCCTCCTGATGCCCTCTTTCACACAGTAACTTGTGAAGTCACTATCTGTGTACTCTCCACCATTGTCTATTGAACATTGGATAAACCAACGCTCCCCGTGTGTTTCGCAACATGGACTAACCGCCTCTCATGGATCCTTATCTCTGGCGATGCGATCGTTGACTAACACCTGCAGGTTTTGGTCTAACGACAATCGTGATTCCCAACAATTGGTATAAGAGCCAGTGCCTTCACCCAAAGCCTAACAACTTGAATGTAGATCCTTAGAACACAAATGGCAAAGTCAAGGAAGAAGACTTGCAAACCCGTCGAAGATGTCACCTCCTCAATGGAGAATCAAATTGGGAAAGCTCCATTGTTCAATGGAAACTTTGATATATGGAAGGTGAGAATGAGGAATTTCTTAATGGCTCAAGGTTTTGAAGTCTAGGAACCAGTGATTACTGAAAGCACGATGGAAGAAGAATCCAAAGAATATAATGCAAAAGCGATAAAGGCAATCTTGAGTGGGCTACCAAATTCTATAAAGACCAAAGTGGAAAAATGTTCTTCGGCAAAAGATATGTAGGACAAACTTCGAGATCTTCACTCAAAAGGAGCATTGACCATGACCTCTAATCCAGAAGATGATGGAGGGCAAGAAGGAAATCTAGAACCCATAAAGGAAGCTGAAAACATGAGTGAAGAAATCAAGGCCAAGGAAGACGTAGAAGATGAAGAAAATAAAGAAGACCTCACAAAAGATCTCAAGGCAAAAATTGTAGTTGCCCTAGAAGAGATAAGCAGTTTGAAAAAGGAAAATGAGGAGCTCAAGAAGCAAGCACAAGATGGTGACCATGACCTTGACAAGACAAGGAAGGAAGTTGACATTTTCAAGCTTCAAGTACAAGAAAGAGATGAGGAGCTCACCAAGCTAAAGGAGGAATTGCATCAAAACAAGAAAAAACATCATGAAGAAGTCATATCCATGACAAATCAGTTAGATAAAGAAAAGAAAAGGGAAGAAACTTTGTCAAGCCATCTTGAACAAAGACATGAAGACTTGAACAAACTTGAAAGAAAAATTGGTCAATACAAGGAAGATGTCTCCTCCCTTAAATCTCAGCTAGAAGAAGCAAAGAAACAAGCACAAGGAGTTGAAAAGGTGATGGAAGTTTTGGCATCCTAGAAGGACAAGTCGATGAAGCAAAAAAAGAAAGAAATGACATGACATGCCAATTAGAGAAAAAGGATGAAGATATCTCCAAATTAAAATCAGATGTCACCTCACTTAAGGCCCAATCATGTGAAGCAACAAGGATGAAGGAAGAAATGGAGAACCATCTAGCAAGAAAGGATGAAGAATGCAAGATGATGAAAGAAGAAATTGATCTCCTAAGGAAAGAAATTGATCATCTAAACAAGAGTCTAAAGAGCTCTCAAACCCTTGATGACATCTTAAGTCATCAAAGATCTCCTCTTGATAAATCAAGTCTTGGTTATGCAGGTGAACCCTCAAATAGAAATTATGCAAACCCTAATGCTTCAAACAACAAGGATGTGGAGAAGCTTGGAAGAAATGTCGATGCCCCCAGTTCTAGCAAAAGCAAGAAGAGTCAAGATAACACTAGAAGAAACCCTACTCCAAGAAGATATGCATACATTGTCAAGAATGCAAGAGGCAATAAATTTGATCAAAGGATCCCAAGGTAGAATGAATTTAGAAGTACATCAAGGCAATCTCTGTCCTCCAGGTACCAAAGTATATTTTTTGGTTATTGCTATTCTTGTACAAAATTTCGGCACATGGCAAAGAATTATAAACATACCACAATGACAAATATAATGGTCTCCATTAGTCTCCTAGAAGCATCTTTGCAAGAAGAAATCATGATTCCTCATTCATTAACAAGATGGAATGCTTCAATTGCCATAAAATTGGACATATGGCTCGTGATTGTAACTTGATTCGGGTCCCTAAACAAGCTAAAAACATGACTACCAAGCAAGAAAAGAAAGTTACATAAGTATGGAGAAGGAAGTAAATTGGATCAGAAAGCCTCTTGAACACTCAAGGCATCAACTCATATTGTTGATTTAATGAGTATATCTTTGGCAGATGTGATATTCCAAGTTTTTGATGATAAAATTCTGCCAAAAAGGAGACCATGCATACTGCTAGGGGGAGCTTGTGATTCTTGACTACTCTTGCAGAAGCTATTGATCCGAATTGGATCCATAAAAATTCTCAAAGTGCCATGACTATATCAAATTAGGACAGACTTCGAATTTATGGATAAAGAGCTATCAGGAAGACCTCTGGACAGTGGCAGTTTGCAGCCAGCAAGGAATGACGAGGACCTCGGTCAAAGCGCGCTGACCGAGGCCCATGGAGACCGCGCAGGACGCAAAACTGGCAGTTAGGAAGCCCAGATCGGGAAACGGAGGCCATTTCTGATGCGTGATTAGCGCTTCGCTGGGCAAAACCCCTCGAGAAGGAGAAGCCCCGAGCGCTTGGTCGCATGGGAAGCCGGGAAACCGTAGGGAAAGCACTAACGCGAAAGGCAGGTCCCACGCTCCAAAATCGGCGGTATATCGGAGGCACTTTGGGGCGGTAAGTGGATTTGGCAGAAAACGAGCGATTCCATACATTGTGCGACGCGTGTCCAGCAGATGAGAGAGAAAACCGCCTCTCATCGCACGCTAACGGTCGAGCAAGTCAACTGCGCGAAATGAGCGAACACCGTAGGATCTGGGGGCTCCAGATCTGCAGCGGAGATTGCACCCGATGGAGGAACCGGATTTAACAGGGGAATTAAGTCACGGCATATAAAAGTCTGAAATCCGATTTGACCGCTGAGTTGGCGGATGAATCATTCCACAGTGTAACTAAAATACCGAACCGTCAAGGAAGAGCTGGCGCAGTTCGTGAGAGGACAAGTGGCCACCTCCCTGTGAGACGTTGGCGATGACGCAGAGGCAGGGAACTCCAAGCGAACAGCAGCAGGCGAACCAAAGGGGCAGAAGAGGAAACGAACAGTCGAGGACAGATTGGCTTTAAGCCATGAATAGACAGAGAACAAAAGAGAAGGAAGAGAGAAGAGAGAAAAGAGAAGGAGGAGAAGAGACAAGCGAGAAAGAGACAGTGAAGCAAGAAGCAGAAAAACAAAGAGCCGAGCTGACCTAAGGCAGCATCAAGCAGACAAAAGGCTTGAGAGGTTCAAGCCATCCCTGTGAGGATATCTGTCGGGAATTGAGCACCATTGGACTCATCCCATTGAAGACCAGAGAGGTCGAGACTTGGTAAGGAAAGAGTCTGTGCACTCTAGTGGCTTGGGGAATCCAAGAACCACCCTACTAAGCATCCTCTATTTCAGGAGACTCAAGTTGAGCTCCTCATTGTAAATCTCTACTTTAAAGACACAATAAAAGAAGGCCACCACTGAAAGCTGGACCGGAGACGTAGCCCTGGAGAATAGGGTGAACTCCTTATTAATCTGTTGTGTTCTTGTATTTGCTTACTGTGTTTCTCTTACTGTTTTCCATTTTCCAGTGTCTATGTATTTTGCAATCTGATCGATCTGTTGCCTAAGATAACATAGACACACACCAGCACATGAGTCTGTAATACCTTCATTCATTAATTATTTAACTGAGATCACTCACGAGTGAATTTCAGATCAGCTATTCGAGAAGAGCCCTATGAAACCCTTGATGAATCACACATGGACAATCATCTCTTGATAGATCATCTCTCGGGAATAGTTCCATTGAAGACAATTATGATATTGTGTCTTCACTACACATCCATTGTTGAAGATGTCTTCCACTTGATCACAAGGTAGAAATCTTTATTAAGCAAAAAAGAAAAGCATAATGACAGAAGGAGTTGCAAGGAGCACCATGACAGGGAGAGCAACATATCTATCATGGAGAACTATCATTGATGAAGAAAATATGATGGAGTAGCATGTCAAGAAGCAGCTTGATAGGGAGGGTACTTGGACACCCCATTTGCCATTGATGTCGAAGGGGAAGAGAATGTTGAAAAAGGCAAGAATATTGCCATCAATGACAAAAGGGGAGACTGTTGGTCAAAGTTGTCATTGATGTCAATATGGCATTGTTGGAGATGGCAAATATTCTTGTGATACATGAATAACCCTAACCTCATGCAAACCCTAGGAGAAAACCCTAAGCATGAAAATGATGCATATTCCCTAGCTACATGATAAAACCCTAAAGCCCTAGTTTCATGATGCCCTAGCCTAGCTAAAATTCCCATGAAACCCTAGATTGTTTATGATGAATGAAGGAGCCTTTTCCATGAAACCCTCCTAGGCACATGTATGCATAAAACCCTAGCCTTTGACCTTATGACATAATGATGCATGGATGATTGTTGGTTGGCAAATAAGATGAAGACCTAGCCTTCTTGACTGATGCTCATGATGCCCTAGTCTTTGTTCCTTACTTAATGAAGAGGCCTTAACCCCAATAAATAAAGAAGGAACCCTAATCCTTGCATTCCCTAGACAACTTTGAAGATGCCCTAATCCTAATGAAGAACACAAGTGAAGACCCTAAACATTGTCCAAAACATAAAATACTAAAGGTTGCCATGAACAAAATAATGATGACAGTTCACTAATATAATTTTCTTGATGGTAAAATGACCTTATTTAAAGATGAAATTTGCATAAGCTCGTAGAGGACATTTTCCCCTTTCCAATGAGCTATTACTCGCCTTCTAACTCTTCTTAGATTGGGAGAAAATGATTTTTCAAGTTAAAATATAATAATTCTTTAATGCTGGCCGACATGAGCCTATGCACAAGTCAGCTCCATGGCCAACTGACATGTCTATTTGGACCATACACAAAATCTAGTATAAATTGACCTTAAAACTCATCATTCTCCCATCAACTCGGTGATCAACATAGTTAAGAAGATAGAAGGAGAAATAAGGCCGAGGAGGAGATAGAAATTTATTGTTTGGGTTGATTCTTTGTGTTGAGTTATCATTCAAGCCTGAAACAAGGAGCTTGGACTGTAGTTCAGTGACCTATATATCTCGGACAAGGGACAATCATTTGCCTCGGATTGACAGCTCAAATTCTGTGGGAGATTTGCACTTATACACTCAGTGCCTTGGACTTGTGTTACTACATACCTCGGACCTGTTTTGTGAAAGCATCCTATTGCAGATTCCAGAGTGGACAGTCATCAAACTTTGGAGATAGCTCATAGCTCGGAATTACCTGTGATCATTGTTGTAGACTTAATTAAATTACATTCACCTGTAGTTGCTTCAAGCTCAGACTTGGTGCTACTTGGAACAGTCACCTAGGAACAGAATTGTGGCTCAGATTTGTTGGAGGGCTCAGTCCTTGAGGCACAGTTTTAAGCTTGGACCCATGTTCACAAATATTGGGTGCTAAAGTGATGTAATAAGAAGCAGACTCAGAGATAGCTCAGAACTGTAAGGTTTTAGACCTGTCGAGTCTTGTGAAACTCAGGTCACAGAGCCTTGGAACTTGGACTATATTGCAGACCTTGGACTAGAAGCTCGGATTAGTGTTAAGCCTCGGTGCTTGAATTTGTGAAGGAACAGTGAAGACTTGATCTGGAAAAACAACCTAGAGACAGTCTTGAAGATCTCCTTAAAGTGAAATTTGAAGATTGATCTTGGACTGGGCATTGGAGCAACACCCTGAAAGCAGTCCTATAGCAGCATCTTGAAGCAACATACTAGGCATAGTTTGGAGAAGTTTTTGAGACAACATTTTGAGCATTCTATAGACACCTTGGAGCTGCCTCTTGAGTATTTTTGGAGCACACTTGATTATCTTTGGAGCAGACTTGAGTTGGATAGATCTTGTTGTTGGAGAGAAACCTTGAAGACTATTTTGAGCCTTGGAACCTTGTAGATCTTGGAGAGTGCTTTGGTGCTGACATTGAAGACCTATTGAAGGATATTGGAAACATCTAGAAGTTGATCCTAGAGACCATGATGCATTGTTTAAGACCTCATGATGTAACCTTGAAAATTTCGTTTGGGTATCTTGAAGAGTTGTGGAGACACGTTCTGAGAAGACAAAGTTGTCATTGATGAACTAAGTGCTTTGGATATTGATTGACGGCATTGTTGAGGGTGAAGATATTGTCAGGGCTGAATGAAGAAGATATTGGGAGCCTTGAAGAACCACTAAACTTATTTTGAAGAGTTGAAGCGTATGGTTGGAGCACTAGAGGATAAGAGTCCTCAAGAAGACCAGGTTGGACCCTGTACCAATGAGTGGGTTGGAGCCGTAAAGGTTGGAGCCTCATAGAGACAATGTTGGTGCCTTGGGAAGATAGGGTTGGAGCCCTAATTATTATTGTACTTGATTTATTGTAAAGAAGAGGATTGGAGTCCTCGTTATTTCTGATTAATAAAAGTATTTATTCTTATTGTTCATTTTGTGTCTATCTAAGTGATCTTAACTGGTAAAAATAACAATTGAAAAGAAATATTGATTCAACCCCCCCTAGCATTTCCAACAAGTGGTATCAGAGCGTAGATCACGAGTTCGATGGACACCTATCTAACGTTGGGGGGGAGATTGTTGGACATTGGATAAGCCAACACCCCCCGTGTGTTTCGAGACATGGACTAACCACCTCTCATGGATCCTTATCTCTGGCAATGCGATCGTTGACTAACACCTATGGGTTTTGGTCTAATGGTAATCGTGATTCCCAACATTGTATGAGCAAAGCACCTTGATCTTTTTCCCTATCGCATTCTCCACTAGAGCCTTAAACTCTTGGAAGTGATTGAACACCTCATCTTTGGTCTTCAAGAAATAGATCTAGGTTTTCCTGGAATAGTCATCGATGAAGGTGACAAATACTCATACCCTTTGAAAGATCTAGTGGACATAGGACCACAAATATCTGAGTGTATAAGTTGCAACACACGGTCTGATCTACTATCACTTCTTGGGAATGTTTCCTTAGTATATTTCCCAAGTACGCACCCCTTGCACACATCATCGTGTTTTGTGCTTAATTCTGAAACATTTGTTACTATCTCCCTTAGCATCCTAAGTGCTCCATGGTGTAAATGTTCCATTCTCTTATACCATAGCTCATTTAGGTCTCTCCCACTACTACTGTTATCATTGCTACTAACTAGTGCCTTTGAGGAGTCAAGCTGCAACTTGTACAATCTGTCGCTACAAACTCCAATCTGCTTCACCTTCTTCCAATTTAGGTGTTTGATGAACATCATATCCCTACAAAGTGGACATCATATCCCTTATCCTGTAAGTAGAATACTGAAATTAGGTTCATACCCAAGCCAGGCACATGTAGCACATCTGTAACACTAGCAATTTCCATAGACTCCCTCTGAATTTCGATAATACCTGCTCCAACTGGAGTACATTTAGTTTTTTTTCCCATCTGAATCTGGAAGTCCATTTGATCCTCCTTATATCTGGAGAAGTATTGCCAAACTCCTGTCATAAGAGTTGACGTTGTCTATATACCAGACACCCTGTGAAGTTGAGCTAGAGAGGAAAGCTATCTAAGCGAATTCATCCTCGAACCTGGAAGATAAATTCGTAGCCTCCTGAATGTGGAATCTATTTGTGGCCATATTGGAGAAATCTAAAAAATTTACTGAAGAAGCCCCAAGTATAATTTGTGTGTTTTTTTCTCTTTCTACCCAGCTCTGATCTGCAATTGCAAAACCATTGCTGCACATCTTCTGCGCTCAGATCTGCTCAACGAATCAACTGATCTGCTTACCAAAACCCTCTATCCAACAAAACCACTGCCAGCTAGAATTATGCTCTAGAAAAATCAAACTTTTCCTGGACTCTGCCTCTCGAAATCGATTTTTGCCCAGCAATTCGCACTACCTGACTACCCTGTGTAGATCTGGAGAAAGTGCTTCAAATCTCCCTCTGAAACTGCACGATCTCTCTTTCTTTCGCCTTTGAGCCTCCAAGTTGATCTTCAATGCTATGATACCATATCAAAATTCCTTGATTGCAATTACTGGATATTTATCTCCTAATTGTTTCGCAATTTATTTGTTATTACAACAAATATCGATAAACTCACAATTGCAATCTTCACCAAAAATAAAATACGCTACGGAAAATAAACTAAACTGAGAAATAGATGCACACACACAATAAAATGACACCAATATTTTTGGACTTAAAAGTCCCCAAAAAAACCCCAAAGGGAAAACTGGTGCAGCAAATGAGGGTTTATTTTATTATGCGGCAAAATAGAGAATTACAACTAGTAGCCTCCCTGACTCAACTCCAAAATTTATATCTCAACTGGGAAAATTATTTTTCCCTCTCCCCAACTCAATCTCGCCCTCACTGGACAACTCGCACTCCCTAGAAGA
The DNA here is from genome assembly GCA_031772625.1 of Pinus tabuliformis. Lineage (NCBI taxonomy): Eukaryota > Viridiplantae > Streptophyta > Pinopsida > Pinales > Pinaceae > Pinus > Pinus tabuliformis. The sequence goes on along the minus strand of CM062810.1, from coordinate 170,561,800 downwards.
TTCGCTCGGACAGACTGGGAGTATGCATTGTTGCCACTGGATAAATTGATATGCCCTAGAAACCCCTCCAATTGAGTCATCTTGTTTGTTTCTGCCTCTAGAAACAATTCACTAGGCCTCCCGCTACTAAATCCGGGCATTAGCAGCTAAATCGAACCTCTCTGGGAAACTCGCACTGGCAACTGGGAAACTCACACTACAGAACTTGACCTCTCTACTGGAAATTTCAACCTTGGTTCCCTGTTGTTAGATATTGGAAAACCACTAAGAAATTATCCTTGTTGCAAACCCTTGTTTCTCTCCTTATCTGGCTCGAACTTCTCCCTTACTAAATCACTGCAACTAGGTAGCTCGATCTTCCTTAGGAAACTCACTCTCCCTGTTATGCCTATCTCCATCCCATCGACTTGCTCTTATAATCTCTCACGGCAATGATTTGATCCTTATCAATGGCTAAGATCATCTTAGAATTGATCCAAGTCATTTTCTAGAAGTCTCTAGAGCATAAGTCGATCTCCTTAATTAATTCCCTTTAACTAACCACTTTTCCTAAGTTAGACTTAAGAAATATTTAAATGATGGCTAATTAATTTAATTAAAGCGTTTTGCAAGCTTATCTCGTGAAACCTCTTCTGGGTTTTGGAGATCTCATGTTCCTTAGCCTCTTAGACACAAATCAAGACTAGAACACATGTCTGATGCTACCATATCATCCAAAAACTAGCAATCTAGGGTTAGGTTAAGGTTTACCCTAGGGCAAAATTACCTAAGGTTTGTGAAGCCAGCCCTAAAATGGCAGAATTCATTGTAGAAAAGGATGTATTTTGATGCAACGAGGCTTAAACCACGTATATAGCCTCACCATAGGCCAACGCACTCCTCCTACTTGAATTTAGCCCTATGCCCTAGCTTAATGGCTGGCCTTGAAGGGTTGAAAATGTAAGAGAAAGGGAGAAAATAGGTTTTGAAAAGTTTTTTATGATGTGACCATCTATGTGGAAGCTAGTGCTTGATCCTTGGGTGGAGTCTAAGGGAAACCTACTAATGGAAATATAAAACCCTAGTATGGAGTAAGGGTAAGAAAAACCCTAACTATCACTTTATGAGGGGATAATGTCATGAAGAGAGCTTAACATGAAGATCATTCAAGGGATTTTCATACATTCCTTAACTAAGACAAGCAATACTTTACCAAGATTCCATAGAAAATATTCAATTAAACTAGCACATAGAAACCCTAACAACAACCATTCCATGCAATAACCATTCAAAAGATAATCAACAATAAAAGTACTTACAAGAAATGCATGAAAAATTCCTTTATTATCCCAAAATGACAACACCACAACAAGAGCTAGTCTCCAAAAGCAAAATCTTCCACAATAGATCCCCACAAGAATACAAGTCACTTAAGTTTAGCCATGCTAAAATCCTCTAAGGAGGCTGAAATACTCCACATTTGATGATGAGATATAACAATGAGGTGACCTCTATTTATATGAGGTCTACCTCAATCAATTTTAGCTAATGAAGCCCCTAAGTTTGACATGAAATATTTAATAAACCTTAGGTTACAAGCCAACCCACTAGCTCAATGCTAAAACAAGCCATAAATGCCCACACATGTGAGTTGTAGCCTCATAAATGTCGATGTCATGCCCTTTTTGGGCTCCAAATGTCATGTCATGGTGTGATGAAGACTGAAATTGTCTTTGTGCCATGATCATCCAATATTTGAGGAGTGTCCCTCAAATCATCCTCTGAGGTTCCAAATCCAGTTAAGGTGCCACCATGTCATCTCCATAGGTCTCCAACAATCAAAATAGGGCCTTCTCTCTCCAGCATTAAGGCTCCATCAAGTGCAACAAGCCCTCACTAGTCCTCTCATGGAAGACCATCCTCATTTGGGCTCTGAATCATGGCCCGCCCATCAAGTAGTGTCAAGGCCCGCCTATGAGCATGTTGGTTCCAGTGATGCAATCATCAAGAATCCTCTGTGTTGGGTCAAGGAAGATCAATGTCTTGGGTCCTAAGGGTGCTCTAGGACATGTATCAAGTTATCATGAGCCCCAATGATCTCAATGTTGCATTTGTTAAGTCATCCATCTCTCTGAAAGGCCCAATTACGTGTGGAGTGGGTGACCTCAATGCTTGGGATGTTGTGGACTACCTAACAAAACCAACATGAACTCAAGTGAAAGCAACCATCCATTAGAGACTAAGATCATATGAGCATCTAAGTGGACCAAACTTGGATGTTAAGGGCATATTAATACTTCAAACTTGGATCACCTTCCGATATCTAACTAGACCAAGTCCCATAAAGGTGTTCCCTACCTTGATAGAGGTGGCTAATGGTCAACCTTATTAGGTACTTCTAGCCTTCAAGGGGAAGTGGCATTTTCGAGGTCAACCCCTCAATCAATAGGTGTTAGTGTAAATGTATTGCAATGAAGGGGATAAGGCTTCATGGTCAAGTGTCATGGTCAAGGGGGCCAGCTAATGGGGTGTATGTTAGTTTCTGTAGCATCAGATGTGTTCTAGCCACGAAATTTGGTGGAGAGGCTAGAATACATGAGATCTCCAAAAACCATAAATCGTTTTTGGAAATTCCTCCTAGAAATGACTTAATTAGATTATTAACCAGCTTTTAAATATTTCCTAAGTCTAAACTTAGGGAATATGATTAATTAATCATTATTAAGTAAGTCAAGGCAAGAATCATCTAGAAAATCACACAAATTGATCCAGAGATGATCCTAGCCATTGATTATGTTTTAATCTTGGTCATTGGTGCTCTAACAGAGGATTATAAGAGGATGTCGATGAGGTGATGGAGAAGACATTTGAGAGGTTCAATTTCTGAGCAGCTCGATTTCCAGAGTAGCAACACTCAGTTCCTGGAGAGAGAGCTAGAGATCGAAGCAGTGCGAGAGGGGCGGAGACAGTAAAGTTGGAGGAAGATTTCCAGATCCGGTGAGTGCATTTGCAGAAAGCCCAAAGATCCACAGAGAGGCTAACGCTAGGGCAGCACAGTAGCCTCTAGAGGCAGTTTTGATGCTATTGGGGAAAGCCGAGTTTCAATGCCAGAAGTTGGACAGAGGTTTCAGGGGCCAAGAGAGACATTTTCCCAGACAACAGCAAACTAGACAGCTTGAGGAGAGGTCGATTCTAACTGAGCGTAAAAGGGATTGTGCTAGGGTGATGCAGAGCCATCGCAGAGGTAGTTTGGACAGCTCACTTGGAGCTACAGTCAGAGGCCGAATCCCACAGGGAAATTCCTCACTAGATTTTTGCCAATATTTTCTCTGTAGGATTGTCAGTATTTGGCATCCAGATTGTACTTAGATTATTTCGTTGTTGCATAATATTAAAACCCTCATCTGCTGCACCGGTTTTCCCAAGTTGGGTTTTTCTGGGGACTTTTATCCAAAAATAACTGTGTTATTTTTATGTGTGCTAGCATTTCTTCCAACATTTATTCTTCCGCAGTTTTATTTGTGTAGATTGCAGTGTGATTTATTCAGACTTTGTTGTAGCAAACAGCGAATAAATTGTTAAATTAAATTAACAATTAGGAGAATAATTTCCAGTTGCTGCAATAGGATTTCAGTTTGGAATTTTCACATGGTATCAGAGTGCAATTGATCAGCCAGAGAGCTCAAAGGCGAAGAGAGAAGGAATTTCGCTGCTCGTTATGGACAGTGGGCTAAAATTCCCAGGGCAACGCAGTTGTTTTACCAAGAGGCTGAATTACTTGTGAAGGTTCAATTTTTCTGAATGAGGGGCAAAAAAATTCAATCTTTCCAGATTGAGTGATTCCAGAGGCAGAGGGAGCAATTCAGATTTTTCGTTGATCAGATCTATAGCTGGACGCAGAAGTTTTGCAGCGGTACGCTAGAGCAGAGCTAGCGTCGAGTGGAAGGAAGAGCACACAGTGAGGGAAAATTTTCCTCAAGGAACTTCTAGTCTCAAGAAGTTCGATTTTTTCCTTGCAAATCAGCAGTCGTTGTGAGCAGATCTTCTCACTCCAGAAGGGAGTGCGAATAGCAGAGCAGCAGCTGAGCAAAAGGAAAGAGGAGAATTTTGACACTTTGTTGAGATGGCCACTATTGGGCTTCATGATCAAGACAGGTGGGATGGGGCTTCCAACTACGTCATCTAGAAGGCAAGGATGTCCTTCCTTCTAGATGAGTTTAGCCTGAAAACATATATTGATGCAGTGGTAACAGTTCCCCAGGATGCAGATCAGCGGGTGGAGTACAAAAAGGAGATGGCACGAGTGAAACGATTGATCCTAAATGGAGTCCCAAATCATGTTGTTTCATATATAGCTGGCAAAGATGCTGCCAAACAGATGTGGGATGCTCTCGCCACATTGTATCAGGGTACTTCCGAGTAGCATAAGACGTACCTCAAGGAGAAGCTGAGGCTCATCCAGATGTAGAAAGGGGAAGACATAGACCCCTTCCTCACTATGATTCAAGAGGTTCGGGACCAGTTGTCAGCTGTTGGGGCAGCGTCTCAACCCCCAGAGCTTGTGAGATTGGCACTCAACATTGTCTCCGAGGACTGGCAGGTCTTTGTCCAAAACATATTGGGCAGAGACAAGCTTTCAAATTGGGACAGGATGTGGACTAACTTGCAACAGGAGGAATTGAGGCGAGCTCTTCTAAAGAGCTCCATTAGTGGCAGCAGCAACGAATAGAAGCAGGTCAAGGAGAAGGAGAATGTGGCCCTCACATCTAAGAGTCCCAGTTAGGGACAAGGGGATTAGAGGAAGAAGAAGAAGGACATGTCGAAGGTCAAGTGCTTCAAGTGTGGTGAACTTGATCACTACAGTACCCACTGTCCTCTCAAAAAGAAGGACAAAGAGGAGAAGCGAGATCAGGGTGCAACACATGCTGAGATCGATAGATAATCCTCTAGGTTGGAGGAAGACTTCGGTATGATCGTCAACATACCTACAGGAGTAAGGTGGGGTGATTTGGAGTTGTAGCCCCAGAGCGCTACAGATGGGCAAGATCCTTGAGGAGTCCACCACATGGATCAATACCTTGCTACGAGGGCCCACAGTATTCAGTAGCAAGATGGATCAGTGACAGTTGACGTAGTCATATGCTAGAGTGACAGTTGCAGAGACTAGTAGCAGTGAGATGCCGGTGAGCGCAGTGCAGAGTTGGCAGCAATGCAGCTGTCACAGCGCAAAGTCAGCAGCAGCGTAGATTCTCCAGTGATAGTGCAGATACTAGCAGCAGTGAGAGACTCAAGAAATAGATGCATCATACAAATCACAATTGATTCAATAATTTGGATGCTTTTCAGTTGCAGATGTTGCAGTTGCAGATGTTGCAGTTGCAGCAGCAACAGATGAGAGGGAGTTGTTGTGCAAATGCAGTGTTGGCAGTAGTTCAGGAGGGTCAGCAGCAGCACAGATGTAGCGTATATCAGAGTTGCGCAATGATTGGTGGGCAGTATGGCCAGACATCAATAGAGTGACAGGAGATGATGCAGAGACAAGGTGTTACTACAGGGTGTGCAGTAGCACTAGAACACATTCCTCGCTAAGAGGGAGTGTTAGTTTTTGTAGCATCGAATGTGTTCTAGCCACGAAATTTGGTGGAGAGGCTAGAATACATGAAATCTCCAAAACCCAGAAATCGTTTCTGGAAATTCCGCCTAGAAATGACTTAATTAGATTATTAACCAGTTTTTAAATATTGCCTAAGTCTAAACTTAGGGACTATGGCTAATTAATCAGTATTAATTAATTCAAGGTGAGAATCATCTAGAAACTCACACGGATCGATTCAGAGATGATCCTAGCCATCGGTTATGTTTTAATCTTGGTCGTTGGTGCTCCAACAGAAAATTATTAAAGGAGGTCGATATGGTGATGGAGAAGACACTTGAAAGGTTCGATTTCTAAACAAATCGATTTCCATAGTAGCAACAGTCAGTTGCCGAAGAAAGAGCTAGAGATCGAAGCAGTGTGAGAGGGGCAGAGACAGTGAAGCAGAGGAAGATTTCTAGATTCGGTAAGTGCATTTGCAGAGAGGCAGAAGAGCCACATAGAGGTTGACGCTAGGGAAGCATAGCAGCCTCTAGAGGTAGTTTCAATTCTGCTGGGAAAAGTTGAGCTTCAGTGCTAGAAGCTAGACAGAGGTTTCGGGGGCCAGAAGAGACATTTTCCCAGACAGCAGCAGACTAGACGGCTTGACGAGAGGCTGAATTCATGCTGAGCGCAGAAGAGACTGTGCTAGGGTGACACGAAGCTAGCACAGAGGTAGTTTGGACAGCTCACTTGGAGCAGTAGTCAAAGGCCAAATTTCCCTGTGGGGTGAGGAAAATTCCTCACTATATTTTTGCTAGTGTTTTCTCTGCAGGATTACCAATATTTGGAATCCAAATTGTACTCGGATTATTTCACTGATGCATAATATTAAAACTCTCATATGTTGCACCAGTTTTCCCAAGTTGGGTTTTTCCGGGGACTTTTGTCCAAAAATAACTATGTTATTTTTATGTGTGTGCTAGCATTTCTTCCAACATTTGCAGTGTGATATATTCAGTATTTACCGTAGCAAACAACAAATAAATTGTTAAATTAAATTAATAATTAGGAGAATAATTTCCAATTGCTACAATAGGATTCCAGTCTCAAATTTTCACAATGTCCACATCCTGAAGGTATAAATGTAAAGGAGGGAGCAACCATGGAGGCATGAGTTACACTGCTCGGTCTATTTTTTCCACCCCTCTAGTGTGCCTTTTACTCTTTCATGATAATGCCTTGTATTATGGTGCATAGTGCAAGGGTTAGAACTTGCTCTTTATGATGTAGCATTTATATAAGCCATTAAGATGAGGCAATTCATCGTTGATTGGGGTTGGGGCATGTAAGGGTTCCTTTTGATGTAATAGAGCATCATGTACTCAAGAACCGGGTAATGGCCAAGCGAGGAGGGTAGAGCTCATGCTAGGTTTTTTCCCATGTGTTATTTTATGTCGCAACCATCTTTTGCATTTTGATTTTTTTTCCTTTTGTTGTGGCCATGGTATGCTTTTTCATTCTTTTAGTTGCATCAACCTCCAGGGCAATCTTTGATGGCCCTACTCAAGGAGTGTGGACATGAGAGTGCCAAATCCTCATGAACCAATGACAAGTTAAACCCGAAGAATTAAGGTGGTATATGGGACTTGTAATGTGGCGTGGAAAGTGTCAAGTATGGTGTAGGGGATAATGAACATGCTATCTCAATTTGGGTTTTCCAAGTAGTGCCCCTCTTATAACCATAAGGCCTCAAGGGAGGTCCCACTGGACTAGGGCTAAAGATTAACCCCCCTGGTAAGGTGAGAGAACAGATTTATAGTCAAGATTGATCAATCTTCCAGATCACCCCTTTATCCATACTAAATGCCCAAAACAAACAAGTATAAGCACCCAATTGCAAAATGATCAAAGTACCTTTTGAATAGCAACCCACCTTCATCCAAGTGGAAGTGTTGAGTGGTGACAGGTGTGTGGCTAATGCAGATGGAGGCACATGGTATATCATTATCAAATAGTGAGTAGCAGGGTTCGTTGGCTATCTGGTTGGCTGTCAAACGTAGGAGAAAAATTTTATCATGTGTTGTTACCCATTTTGGTGGGTAACAAGTCCAAAAGCTCAGGTGCGAGACCCATTTCACCTTAGAGGGGGGCACTATCACTTCACCAACCCTCTTCTCACTTTTGGCTAGCTCTCCCCCAGCTAAAGGGGGTTTCTCCCCTTTAGATCTTACGGATCAAATGGACTAGACAAGCCAAGTCAAGAACCTCCTAAGGTTTCTTCTTGTACTTCCACCAACCAACAAATAGAATAACTAGAGTTTAGACTGTATAGGATTGCTAGCGCCTTAGGATAAATTCTGTTAAATTTGGACAACTAGGTCCAAACTCCATGTTCTGATGCTCAAATTAAGAGGCTAATATTTTTGTTGGATTCCTCTTTCTGAGAGGTGTAAAATCCATATAAAAATAGTCTTAATCCGATGAGCAGAACTTATATTGTGAATTTATTATTCTTAATAAATTATATGTGCAAGGTCAGCCAGTTTTGTAATGTAGGCTCACATGCCCAACAGATGTGTCACACACCCTCATTGATGGATATATATACAGGAAAAGTTGGAGAGAATTTTATCACAACTCAACTCACATCTTCCTCTCTCATCTTAGAGAGTACGCTACCTGGAGGACGAATTTCAGCCACACGTGGGAAGGACGAAGAGGACAGACCGTATGGATTTTCTGCTGCTAGGTTTTCTGCTGCTAGGGTTTATGCTGCTAGGGTTTCGCAGAAAGTTTGACCAGCGTTGACTTTGGTCAACGCTTGGTCCAATCAAGCAGAAAATTGGTGGAAAGTTCGATTTTTGAAGGCCGTACTATCTGGCACAAAAATCGAGGTCAAAGGGTTGACCGTTTTGCTGCTGCGTTGACTTTAGCTTGCTGCCCCTGCGTTGACTTTTCAGGACAGCGTTGACTTTTTGTAGAATTGACTTGGGTTGACTCATCTACTAGTTGGAGGGATCTTGTGACACATCTGGGCTGGCTGACCAAAGGAGACTTTGCTGGTTGAAGCATCCTGTTGACCGCCGAAACGAACACACATTTTTCTTGTTTCTGATTTGTCTTCTGTAAGATCTGCTTATATGTTCTATCTGCATTTTGCTTAACTACTTGTATGATTGCTGTGAGAAAAGTGAAATTGCTCTTAGCATAGAACATCTACAAAACTTTACATGGTATCGGAGCTGAGGTGAAGACAAACTCTATCTATAGCAATCATCATCGAAATAATCATGCCCTAATCGAAGCCAATGGATGCCTTTGTGTCGCTGTACATAGAGGATTATATACGCTATCAATGATATACGTTGTAACGGAAAGATATACAGCGCAGCTGTAGAGGATATGTTTAGGCAGTAAAGGAAGCCGCAGTCATAAGGACATGAGGCTGCAGTCATGAAGAGTCAAGTCGTAGTGATGAAGAGGTATCTGCAGGCTTAAGGCTCTGGCCAAAGTGCGAAGAGGAGTATTTCTGTGTCTTTTGTTTATGATCTGATTGGCCAAGTAAGGAAGGAGGCTAGCTGAGCTTGTAAAGAGGAGTTCTGAGCATAAATGCAAGGGTTATTCTCTATGCACAGGCCGTTGAGTGATTTTGAGTTTTACAATGGGACAAAAGTCTGTTTTGAGAGGGCCGAGAGGCCCAGCAAGGAGCAGGAAGAAGGCTGCAGTACCCTTGACCATCAACGTAGGAATTAAAGAGGTTTGAAGGCTGTATAGTGGGTTGTCGTAGAAGCCACAGAAAGCCCTAACCAGGGCCGAAATTTCAGGGTCTTGTGCATTGGTCAAAATGTAGTTGTGGACAGAAATATGACGTCTATCACAGGTATGTGCTTGTCTTTTATAATGATGAATTTGCCAGATACTATGGTCCAGATTAGACAGTTTGCAATTCTGGTATAATGGGCTGTAAGAAGATGCTTGGTAAAGCTCCAAGTATAGTCCCTTGAGAAGGACAGCAAGGGCTGTTAAAAGGTAGATGATTTGGAGTCTTAAAAATGGATATATGGAAGAACTTAAGGGTAGTCAAGTGGGCTTATTATCAGACCCCATCTCCTGTACGTATGACAGTGAAATATGACAATATGACAGAGTTTTTGACAGTGATCTTCTGCACTCATTGTAGTGTCACTTACTCTTATAACAGTTATGCATAGCAGTGATATTGTTCTCTTGACAAATGGAGATGATATATGGAAGAGATATTTGTTCCTATGACAATAATGTTTGGGCAGCGACTTTAGTGATATTTGGACAATGTTTCTTGATGTATGGAAGTGATTCTTGTATGACAGTGATTTATATGGCTGTGATGTGACAATGATATATAGGACAGCATGATGATGATGCATAAGCAGCATTATAAGATCATGAACATGAAGGGCTGCCTGATTTTGGAAATAATCATAAAGGTGTATGTAAGGGCTGAAGGAAAACATACAAGGGGACCTTTCCCCTCAAGTGTCACAAAGACATCTGAGATATTGCAACTGGTCCATTCTGATCTTTCTGGTATGTTGCCTGTAACATCCCTGGGGGGATGTTCTTACTATATGACATTTACTGATGACTTCTCTCACAAAACCTGGATATACTTCTTGAAAAAGAAGGATGAGGCTTTCATGTGGTTCTGTACCTTCAAAGCCTTGGTGGAAAATATGACCGGAAAATCAAGATTTTGAGGACTGACAATGGCACTGAATATGAGTCAAATGAGTTCAAAGACTTCTGCAGAGAAGCTGGCATTAAGAGGGAGACTACCACTGCACTCTCTCCACGTGTTTGGGTTTTGTGGACAGAGAGATCTAGAGGAGAATCCGCAGTTCTAAAGAGCCCTCATACGCTGTCCCAAGAGGCCCTTACACGCTAAGAATAGGAGCCCTAAATCTGCAGTATATTGGGCCCTAAATCTCTGTTTTATTGGGTGCAGGTAAGGGCATTTCCAGTGAAGGAAGAGGAGACGTTTAGGTCACTCCTATGACTGTTTTGGAGTGAAAATTAACCAGCAGAAAGGCCTCAATAAAGGAGACAAAATTCTGGGTTGATTTGAATATTATGTGCGGGCTGGAAACTCTGTTTCAGCAGGCCGTGGGTACAGGAAGTCACCTGTGGTAGGCCGCAGGCCCTTACCCCACTGAAAAGGCATTGCGTGGGACTGTTTTGGGGCTAGATTGAGCCCTAATCAACAGCGTGGATGCAAAGGACTTATACAAGGGTAGCACGTAGTTTTTGAAGGCTGTTTGGTGACTTGGTTAAGGGCTGTTGCAGCATATGGATGCCCTAACCAGTCACAATTAGGAGCAGCGGCGAAAACAGATTGGAACAACAATTTATGCCTTGTGTTGGGTCAAGGAATTTGATCAGTTTTGGATCAGATGGTTGGGCAACCTGTGGGAGCAAATTTGGAGGCTTGATTGGGTGATCATAAGCCTCAATTAGTGCAGATCTGACTGTGTTGTAGTGTTGCAACGTGATGATGCAAAGGCAGCATGGGTAGCATGCAGCGTGATGATGCATAGACAGCAAAGAAGATATGAATCTCCACTAGGAGTATATTACAATGAAAAGACCAGATCTGTCATTCTTGTTGATTTGGGGTAGCAATGTGATGTTGTATAATGAGAGCAACATTACAGTCATTGAGGTGCAGATCCATGATGATTGAGAATTGACTATAACGATATATTTGCACCTGTGGCTCGATATACCACCATCCGATCCATCATAACCCTTGCTGCTACGCAAGGATGGAGTCTTCATCAGATGGATGTCAAGACCGCTTTTCTGCATGGTGCAATAAAGGAAGAGGTGTATGTAGAACAACCTCTGGGATTTGAAGTTCAAGATCGAGACACTTATGTCTGCAGGTTGAAGAAAGCCCTCTATGGGTTAAAGCAAGCACCCAGAGCTTGGTATGAGAGGATGGATAGTTACTTGATGAAGCTGGGCTTCACTCGAAGCAATGCTGATCCAAACCTTTACTTTAAGGTTGTGGAAGGAAAGCCTCTCATTCTAGTGCTGTATGTGGACGACCTCTTCCTGACAGGTGGTGACCCTCTCATTCATCAATGTAAGAGGGAGCTTGCTGCTGAGTTCGAGATGAAAGACCTAGGACTGATGCACTATTTCCTAGGCCTAGAGGTCTGGCAGAGACCTGGAGAGATTTTCCTTTCTCAAGGAAAGTATATTGTGAAGCTTCTAGAAAGATTTGGGATGGTGGACTGTAAGTCCGTGTCGACACCAATGGAACTCAACTTTAAGAAGTTGAGTGGCAGCGCTGCAGGGCCTATCTTGGCCAATTCTACTGAGTATCGTCAACTCATAGGAGCTTTGATGTTCTTAGTGAACACCCGTCCGGACATATGTTTTGCAGTGAATACTTTGAGCCAACAGATGGTTGAGCCTCATCATTTTCACTGGGTTGGTGCCAAGAATCTTTTGAGATATCTTCGGGGCACGATAAACCATGGGCTGAGATACACTGCCTGGAGTATGATACTCCGAGATATACTGATGCCGATTGGGCTGGCAGTGTGGTGGATCGTAAGAGCACATCTGGATGCTGTTTCAATCTTGGTTCTGCTTCGATCTCATGGATGAGCAGGAAGCAGAAGCCGGTGGCTCTGAGCACCGCGGAGGCCGAATACATTGCTGCTAGTATGGCCTGTTGTGAAGCAGTTTGGTTGAGGAAGCTCTTTAGTGAGCTGTTCCAACATGTGCTAGATACCACTGTAATACTCTGTGATAATCAGAGTGGGATTCGTATGACTGAGAATCTTGTGTTCCACGACCGATCCAAGCATATTGATATCAGGTACCACTTTATCCGGGATATGGTACAGCGAGGCGCCGTAAGGCTCGATCATATAGGAACTGATGAGCAGGTCGCGGATATTCTCACTAAGCCCCTGGGGAAGGTCAAGTTCCTAACCTTCCGTGAGAGTCTTGGTGTCGTGGAAAGACCCTATGATGTGGGTCCTGTTGGACGATGAGCTCTGGGAGCTCTGGGGGGCTTTGGGGATAGCTTCTCGAAGCTATAAGCACTCATAATGCTTCTGCCCCACCCTTGTGATTATTGAGCTGGTTCGCCACTCATTTAATCTGTGCCCTGTATGCATCCTACCCATTGAGTTCAGGGCTCATGGGAAGTACCTCTCATTTGGCCAATGAGGTGTGGAAAAGCTAGAGACTATTAGCAAAGACTGATGGACGCATCAGAGATTGTCGTACTCTCTATCTAGGATGGCATGGTCCAACCTCTTGATCTGGGATCAAGATTTGTGAGGTCTGGGACCTCTGGACTGATTATGTCAGTCGGGGAATGATGTCTTTGTGACTGACCCACTTCTGTTCTGAAATAAAGAAGCCAGCAAAGCAAGTTTCGGCGGGATGACTCACGATGTTGATTGCACTAATAAATGGAGTTCTCCCTAGTTGAGAGGGAGTGTTAAATTTGGACAACTAGGTCCAAACTCCATGTTCTGATGCTCAAATTAAGAGGCTAATATTTTTGTTGGATTCCTCTTTCTGAGAGGTGTAAAATCCATATAAAAATAGTCTTAATCCGATGAGCAGAACTTATATTGTGAATTTATTATTCTTAATAAATTATATGTGCAAGGTCAGCCAGTTTTGTAATGTAGGCTCACATGCCCAACAGATGTGTCACACACCCTCATTGATGGATATATATACAGGAAAAGTTGGAGAGAATTTTATCACAACTCAACTCACATCTTCCTCTCTCATCTTAGAGAGTACGCTACCTGGAGGACGAATTTCAGCCACACGTGGGAAGGACGAAGAGGACAGACCGTATGGATTCTCTGCTGCTAGGTTTTCTGCTGCTAGGGTTTATGCTGCTAGGGTTTCGCAGAAAGTTTGACCAGCGTTGACTTTGGTCAACGCTTGGTCCAATCAAGCTGAAAATTGGTGGAAAGTTCGATTTTTGAAGGCCGTACTATCTGGCACAAAAATCGAGGTCAAAGGGTTGACCGTTTTGCTGCTGCGTTGACTTTTGTAGAATTGACTTGGGTTGACTCATCTACTAGTTGGAGGGATCTTGTGACACATCTGGGCTGGCTGACCAATGGAGACTTTGCTGGTTAAAGCATCCTGTTGACCGCCGAAACGAACACACATGTTTCTTGTTTCTGATTTGTCTTCTAGATCTGCTTATATGTTCTATCTGCATTTTGCTTAACTACTTGTATGATTGCTGTGAGAAAAGTGAAATTGCTCTTAGCATAGAACATCTACAAAACTTTACAAATTCTAAGTTTGAGTTCAAAGGAAAAAAGTCCCCAACCACAGACAACATAGGAATCACGAAGAGAGTAAACACCCCAATGGGTGATGGAGCATAGAAGATCAATGCTTTAGCATGCCAATAAATTTTTGGGGGCATATGGAGTCAAGGAGCAAGACATTTGGAGAGAAATGGAGACGGCTGTGAGTGCAAGGAATCAAGGGAGACAACCCAATGTCCCTAAGACCTCCAAACCTAGCATCCTTCAATCTTCAAGGATGGGATAAGGGAGCGAGCTTAGTTTAGATCATCTCAAAAGAATTTGACAAGAGGTTCAAGAGGCTTGGAGCAGACTTAGCATCAAGGACCAGGGAAAACTAACTTGTGTACCCTAGAGGATTGGGCTAGGCGCCTTACAATTTTCAAAGATAAATAAGGAGGGGCACTTAACCAAGGTCACCTCAAGAGAAATTAATGAACTTCATTCCTGAAGAATAAAGAGATAAAAATACCAACATAACCATGGTGAATATCCAATAACCTGTATTCATTGGAAGAAGTTAACTCACATTGAATAGCACATAACATCAATGTTCACCAATAATCATCCACGAAAAGAATTCTATCCACATCAACAAGGCCTTCTCATCAAAATCTACCAATATCCACTCAAGAAAAAAGAACCATCCACACCAACAAAATCCTCTAGGACATCACTCTACTTATTCCTCCATAACCAAACTTAAGAAAAGAGAGAATTTCAGAAATTTTGGACTTGCCAAGGGATTTCTCCCCAAATCCATCCATGAGAAAATGAGAGGAAGTGCACCTATATTTATAGAGGAGGTGCTCAAGTTCCCTCACATTAAAAAAATAATTTTCTATTGTAAAATCCCCTAAATTAGCCTATGGAGGGGCAAAAGGCCCTTTCAACAATTAATTAGACTAAATTATATAATTTGTGGGGCATCCATGCCACATACACAAAAATAAAGGTGCAAAAACCCTCAAATGTGACCCATCTCTAATAGAGGAGGGGCAAAAGGGATTTTGTTTGGTGCAACTTCCAGCGTCCAAAGGCCCTTCAGTTGCTTCAATACACCAAGAACAATCTTCAAGGCTCCTTCAAATGTAGGTGCACAAGCCCCCAAAGCATTCAATGCACCATCCCAAAAGGACTTCTTTAGTATGGAAGTGACCTTCTCCACGCTAGGAACTTATAATAGTAGGGTCTTCTCTAGATAACCTTCCCTCAAAGTGCAGATGAGTCCTTCAAGTGGACTATCCAACATCCAAGACTCATATCTTCCATCGATTGTGAAACCAACCCAAGCCTCCTTTCAATGGTGAAGGCAGAGATCGGCCCTGAATGTTAGCCCAGTCCAG
Source organism: Pinus tabuliformis (assembly GCA_031772625.1). NCBI lineage: Eukaryota > Viridiplantae > Streptophyta > Pinopsida > Pinales > Pinaceae > Pinus > Pinus tabuliformis. The sequence goes on along the minus strand of CM062810.1, from coordinate 170,546,558 downwards.
CCCTCCTTATTCATATTCATTCAACATTTCACTCAAACAGAGGTCGGCTCTGTTTACCATGTGTTTGAATTCACCCAAGATAAGTCGGCCCTAACCTTTAACATAGGTCAGCCTCAACTTCATACAGGCATTGATCATGTGTATATATAACAAGTATTAATTCTGATCTGATTTTCCGAAATTGATAGCACTCCTACCACAGGTTTGAGGTCAGCAACCCTCGACCTTTACAATCTACTGGAATAGTCTTTTCTTTTCTTTATATAACTATGTACTGAGCAGAAGTAAACATTGCAGCTATATGTCTTCTTTTCAAGAGGTGATGGCATATATGTACATTATAGGATATTCAAAACTGAGCACTTCCTTGCACCAAATTAGTGGCTGGCCTGCGTCTTATGCAATCTTCACAGTTGCAGATCTGTAATAATTCTACACCGAGCTACCTTCGTTCATGTTTTGATACTCCAGGCCTGACATTTTGAGAAATATTCTCCTTGAAGATGTCATTTGAAACCCACAAGGACTGTCAGTAGTTCTGCTGTGATGCATGTTGATACTGTATTATTTCATCATTTTCTGAAACTGTCCACTTAAACTCTGAACTTATATCTAATCATCAAATTCATTATGCTGATGCCTAGCACTGATTGACGCAAACTGTGTATGGTTTACTTCATCAAATCTTCCACGAACTGTCCCTTCTGCTTTAGGAAAAACATTTATTAATGCAGTCTTCATATAAGAGTCTTCAGTTAAAGACCTTCGGGAAATAGACCAACACTTGCGACCTGAATGAAGGTGTTCAGGTACACATGCACCAGAAGGCCTATCATTATCACTGAGCATTTCCAAAACATCATTATCAATTTTAGAACTAGGATAATCATTATACATCTCTTCCTCAGCAGCACCCACAAACGTCACAACAGGTTGTCATTCTGGCGCAAGAGCTTGTATTTTCTACATCACTCATGGCTGCAATATTTGTCACACCTTGATTTGATAAATCAACCCTCTGTCACCATCTCGCTTGCAACACTCATTGCAGTGCCAGCATCTATGATTTCAGCCTCTAAAAGTCCCAGACCTGAGTACACTGTGCTCCACATGCTGCTGTCATACCTGTTAGACAACACCTGAAATAGGAGTGTGACTGCTCCTGTAATGTGCCCATACTGTTGGCAATGAATCATTGGAAAAGCAATGCCCTTAGGAATCCACCCAAGCCTTAGATGAGGTAATGGGTAACAGTGAACACCCTTCATTGGGCCCTCATGGAGGATCCACTTGTTTGGAGAGCACCCTACAAGGGATATGGAGCATTGTGCATGGAGGAGGGCTTCAACCCCAGTTGACATGTGGCAACTTGGTTTCTTGTTCAGAGGATTGGAGATGACACAAGGATGCTTATGGCTTCAACAGTGTCCTTGCAGTGGCAAGCTCACCCTATGAAGTACATTGCTTTGGAGGACAGATGGACTTCATGGAGGCTCATGGAGTGGTGGGGACTTGCCTTGTGTAGTTACATCACCATGGGGTTATTATTGTGCACAACATCACCGCACCTGTACTCTAGAGTGGACATCTCACTTGTGTGGCCTCCAATGAGTCATGTAAGTTGCTTTTAAGGGCTTATGCCCACATGGTATTGTTGGCCTCCTTTACCCTCTCATATAAGTAGGGGAAGAAGAGAGTCTTTCCAAAACATATTTGTTCACTAACTTGTATTCACTCTTGCGATGAGATGTGACTAAGAAAAGCGAGTGTGCACTTCCACTCTCTCTCTCTCTGAAGTCTTCAATTGTACTTTTATTCCCTCTGTTGAGGCACTAGGTTTTGTTGGTCTTCTTGGAGTTCTAGGGTTAGTATTTAACCTTTGGAGATTAGAGATTTGGGTTTTGAAAGAAGAACCTGGGGTGAATTGGTAAAAAGAAAGAGAAGAGAACATCATGCCTTGGAGGTTGTGTTGGAGATATTATTGCACTTGGATCTTCATGATTGAGCTAGGACTTGATAATTTGCCCTAGCTAGGGCTTTTTGGATAGTTGGAGTTTTTGTATTAGCCTTCAGAGAAGGGTATGGTATGTACTTGTACTTCATCTTGAGCTTATATATGAAATTTCCAGCTGTCCACATCTTGTGTCATTTTCAAATTTGAATTTCAGCTATATATGTTTTTTATGCTTTACTATTTAGTATTTACAACCATTTATGCCTTGTTGATTGGACATAAGTAAAAGAGCAAATTGTTAAGTGATTTAACATCTAAGGAAGAATATAAGGGGCTGATTTTCCTGTAGTTATACTACTCTAATTACCACTGTAAAAGTGTACTTTCAGATGTGATTATTGGTTAATAAGTTGCCCTAGAAAGGGATGAAAATTATCTTTCTGTTTGTCATCTTTTCTCCTTGAACTGCCAAAATGTTTGGCATTGTTTGAAGTGAATTATTGTGATCTTTCTGTCATTGTTTTACACTCTAATTCACAGTAGTCCTGAAAGCTAAAAAATTTAGTGTGAAGATCTAGGAAACTGTTGCAGAACACAAACACAACCGTAGAGAATATATATAAATATTTTATTATTGATGAATAGAAATTGGATGATTACATTCTCTCTTGATGGTGAGCCTAAATAGGCATTGACTAGTCATGAGAGTCTTGAATAGACATGACTCTTGACTTTTGATGATTAATTATTTATTGATGTTTTTTGTTATTTTTTTATCATTTAATTATTTATTATATTCATAACATTGCCACTCCCTTAGAGATGCTTTGTCCTTAAAGCAGAGGTAATGATGGGTATTATTGTCACAACTTTTTTGTTTCCCATGAAGAATCTTCTTCTGGAAGTTTTTTCCATTTAATGAGATATTCTTTAATGGTTTTAGAACATAATATTTTTTCTCCGGTAGCAAGAATGCCTTTTGGTTCTAAAATGATTCTTCCTTCATCATCAACTTTGGGTATTTTTGTTTGAGCTGATTGATTCCATCCTAGCATTTTTTTAAGACACGATACATGGAACACATTATGGATCCGACAGTTATCTGGTAATTTCAACCCATAAGCCACTTCACTGATTTTTTTGATTATTTGAAAAGGTCCATAGAATTTCAGAGCCAACTTGTTCTTTCCTTGTTGTTTCAGAGATAACTGTTTTGTAGGGTTGAAGTCTTACAAATACCCAATCACCTTCTTTGAATTCCCTCTATGATCTGTGTTGATTTGGTTGTTGTTTCATTCGATTAGTAGCTGTTGTCAAATTTTCTTTTAATATTTTAATGATTTTTTTATTCTCTTCCAATCGATGTTTCATTGCTTGAACCTTAGAGTCATGCAATGTGAATTCCTTCCATTTGTGTGGCTCATAACCATATAAAGCTTGAAAAGAAGTCATTTTAGCTGATGTATGATAGGTGGAGTTGTACCACCATTCGGCTAGGTATAACCATTGAAAACATTTATTTTGCTTATATGTTACAAACTTGCAAAACAATGAAGATACATTTCTAAACATTTGTTCACTATTTATGCTTGTTTGTCGGTTTTTGGATGATAAGTCGAACTCATGTTAAGGGATATTCCATCCTAGTTACAAAAATCCTTCCAGAAATTCCCTTTAAATTTTATGTCCCTATTGTTGACGATGACCTTTGGGAGGCCATGTAATTTATAGATGTTTTTGCAGAAAACTTCTACAATTTGTTTTGTTGAATCTGTCTTCTTAACTGCCATGAAATATGTGTATTTGGTTAGTCTATCCACCACAACGAATATTTTGTCCTTTCCATCAAACATAGGCAACCCTTTGATGAAATCCATCGAGATTTCCTCCCACTTCTGATTTGGGATATGTAAAGGGTGAAGTAATCCTAGGGTTAGAACATTCTCATTTTTATTTCTTTGACAGATATCACATTCGACGATGAATTTTTGGATCTCTTTACTCATCCCCTTCCAATAGAATGATTGATGAGCATTATAGTATGTTTTGAAGAATCCAACATGTCCTGTTGTTGGCGAACTATGTGTTTCCTTTAAAACCTTCATTTTAAATTTGGAGGATGGGATTAGATAGATTCTACCTTTATACCATAAGATATCATTTTTCCATTCAAAGTTTGGATTTTGATCCAAATTTTTTATTATAGAACAAGATTCTGGATCTTTGGCATATTCAATTCGAATCTCATCTAACCAACCAGGAACTACTACTAATGTTGTGCATGTTATTATATCTTCATCTCTTTGTGAGAGTGTATCAACAACTACGTTATACTCCCCCCTTCTATGTAATATTTTCATGTCAAAAGTGGAGAGATTCTTATCAATTTCTGTTTTTCTGTAGATTATGTCTTTTGTTGTAACAAGAATTGAAGATTGTGGTTATCTGTATGAATCAAAAGTGCTTCCCAAGAGGTATTGATGCCATTTACTCAGTGCATGTATAATGGCAAACATTTCCTTATCATAAGTAGACTTTAGGATTTCCCTTTTGTTGAGATCTCGACTTTCAAAAGCTATTGGGAGGTTGTTATACATTAATACTGCCCCAATTCCAAACCCTGAAACATCACAGTCTACCACAAAAGGCTTGGAAAAATCCTGGGTTGTTATCACTGGTGTAGATTGTTGCAAATATTATAGCCATGGGCACTATTTTCATTTTGAAATAAATTGGAAAATTTTGAAATTAATATGCTCAAGTCGGCCTCATCTTGTTTAAGTCGGCTAGGCCCCTTTGAGTCACCTATTTGACCCCCTATTTAAGGCTATATATATTCAAGTCCTCCTCATTTGGGCATTGAACTCTCTCATACATAGCTTTGTTCTGCAAAGATTACAAAAGCAAAGGAGGCCGAACTCTGTGGAAGAAAAGGAGGGCTTGGTATTGTTGGAAAATGTAACTAGTTTCAGTCTTCATAATTGTCATTGTACTCATGTCATTATGTATATCTTATGTAACAAACAAAATAAAAAAGAAAAACTACTATTTTCAAGCATGGCTTTCATACTTCTTTTGATTGGTCATCTAGGTTAAGCATGTTCTTCATGCTTCTAGGATTTGTCATGTCATAAGATCTATTGTCATGAGTCAATACAGTCAATATCATTTGTATAAGACCCTATTGGGCAAGTTGTAACTTGTAAACGAATTTATTTTGAGTCTAGAAGGTCAAAATAAGCCTCCAAGCACAAGTCGGCCCTACCAGTTACAAGTCGGCCTAGAAGAGGCTATTTGACCCCCATAGAGGTGTATATATAGAAGCAGTTTCAACCTGACACAAATTAAATTTGCACAAGAAAGAAGTTCAATCCAAAGCAAGAAACAAGAAGGAAGCAAGAGCGAAGTTCAAGGAAGCAAGGAGAAGTCAAGGAGAGGAAGAAAGATCTGATTTTTTAGCTTTATTCTCTCACATGTGCGAATGAATTAGGGTTTTTGCAGCTATTGCAGGGCCAAAAGTTGCAGGTCGAAATTGCAGATCTGAAGCTAGGGGCTGAAGCTAAGACTGGAAGTAGATTGAAGGAGGACTGACCCTTGTTGACCTGGTTGATCTTTGACCTATTTGGAATAGATGCTTAGAGGGTTAGCTTGGTGCTTGGAGGAGGTCTTGGACTAGAGGTTTGGGTCTTGGTTTTCTCATCTAAAGCAAATTCTATAAGTAAAAAAGAGATTATTTTTGGGTTTTCCCCTTGGAGGGGTTTTGCCCTGGCTTAAAGCCTACTTCTTGTGTTTATTGTCTTTATTGTTTTTGCTCTTGATAATTGTTTGATGAAAAAATCTAATAAAGAAACAAAATAAGATACCTAAAGTTCACAAGCAATTATTAAGGTTAAGGAGAATTGGTTTACCCTACTAGATTCTCCAACAAGTACTTATCTTATGTTCTGATTAGATGCTATTTTGATATTTTGTTTCTGGATATGTTGATGGACATTGAAATCTCTCTCTCATAAGGAAATATTTCTGGGTTTTCCCCTTGTGAGTTTTTCCCTATCCTCGGGCCTAATTTTTGGGTCTCTTATGTCATGGTTTCATGGTTATCTTCTTTTGCTCTTTAATGTTTAATGGTTTAATTTTCTTCTGTATAACTGCTAAATGATATTAGATGTATGATATGTGAAATTGATGTTAACTGATCATTGGAAATAGTTATCTATGGAACAAAATGTATTTCCAGCTTGTGCCCTAGAAAACTCAACATGGTATCAGAGCTATGGAAGATCGAAGAGCAGTTTGAAGGCAAGCGAAAATCTGGACAGGTCCTAGTTATCTCTGAGATTTAGGCCGAACTGTCTCTGTGTAAAAATGAGGACAGAATTCCTCAAATTGATATGTTGGTGTTTGAGGTGGTAGGCCGAATTAAGGCCATAGTTTTCTTCAAAAACAGTGAAGGATTTCAGGTAAAGTCAAGTCTGAATTAATCTTTGTGTTGAAGCTACTAGATTTAAGGCATCCGAAATTTTGTGGAATTGTTCTAGCCTGAGCTTTTGTGCTCTCTCATCCTTTTGATATGAGACACCATTCTCTGTAGCATTTATACTTTGTCATGCAAGCATCCTTGTGGTATTTATACTTTCTTATATGAACATTTATACTATTCTATATGGCATTTCATGTGAGTTATGTGGTTCTATATGTGTGAATCTTGTGGCTCCAAAGGCACTTATCTCCTAAGAAAAACTGTGAACTCTGAGGCATAAGTAATGCGAAGTCTATATCTTGACATTGGTGATGATTTGCTCACTGATCGAGTGCGCTTGGAAAGATTGATCAAGAAATTGTCATATGCTTCGGTGGAAGAACTTTGTCAACATATTGACTCACAAGATTACGGCTCTGATGCTCATGTTGCACGATCGCATCTTGTAAGTTGAGTATACACCAAGTAATGGTTTGTTCATCATTCTGGTTTGAAGTTTATCTGATTACATTCTAGTCACGTCTAGTGGCGTTATTCCAAGTTAGATACCAATATCAAGTTATGCGATTCATTGTTCCACGACTAGTTTGGTTATAATACTTAGAGCCGACACATCACAACACCAAATGGGAGCACGACCTTGGGTCCAAGCTATACTAATCCAATGTGATGCAGAATTCGGTATAATATTTGTTGCATTGATTGGTCAATGTATTATGGTTGACGTGGTGCAGATATCCAGAGTATTGCGGAGGTCCCCAAGCTTCACGCTTTGCAATTGGTTTTAATCCATGTAACATAAGGTGTGGCTACGTCATCAAGTGGGCCATCATTGGACGATGACTGACCAGTTCGAGATTTCATATTACAATTGGTGAAATTGGTTCTCGAATATGGATGAACTCACTTATACAGTTATTGTCAAGCCAGGAGTAACTCCTCAAAATGAAATTTGTTTATTCACTTAGATTGCTTATAGTTATATACATGAAGAAGTGACTTTTGGGTTTCATCTCCCGATGACTCTTCATTTTCCATTATTTATTATTTACACTATTTACAATTGTTCACCCAATCCCCATGATTAGGTGTCAACATTCCCCCCCAATCTGAAAGGATGTTGGTGAGTCCAAGCATCGTTCTGAATCTCTCAATCTTTTCTCTTCCAAGTGCTTTGGTGAAGATGTCTGCAATTTGCTCATTAGTGGAACAATGGCGTAGATGGATTGTCTTGGCCTCAACATGATGTCGAATCAGATGGTATTTTGTATTGATGTGGTTCGTTCGATCATGGAACTTTGGGTTCTTGGCCAACTTTATTGCAGAGGTGTTGTCAATCATGAGTGGAGTCGAATGTACTTGTTTTACCTGCAAATCTTCCAAGATTTTCCTGAGCCACACAATTTCTTTTGTTGCCTTAGATGCTACCACATATTTTTCCTCTGTTGTGGAATCTGCTGGCATTGATTGTTCGCATGATCTCCAAGAGACAGCTCCTTATCCAAGACTCATAGCATAACCAGAAGTAGATACCCCAGTTTCTTTATCTCCATCAAAGTCTGAATCAGAGTATCCAATCAATCTGACGTCGCCCACCTGTGTATACTTGAGTCCAAAGTCTTGAGTTCCCTTCAAGTACTTTAGAACTCTTTTTGTAGCAGACCAATGTCCCTCACAAGGCTTTTGCATAAACTTGGAGAGGATTCCAACAGCAAACGAAATGTCTAGTCTGGTAGTAGTCAGGTAGTTGAGACTTCCTACAAGCTGTCTATACTTCGTGCATCCTCAAATTCTTTTCCTTCAATGGATGTGAGCTTTAAGTTTTGTTCCATTGGAGTAGTTAGAGGATTGCATTCAGTCATGCCAAACCTGTTCAACAAATCTCCAATGTACTTCCTTTGAGAAAGGAATATAGACTTCGGATGTTGAGTTACTTCAATACCAAGATAGTAATGAATGTAGCCCAAATCAGTCATTTCAAAACCTTTCCTCAATTCCTTCTTTATGGATGCAACGTAGCTCTCGTTGTTCCCTGTCATCAAAAGATCATCAACATATACCACAAGATATACAATTGTTTTGCCAACTTTCTTGACAAACAAAGTTGCATCATCAAGATCATAATGTTTGAAATTGAGTTTTAGAAGATGCTTAGTTAATTTTTCACACCAGGCTCGTGGTGCTTGCTTGAGGCCATACAAGGATTTCACAAGTTTGCATACTTTATGTTCATGTCCTTTCACAGCAAATCCTTCAGGCTGGGACATAGAAACATTCTCTTTTAGATCTCCATTCAAGAAAGCAATGTTTACATCCATTGATGGACTTTCCAACCGTTCTACGCTGCTAGGGCAAAGAGTGTCCGGATGGTAGCCGATTTTGCTATGGAGGCAAAAGTCTCCTCATAATCGACCCCTTCCTTCTATGCAAAACCTTTTGCCACAAGCCTGGCTTTGTGCTTGTCAAGTGAGCCATCAACTTTATACTTGTTCTTGTAGACCCACTTGCAGCCAATTGGTTTTGTTCCCAATCGAAGATCAACCAACTTCCAAGTGCCATTCTTTATCAAGGCATCATACTCCTTTTGCATCGCTTCTTTCCATTCATCATGAGAAGCGGCTTCTTTGAAGGAAGTTGGTTCAAAATCTGCAGACAAATTCAATTCACAATCATAAGAAACATCCATATCAACAGGTGAATCAAAGTCATCTACATCACCTCCATTTTGCTTGGTTGAATTTCTTGTTCTTATCTTTCCAACATCATCAGGATGAACACTTTCAAGTGTCTTTGTCAGCGACTGGGGGACCTTTCTGAGATGGTCCAGGCTGCTCATTTGATTGAGTTGAGACTGAATCAAGATTAAGTCTTCCAATTCTGGCAATCACATCACTCAAAGTATCATCAGTGGTTGGAGTTTCATGTGGGGGAGAGAGTGCTTCAGAAGAAGATTCCACGGATTGATCCAGTATAGGAATCCCCCCTTCAAGATGTGGAATCTGATTATCAAATTCTTGAAATAGTTTTGCATTTGCGAATCTATCCAAGCGATCAAGTTGTCGCTCAACAACATTGTCAGCTTTGGAAGATTCAAGAAAGATTACATCTCTAGATACAACAAACTTTTTATTGACTTCATCATATAGACTATATGCTTTGGAGGTGTTTGAATACCCCAAGAAGATACATTTACGACTCCTTGCACCAAATTTGTTTCTATGTACCTTTGGTATCAAGGCATAACAGGTGGAACGAAAGACCCTGAGATGCTTTACCGAAGGAATGTGCCCATACCACATTTCATAAGGACATTTCTAATAGCATTAGATGGACATCTATTCTTTACATATACAGCACATAGCAGTGCATCAGCCCACAACATCAATTTTACATTCTTGAAAAACATCATGGAGCGCACCATATTTAAGGTTGTCCTATTCATTCTTTTAGCTACTCCATTCTGTTGGGGATTATAAGGCACAGTTGTTTGATGTTTGATCCCATGTTGGCAAAGATAGTTTTCAAATTCATTTGAAGTGTATTCTTTTCCATTGTCAATGCGAATAGAGCCAATATGAGATTGTGCATCATTTTCAATCCATGTACAAAAGTTCTTGAATGTTTGAAAAGCATCAGAGTTGTTCTTCAATAAATAAACCCAACACATTTTGGTGTAGTCATCAATAAATGTCATCATATATTTATTTCCATTTGCAGAAGGAACAGAGATTGGACCACATAAATCTGAATGAATGAGTTCAAGTTTTCTATGTGCTCTGGAAAGTGAATCATGAAAAAACTGTTTGTGATGATTTCCTAGAATGCAAGCATCACATTGCTTAAGTTTCCTAGGAATTGTAGGCAAACCAGTAACACCATTTTTCTTCAACAAGCGGAGGTTATCATAGTTCAAGTGTCCAAATCTAGCATGCCATAATAAACATGATGGAAATGTACCTTCATCATTACGAGAATTGTATGAGAAATTTTGTGCACGAGCAGAGGTACCTTGCAGCTTGAGAAGCCTTTCTTCTTTTATCCCCATCATGACAAGTGAGTGATCTGATGCTTTTCTCACCTCAACCATGCCATCAAACATATGAATGGAGTGTCCTTGGTGGCAGATGTGGAGCAAAGACAGCAAGTTTCTCCTCAATTGTGGGAGATATAAAACATCATGCAGAAGAAAGTCTGGAAGACCGGGCAATTTGAGCCTAATTGTGCCAAGCCCTAATGGCTTGAGTTTTGATTTGTCTGCAAAGTAAATTGCTCCATCAACATTGTCAGTAAATTCTTCAAAAATGTCTCTTCTAAAAGTCATGTGGCAAGTTGCTCCTGAGTCAAGCAACCAGTCATTTTTCCAAGAAGCAAGTGAAGCCTTAAACAAGTCTTCATTTACTCCAATATTACAATGTGCCACAACATAGTGAGCAGATTCAGGTGCTTTACCTTTTTCTTTGTCATTAGTTTTACCTTTGGGTTGATTTCTTTCCTACTCAATTTTGTCCCAGGGCAACTTGCATGTGGATGCATCATGTGATCCATCTCTATTGCAACGTATGCAATGTAAATCTGACTTTTCTCCTTGAGAGTGTCTGCCCCCCCTACTTCTGAAATTTCTTCTTCCTCTTCCTCTGGAAGAATCTTGAGCAAGATTCTTTTCTCTATGTGCAAGACACACAGCCTCTTCAAAAGACTGAGGAGCTGACTTCTTCCCAAAAGCTTTCTCTCTCTCAACAAATTTATTCACAAGGGAGTCAAAGGTAATTTCTTTGAGGTTTCCATTTGCTTGCAATGACTCGAGATAATTTGAGTAAGTGGGATAAAGTGCCTTGACAAAAGCTATCAGAGGAATGTCCAGTTCAACATTAGTGACTTTGATATTATGCATAATAGATTTTATTTATGATGCAAGAGCAAGAGGATCATCATTTTGTAATTCAAGGCTGAACAATTTAATCATGAGTTGAACAACTTCAAGTGCAGAGTGTGAGTCATAGAGTTCCTTCAGTTTTTGTAAGGCTTCGAAAGCATTTGAAAATGGCGAAATATGGTGACTCACCTCTTCATTTACTGATGCTGCAATCAAGGCATAAGCCTTGTTGTTCTTATTTTCCCAAATGGAAAATTCCTTGTCTAAGGTAGGCTTTTCTAGTTCTTTGTCTCCTTCACCAACACACACTCATTTCCACAGCTCATTAAAAATGAGAGTGTGTTTGATTTTCTGCGACCATTCTGGATAGTTCTCCTTCCCGTTGAGAACCACTCCCACAATAGATATCAATGAATGCATTATAAAATTTGTACTGTGGGAAAAAAAATACTTCTGCTGCAAAATTTTACTCCTAATGGTAAAAAAAAATTGATTCTGATATATGAAAACAGAGGTATTATGTGAGGGAGGTTTATATGGGGGGAGGGTTAAATGGGGGAGGGATTATATGAGGGAGGCCCCACGGTTATGACTGTCGGGAGACTTTATATATTGAAAACAATGATATATATGGAGTTCAAATACCACAGCAAATTCAAAATATCAATACATTGGTTCAAATATCAATACACTGGTTTTAACTTGTTTTGAATGGAATAAGATATGAGGAGTATGGAATATGCATACACAAAACCGGCATATGAAATAAGGTATGGAATATATGCATACACAAAACCGGACAGCGTTAAATGTATGGCATTAAACAGCGTATGGGGGGAGGATATACCAAAATCAACGTTAAAATCATAGCCATGACACACATAAACAGCCACGACACACATAAAATAACCAAATCGAGTGGTGTGGAGTTAACTCAGAGCCACGATTCCGCTGCACCGATACCAAACAATGGCACCACGCTTCCATTGGGCCACGATTCCGCTCTGGTGCGGTAATACCTCTGTTAATGCAGCCCACCTGCCTTCCCCACCGACGAAGACGTACAGGCCGAGGTCGTGGATAGCGTGATAATGCAGATTTAAAAAAAAAACAGTAGTGGAGAGGGGGGTCATGTATTGCAGCATACCATGGGAGTTGATGACGCTAAACCGGGGAGTGTTGTATGAAGAAACGACTTCGTTGAACCAGAGCATAGTGTGTAGGATGGGTTGAGAGGCGGCGTGGTGTGGGAATGTTGAATGTAGTGTTAAACACACTGTAGAGGGCAGCATTCAATGGGTATAACGTATACCACAGTGGACCAGAGCCAACAGTGTAAGCGAAGACCAATGATGCAGGTATAATGTATAGAAAGGCACAGTATGAGAAACCATCAGGACAGCGCAGGTGTATAGAATGCAGAGAAGGTGACAGAACAGGAGGGAGTTACAAGGGCAGAAAAGCTAAAAATGGAGCTAGCTCTGATAACATGTCAGGCCAGGAGTAACTCCTCAAAATGAAATTTGTTTATTCACTTAGATTGCTCATAGTTATATACATGAGGGAGTGACTCTTGGGTTTCATCTCCCGATGACTCTTCATTTTCCATTATTTATTATTTACACTATTTACAATTATTCACCCAATCCCCATGATTAGGTGTCAACAGTTATACATGAGTTGATGCTTTCGCATAGATTTTGCGACTAGAATTGTAAAGCCTATTTACGCTCATGGCCTCAGTTTTGTGAACAAATACAGTTTTTCATGTGACCAGATGTGCTTACTGTTGAAATTTCTAAGTCTAACCCGTTAGAAATTCCTCCTGCACTATCTGGTTTATTTCACCTACTTGTTTAATTTCTTAACAAGTTATTTAACCATATAAACACTGAAAATAAACACAAATGCAGTCTCAACCATTTACAGATCATCAACTGAAAGAATAGACAAACACACAAGGGATACTGTTATTTTTGGACAATCGTCCCCGAAAAAACCCAACTTGGGAAAACCAGTGCAGCGGTTCTGAGGGTTTCATTATTAAGCAGCGTTCTTGAGTACAACTGGGTGCCAAACTAGCTCACCCGACAGAGAAATCAATCTGACAGTAATACCTCTCTTCGGAAGAAAATATTCGGCAAGTTTGCTCCACGAAAAACTCTCCAACACCTCTTTGAGGCTCTGCGTCAGCCCTCCTGGCCTCTGCGTCAGCCTTCTGATGCTCTGTGCAGGCTCTCTGGCCCTCTACGTCACTCACGCAGGCCCTGGTAGCCTCTGCGCAATCCCTCTGGCCCTCTGTGTGGCTCTTGCTAGCTCTGTGTAGCCTCCTTTGCCTCAGCGCCAATCCTTCGGCACTATCTCTGCCTCTCTGCTATGCACTCACTCCCCCTCACTGCAACTCTAATCACTGGTTCAATTTCTCTCAACAAACCCCGCTCCAGAAAAATCAAACCGACTGATCAACTTGGTGTATCTCCAACTGACCCTCAAGCCTCCTCTTATACTTTTTTTATCGAGTCTTCAACGACCGAGATTAAATCTCTAATCATCTAAGATTAGATTTGTTTAATCCATGTCATTTAGAACCTTCTCACCCAGTTTTATATTAATACCCATTAATATTTTTATTTTCCTAAGTTTAGACTTAGGAACCCATTAAAAATATTAATTATTTTAATATCTCTCTAACCGAGTGGAATTTCCCCAAACCATTTATGGGTCTTGGAGATCTCATGTGCTTTAGCCTCTCCACCAATTTTCATGGCTAGAGCACATCCGATGGTACCCCAAATCAACACTCCCTCTTAGCGAGGAATGTGCTCTAGTAATGCTCCACCACTGAACATTACCTTGATCAGTCGGCACCGGTACCTGCGTTGATGCTTGGCCTGTTGCCCAACATCCTCTACATTGCTGCCTCTTGTACTGTTGCCCATGGCTCTGCCACTACTACATTTGTACTGCAACTCCCTCTGCATCTGTGTTGTTGTTGGTCCTTCCTCCCAACACTGCATCTGCACTGCAGCTCTCTCTCATCATGTTGCATCGTGTTGCCCATAGCACTACCACTGCTACTGCTGCACTGCAACTCAGTTACTGAAAAGTAAGTAACTGATCTACCCAAATACTGACATCCTTGTCAGGCTAGAAGCCATCCTGATGTTGAACCTCCCTCTGCTGCTATCTTGTGCTCCCTTTTGCCTCTGTGCTGCTACAACAACTCTGTGCCTCTCGCACTGCTGCAAACACCTTTGTGCCTTTTTGCATTGTTGTAACCTCTTTTGTGCCTCTCGCACTACTACAACCCTCATTGCGCTGCTACAGATCCCTGCACTCTAGCACTCTTCTGTCGCTCCATTCGCATCTTGCATCTACCGACATTCGTCATCCTGCTACTGTCTCTCGGAGCTCTTATAGCCGGATATGATCCAAGAGTTTGGGTACCTCAAGGATCTTACCCCACATCTTTTGTAGTCCTCCTGACTACAACTCAATGTCTCCCCACCTCTTCTCTAGAGGTGCATGAGCACTCATGGCACAGTCGTCATCAATGTCTACTTCCTTCTCCGCCTTAGCCAGCGTTGCCTTGGAGTCAGAAGCTTCTCCCTTATTCTTCTTCCTGGGACACTGGGTTGCATAATGACCCAACTACCCACAATGGAAGAACTTTATCTTGGACATGTCCTTCTTCTTCCTCCTCCCTTGTTGTCCCGCAGATGCCAAAGCCGCATCCTCTTCCTCCTCTTTCTTGATTCGACCTCCTTTGCTGCTACTAATCGTCTTGGTCAGCCGTCTAATCTCTTCTTGGCGAAGAGCTACATACATCTCTTCCCAACCTGGAAGATTCGCTCTGCCCAAAATGCTTTGGACGAATGTCTCCCACTCCTTGGAGACTTCGTTTAGGGCGGTCCTCACCATGAACCCCTGATCCGGCGTGGCCCCTATGGAAGTAAGTTGGTCTCGAATCTCCTGCAATCTGCTGAGCAATAGATCTATCTGCTCCCCCTTCTGCATCTGATACGACCGCAACTGATGTAATATCCCTTATTAGGGATATCCCTCAAACACAAGCAAACTCCAACTAGAGATGGACTGGGAGGGCGTTTACCATATATGTCGCCTCTGAAAAGAGGACGAGATCTGGAGGCTACCTAGCCCTTTCCAGACTCTGTCTAACAGTATAAGAGAAAAACACACAAGTGGTATAGTAGCCGGGAAGCTCAAAGAGATAGACATAACAGTAGTGCAACATACAATAATGCATGCATGGAATATAAGCAGATACTCGAGAAATGCAGAGAGAAATGCTAAGCCATTTTATTATACTGAGTAATGGAAAGAGTACAAGAGGTGATCAGAAAGATAGCACCTCAACTTGCACAAGGCAAGTGAAGAAGTACACTCAGAATGGTAAGGAAATGGCCTCTCTGTGAACTGCGTCCAAGCTGCCGGAGAACTGCTGTGTTGTTGCTACTGCTGAAATCAAGTGAGGAATTGGGGTTGTTCCCCTCCTCAGAAAATGTCAAAACTCTGGAATCAGCCTCTACTCAATAAACCCAGAAAAGCCCAGAAAGCTTTTCTAAACTAGCTGACCCCGAAAATCACCCCCTTGGGGATCTGCGCAATCCCTCAAGGCTCTGCGCTGCACCTGAAGAGAATCCTCCAAAACTCTATCCGAAACTCTGCCAAAATCCTCCAATATGCAAGGGTTGATCCCTAGCTCAATCTCCCAGCTCAAATCCTCCACAAAACCCCAGTCCTGAGCTCCTACCCAAAGAAACTGCGTCCTCCCCTCTCAAGACTGCGCAGTCATCAAATGCTCAGCTCCTCCTCAACTCCAAAGATCGCTCCTCCTGCAAAAGACTGATGAAACTACCTTGCCCGAGCAGGCACTCGAAGTCCCCCGGGGCTAAGGGTGAGATCTCCGAATGGAGACACTCGATGCACTAAACAGTGCTGCAGACAGGCTAAATAGCCAGCGTGCTCTAAGTCGAAATGACTAGCTCAAATGCAACATAATCGAATGATCAAAATGAGGAGGCTCCTCTCTCCTTTATAGCGTTGGCCTCTCTCAAAACCCTAAGGCCACCTCCTCCAACGTAGCCTCTCTCTTGCCACGTGTTCCTTCTCATCTACGCAGTCCCTCCAAGTGTCTACATGGGCCCCTTCTTTACGTGGTCCTTGGGCCCCCTTGGCTCCCCTTTTAAATTAAAACGTTGTGCTACTAGGGAGTGACTTTATTCATTGAGTGAATTATGTCCCCCTTTCCTCACTTTTTTATTTATTAATAACTATAGAAGGCAAAATTGAGCAAAATCTAATATTCCAATTAGCCATTGCTAATTAGGAATATTACAGTCTCCCCCGGCAAAATGTTGCTTGTCCTCAAGCAGCTGAAGTGATGGATGCTGCAAAATTTTCTCACTCTCCCAAGTGGCATCCTCATCCGGTAGATTCTTCCACCTCACCAAGAATTCCCGGACCGTCATGCTCCGTAGATGCCTCTCCCTGGTGTCAATAATAGCCTCTGGCTGCAACACCAAATGCCCCTCGTCATCCGTGGGTGGTAGCTCATCTGTCACTGTCACCTGCTGTCCCAATGCCTTCTTCAAGCATGATACATGAAAAACGTTATGAATCTTGTTGCCTTGGGACAACTCCAATTCATATACAACCTGTCCAATCCTGCGTATCACCCTATATGGCCCATAAAAGCGAGGCTTGAGCCTATCAGCTCCCTTCTGCTTCAGTGACGACTGTCGGTATCGCTGTAATCATAGGTAGACCAAGTCCCCTACCTCAAACTGTCTCTCCACCCGACCCCTGTCAGCATACAGCTTCTGTTGATTCTGCGTTGTAGCCATATTATCCTTGAGAGCTCGGAGGATATCCTGATTCTCTTGGATCCAAATCTTGGCTCTCGGAGCCTTGCTAGCACCAAACATCACGTCAGCAAAAGATAAAGGATGATATCCATACAAAGCATAGAATGGTGACATACCAATGGACATGTGATGTGTAGTGTTGTAGCAGTACTCCCCCAGATGCAACCACTTTAGCCATGCTCGCTGCTGCCCGCTGACATAGTTACAAAAGAAGCCCTCCAGCCACTTGTTAACTATCTCTGTCTATCCGTCCGTCTGTGGGTGATAACTGGTACTCAGTGTCAACTCCGTCCCCACCAACCGGAAAAGCTCCTGCCAAAACCCGCCCATGAAACAGCTGTCCCTGTCACTGATGATGGTCTTAGGAAGACCATGTAGCCTGAAGACCTCTCTGAAGAATAGCTCGGCCACCTATGCTGCTGTGTAGTGTGCGGATATGGCGAAAAAATGTGCGTACTTTGTCGATCGATCAATGACAACAAAGATACAATCCTTGCCCTGCACCATGGGCAACCCTAAGATGAAGTCCATTGAAATACTCTCCCATTTCCCCTCCAGAATGGAAAGTGGTTGTAATAATCCTGCGGGATGGCTCATCTCCCCCTTGTTCCTCTGGCAAACATCGCACTCCCGGATATGCTGGAGTACGTCCTCCTTGAGGCCCTTCCGTGAGAACTTCTCTTTAATGGCCATGTAAGTTTTGGTAAACCCCTGATGGCCGACCAATGGTGAATCATGTGATGCCTGAAGTATCTTCTTCTTGAGCTGAGATCCCTCAGTCAAGAAGATCCAGTCCCTACGTGTCTCGGCCTTGGAAATACTAGTTGGCAAAGAATCTACTATTTAATTGAAGTAGAGGAGCCTGAGGAAGTATCAGAAGAAGCTACTGCAGACTCAATTAATAAATCGGAAGCTTCCCTCAAAGATTTAGCCGATTCATATTTGCACAGGATAGCAGAGTGTGAGAAAATTCTTCCATACACTGATTTAGTGAGATGGGTAGTAGAAGAAATTCTAGTTTCAAATAGAACGTTTTGCACAGTTGACGAAAGGATCTTTGGCTCATTTCAGCCTGATGACTTAAGGAAGATGTATCACTTACCCAAATCTGAAAAAAATACAACAAAGCCTTTCTTGAAAAGTTCATAGATGAGAACGAGACTGAATTGGCCCCAATTAAGCAGTGGAGACAGAATCTCGCAAAGCACAAACATGAATCATCAGGTAAGTACTCTGTGGAATCATTGTCTTCTCCTTACTGTTATGCTGGGGCAATGATGTGTAGAATGTGGGGAATGCATGACTCTGCAAAGTTCACTATTGAAATGGTTCCTTTAATGGAAGCAGCGGTCAATAGTTATGTGATGGATTGGGCAAACATATTGTCCGACAAATTAGCCACTGCAATTCTTGAATTTAGATCAAATTCACGCAAAACTACCAGGACCATTCCCCCTTTTTATTACAGTGCTTATATTATGGATATTCTTTGCTTTAATTCTGAATATCCGGTACTTGGATGGAGATGGACTCCCCAGGACCCTAAGCCAATCCACATTTATCATCAGATGTTATGGAAGGCTCACTATAAAGACCATTTGTACCAAATCTGTAATGGTTTCATGTTGCCTATCTACTATGCTATTTTTGATAAGCCCACCCCAAGGATTTCCGAGGAAGCAGGAATCAATTTGATTGTTTCAGGTAAAAACATTAGCCAAAATGAGATATAAAGATGAAGGGCTGGTAGAATTCAATAGGCTCAAAGAACAGAAATAGTAAACTCTACCTCTGGACTTATTAGCTACTACCCCAACAACCCAGTCAAGCGAGCCTAAACAGCAAATTGTTGACAAACCTCCTGCTATGGAGAAGATTCCCGAGAAAAGAAAAGAGCCAGAACAGGAGAAAGAACAGGAACATGACAGTGAACATATCGATATAGATACTCAGATTGATCCCAAACTCCTTAAAGAATGGCAACAATTTGATTCCATTATAAGCAATCCTGAAAGTTCACAAGGTTTCAGCACACCTCAAGTAACAGTTGGTCAGGAGACAGCAACAACTACGGTTCCAATTGAAGGAACCAACGGCCTACCCACCAACAAAGATGTAGAAATAATTCCTAAGGATCCATCCGATCAAATTGTTTTGCAGATAGAAGACATACCACCATTAGATGTCTTTTACAGTCCCAAACATAGGGCTGTAGTAAAAATACAAAGGAAAAAGAGAAGACTTGATCAATCTTCCCTTTTACCAGCACAAACAGAGATGGCTAATGTGGTATGGAAAGAAGAATTCAATCCTTCCGAAGACCTCACAAAACTTTCTCAGTATGCTGGAGCCTACTCGGCAGCTACTATGGATAAAGCATCGGAAGTAAGCAATTTACTTAAGGAAAAAGACCAAACAATTGTTTCATTACAGTCACAGGTATCCGAAAGACAACAAAAAATAGAACAATTAGAACAGAAACTATCAACACAGCAGCAGGTAAACAACCAATTAAATGAGCAATTGCTCAAGGAGAAGCAGAGGATAGACCAAAGTGCAGTACAGAAACAAAAAGAATTATCCGACGCATTGGCCAAGCTGAAGACAATGAATGAACAAATGAGTAAGACAAAAGATGAGCAAATTACTCAACTGTCACACCAAGTAGAAAAGTTCAAGAGTCTTCCTCAACCAGTAGACTTCAGGTCCGAAGCTCTCCAGATCAATAAAGCATTGGTTAAACAGCTAAAATTGCTATGTCATAATATTTCCCTGGTGGAGCCCCTCTGTGAGATTACTTCATCAATAATTGACAAATCAATCGACACCAGGCAGGATTTGGAACAGGCCGATGAGACTTTAACCAACTTTCTTGCTTGGCAAGAAACCAGTGAAGGGCAAGCCGCAAATCTGCCTAAAATTCTAGAGTCACACAAAGAAATCCTTTTCCTAGAATGGCAGTCACAATTGATGAAAGCAGAAAGAGAAACCTCAAGATGCAGATTAGCAACCAGTAATTTAATTGAGTTAATCAATGATACTCTTTATCTATCTAACTTGATTTCACAGTGCACTCCAGGTAAATTGCCGTCAGCCAAAGTATTGGAACAAACATGCAATCAAGAATTGGAGAAGAACGGAAGATTAATCGCCGGCATCCAAAGTTTAACTTGGGATACCTTTTGGTTTTTCCTAGTTAAACCATACAATCAAAGGGCAGCACTCAAATGTTTAACCGATGCAATCGGTTATATGATTCCCGAAATCCATGATGCCACATATTCAGCCCAACTGCATTCTCGTCTGAGTCACCCTCCAGAATTGCAACCAATGCTTGCTATCTGCCAGCTCAAGCCAAAGGAAGATCGTCCGAAACAGTGAATCATGCTGCCGACTGCAAACAGGCCTATTTCGAGGAGATTCTCGTGATTTAGTTATACCACCTAATAGCATTTTTATTTCATAATTAGTTAGCTTAGATAGTATTTATACACCCTTTCATTGTTTTTAGAAAGGGTCCTCAATTTTTGTATAAACTCAAATCAGAAAGTCACACTATTGTGCTTCTGATATATTTTTATGAAGACTAGGCCAATATTCTGAATTTTAACGAAGAAAGCTTTGATGAGATGTGCACTATTGCTTTGTTGTGGAAGCGCTTCTAAGTTAGAAGGACTCTGAATGTGATTGATATCAGGAGTGATCCAAATAACATATGGTACTATTATCTATGATTTTGCTTCATTCTTTCATGTGAATCAGCATTTATTTAATCTTGCTATCATTGGATATATGTATGTGTTTTAACAGTAGTCCTTATACTTATCACTATTGAATGTCTAAGGAGTGTTATTCTTTCAACCATATTTATGTCAATGATATATGAAGAATAGTGTAATAATGTTTTCATGATTTCATGATTTCTTTGTTCAACTACTTGAACAAAGTAATTATCATATAAATAAATGTCTTTGTTTACCAATAGAGTCATCTATATGTCTGTTTGTAGATAAAGATCATCAAGCGTTACACTAAAGCAGAAATTTCCCGGGATAGGATAGTTGTTTATAATTTTACTTTTTAGATTAAATCATTCATCCATTATCATTATATATTAGAGAATCAACCACTCATCCATCCTATCTACAAATTATTGGGAAACTGGTCCCATTATTTCCAGTCGGAGCCACCACACCAAACGGAAAAGGAGTTGCCTTTAAGGTCCGGACCGGGTGGTTTTCCCCGATGTTGTTGCAGCGATTTTCGAGGCATCAACATTTTTGGCGCTAGAAGGAGGGCCTGAACTGTGAATGGCGAGCAAACCCAAACCTATAACCCATTCTGAGAGTAAATCTCCCTCCACCTCACCTCAGACCTCCCGTTTGCATGTTGGAACACCAATATTCAAACGAAGAAGAGGAGTCAACTACCACTGCTCAAACCCATCATACCTCAGAACGATTAAGTCTTGAGTCCCCTGAAGTTCAGTCTCTCATCCATAAACTTCAAGGCTTTTCAATATCACCACAGAAATCTGAGGTATCTCAAGGCAGTGAGACTTCGCAATTCAATCCACCTCACCCTCTCACCAGACTTCAAAGCGGAAAGCTCGGTATTGAACCTACTAAGTTGCCTTTACCCAAAAGGAAAAGGGCAAAAAGACTACTGAAGGATCTGACAGTTAGACTTTCTCATCATCATCCTCCATTTCATATTCTCCAGTGCGAAGTCAACCATCCACTCCTCCATTACACATTGTTGTTCAACAGGGATCAGGAACTTCAACATCGCAACCACCTCAAACCTCAATATCAACTCCTTCCCAAACATCTGGAATTTCATCGGCAATATCATCTACTATTAATTTTACAATGGCTCAGAATCCATGGAGCAATCCTGGTGCGGTCACTATGCCTGCACCATTACATCCATTGCCAGCACATCCTGAAAAATGGTTGCCGAAATTTAATCCAGATGCAGGAATACAAGCCGACGAACATATTAACAATTTCATGTTATCAGTTAATTTAAAAGGAGTGACAGAGGAAGATGTTGTTGTTAGGCTTTTCCCTTATACCTTACAAGGATCAGCTGGGTCTTGGTATTTTTCCCTGCCCTCTGGATCCATTACCAGTTGGAACATTTTTCAAGAACAGTTTCTGACTAAGTATGGCGATGACAGATCTTTAGCAACGTTAATTAATGATCTCTCGAATCTTAGGATAGAATCTAAAGAACCTATAAAGGAGTTCAACTCACGATTTAATAAACTCTTGAATAAGATTCCAACCACCTCTAAACCAAGTGAGCAAATCAGAAGCGAATGGTATATAACAACCCTACCTTCAAATATAGCTATTTTTGTAGATAGAGCTGCAAAACCAACTTTAGCTGAAAACATGAAAGAGGCGCTTGCTGTAGAGAAACGCATTATTGCTTTAGAAAAGAAAGTTGCTCTTGAAGATAGAAAATCCAAAAAAGTTTCTTTTAAAGACGATTCAAAGAAGAAAACCCCTAAAGATCCATATGATATGGAGGGTCTCCAAAAAGTTCTCAAGACTATGTCAAATGAAATGGTAGAAATTAAGAAGCAAGTAGCTGAGACTTCAACAAAAAGGCCATTTAGAAATTTTAAGAAATTTGAATCAAAACCACCAAATGCTATATCCAATGCAGACTCAGATCCTGAAGAAGAAGAAGAGGATGAAACAGTCTTGTCATCCGAGGAACCCGAAGAAGAGGAAACTGTTAAATGCCATGGAATGTGGGACTTTATTTTACCTAATTCCGATACAGAAAATGAACAAAAGCTTTCCCTGTGACTACCAGGAGTAAAGGTACTTCTAAACCTGAGCAGGCAACTTCGAAGAAAAGGTTCCCACAAAGAAAGCTGCAGCGATACCATTCCAAAATCAACCATCATCTTCAAATCTACCTTCAACATCTAAGACATTAGTAGTTACAGATTCTATGGACTACAATATTATCGAAGACATGAAGAAGACAAAGGCAAATATTACTATGTTCGAGCTTAGTAAACTCAAACATCAACAGAAATTACTTCTTAAAGAGTTAAATGTTGTACCTTCTTCTCCTCTTCCTAATGTTGTATTGTCCAAAGCTGCTAATGACTCAGGCCAACCACCCTTGGTAGAGTAGAAGCTACTGACGCTGTTTTAATTGGGGATAGATCGAATTCTCATATTCCTCCTTTCCTCTTAACCTATGAGATCTATAATAGAAATCTACACCACTATTTGATTGACTCAGGGGCTTCCTCTAATATAATGCCAGCTTCAGTTTGTTCAAAACTAAACATTGAACCCCAAAAATCTGCAATTCATATTGTATAGTTGGATAGAACTAAGGTCCAGGTTTTAGGGGAAATCAACTCAGTGACTATCAGGTTATCAGCTGATCCAAGAGTGGTTCAGAGAATTGATATTTTAATCGCTGATATACCTGAATTCTATGGTTTGATTTTGAGTAGAGACTGGTCTGAGAAACTCCATGGTTATATTTCCACCGATTGGTCCCATATGTGGCTACCTTATAAAGGAAAGCCAAATCAGATCAAGATCGATTGGGAGAAACACATGACCCATACTGTTACTGAATTTGAACAAGAAAATCAACCAATAGCATTCAATAACAATATTTTGGGGAATTACTCATCTGAATCATTCTTTGGCAATTTCACTGCCCAACCATCTCCTTTCTCAGTTAATAATTTCACATCTCAAATCGAAAATTTTCACAAACAGATAGATCAAGATGTGTTAATATTACTGAGGAAACTGTAAATAAAATTGTTGATAATTCTTTATTTTGGTCACTATACTTTGATGGGTCTAAATCTAGTGAAGGTGCAGGAGCAGGATGTATTTTAGTTAGTCCTGAGGGAGAAAAAACCATGTTATCATGCAGATTGGAATTTGAATGCACAAACAATACAGTCGAATATGAGGCCTTAGTTCAAGGACTCTACAAAGAAATTGGTCTTAAAGTTCAATATTTGAAAGTGTTCGGTGATTCAGAAATTATTATAAAACAAGTTAGAAATACAATTCATTGCCTTTCTAGTCATCTCAAACACTATCAGTCTTTGGTGCAGGAACTCATATCTCAATTTTTAGCATTCAATATTTTTCCCATCCCTAGGTCCCAAAATGCAACAGCAGACCTACTAGCTAATGTTGCTTCCAAACTCCTTCCATCCGAAGATTACAGCCCAGACAGATTTTCAGTAGAGTTAATTTTTAGACCATCAATTCCCGATAATGTCACCAATTGGCGAGTGTTCAATCATGATGAAGACATTTTAAATTTCTTGACTTCTGACAAGTCCTACGATGATCAAATCATTGATGAAAGTGATCATGACCTTCAAATGAAAGAAAAGCAAGAAGAAAACTCAATACCTAAACCAGTGGTCAAGCTTGAAGATCTTTATGATATTAAAGACAGGTTTAAACAGGTGACCAATTCAAAGCTCCAGAGTTCGACTTTACGATTTGAATTGATAAACCTAGGTACTGAGGAAAATCCTCAAAACATCAATTTGGGATTAGGACTTTCTTCAGAAGAAAGAATTGCATTCATTAGATTATTGCGGAAAAATAAATATGTCTTCGCTTGGAAATATGATGATTTGAAAACATACGATGCATCGATCATTCAGCATACTATTCCAATGCTTTCCGAACAAAAGCCAGTGCAACAGAAGTTAAGGAAGATTCATCCTAACCTAGAGAGTCAAATAAAGGCTGAATTAAATAAACTCTTGAAGGCTAAGATAATTTTTCCTGTCAGACATTCAAACTGGGTGTCCAATATGGTGCCAGTAAGAAAGAAAAATGGCGACATTAGGATTTGTATCGATTTCAGAAATCTTAACAAGGCAAGCCAAAAAGATAACTTCCCTTTACCTACCATGGAGCAGACACTCCATTCA
This sequence comes from Pinus tabuliformis, assembly GCA_031772625.1. Taxonomy (NCBI): domain Eukaryota; kingdom Viridiplantae; phylum Streptophyta; class Pinopsida; order Pinales; family Pinaceae; genus Pinus; species Pinus tabuliformis. Next base: position 170,521,409 of record CM062810.1, on the reverse strand, counting down.
GTAGCTGGTTCTGAGTTAATGTCCTTTTTAGATAGTTTTTCAAGATATAACCAAATTTTGGTCCATCCTGATGACAGGCTTAAAACTACCTTCAGAACTAAGTGGGGAACTTATGCTTACCAAAAAATGCCTTTTGGACTTATCAATGCTGGAGCTACATTCCAGAGAGCAATGGACATAGCATTCAAAGGATTGATCAATAAATCAGTAGTTGTCTATTTAGATGATATTACTGTATTTTCCAAGAAAAGATCTAATCATTTACATGATTTGAAACAAATCTTTGAACGCTGCAGAAGATATGGTATCTCGCTTAATCCAAAAAAGTCATTTTTTGCTCTTAATCAAGGAAAGCTTTTGGGCTTCATTGTTTCAAAGGATGGTATTTATATTGATCCAGTTAGAATCAAAGAGCTTTCTGATATTCCATTCCCTCATAATAAAAAAATCCATGCAGTCATTTTTGGGTCAAATTAACTTCGTGAAAAGATTTGTTCCAGATTTTTCCCAGATTATTTTACCATTGCAAACGATGATTAAGAAAAATTCAGTGTTTAAATGGGGACCTGCAGAGAAATAGGCATTTGATTCCATCAAACAATCAATCATTAATGCCCCTGCTTTAAGCACTCCCAATTTTTCAAGTCATTTCATGCTATATACCCTCGCATTCGCTTTGTCTTATGCAGCAGTGCTGACTCGGATTAATGATCAAAACTTGGAAGCACCAATCTCATTTTACAGCTCAAATCTTCAAGGTGCTGAACTTAATTACTCGGAAGTTGAAAAACAAGCCTTTGTTGTGTACAAAGCCATTAAACACTACAGACCCTTTCTCTTAAAAGCTCACACAAAAGTTATAGTTCCTTTTTCAGCAGTAAGACAATTACTAGTTCAAAGGGAATTAGGAGAAAAGAGAGCAAATTGGGTCACAGCATTACAAGAATATGACTTAGAAATCAAGCCAGCAAAGATTGTCAAAGGCCAAGGTTTTTGCAGGTTGTTAGCAGGAGCATCCAATATTCAAGAACCTGAAGGTACAGAAGATACTGAAGAAATCAATCAGATAAGTATCACAGATCCTGAATCGCAATATGCAGATCTGATTTTCTATTTAAAAAATGGATACGCTCCTTCTAATCTTTCCTATAAAAACAAACGTGCCATTAGATTGAAAGCGAAAAACTTCATAATTGTAAATGATGTATTGTTTAGGCGAAATTATGATTCAATTTTATTAAGATGTTTAGAAAAACCTGAAGCGCAAAAGGTTTTGCAGGAGCTACATGACGGACCAGCAGGAGGACATTTTGGAGCTGATACAACAGCTCACAAAATCATTCATGCTGGATATTATTGGCCCACCCTGTTCAGAGATACTCATGAATACGTAAGGAAATGCCAAAGTTGTCAAACCACTAGTGGAAGACAAAGGAAGCCAGCTTTCCCTTTGCAACCAGTTAACATTGAACAACCTTTTGAGCAATGGGGATTGGACATCATTGGGGAAATCACTCCACATTCATCCAAACAGCATAGGTATATTCTTATCGCCACTGATTACTTCACTAAGTGGGTTGAAGCAATTCCGTTGAAGACAGCAAACTCTGAGGCAATCATGGAATTCATAGATCAATTCATTATTACCAGGTTTGGTGTCCCAAACGCTCTTGTTTTTTATAATGCATCTTATTTCTCTGGAAATTCTATATTTGAGTTTGCTATTAAAAGGGGATTTAAATTGAAGTATTCTGCAAATTACTACCCTCAGGGTAATGGTTTAGCAGAATCCACCAATAAAAATCTTATCAAAATCATTAAGAGGACTATTGAGCAGAATCATAAAAACTGGCATAAATCTTTGATATTTGCACTATGGGCTGACAGAATAACACAGAAGCCCTCCATAGGAACTTCTCCATTTAATCTAGTATATGGAAAGGAAGCTGTCATACCAGCAAATTTACTACTTCCATCTCTAGCTTTAGTGCAGTTTATTGAAGAAAGTCCCTCATCTTCTATTCAACTAAGATATGATCAAATCTTGAAATTAGAAGAAGAAAGGGAAAAAGCCAGAATCATACATGCAAAACATCAGCAAATTATCAAGTCATCGTTCGATACAACTTCGACCAGTTCAAAACAATTACAAGTCGGTGATCTAGTTTTGAAATGGGACAAAGCCCATGAAGATAAAGGGAAACACACTAAGTTCCAGAAAATGTGGCTTGGACCATTTCAAATTAGCGAGAAGATAGGCCCTTCCACATTCATATTGCAAGATCTATCAGGAAAGAGAGATTCTCTTCCTGTTAACGGCCTTATCTTGAAAAAATTCTTCAATTAAGGAGGTAACCCCTTCTCCCTTTGTAAATATTCAATTTTTGTGTACATAACTTATTTTTAGGATCTTAGGAAAATAAAGTTGTAAGAAGCCTCCCATTGGTCTTTGCTATATTGAAAAGTTACTCAAAAGAAATAGTTCTGATATTTACTTTTGAGAAATGGAAGCCTTAAACGAAAGGAAAATTTCTATGGAATTAGGTATATTTAGATTCTGAAAACCCCATTTTATTTTTGTGAAATCTTCTCAAGATTTAGAAGTACTGTAAATCATTTTAATGTTTTCAAGCAGCCTGAAAACGGTTATCAATACAAAACAGAAACTAATTCAATCTTAGCATCTTCAACTCTTACCCTGTCATCCATGTTCTCTTAAGGAGAAAATTGTTCATCCCATTCATCAAAGTTTATAATTACTCAAAGTGTAATTCTAAAATATATATGATATAAAATATAAGAGGTCTTATTACAAGCCTGCTTACCATGATCATAAGGGGAATAGTTCAACTGACATTACCAATACTGCATACCAAAACAGGGTAATGGCTTATAATTATAAGACAAGGGGTCTCATCACGAGCCAGCTTGTTCAGTTAAATTACAACCAGTGAATGGCATTGTCTAAACAGCTGGCCACCAAACCAGGACAATGGCTTTTTATCTTATAAAATAAGAAAAAATGAAAAGTGATACAAAAATATGGAGACATATTTGCGGATTCATTCTTTTTTATTATACTCTGAAATGGATGGAATAATGAATGATCAAATGGTTAAAAGGTATCCCTGTCGAGACTATAGACATTTGTTGGCAGCAGAGGCTCTACCTATGACAAAGGAGTCATTATAAAGCTAAGTTGGAAAAGTCTTTTGTTTTATCATTATCATCCAATTAAGGTTAATTTAAAACTTAGATTGTATTTAATTTTAACCAGAGAAGAAAATAACAAAAATAGTTATTATTATATTCAGGATTTATGATTACCTAGTTATATTAGAAGTCTTCTATTATATGAGATTTCCAGATTAAGAAAGTTTAAGTATTTTAATTAATTTCTCAGAGATAACTGTTTCTCTCAGTGAATCGCCAATTGTTGTGCAGTACAACAACCCCCCATTTCATAAAATTTTTACTTAAAAAAACATAATATGAAATGGGTCCCTTCTAAACTTAGATGTGTGAATAAATTGGTATTAACCCATCATTAGAAAAAACCCTCACCAAAAGGTTCAATGGAAATGATACATTTTAAAATAAACCTTTTTTAGTCGGTCTTTTAAATAAATATAAAGTTCTTTGTTATTGCGATAAAGCGATCGCAAGATCGCATATCGCAATGATAAGGAAAACATATATAAAGACCCATTGACTCACTCCGATCCGAAAAGCAAATAACTATCGGATATCGGGAAAGGCAAATCACAAGTATAATGAAAGAGCCTCCCTCATTTCTCCGATGCGATATCGCTATCGGCAATCGGCAGTAACAACCCAACACATGTTTAATGGCACATTCAAATCCTCCTGATGCGATAAGGCATATCGCAATCGGCGATCGGCGAAGTTACAATAGCATAAGTAATAAGACCCGAATCCATCTCCGATTGCGATGCGTTAAATCAAGGCGCGTGTTTCGAAAACGTAATTAAAAGGCTTGCATGCATTGTATCACCTTTCGGTGATCGAAAGATATTTTGACAAATATTGAAGCCTTTTTATTCACATTACCAATCGCTGATTGTGATTTACTTCTGATTATCCGCCAAAGAATCTAAGCCACGCTTGAATGGATCATTCATCATATAAACGATATAATGGGCATTTAAAAACTCCTTTACCATGATTGACAGGTTAAACGGCTAATTAATGAAGCAGTTATGGCGAGATTTTCCTTTAGATTGTATCTGCAGCAGTTTCACTATAATCAATTATTATCCGCTAATCGACATAATTCTTTCATATTGGTTCATACTAGCTATTCTTTGTATCACGTTGGTTTCATTGCTTGTGCAGAACTCCGCCGAAATAAAGAATTTGAAACAAATGGGAAAGAAATCAAAGAAATTCGTAGCAGCAGCGGCTCCTACAACAACAGTGCAGCCAACCAATGATCCAGGACCAAGCAAAAAAGGGTTAATCTCAGACACTACATGTCTCAGCCTTGGAAATACTAATTGGCAAAGCATCTACAATTTAATTGAAGCAGAGGAGGCTGAGGAAGTATCGGAAGAAGCTACTGCAGACTCAATTAATAAATCGGAAGCTTCCCTCAAAGATTTAGCCGATTCATATTTGCACAGGATAGCAGCACGTGAGAAAATTCTTCCATACACTGATGTAGTGAGATGGGTGGTAGAAGAAATTCCAGTTTCAAATAGAACGTTTTGCACAGTTGACGGAAGGATCTTTGGCTCATTTCAACCTGATGACTTAAGGAAGATGTATCACTTACCCGAACCTGAAAAGAAATACAACAAAGCCTTCCTTGAAAAGTTCGCAGATGAGAACGAGACTGAATCGGCCCCAATTAAGCAGTGGAGACAAAATCCCGCAAAGCACAAACATGAATCATCAGGTAAGTACTCTGTGGAATCATTGTCTTCTCCTTACTGTTATGTTGGGGCAATGATGTGTAGAATGTGGGGAATGCATGACTCTGCAAAGTTCACTATTGAAATGGTTCCTTTAATGGAAGCAGCGGTCAATAGTTATGTGATGGATTGGGCAAACATATTGTCCGACAAATTAGCCACTGCAATTCTTGAATTTAGATCAAATTCACACAAAACTACCAGGACCATTCCCCCTTTTTATTACAGTGCTTATATTATGGATATTATTTGCTTTAATTCTGAATATCGGTAATTGGATGGAGATGGACTCCCCATGACCCTAAGCCAATCCACATTTATCATCAGATGTTATGGAAGGCTCACTATAAAAACCATTTGTACCAAATCTGTAAAGGTTTTATGTTGCCTATCTACTATGCTATTTTTGATAAGCCCGCCCCAAGAATTTCCAAGGAAGCAGGGATCGATTTGACTGCTGTAGGAAATTGGTTCGGGGAAGACAAGTTCACATATATAAGGCTTTTTGGCAGCCTTGCAAGACCCCATGTCCTTCCTCTATATGTCCCTGATAAGCTGTTAGCTCGAGAATTGGCCTACCAGATTACAACAGCAAGAACATCCAAAACTCTTAGGAATTCTAAAAAGCAGGCGTGGCCTACATTTCCTTTTAGATGCGGTGTTTACACTCTACATGATTACAAACATGCAAAAAATGAGGCAGGAAAAATAAACATGCTCAATCTTGCAACCATTCCTAACAGGCGATATGATCCAAGGAATGTTGCCTATAATGTTCCTGAACAAGCCAAACTCACAAAGTTTGATCATGAAAAAGATGAATTTGATGACCTGTTTTCCTCAGCATAATCATTATTACAGGTAAAAACATTAGCCAAAATGAGATATAAAAATGAAAGGCTAGTAGAATTCAATAGGCTCAGAGAACAGAGGTTGCAAACTCTGCCTCTGGACTTATTAGCTACTACCCCAACAACCCAGTCAAGCGAGCCTGAACAGCAAATTGTTGACAAACATCCTGCTATGGAGAAGATTCCCAAGAAAAGAAAAGAGCCAGAACAAGAGAAAGAACAAGAACATGACAACAATTTGATTCCATTATAAGCAATCCTGAAAGTTCACAAGGTTTCAGCACACCTCAAGTAACAGTTGGTCAGGAGACAACAACAACTACGGTTCCAATTGAAGGAACCAGCGGCCTACCCACCAGCAAAGATGTAGAAATAATTCCTAAGGATCCATCCAATCAAATTGTTTTGCAGATAGAAGACATACCACCATTAGATGTCTTTTACAGTGCCAAACATAGGGCTGTAGTAAAAAGACAAAGGAAAAGGAGAAGACTTGATGAATCCTCCCTTTTACCAACACAAACAGAGATGGCTAATGTGGTATGGAAAGAAGAATTCAATCCTTCTGAAGACCTCACAAAACTTTCTCAGTATGTCGGAGCCTATTCGGCAGCTACTATGGATAAAGCATCGGAAGTAAGCAATTTACTTAAGGAAAAAGACCAAACAATTGTTTCATTACAGTCACAGGTATCCGAAAGACAGCAAAAAATAGAACAGTTAGAACAGCAACTATCAACACAGCAGCAGATAAAAAACCAATTAAATGAGCAATTGCTCAAGGAGAAGCAGAGGATAGACCAAAGCGCAGTACAGAAACAAAAAGAATTATCCGAAGCATTGGCCAAGCTAAAAACAATGAATGAACAAATGAGTAAGACAAAAGATGAGCAAAACGGTCAACTGTCACACGAGGTAAAAAAGTTCAAGAGTCTTCCTCAACCAGCAGACTTCAAGTCCGAAGCTCTCCAGATCAATAAAGCATTGGTTAAACAGCTAAAATTGCTATGTCATAATATTTCCCTGGTGGAGCCCCTCTGTGAGATTACTTCATCAATAATTGACAAATCAGTCGACGCCAGGTAGGATTTGGAACAGGCCGATGAGACTTTAACCAACTTTCTTGCTTGGCAAGAAACCAGTGAAGGGCAAGCCGCAAATCTGCCTAAAATTCTAGAGTCACACAAAGAAATCCTTTTCCTAGAATGGCAGTCACAATTGATGAAAGCAGAAAGAGAAACCTCAAGATGCAGATTAGCAACCAGTAATTTAATTGAGTTAATCAATGATACTCTTTATCTATCTAACTTGATTTCACAGTGCACTCCAGGTAAATTGTCGTCAGCCAAAGTATTGGAACAAACATGCAATCAAGAATTGGAGAAGAATGGAAGATTAATCACCGGCATCCAAAGTTTAACTTGGGATACCTTTTGGTTTTTCCTAGTTAAACCATACAGTCAAAGGGCAGCACTCAAATGTTTAACCGATGCAATCGGTTACATGATTCCCGAAATCCATGATGCCACATATTCAGCCCAACTGCATTCTCGTCTGAGTCACCCTCCAGAATTGCAACCAATGCTTGCTATCTTCCAGCTCAAGCCAAAGGAAGATCGTCCGAAACAGTGAATCATGCTGCCGACTGCAAACAGGCCTATTTCGAGGAGATTCTCATGATTTAGTTATACCACCTAATAGCATTTTTATTTCATAATTAGTTAGCTTAGATAGTATTTATACACCCTTTCATTGTTTTTAGAAAGGGTCCTCAGTTTTTGTATAAACTCAAATCAGGAAGTCACACTATTGTGCTTCTGATATATTTTTATGAAGACTGGGCCAATATTCTGAATTTTAACGAAGAAAGCTTTGATGAGATGTGCACTATTGCTTTGTTGTGGAAGCGCTTCTAAGTTAGAAGAAGGAATCTGAACGTGATTGATATTAGGAGTGATCCAAATAACATATGGTACTATTATCTATGCTTTTGCTTCATTCTTTCATGTGAATCAGCGTTTATTTAATCTTGCTATCATTGGATATATGTATGTGTTTTAACAGCAGTCCTTATACTTATCACTACTGAATGTCTAAGGAGTGTTATTCTTTCAACCATATTTATGTCAATGATATATGAAGAATAGTGTAATAATGTATTCATGATTACTTTGTTCAACTACTTGAACAAAGTAATTATCATATGAATAAATGTATTTGTTTACCAATATAATCATCTATATGCCTGTTTGTAGATAAAGATCATCAAACGTTACACTAAAGCAGAAATTTCCCATGATAGGATAGTTGTTTATAATTTTACTTTTTAGATTAAATCATTCATCCATTATCATTATATATTAGAGAATCAACCACTCATCCATCCTATCTACAAATTATTGGGAAACTGGTCCCATTATTTCTAGTTGGAGCCACCACACCAAACAGAAAAGACGCTACCTTTAAGGTCCAGACCGGGTGGTTTTCCCTGATGTTGTTGCAGCGATTTTCGAGGCATCAACAGGTACCCAGATCTCAAATCAATCTTTGAGAAGAATTGTGCTCCTCTCAACTCATCCATCAACTCATCGATCCTGGGTATGGGGTACCTGTTCTTCAGGGTCTTCTTGTTCAGGGCCTTGTAGTCAATGCACATCCTCAATGTGTCGTCCTTCTTCTTCACCAACACCACGGAAGAAGCAAAAGGACTCGTGCTCGGCCAAATGTGCCCAAGAGCCAGCAACCCCTGAATGGCCTGCTCAATCTCATCCTGATAGGCCTTGGGATGCTTATAAGGCGTAGTAATCACTACATGTATGCCCTGCTCAAGCTCAATGGTGTGCTCAAACCCCCGGTCCGGTGGCTATCCCAGCAGAATCTCCCTAAACACTGTGGCATACTGGTCAAGGATGCACTGTATCTCTGGGTGCACCGTCTGCCCTGTAGTCCCTGCCTCTGATGCACGCAACTCCACTGCCCACTCTACGTCTCACTTTCGAAAGACTGCCTCCATTCGATGAGCCGAAACAGTCTGAGGCGGATATGTGTGTTGTCCCCGTATCTTCTCATGCCTCCTTGTCTTCTCATCATCCCACTCCATCTCTAGGGCCTTCCAATCTATCGTGACCTTCCCTAGAGTGATAAGCCACTGAACACCCAGTACCATGTTGGTGTCTGGAATATCGACCACGAAAAAGTGGTCAGTCAGTGTGTAGGTGCCCATTGTCACTGATAACTCTGGAACATAACGAGCACACACCATGGTCTGATCTCCTGGGACCAAAACTGAAAAGCCAACGAAGCTCTCTGTCTGTATACCTTGCCGCTCAACCATCTGTGCATCGATGAAGTTGTGGGTTGGCCCACTGTCAACCAAACTGATACTCGTTGGCCACGTATTGTCCCCCGTACGCGCAGCGTCAGATACTTGGGAACTCCTCGCAATGCTACAAGGGCCCCTTTGGTAGGTGCAAAGGCTGCACCACCTGCTGCTGCTGGTGGAGGTGGCAAAGGATCCTACGCGGCATGACTATCTCCTACCTCCACATCATCCTCCTCATCTTCTTCCTCACTGCTCTCGGAGAAGACCTCAATAAAATGTGCTTTGCCAGCAGCACATCTATGTCCCGGTGCCCATGGCTCCTGACAGGTAAAGCACAACCACTTCTTCTTCAACTCCCTCCTGGCATCATCATCAATCTGTGCTCGTCCTGGATTCCCCTTTGGAGGCGGAATCCTCAAGTCCTTCCCCTTAGGCTAGAAAGGCTGTCTCTGGGGGTAAGGTGTCCGGGTCCTGGGTAAGGCATCCTGTAAGTCCCGGGTCTTGCTAATAGCATCCTGGAGTGTGGCTGGTCTAGTGGATCTGACTAGACCTCAAAGTGGCTCTGCTAACCCCTCAACAAACATGTAGATCCTCCGTGCCGCGAATAGATCTGGCACCATCACTAAAATCCTCAAGAAGTCTGTAATGTAAGTCTCTGGGTTCCCGGTCTGTTTGAGCCTCGTCAGCTCAAAAAAGTGTTGTTCTGGATACCTCCGGTCAAATCTCTCCATCAGTGTCCTGGTGAACTCCGCATATGTCGTCACTGTGGAGTGTCTGAGTGTAACCAACCCATCGAACCACTAGTCCTGGGCCTCACCATCCAAATGTAATGTCGCCACCTTGATGGCCTCTGTCTCCGACATCTGGTTAAGCTGGAAATAGATGTCCAGCTTCTCCACCCAAGACTTTGTCGAACTGTTTGATGAGCCATCAAACGTAGGCAAGTGAAATCTACTAGCTGTGCGGTGGGTATCTCCATCATCATAATGCCGCTATCCTCTGTGATGGTCGCAGGGTCTACTATCCCGCTAGCGCTGAACAAAGTCTCTGAATGAGAGGGCATCCCTGAACTCCTGCCCATAGGCCTGGTATTCTACAAAATAATCGCCCATATGACCAGGCTCTGCCTCCGACTATGCTCTGGCCCCCGTGTCTGCTCCTAGAAAAGTGGGCACGGTAGAGCGTATAGGGGTATGTGAGGCCGCCTGCTGAGTAGTATCCCGCTGAGTGGCACCCTGCTCTGGCAAATGGTGAGATGCACACGATCCCTCTCCAACCTGGAAAACCCGTGGGCTCTCACGCTATCTAGCCTCCACCGCCGTGAATCTCTGCCCCATCACCTCGATCTGCCTCAACAGATCCTGCACTGATTTGAGGAGCATGTCCGCAAATTTCTTCCCGTCATCATCTGCCATCGAATCCTCCTGCTCTGCATCCACCACAGGCTCCTCTTGTTCTGTGTCCACCACTCGAACACAGTCTCCCTCTCTGTAGGTGTTCTCCAACCTACGCTCAATATCTTTGTATTTCCTACCTCTGTAACAGATGTAGGGCTTCTCCCTCGATGTCATAGACTGCTAACTCCACAAGCTGAGCCAGATCTATGCTCTGATACCACTGTAATATCCCTTATTAGGGATATCCCTCAAACACAAGCAAACTCCAACCAGAGATGGACTGGGAGGGCATTTACCTCTGAAAAGAGGACGAGATCTGGAGGCTACCTAGCCCTTTCCAGACTTTGTCTAAGAGTATAAGAGAAAAACACACAAGTGGTATAGTAGCCGGGAAGCTCAAAGAGATAGAAATAACAGTAGTGCAACATACAATAATGCATACATGGAATATAAGCAGATACTCGAGAAATGCAGAGAGAAATGCTAAGCCATTTTATTATACTGAGTAATGGAAAGAGTACAAGAAGTGATCAGAAAGATAGCACCTCGACTTGCACAAGGCAAGTGAAGAAGTACACTCAGAATGGTAAGGTAATGGCCTCTCTGAACTGTGTCCAAGCTGCCAGAGAACTGTTGTGTTGCTGCTACAGCTGGAATCAAGTGAGAATTTGGGGTTGTTCCCCTCCTCAAAAAATGCCGAAACTCTGGAATCGGCCTCTACTCAATAAACCCAGAAAAGCCCAGAAAGTTGTTCTAAACTAGCTGACCCCCAAAAATCACCCCCTTGGGGATCTGCGCAATACCTCAAGGCTCTACGCTGCACCTGAAGAGAATCCTTCAAAACTCTATCTGAAACTCTGCCAAAATCCTCCAGTATGCAAGGGCTGATCCCTAGCTCAATCTCCTAGCTCAATCTCCCAGCTCAAATCCTCCACAAAACCTCTGTTCTGAGCTCCTACCCAAAGAAACTGCGTCCTCCCCTCTCAAGACTGCGTAGTCATCAAATGCTCAGCTCCTCCTCAACTCCAAAGATCGCTCCTCCTACAAAAGACTGGTGAAACTACCTTGCCCGAGCAGGCACTCAAAGTCCCCCAAGGCTAAGAGTGAGATCTCTGAACGGAGACACTCAATGCACTAAATAGTGCTGCAGACAGGCTAAACAGCCAGCGTGCTCTAAGTCGAAATGACTAGCTCAAATGAAACATAATCGAATGATCAAGATGAGGAAGCTCCTCTCTCCTTTATAGCGTTGGCCTCTCTCAAAACCCTAAGGCCACCTCCTCCAACATAGCCTCTCACTTGCCACGTGTTCCTCATCTGCGCAGTCCCTCCAAGTGTCTACGTGGGCCCCTTCTCTACGTGGTCCTTGGACCCCCTTGGCTCCCCTTTTAAGTTTCAACGTTGTGCTACTAGGGAGTGACTTTATTCATTAAGTGAGTTATGTCCCCTTTTCCTCACTTTTTTATTTATTAATAACTATAGAAGGCAAAATTGAGCAAAATCGAATATTCCAGTTAACCATTGCTAATTTGAAATATTACAACTGATTCTCCAGTAGCATCCTCCTCTGCACGGAAGTGCCTTGATACAATGTCATCAAGGTATCCCACATGTCCTTTGCCATATTATTCTCGGCAATATGCTGAACTACATGATCCTTGACCCCATCAAGGATTATGCACTTTGCCTTGGCCATTGCATCCTCATACCTTTCGTTATCAGCTGGGTCAACTGGGATAGCCACAATTCTCAGGGCAAAGGCCTTGATGTGATGTCTATCCAGAACAGACAGGATCTTGGCCTTCCAGATAACAATGTTGGATGCTCGGTCCAACCTGTCCTGATCCTCAGTCTGTTCATTGCCATCTCTGCTCTTCTCTTCAACTCCCTCCGAGTCTTTACTTCTTTCTTGGAAGTTCTCTCTTAGACCCCTCTGACTCTCGATCCTCTCCTCGACTCCCTCTGAGTCTCGATTTCCCTCTGGAAATCCTCCTGCCAACTATTGAACCGCTCCTCTCCGATCCCCTTTGCTCCTGCAACACTAATCTGGATTTCTTGGCTAGAAATCCACCTAGGTAGCGACTCCCTCTACCTTGGTTTTGTCCCGTTAGGTACTGTTCTGCTTCGACAACAACAACACCCCACCAGCTTCACAATCCACAATCTGCCCATAGCTCCTAGGCCCTAGCAGCTGAAGAAACTGAGCCACTTAGCTCTACGCAATCCCGACAAGGCTGAATCGCTCCTCTGGCCAACTGCGTCACTCCTACCTGGCTGAGCAGGATGATGTGGCTCTTCATGAGCCTCTTTTGCCTCTCACTGCTTCTGTGCTAGCCCTTTCTCTGGCTCAAACTGATGACGCAAGCCCTCTGTGTCACTCCTTTGCTACTTTCTGCTTAGCAACAACTTTTGTCTCTCAAGACAGTTGTTTCTACTGCAAATTTCCTGATTTAGTTGGTGTCTTCAGCTCTCCTGTGATCTGCAACGCTCCAATACCATGTTGAAATTTCTAAGTCTAACCCGTTAGAAATTATTTTATTTCACCTACTTGTTTAATTTCTTAAAAATTTATTTAACCATATAAATACCGAAAATAAACACAAATGCAGTCTCAACCATCTACAGATCATCAACTAAAAGAATAGACAAACAAACAAGGGACATCGTTATCTTTGGACAATCGTCCCTGGAAAAACCGAACTTGGGAAAACTGGTGCAGCAGTTCTGAGGGTTTTATTATTAAGTAGCGTTCTTGAGTACAACTGGGTGTCAAACTAGCTCACTCGACAGAGAAATCAATCTAGCAGTAATACCTCTCTTAGGAAGCAGATATTCGACACGTCTACTCCACGAAAAACTCTCCAACGCCTCTCTGAGGCTCTACGTCAGCCCTCCTAGTCTCTACGTCGGCCTTCTAATGCTCTGCGCAGGCTCTCTAGCCCTCTGCCTCACTCACGCAAGCCCTGGTAGCCTCTGCGCAATCCCTCTGGCCCTCTGTGTGGCTCTTGCTGGCTCTGCGTAGCCGCCTCCGCCTCAATGCTGATCCTTCGGCACTATCTCTGCCTCTCTGCTATCACTCACTGCCCCTCACTGCAACTCTGATCACTGGTTCGATTTCTCTCAACAAACCCTGCTCCAGAAAATCAAACTGACTGATCAACTTCGTGTATCTCCAACTAACCCTCAAGCCTCCTCTTATACTTTTCTGTTGAGTCTTCAACGGCCGAGATTAAATCTCTAATCAACGGCTAAGATTAGATTTGGTTTGATCCATGTCATTTAGAACCTTCTCACCCAGTTTTATATTAATACCCATTAATATTTTTATTTTCCTAAGTTTAGACTTAGGAACCCATTAAAAATATTAATTATTTTAATATCTCTCTAACGGGGGGAATTTCCCCAAACCATTTCTGGGTCTTGGAGATCTCATGTGCATTAGCCTCTCCATCAATTTTCATGGCTAGAGCACATCCGATGGAAACCCAAATCAGCACGTACCTGTAAACATTGTGCATGTAGAAATTAAATTTCAGTGTTGATGTGTTGACAGAGACAAAGTTTATTTATAAAGCTTATAATTGGGTTTAATGCATTAATTGTAGAAGGTTGTAGCTTATATTAGTTATAACTGTAATTGAAGGCAAAGTCTTGACTTATGAATATTGATGTTAGTGGTTGTGAAAAGGATTGGAGTTAAATTTACATTGTCGAAAGTCTTTATTATGGTTAGAGAATATAGCAAAAAGCCTCATTCCAAGGAAAGTTGCATGGTTTGTCCTTGGCACTGCTTGAAGGTACAAGAAAGACACTGGGGGAATGTTAACTATGTAACATAAGTGAAATGCAAATAGTTATCTTGTAGAATTGTGCCCCTTGACAAATGAGCTAGTTTGAACAGAAGATCATGGTTTGAGTTTGTTGTTGAAGCTGATTAACTTGGTTTAGTTTTGATTTATATCAAATCATTGGCCTATGTTGATAGGGTTTGATGTATTTTTAAAGCATGCTTGATATGTTGTTGAGCACTGGAGCAGAGGAGAGATATATTGTGAGCTAGAGTGGGTTTCCGAGTTATTTTGTTGAACAAATTGGAGGATTGACCTAGTTACTAAGCTCTATCTTATACATAAAAGAAGGATAACATCACTCTGAATAAGGCCGACCTAGAAGCCGACACTTATATGTCTCAGGATCCAAGACCATTATATATTTGTGAAAGACATACTCCTTTATTGTTGCAATGATTATTGAAGTTTTACTAATGATCTCCCTTTGAGTTTTGTTCAACCTTTTGAGCAGTCAATAATGATGGTTGGCTCAATGTCTCAAGCTAAGTTGCCGGAAACAGCTACCTTCAACAACAAAAACATCGAATCCCGTTTCGGATCTAGATCCTCATATGAAATGCAGTAAAAACGGGCCGAAAACATTTTTTTGGCGTTTTGCAATTTTGAAAACGGCGGGTATGAACTTTAGTCGTTTTTAAAGCATTTTTCACAAAAAACGGCCTGGATCCAGTAAATTCCAAAACATTTTTCAAACTCACTAATCCGTATGCCCATAAAGTAAAATATTTCCCGATTTTTGCTAGCCGGGAACGATTTTTAGTTTGATTTTCTAAGTTCTTATTTCAGCAGAACCTATCCTAATCATTTCCCTTTTGTGAGTGCTTTTAAGTTTTCATTGGTGGAGTGAGTGTGTTTGTCGTTGAGTCGTCGAGTAACTGTGAGACTGAGTGATTGAGTGAGCTGTTGAGGCCGAGTGAGTGCCTTGACTCTTGAGCCACGGAGTGTTGTGACCGCCGACTTTGTAGACTCGTTGTGACTGCCAAGTGTGCCCGATGTCGCCAATCGTGTAGAGACTAGAGTGTGTCGCTGACTGTGTAGAGTGTGCTACTGTGCCGCCGCCGAGTCCCGACTATGCAAACTCTAGAGTCCAAGGTAAGCCTCGTGTCCGTGTTAGAGGTGGTTGGAAGTTTAAACTTTACTTCCTTGGACCTTCTTTGGTAACTTTGTTTCATCACTGTTTTGTTGATTGTTTGTCTGAACCCTGAAATGATGTCGCCAGAGGCAACACATCTTAATAGTATTTTACTACTACAGTGGTTAATATAGTGTCCACTAACAATATTATAAAACCTGACGAAAGCTGAGCTCTACAAACCGTACAAAAACAAAAACTGAACCCTGAAATGATGCCAGAGGCAATGCATCTTCTTTGTATCTTGCTAGTGTTGTGGTTAATATGGTGTCTATTAGCACTATTATAAATCTTGAGGAAATATGAATCCTGTTGGTATGATAACTTATGTCAGATTCTACATGATTTCCATGTGTTCATAAGTTTAAAGTTTAAGGACATATCAAATATTGATTCTAATAATTCTAAAAATTCAAGCATGGAAATCTGAATAGAATAATGTTCAACCTATGACTGTACAGTGTAAATATCACATACTCTAAGACTTGTAGAAGATGTGCTCACTACTGCAATGGATCCGCTACTGTCTATAGATTTCAATTTTCAACCCTAAAGAGGATATCCTCAAAACAATATCATTATAGGTTTGTCTCCCACACTTACCACAAACATTCTAGGGTGACCTGACCTCCCACTATATTACTTATTGTGCATGCATCTTAAGAGAGTGATAACCTCCATTGCATTCTAAAGAAACCATGATTACTCTTTCATCATCTTTTGAAAGATTACATGTCCAAGACTCCAACCACTGGTTTTAATAATGATTGTTCTTTTTTAAGGCTTGTAAGTTTGTAAACTGTAACTTGTTTTGAAATACATATTTGTCAATTTTATTTTGCAGTTTCATTTACATCATCATCATCATTCATGGCAACTTCTAGTTCAGCCATTTGTGAGGCAGAGGAAGTGGAACATGAAATTGAATTAGCCCCTAAAGTTGATCCAAAGTCACGACTTTGGAAATATGTAACTACTGTTGGGAAGATCCAAGGAGGGGGATCATTGGCATGGGTTTGCAGTGAGTGTAAAAAGGAGTATAAGGGATCATACACACGGGTCAAAGTACATTTACTTGGGTTAAAAGGCAATGGGGTTCGAATATGCAGTGGCCCGCCTAAAGAGAATGGAACAAATGGAAATTATTTAAGCAAGGCAAAACTTGCAAAATATCATAAAGAACAAGACGAGGCGGATGCTAAAGAAAATGAGGCAAATCCTACCTCTCAATTAAAACACCCAACAAGGTTGGGAGCATCTTCATCAAAGCCTCCACTTCATTCTCATGCAATTGTTGGTTCAAAGCAGTCTAATTTGGGACTGCTTGAAAGGAGTTTTAATAATGATGCTTGAGAGACGGCAAATGCAACGATAGGTCAATGCATTTATGAAAATGGCCTTCCTTTTAACCTTGTGTCATCTCCTTCCTAGGCAAAGATGATAAAAGCAATGAATGAAGCCCCACAAGGGTTTAAGAGCCTTGGATATGAGAAAGTCCGCACCACAATGTTGAATGCTGAAAAGTTAGATTTGGAGGCTAAATTAAGCCCCATTCATAATTCATGGTGCATTTCAAGGGTGTCCATCATTTCTGAATGATGAAAAGATCAAAGGAATAGGCCTTTGATCAATGTGATTTTTCAGAGCCCAAAGGGAAGGGGGCAATTTTTTTAAGGCAGTGGATTGTGAGGGCAGATGAAAGATTCTCAAGTCATTGCTCACACCTTGATTGAAGTAATTGAATTGGTGGGGCCAGAAAATGTTGTCCAGGTAATAACTAGCAATGCAATGATGTGTAGAGCAGCAGACCTCATTATTGAAGGCAAATATCAACACATCTTTTGGACCCTTGTGCTATACATTCATTGAACCTCATGTTGAGCAAAATAGGGAAGCAAATTGAGTGGATTCGTGCTATTTTTGAAGAGGCAAAAGAAATTCAAACATTCATCACAAACCACCACATGTCCCAAGGCATCTACAGGGAACTTGCGAAGTTGGAGCTTCTTAAGGTACCTAAACTTTAAAGTTTATTACATAAATTCTAATTTCTATGACTCTAAATTCAAATATGTAGACTGGATTCTCAAATGTCATGATTCGTGAATCATAATAGTTACTCAATCAAATTATGATTTTTAGTTTATTGAAACATTGGCAATTTGGCACCTGCAGGTTGCTAAGATTCAATTTGCTTCTCACATTATAGTCTTAAGCTCTTAACAAGGCTTATGCAAGTGAAAGATGCATTACAATCAATGGTATGCAGTTCTCTTTGGAATCAAAGGAAGCAATCCCAATCTGATAAGAGCACAAGCAGTGAAAAAGTTGGTTGTTGATGATGAATGGTAGGATAAGGTGTAGTACCTCTTGGTATTTACTAAGCCAATTGCGGATTTGCTCTGTATGTTTGACAGAGATATGCCTAATTTGGGAGAAGTGTATGAGGGCATTGATTCCATGATAGAGAAGATAAGGGTGGTTATAAATGCCAAGGAGAATGACCCAAATGAATTCTTTTACAAAGAAGTAAAAGATATATTGACCAAAGGGTGGAACAAGATGCCCACCCCATTGCACCTTTTGGCCTATGCAGTGAATCGAAAATATCATGCTGCAGATTTGCTAAGTGATCCAGAAAGAATGCACCAAGCAAAGACCCAGAAGTCTCACAAGGATTTAAAAAGGCTTTTAGAAAGCTTTTTTTAGATCCTGAAATTGGGCTTCAGATTCGTTAGAATTTGTTCATTTTGTGGGGTCAGAGGGTTGGGGTTCTGACATTGATTGTATGTTGGACAAGAGGAAATGAGTCCAATTGAATGGTAGAACTACTATGGTGGGGAACTTCCACATATCTGAAAATTGGCCATTGGGATCTTGTCACAGGTTGCTAGTACCTCTTCAGCAGAAAGGAACTGGAGTACATATGGCTTCATCCATTCGATGAAGCAAAACAGATTGGGCTCTAAGAAGAGTGAGGAACTAGTGTATGTTCATTCAAACCTTCACCTTTTGCCACACAAGAGAGACGAATATAAATTTGGGGCCGCCAAATTATGGGATGTGGAACCAAAGTTGCCTGACTTGGATATGACGTTGAATACCAAGTTTTGTATGACTTCGTTTGATGCAGAGTCACCAATAGGTGGATCTTCAAGTGGACATGGCAGCAATGTTCCCACTTCTAGAAAGGATGTGGAACTTCTTAGTGATAGGATTGAACTGGAAGACATATTTGATGATATGTAAATGTAATTTATGATGGTGTTTTAACTTTTAAATTTTTGAACAACAATATGAATTATTAATAATGATAGTAGACTGACAGTGATAGTTCATTTTGTACTTTGTACTATGTAGTGTGCATTATTAATTTTGGTGATGATGTTGTATTTGTAACTTGTAACTTGTTATGTCGATGATTGAAATTTGAAACAGATACTTGATGATATGTTGAATCATGAATGTCATTCTAATCATTTGACATTAACGATGATGACAATGTTTATGCTGAATTGATGATGATGATAGATGATAATTGATTATGTACTTTTAGATATAATCTAAATTCTAACAGATGAATAATAATATGAAATTCTTATTTTGTTTTATATGTGTGTGTGTGTGTGTGTCGTTTCCTGCCATATCGTATCCAGATTTTTTGACAATTTGTCATATCTGTTTCAAACCCCATATCCATTTCAGTACAACTTACGTCTCAAGTTCCAAGTCTGCAAAATAGCATCAAGACAACTGCTTTGAAATTTTCAGTACTAAGCAAAAAGGATGGATGCTAGAAGGCTAAATATTAAGAGGGAGTTGCCACGATCTCAAAAGATAAGTATTTTGTATTTCTCTTATTGTTTTAATCATTACAAGCATTGGTTTGTTTATGGTTTGTAAACCTTAGGTAGGGTTTGGGGAAGAAAATATATGGCTTATGGACTAAATCCTAGAATTGATTATAGAAATCCTAACCCCTTGATGATGTGGATGATGTGGACTCCTTTCTAATGATGTGGACAAGCAATTTCTTGATGATGATATGGACTCTTTGATGATGTGGACTTCTTGATGATATGGATTCCTTGATAATGTGGACTCCTTGATGATGATTTGTACAAGGTCAACTTCTTGATGATTATATGGACTCCTTGATGATATAGATTTCTTGATGATAATATGGACTCCTTGATGATATAGATTGCCTGATGATGTGGATGACGATGATATGGACGAGGTTAACTCCTTGATAAATTAAACGAGGTTGACTAGACCTAGGAAAACTAAGATCAAGAGGGAGATAACACATTCTCAAGAGATAAGTACTTTCTTGATTGTTTCTATTAGTGTTTCATTATGAGTCTCTTGTCTTTGTTGTTGAAAAGTGTAGCTAGGTTTGGTCTTCATAATACGTAATTATGATTTTATGTAATAGATGAAAAGAAGAAAAATAAAATTATTGTAATGCTAGCATCATGGGTTTCATGAGCAAGAGACTTTATTTTTAGTTGAGGCATCCATTGAAAGCTCTTAGGGATATTGTCATCTAAGTCTAAAGAGTTATTGTCATGCAATGAAGGCATGTTACACATTGTAAAGAGTCATACTTGTCTTTGTAAGTAACCCTCCAAGACCTTGTCACTAGCCCTCCCTCAAGTCGGCCTACAATCAAGGGATAATTCTAGAAAGGTGAAGTCGGCCTACTCCAAAGATCATGTCAGCCTAAAAAGTCATGAACTAATGAATATATACCCATGCTCAGCCTCATTTGGAAGCAAGCAATTTGGTGAAGCAAGTCTAGGAATAAGTGCGAAAACCATACTAAGAAAGAACCTCTAGATCAACGAAGGAGGAAGAGAAGATAGAGAAGGAGAGAGCCATCATTGGAGGACTGTTTTTGGGCAAGATTACCCTCACACGTGCGAGAATTGCATGTCCGAAGTAGACAAGGGATGATCGAAGGTTGCAGTCACATACAAGTGACCTTGTTTGGGTGAAGAGCTTCGCTGAAGGAAGCCGAGTAAGAGAGGAAAGAATCTCCTTCAAGAAGGAGACTATTCAAGGGACAAATATGATCTAGGGTTTCTGTTGTCAAGAGAGAGGTTGCAGACCTACAAGAAGAGGCTGAGAATATGAAGGAAGCTGAGAAGAGGAAGAGGAAGAGCAGCGTTGAAGAGGAGGCTAGTGACTTGGTCTTGGGAGGACTCTAGTGTCAAGGGTCTTTGTCATGGTCTTGGTATTCGTCAATTGAAGGTTCTATAAGAATAATTTCGTTTGGGTTTTCCTCTCAAAGAGTGAGAGGTTTTGGCCCTAGCTGACAAGCCTATATACTATGTCTCTTGTCTCTTTATTATTCATGATTTGGTAATTGTCTTGATGAAAAGAACACATTAATAACTCAACAAGAGAAGATCATAATCAAGAAGCAAAAAGTCTATCACAAGCAATTATCATAAGTAGAGAAATCACCAAACTATTGATGCCCTAGATTTCTCAACATGGTATCAAAGCTAAAGTGCTAAAGTCAAGGAAGGGCATCTAATCAAGGAGACACACAAGAATCAAGTTTTAAGAAAGGGATCAAAGCGAGAAAAAGAATACGAAAGTGAATTACCAAGATCTACATCATATTGAAACCCTAGATCGAAGAAACCTACTTAACCAAGAGTCTTGGAATCATCATCAAGGAGGAAGCAAAAAGAAAGACCAAAATTTTTAAAGCATTTCTAAGATCATCATTCATCCATCATCTAAGCAGTGGAAGCTATTCCAAAGACTAAGGAAGGCTAGATCGAAGAACATTATCACCATCTTTAAAAGGGTTTGTGAAGCAAGCTCTCCATCAAAGTGATCTCTCTCTCAAAAGGGATCAAGGATTACTCTTGTAGAAAATAATCTATCAAGAAGTAGTCTTCTACTATCTAAATCTCTATCAAGATTAAGGAAGAAGCAAGTGGAGAAAGTAGCATCTACTCAAGTAAGTATATGACTTCATCTAAATCTATCAAAATGACTTTTTGCAAGGAAAGCAACAAATTAGTTGGGGCTTCAAATTTTCTTGCGTGGAAGAATAGAACAGACCTAAACCTTATTGAGACTGAAGTCATGGATCACATCAAGGGGTCAATAACTCAACCTCCCAAAGAAGATACTCAAGCACTTGCTCAATACATGAAAGGGGAAGTGAGGACCCAGAGGATTCTCATAGAATCCATCAAGGACTCTATCATCCCATATGTATCAAAATTAGACACTTCAAAAGATATATATGACAAATTGGTAGAGTTGTTTTCCATCAGTACTAGAGGAGAAGTTATCTCTCTAAGGCAAGAACTCTACAAATTGAAGATCTCAAAGGAAGAGGGAATAGCCTAATATTTCATGAGTATTTCAAAAATAAGATATCAACTTCAAGATCTGGGTGAAATAATGTCTAACAAAGAAATGACCACTGTAGTATTAAATGCACTACCCAAGGAATTGGGCAACTCCACTTCAAGTATTTATGGGAAGAAAGAAGCCACCCCTTTCCAGGATCTATGGTCATTGTGCAAGATCGAAGAAACCAGACTAAAGGCAAAAATTGATGTAGGATCAAATGAGCAAAATCAAGCATATGTTGCTATGACAAAAAGAAAAGGAAAGTTTGGTAAATTTGGTCCTCAGAAGAAAAAGAAGAACATGGCTAAAGTTCAATGCTATGGATGTCAAGAATATGGGCACTATAGAAGAAATTGTCCCAAACTTAAAAGGGACAATAACAAAAGAAATAAGGAAGAAGATATACCAATAGAGATCAAAGTGCTCAAATGCAAAATGAGTTCTTAGAATATTAATTAAGAGTATCACTTCACTTATAATGTGTTTTTAAGAGTTTTCAATGACTAATAGAGCAAATGCTAATTATTCAAAGAAGCACAAATAGAAAATTGAAATGATGGCAAATGAGATTGCTAATTAGATCTACACGTTAGAAAGATGCTACTTCAACTAGAATGTAAATGAGACAAGACAAGAGCTACTCTGTTAAGTTATGGTATGTTCTATGCTTATAACAGTTTACTTCTTTTTCTTATTATATTTCACATATTAGCAATCACATGTACATAAAGTAAAGTGCAGATAGAACATTAAATGATCGACAGAAAACAAGCCAAGATAAGAGACACAAGATGTGACGGCTAGCCAAGGACAAACCCCACAATGTGTGGGGAAACCCTTTGATCAAATCTTCTTTTATCTTCAATAATTCAACAGAGAGAAATAGTACAATAAATCTGATTCATATCAACAGTAGCAAACCCTAGATCAGCAGTATTAGCATTAGCGGCTTCATCATCAAACTAGGGCAGACGATATCTCACAAACCGACCGTCGGATCGGCTTGATTCCACCACCAAAAGTTCCGGCTTCCAAAGGAGGTTTAGACAAACCTACAACGTAGTTCAGATGAGGAGATCTTCTAGTCCACGCGGGTCAATCTTTACTTCTGCAGTTGCAACTTCAGTTTCGGCCTATGTTGCAGGAAACATAGGGCAAGGGGGCGTTTCCATATGGAAACGGGTACGAAGCACTGAAACGCGTATGGTATGGCCCTGAAACACGTTTCAAGCCGTACTGCCACGTTTCACGAAATTGAAACGTGGCCAGTACGGCCTGAAACGCGTTTCAGGGCTGTACGACTCACGTTTCAGCTTTTTACTTGTGTTTTTTTAATTTTTTTTTTTAATTTGTTTTCTAATTTATTTTTAGGTTATCCTAGTGACTTTTAGTTGTTTCTAGATGTCTGTCTAAAGTTATAAAGTTAACTTTTTCCCTAGTGTTGATATGCAGTTCATGGTAATGTTAAATTCTTAAAGTAAAAGTGATATTCTCTTTTATTTTTCATTTTCATCCTTTTACTTAAATTTTTAACATTACCATGAAATGACTCAAGATGTTTGAGAGTGGTTTCGCCCTCATTGGATTTCATATGGAGAAAGTAGAATTTTAGATCTCACTCAAAATCCAGCAGACTTATCTGTTTTTCAGAATTTTAGGATTGGGGGGATTGCAATGTTTCCATTGGATTTTATCATGTACTAGGGTATGGAACTTGTATTTAATCAAGAGAACCAAGCCCTCCATGCAAGGGAGACTCCCAATAATGAAGAGCATGTAGGGTACTAGGGTAAGAAACTTGTATTTAATAAAGAGCACTAAGGTCGTTCGACTATGTAGGAGGAGACTCCCAATCAAGCACGAGACAAGAAATTATAAACTTCTTGTGGCCGATTTTGGATATTTCTATTTTCATTATGTGATCATTCATGAGTAAATGTGATGTAAATTTAGAGACTTATAGTTTATGCATTGACAATTGACAATTTTATCATAATGTAATAAATTAGAATGTATCATATATGCTTTATGATTGCACATATTTCTTAAATGTCCTAATATATATATATATATATATATATATAGATATATATATATATATATAGATATATATATATATAGATATATATATATATAGATATATATATATTCGCGTTTCCCCGTTTCCAAAATTTGGGAAGGTCGCGTTTCGTATCGCTTCCCGTTTCGGAAACTCGTACCCGTTTCCCTGTTTCGTGCAACTTAGGTTTCTGCAGTTTCCGGCTTCAAACTAGGGCAGTCGATATCTTGCAAACTATCCGTCAAATTAACTTCATTCCACCACCAAAAGTCGCAGCTTTTAGAGGAGATCCAGATGGACCTACAACGCAGTTCTAAGGAGGAGATCTGATGGTCAACGCTAGTCAAACTTTGGATCTGCAATTGCAGCTTCAGGTTCAACAGCTTCCAGCTTCACATGTGTGAGAGAGAGACCCTTTTCTGCGCAGTAGAGAAGAGACTCATTTCTGCGCAATAGAGAGAGAGATGTGATGAGATGAGTGAGTCCAAATGAGGAAAAGTCCTCTTATATTTATACACAACGTTGGTGTTTGAAAAGATGCGACTGTTGGGCTTCTGAGCCTACATGAGTTCTAGGTCGACTTGATAATAATTCCATAATCAAAATAAATTCATATCTCCATGAATACTTATCAGAATCGGATGATCTTTATATCAATCCTACACCTCTCGACGAGTGGAATCTAATAAAAATATTATCAGCGATGAATAAGATGACCCACATGAAGTTTTGCCCTAGTTTCCAATTTTAACAATCCCTCTCAACTAGGGAGAAATTCATCTGCAATCTGCCTATCGGTCGTTACTATTCATCCATCAAATGCATTGCCCTATACAGCCTGTCCCTTGCCCTACTTTGCTCTATTCTGCTTATTCTGCTTTGTCTTGTTCTGCCCTGTAATGATCTGTATTGTTTTGCTCTGTTCTACTCTGTTCTTGCATTGTTCTGTTCTGCTCTGCTTTTGTCTGAATTATGAAGAAGAAGAAATGATCGAGGATGTATCATACTGACTCAAAGTCAGTCTCAGAGTATGTACCACTGGTCCCAGACCAGTCTCAACCAACTCGAAGTCAGCGTCATAGTCAGTATAACTCCACTGGTCCTAGACCAGTATCATCCTCCACTGACTCAAAGTTAATCCCAGAGTGCGTACCACTAATCCCAGACCAGTCTCAACCGACCCGAAGCCAGCTTCATAGTAAGTACCACTCCTACCACTGGTCCCAGACCGGTATCGCAGTCTCAGAGAGTGTACCACTGGTCCCAGACCAGTCTCAAACGACCCGAAGTCAGCATCATAGTATGAACCACTCTCACTGGTCCTCGACTAGTATTGCACTGACACGAAGTCAGTCTCAGAGTATGTACCACTAGTCCCAGACCAGTCTCAACCGACCCGAAGTCAGTGTCATAGTATGGTACAACTCCTACCGCTGGTCCGAGACCAGTATCATTGATCCCAGATCAATGGACGTCATCCTAGTGTAGGGAGTACGGTAGATACAACAATGCGTCTATTGGCACTACTATGGTCCCTAACTTCATTTCCCTGCTCATTGATCAGATGAGAGGTACTTCCCATGAGTCCCAAACTCCATGGGTAGGATGCCTCGACAAGAGAACTAACCAATCCTATCCTCACAGGAGAATACATCAACCCTGCTACAATCGCCATGGAGAACACATCAATCCAGGCCGCCATGGAGAACACATCAATCCTGCTACAATTTCCATGGAGAACACATCAATCTTGCTACAATGTCGCCACGGGGTGTACATGTATACAACCAGGGGATAGTGAATCATCCTGTGGTCATATGCTGCTCCAAGAAGCACTCCGCACCCCCCTGGAGCTCCCAGAGCTCAATGCATCATACATGACCCTCATCGAAGGGTCTTTGAACAACTCCAAGTTGTTCTCGGAAAGTCAGAAATTTTACTTTCCCAAGGGGTTTTGTCAGAATGTCGGCGACCTGTTCATCTGTACCGATATGTTGGAGCCTTATAGCTCCCCGCTGCACCATATCTCGAATATAGTGGTATCTGATATCAATATGCTTGGAGCGATCATGAAATACAGGATTCTCTGACAAACGAATCCCACTCTGGTTGTCACAAAGGATCACGGTGGTATCCAATGTAAATCCAAACAAAGCACTGAAGAGCTTTCGCAACCAAACTGCCTCACAGGAAGCCATGCTGGCAGCAATATAATCTGCTTCGGCGGTGCTCAAGGCCACCAACTTCTACTTCCTGCTCATCCAGGATATCGAAGCAAATCCCAAGGAGAAACAACACCCGAAAGTGCCCTTACGGTCCTCCACATTGCCTGCCCAATCAACATCTGTGTATCAAAATAGTCTCACATCTCCGACAGTGTATCTTAACCCATAAGTGATAGTGCCAAAAAGATATCTCAGCAGATTCTTGGCACCAATCCAATGTACGTGGTGGGGTTCAACCACATGTTGACTCAGCATGTTGACTGCGAAGCATATATCTGGACGAGAGTTCACTAAGAACATTAATGCTCCGACGAGTTGTCAATACTCGGTAGCATTTCGTAAAAAATGTCCAACAGCACTACCGCTTAACTTCTTGAAGTCAAGCTCCATCGAGGTAGTTACAAGCTTGCAGTCCACCATACCGAATCTTTCCAATATCTTCACCACATATTTTCCTTGAGATAGGAAAGTTTCTCCTGGCTTCTGCCACACTTAAAGTCCTAGGAAATAGTGCATCAGTCCCAGGTCCTTCATTTCAAATTCAGAAGCCAACTCCCTCTTACATTTGAGAATGAGAGGATCTGCACCTGTTAGAAATAGGTCATCCACATACAACACCAGTATGAGAGGTTTATCATCTTCAACCTTAAAGTAAAGGTTAGGATCGGCTTCACTCCTAGTGAATCCGAACTTCATCAAGTAGCTGTCGATCCTCTCATACCATGCTCGGGGAGCTTGCTTCAGCCCATAGAGAGATTTCTTCAACCTGCATACATGAGATTTCCGATCATACATTGCAAATCCTTCGGGTTGCTCCACGTAGACCTCTTCTTTGATCGAGCCATGCAAGAATGCAGTCTTGACATCCATCTGATGTAGGTTCCATCCTTGTGAAGCGGCAAGGGCTATGATCGAGCGGATGGTCGTATATCTGGCAACAGGTGCAAATATCTCATCATAGTCTATACCTTCCTTCTCGGAGAAACCACGAGCAACAAAACGAGCCTTATACTTTTCCGTACTTCCATCTGCTGCATGCTTTATCTTGTAAAGCCATTTCGAAGTAACAACTGTCTTGTCCTGGGGTCTGGGAACTACTTCCCAGACATCATTCTTCATGATAGACTCATATTCTTCGGCCATAGCATCCTTCCACACTTGATGCTTGACGGCATCTGAGAATGATGAAAGCTCATTTTTTATGATCGTGCTCATGATGATCAGGGATCCCTGATACCTATTAGGTTTCTTACTTTCATGAAAGGTTCCTCGGGGTGCAAAGTGTCCTTCAGCATCATCAAGTAGCCCCCTAAGCCATGAAGGCCTCTTCCTAGAAGAGGAAGGCTCATGTGGAGGAGGATCAATTGGATCCATGGGTTCTTCTACATCAGGCATTGATTCATCATCCTTTTCTTTCGGTTCCCTGGTGTCGGCTTCTTGAGAGCTCCTCAAAGTTGGAAGATTGTTCACCTTGCTGAGAGCCATATCTTCGTCAAAGGTGACATCATGACTAATTACGACTTTCCTTTGACCGCCTACATAGATTCTATAGCCTTTAGTATTTTCACATAGGCCACGAAAATTCCCTTCTTTCCAGAGGCACCCAATTTATTTCTTTTCTCTTTCGGCACATGAAAATATACAGGGCTTCCAAAAATTCTAAAATGAGATACATCAGGTTTCTTACCGGTGAACTTTTCTTCAGGAGTCTTGGAACCCAATGCTTGATGAGGGCATCGATTTTGTACATATACGACAGTGTTTGCAGCTTCAGCCCATAGAAACTTCGGAAGTCTTTGATCATGTAGCATGGCCCGGACAGCTTCCATAATTGTGCGGTTCTTCCTTTCTACCACACCATTCCGTTCAGGAGTATATGGTGTAGTAGTCTCCCTCTTGATGCCAGCCTCTTTACAAAAATCATGGAACTCATTAGATTCATATTCAGTCCCATTATCAGTTCTTAAGATCTTGATCTTCTTTTCAGTTTGATTCTCGATTAGGGCTTTGAAGTGTCGAAACCAAGAGAACACTTCATCCTTCTTTTTCAAAAAGTATATCCAGGTCTTTCGAGAATAGTATGTTAGCGCTTGAAATTTCACCTCAGGCTGAGAAAGGCAAACCTCAAGGCTACATCAAACCATTTAGCCTCGTAGCTAGCCCTACGGGGCAGGAGAAGGCTCTCTCCGGTCTATCTCGTGAAATTTTCAATGGGATGAGATGACCAACAAGGTAACACTGATATTAGGCTAGTAAACTGATTAGAAAGGTTGATTTGGGGGTTTTTTGGGTTTTTGGTGGCAATTTGAGGAATTGCAATTTTGGGTGCGGGGATTGGACACAGTTTCTGCAGGGGGGTCTTTGGGGCGAGATAGGAGCCTGTATTGATGCCTTTAACTGAAATGAATGGTGAGGAATGAAAGATGAGGAGCTAAAGAGAGCAAACAATCACTTTGAATTCTCTTTAGACAGAAGAAAACATTGAAATTAAACAAATTTAAAAGCAGAGCATGGCTAGCATGAATTCATACTTTAACACTTCATTTGTTTAATGTGCAGCAGTAAAGAAAGGAAATGAATCACATAAAAAAGCTTACAAGAACATGAAGAACACACCATCAACACATGAGTCCACAAAAATCCCAAAGATGACTGCAAAACCCTGGTCTTCCTTAGCCAAAAATTGCAGAGATACAGTGAAAATATACAATGATAGCTTCTCCCTCAAGAGTTCAACCATGAAAATGAGCAAGAAAGTGCATAATATAGATGATCTAACCTCTTTCCTTGCCTCCATGGGTCGAGCTCACTATCCTAGGAGCTGTTTGAACCACTTCTAAACTAAGCACTAGAAAATAGGCAGTCAAAACAACTTGCCTCTATAAACTTGGAAACCAGTTCATACATTCAAT
The DNA here is from genome assembly GCA_031772625.1 of Pinus tabuliformis. Lineage (NCBI taxonomy): Eukaryota > Viridiplantae > Streptophyta > Pinopsida > Pinales > Pinaceae > Pinus > Pinus tabuliformis. The sequence continues at coordinate 170,492,342 of CM062810.1, read as the reverse complement.
TTTTACCCTTTACATGCAAGAAACTTCTAGAAGAGATAAACTAGAGTAAAAGTATCCAAAAAGTGTCATAATTACATCCATCAAGATCATCATTAACCTCAGAAAGTCGAAAAAGGTCAAAACTGCAATTTCTGGGCTGAACTGGTCAAATCTGGCAACTTTTCCTCAACGGGTCGCGCACATCTTCCTCAACGGGTCGCGCACTTTGGAGCCCTGTTTGGAGGCCTTCCCGGTGTCAGAATGAGGTGCAGGATAGCTCGTTGGAAAGGTCTCTGAGTCTACTTTCCAACCCAACTAGAATTTTTGGATTTGGAGGTCATTTGCCCAGTCAAAAGTCAATTCTCCCAAGACTGATTATGCAACTCAAAAAAGGGGCAGAAAGTCAAATTTTGCCTGTATTTTGACCTTCTAGAGGCCCAAATCCCCATAAAAACTCAAGTCCATCCATAGACATGTGTAACTTTGGATGACAAATCTAGAAATGTTGAGTTTTTGCAAAACGGAGCTACGATGACAAAGGGTCTCACCGGGGGTGAGACCCGTTGAGAAGCCAAAACCTGTAAATTTCCAAAAAATACCAAAATTACCCAAAATTCTCAAAAAATTTTGGGATTTGTGCTGTAGCTGATGCTAGTGAGTGCCATAATCTTTGAGGGATGCCTCAGCCAAGATACGGAGGGGATTTGGCTTCTTTCTCTGTTTTTGAGCTTCGGTCAACCTCCTTTGAAAAACTTTCATTTTGGCTTTGCATACATGCATCCTTGCCCAATAATGATTTTTCATATTCCTCAGCAGCTTTTTCTCTTGGTTGGCCTTAGCCAACAGCCTCTCTAAGTATGCATTCACCTGAATGGGCATTGACTCTCGGTCAGCAGGCAATGGATCACCGGGTCTTCTTCGGTTCAAGACTCAGTCACTACGAATCCTCCATAACTCATCAAGTGCTTTCTCCTCCTCTAACTGTTTGTTCCGCTGCTCCAAGTAAGTGATAGTCCATTGGGCACCCTCAAGTCTCTTCTGCAAAACATCATTTTCAGCCCTGAGATGCTGAATGATCTCCTTCGCCTCTTGGCTAGGAGAACTGGCCTCAAGATCAATCACCGAACCCTCATGAATCATGGGCTCTTTGCCCCTCTGTAGTACCTGTGCTGGTGAAGAAAGCGAGGCCCCTTCCACCTGATGTGGAGATAACACTCGCTGAGCTGAAGATGAAGGCGAGACCCCTTCCACCTGCTGTGGAGATAGTACTCGCCTGGCTGCTGCTGAGATGGTCCTCCCTCCTCCTGAATGACCTCTGGATGTGACTGGGGTGGTGCTGTGAAAAACTCACGGGAAATGAACTCCTCCCATGAGATGCCCTGCTGAGTCAACTGATGCAAGACTATGAGTTGAATCAAACCATAATGACATAAGCTCCTGTACTGCTGGGCCGGGGTCTTCCTCTGCAACATGGGCACCATCCTTTGATGCTTTGGGAAAGGGGTAGGGTTTGCATTTTAGTGATTAGGGAGAAGGAAGGGTTTGTATTTCATTTACAAAATGGGATGGTAAAAAAGATATACATATAAGTGTGAGTGAAAGGGGAAGGAGGGAAACAAACCAAAGGGAAAAACACCTTGAAACAACACAAACCCTAGCAAATTTTGCTCATTAACATTGCAGCCATATAATGTCTTTTCACTTGCATGATTTGATCATTCAAACATTTTCAAGACATCCACCATTCATAACCAACAAGCTTTTTTAAGATTAGACCACTTACCTCGAACAAATTTGTGGCTCGGAGAAAGATTGGGTAATTTTGTTTGAAGTTTGCAGCAAAACAGTTCAACGGGTCGCGCAGGCCGCCCAACGGGTCGCGCCCCTCCCAACGGGTCGCGCACGTTGCTTTTCTGAACTGCGGAAGAGCTCTCAACGGGTCGCGCACCACCCAACGGGTCGCGCACCTGGCCTGACGGGTCGCGTTTTGCAGGAGGCTTTTGGAGGCCTTCCCGATGTCAGAATCGGGTGCAAGATAGCTCGTTGGAAAGGTCTTTGAGTCTACTTTCCAACCCAATTGGAATTTTTCAATTTGGAGTTCATTTGACCTGTCAAAAATCAAATCTCCCAAGACTGGTCAAAAAGTGCCAAATGAGGCTGCCTCAAGGAAGAGTGCTGTTGCAGTCAGCTTTTGAATGCCTTCCTCAACCCCAAATTGAGCTCATGATAGCTCATTGGAAAGCTCTTTATGTCTAGTTATCATTTTACCCATCAAGAAAGTTATTTGACCAACCAGGCTAGGAGAAAACTTGAATTTCCCAAGGTCACTTCAGAGGTGCCTTTGATTCTCCTAAGGCAACGGTATTTTTGACATTTCTCTCAAACCATGACACCTGTGTAAAAAGTGAAGAAGGTTTTTCTTCCTTGGCATGTTGTGGACAAAAACCTCTCTCAGTTTCCCAAAATTCATCTTTGACTGCTTTGGAACATCATTTGAGTGAAACTTGTCCCGATGTGTGAAACAAGGAATTTTGTCGAAATGAAGCGAAATGAAGGGGATAAGGGGCTTCTAAATTCTTGGGGAAACTTTTGGAAGTAGGGAGGGATGTTAGGAAGCAGGGGAAAGTGGAATCGTGGAGATCGAGTGAGGGAAGGGGTCCAAAAAGGCAAAACACAGGCCCAACCTAGAAAATTGCCAAGTTGTAGCTAGAAACTAGGGTTTGTGCAAAAATGAGGAATTTGGGGGATCTGAGTGTTGGGAAGTGTTTGTTAGGGTATTTTAAGGATAGGGGAAGGTGTATGAACATCAGGAAACAAGTTTTGCTGGTGATTTAACCATCCAAGAGAAATTGCCTTCAAAACCCTAGGAGAGGGAAATGAGCTTGCCTAGGCACAACTGAAGCATGAATAAGGTGTAAAATGACTCATTAGACACTGACATGATAATGAAAACCCTCTGAATGATGTTAGGCTCAGCTGAATGATGACATGGACTGACATTTGGGCAAACCCTAGGCCTAATGCCTAGTGACCAAATTTTTCTTGAAGACTCACTGAAATGACAAAATTTGACCTTGACACTCTGAGACCACTGTGTAAGAGCATATTTGATCATTGTAGGAAGGCTGGAAAGACTGACACTAACATAGTCATCAGTAAAAGTGAGATAATCTGAATATCCTCCCGAGGAGTTCACAGGCATCATACCAGATATGTCTGAGTGAACTAGTTATAATATATCGGAGGTCTTGCTTTGACTTGAAGGGAATGTTCCCCTTTTGAGCTTTCCTTTGACACATCCCGGACATACACCTTTTTTCTCTACTTGGAATTCGGGCATCCCTGTTACCATCTGTCTTACATCCGGTAGAGCTTTGTAATGAAGGTGGGAAAACCTCCGATGCCAAAGTTCGGACTAAAGAGTTGTGTCACATGACATGACACCTAGTGGACTTCCACCGACCTGATATAAAGAATAAACTCGAAACCCAAGAGTGAAAGCATCTTTAACATTATTTTTCCATATACGTACCTTGCCATCGCTGAAGGTTACCTTGTAGCCTTTGTCTTCCATTGCCGAGATGGATACCAGGTTCTTTTTGAGATCAAGTACATATAATACATCTTGTAACTAAATCGTATTACCTTGATTCAATTTGAGAGAAACATTGCCTACACCTTTCATGGGGTATTTCATGTCATCTCCAAGGACAATTTCCAGGTTAGTTTCTTTCTCTACCAGATTATGGAGTACTTCTTTGTAACCAGTGAAGTGTCTTGAGGCACCACTATCAATGAGCCAAATTCCCATTGAGTCCGAAGGAGCAGAGGTAGATAGAGCAGCTGGTAGATAATATTCAGCCTGCTTATTGTCAACAGTGTTAGATTCATACCTGGAATTTCTAGCCTTCTTGAATGGTTGCCCTCTTCCTTGATTTCCAGCATTCCTTTTACCTTTGTTGTTGAATTTTCCATTCCTTCGATTACCATGAGAGGGATTTTGATCATCGTCACGGTTAGAGTCCTTTCTATCAGGGCATTCACTTGCATAGTGACCTGCTTTATTGCAAATGAAACATCGTCCTTTTCTTCCACCCTTAGATCCAGCCTTTCTTTTTGATTTAGACCTAGAATTATTTCTTTTCTTAGCATGAGAAGAAAAAGCAGTAGGAGGACCTTTAGGCAAGGGAATTTCTTGCTCTTCTACCCTTGTTTCTTCTTGAATGCATCTAGCCATTAATTCCTCGAAACCAGAAATTACATTATTATTCAAAAGAGTAGTCCTGAACACGTACCATTCTGATGGTAATCCTCCAAGAGTTGTGAGTGCCATTTCTCTGTCAGTAATAGTCTTCCCAATAGATAGGAGAGGGTTCTTGATCTCGGTGATTCTTAAGAAGTATGCTTGCATACTCTCATTTTTACCCTTCTTGATTTCCCTCAGCGTATTTCTAAGAAACAAAACTTGATTTGCATCATTAACTTTAAATAAACTCACGAGTCTATCGTAGATTTCCTTGGAGGTGTCTAGATCAGAGATGTAGGCCACCAAGCACTTGTCGATAGAGTCTCGGATGACCTTCTTCGCTTTAATTTCTCTGTTCTTCCATTTGTTCCTGGCAGCAGGATGTGCATTTGATGGAGGCACAACAATATTGCCTCTCACATGATCCAACACTTCTTGATCCTCAAGGGTTAGATCGATAGACATCTTCCATCCATGATAGTCAGCTTTCTCACGGAGCTTGTCTTCGGCAGGAAAGAGTGTTGACGACCCCATCGTTCTTTTAGGATAGCTTTGCCAATCTTCTCTTCGGTGATTGCTCTTACTCTTGCTTGGGCTTTGTCTTCACATCCACTGTGATACCATGTTAAGTTATGGTATGTTCTATGCTTATAACAATGTACTTCTTTTTCTTATTATATTTCACAGATTAACAATCACATGTACATAAAGTAAAGTGCAGATAGAACATTAAACGATCGACAGAAAACAAGCCAAGACAAGAGACACAAGATGTGGCGGCTAGCCAGGGACAAACCCCACAATGTTTGGGGAAACCCTTTGATCAAATCTTCTTTTATCTTCAATAATTCAGCAGAGAGAAATAGTACAATAAATCTTATTCATATCAGCAGTAGCAAGCCCTAGAGCAACAGCATCAGCATTAGCGGCTTCATCATCAAACTAGGGCAGACGATATCTCACAAACCGACCATCGGATCAACTTGATTCCACCACCAAAAGTTGCGGCTTCCAGAGGAGGTTCAGATGAACCTACAGCATAGTTCAGATGAGGAGATCTTCTAGTCCACGCAGGTCAATCTTTACTTCTGCAGTTGCAGCTTCAATTTCGGCAGTTTTTGGGTTCAAACTAGGGTAGTCGATATCTTGCAAACCGTCTGTCGGATTGACTTCATTCCACCACCAAAAGTTGCGGCTTTCAGAGGAGATCCAGATGGACCTACAGCGCAGTTCTAAGGAGGAGATCTGATGGTCAATGCTGGTCAAACTTTGGATCTGCAGTTGCAGCTTCAGGTTCAACAGCTTCCGGCTTCACATGTGTGAGAGAGAGACCCTTTTCTGCGCAGTAGAGAAGAGACTCATTTCTGCGCAGTAGAGAGAGAGATGTGATGAGATGAGTGAGTCCAAATGAGGAAAAGTCCTCTTATATTTATACACAACGTTGGTGTTTGAATAGATGCGACTGTTGGGCTTCTGAGCCTACATGAGTTGTAGGTCAACTTGATAATAATTCCATAATCAAAATAAATTCATATCTCCATGAATACTTATCGGAATCGGATGATCTTTATATCAATCCTACACCTCTCGACGAGAGGAATCTAATAAAAATATTATCAGCCATGAATAAGATGACCCACATGAAGTTTTGCCCTAGTTTCCAATTTTAACACTCCCTCTCAACTAGGGAGAACTTCATCTGCAATCTGTCTATCGATCGTTACTATTCATCCATCAAATGCACTACCCTGTATAGCCTGTCCCTTGCCTTACTCTGCTCTATTCTGCCTGTTCTGCTTTGTCTTGTTCTGCCCTATACTAATCTGTATTGTTTTTCTCTGTTCTACTCTGCTCTTGCATTGTTTTGTTCTGCTCTGGTTTTGTCTGAATTATGAAGAAGAAGAAATGATCGAGGATGTATCATACTGACTCAAAGTCAGTCTCAGAGTATGTACCACTGGTCCCAGACTAGTCTCAACAAACCCGAAGTCAGCGTCATAGTGAGTACAACCCCACTGGTCCCAGACCAGTCTCAACCGACCCGAAGTCAGCTTCATAGTAAGTACCACTCCTACCACTAGTCCCAAACCAGTATCGCAGTCTCAGAGAGTGTACCACTGGTCCCAGACCATTCTCAACCGACCCGAAGTCAGCGTCATAGTATGTACCACTCTCACTGGTCCCAGACTAGTACTGCACTGGCACGAAGTCAGTCTCAGAGTATGTACCACTAGTCCCAAACCAGTCTCAACCGACCCGAAGTCAGTGTCATAGTATGGTACAACTCCTACCATTAGTCCCAGATCAATGGAGGTCATCCTAGCGTAGGGAGTACGGTAGATACAACGATGCACCCATCGGTACTACTATCATCCCTAACTTCATTTCCCTGCTCATTGATCAGATGAGAGGTACTTCCCATGAATCCCAAACTGCATGGGTAGGATGCCTCGACAGGAGAACTAATCAATCATGTCCTCACAAGAGAATACATCAATCCTGCTACAATCGCCATGGAGAACACATCAATCCAGGCCGCCATGGAGAACACATCAATCCAGGCCTCACAGGAGAACACATCAATCTTGCTACAATTGCCATGGAGAACACATCAATCCATGGCCTCACAGGAGAACACATCAATCCTGCTACAATGTCGCCACAGGGTGTACATGTATACCACCAGGGGATAGTGAATCATCCTATGGTCATATGCTGCTCCAAGAAGCACCCCGCACTCCCTAGAGCTTCTAGAGCTCAATGCATCATTGGAGGGTCTTTGAACAACTCCAAGTTTTTCTCGGAAATCAGAAATTTTACTTTCCCAAGGGGTTTTGTCAGAATGTCAGCGACCTGTTCATCTATACCGATATGTTGGAGCCTTATAGCTCCCCGCTGCACCATATCACGAATATAGTGGTATCTGATATCGATATGCTTGGAGCGATCATGAAATATAGGATTCTCTGACAAACGAATCCCACTCTGGTTGTTACAAAGGATCACGATGGCATCCAATGTAAATACAAACAGCTCACTGAAGAACTTTCACAACCAAACTGCCTCACAGGAAACCATGCTGGCAGTAATATACTCTGCTTTGGCAGTGCTCAAGGCCACCGACTTCTGCTTCCTACTCATCCAAGATATCGAAGCAGATCCCAAGGAGAAACAACACCCGAAAGTGCTCTTACGGTCCTCCACATTGCCTGCCCAGTCAGCATCTGTGTATCCAAATAGTCTCACACCTCCGGCAGTGTATCTTAACCCATAAGTGATAGTGCCACGAAGATATCTCAGCAGATTCTTGGCACCAATCGAATGTATGTGGTGGGGTTCAACCATATGTTGACTGCGAAGCATATATCTGGACGGGAGTTCACTAAGAACATTAATGCTCCGACGAGTTGCCAATACTCAGTAGCATTTCGTAAAACAAGTCCAGCAGCACTACCGCTTAACTTCTTGAAGTCAAGCTCCATCGGGGTAGTTACAGGCTTGCAGTCCACCATACCGAATCTTTCCAATATCTTCACCACATATTTTCCTTGAGATATGAAAGTTTCTCCTGGCTTCTGCCACACTTCAAGTCCTAGGAAATAGTGCATCAGTCCTAGGTCCTTCATTTACAATTCAGAAGCCAAATCCCTCTTACATTTGAGAATCAGAGGATCTGCACCTGTTAGACAGAGATCATCCACATACAACACTAGTATGAGAGGTTTATCATCTTCAACCTTAAAGTAAACGTTAGGATCGACTTCACTCATAGTGAATCCCAGCTTCATCAAGTAGCTGTCGATCCTCTCATACCATGCTCGAGGTGCTTGCTTCAGCCCATAGAGAGCCTTCTTCAACCTGCATACATGAGATTTTCGATCATAAATTTCAAATCCTTTAGGTTGCTCCACGTAGACCTCTTCTTTGATTGAGCCATGCAAGAACACAGTCTTGACATCCATCTGATGTAGGTTCCATCCTTGTGAAGCGACAAGGGCTATGATCGAGCAGATGGTCGTATATCTGGCAGCAGGTGCAAATATCTCATCATAGTCTATACCTTCCTTCTCGGAGAAACCACGAGCAACAAAACGAGCCTTATACTTTTCCATACTTCCATCTACTGCATGCTTTATCTTGTAAAGCCATTTGGAAGTAACAACTGTCTTCTCCTGGGGTCTGGGAACTACTTCCCAGACATCATTCTTCATGATAGACTCATATTCTTCGGTCATAGCATCCTTCCATACTTCATGCTTGACGGCATCTGAGAATGATGAAGGCTCATTTTGTATGATCGTGCTCATGATGGTCAGGTATCCCTGATACCTATTAGGTTTCTTACTTTCACGAAAGGTTCCTCGGGGTGCAGCATGTCCTTCAGCATCATCAAGTAGCCCCATAAGCCATGAAGGCCTCTTACTAGAAGAGGAAGGCTCATGTGGAGGAGGATCAATCGGATCCATGGGTTCTTCTACATCAAGCATTGATTCATCGTCCTTTTCTTTCGGTTCCCTGGTGTCGGCTTCTTGAGAGCTCCTCAAAGTCGGAAGATTGTTCACCTTGTTGAGAGCCATATCTTCGTCAAATGTGACATCATGACTAATTACGACTTCCCTTTGACCGGCTACATAGATTCTATAGCCTTTGGTATTTTCACCATAGCCCGCGAAAATTCCCTTCTTTCCAGATGCACCCAATTTATTTCTTTTCCCTTTTGGCACATGAAAATATACAGGGCTTCCAAAAATTCTAAAATGAGAAACATCAAGTTTCTTACCGATGAACTTTTCTTCAGGAATCTTGGAACCCAATGCTTGACGAAGGCATCAATTTTGTACATATACGGTAGTGTTTGCAGCTTCAGCCCATCGAAACTTCAAAAGTCTTTGATCATGTAGCATGGCCCAGACAGCTTCCATAATTGTGCGGTTCTTCCTTTCTGTCACACCATTCTGTTCAGGGGTATATGGTGTAGTAGTCTCCCTCTTGATGCCAGCCTCTTCACAAAAATCATGGAACTCATCAGATTCATATTCAGTCCTATTATCAATTCATAAGATCTTGATCTTCTTTTCGGTTTGATTCTCGATTAGGGATTTGAAGTGTCGAAACCAAGAGAACACTTCATCCTTCTTTTTCAAAAAGTATATCCAAGTCTTTCGAGAATAGTCATCAGTAAATGTGAGATAATATGAATATCCTCCTAAGGAGTTCACAGGCATCATACCAGATATGTCTGAGTGAACTAGTTGTAATATATCGGAGGTCTTGCTTTGACTTGAAGGGAATGGTCCCCTTTTGAGCTTTCCTTTGGCACATCCCGGACATACAACTTCTTTCTCTACTTGGAATTCGGGCATCCCTGTTACCTTATGTCTTACATCGGGTAGAGCTTTGTAATGAAGGTGGGAAAACCTCTGATGCCAAAGTTCGGACTAAAGAGTTGTGTCACAAGACATGACACCTAGCGGACTTCCACCGACCTGATATAAAGAATCAACTCGAAACCCAAGAGTGAAAGCATCTTTAACATTATTTTTCCATATACGTACCTTGCCATCGCTGAAGGTTACCTTGTAGCCTTTGTCTTCCATTGTCGAGATGGATACCAAGTTCTTTTTGAGATCAGGTACATATAATACATCTTGTAACTAAATCGTATTACCTTGATTCAATTTGAGAGAAACATTGCCTACGCCTTTCACGGGGTATTTCATGTCATCTCCAAGGACAATTTCCAGGTTAGTTTCTTTCTCTACCAGATTATGGAGTACTTCTTTGTAACCAATGAAGTGTCTTGAGGCACCACTATCAATGAGCCAAATTCCCATTGAGTCCGAAGGAGCGGAGGTAGATAGAGCAGCTGGTAGATAATATTCAGCCTGCTTATTGTCAACAGTGTTAGATTCATACCTAGAATTTCTAGCCTTCTTGAATGGTTGCCCTCTTCCTTGATTTCCAGCATTCCTTTTACCTTTGCTGTTGAATTTTCCATTCCTTCGATTACCATGAGAGGGATTTTGATCATCGTCACGGTGAGAGTCCTTTCTATCAGGGCATTCCCTTGCATAGTGACCTGCTTTATTGCAAATGAAACATTGTCCTTTTCTTCCACCCTTAGATCCAGCCTTTCTTTTCGATTTAGACCCAGAATTATTTCTTTTCTTAGCATGAGAAGAAAAAGCAGCAGGAGGACCTTTAGGCAAGGGAATTTCTTGCTCTTCTACCCTTGTTTCTTCTTGAATGCATCTAGCCATTAATTCCTCGAAACCAGGAATTACATTATTGTTCAGAAGAGTAGTCCTGAACACATACCATTCGGATGGTAATCCTCCAAGAGTTGTGAGTGCCATTTCTCTGTCAGTAATAGTCTCCCCAATAGATAGGAGATCGTTCTTGATCTCGGTGATTCTTAAGAAGTATGCTTGCATACTCTCATCTTTACCCTTCTTGATTTCCCTCAGCGTATTTCTAAGAAACAAAACTTGATTTGCATCATCAACTTTAAATAAACTCACTAGTCTATCATAGATTTCCTTAGAGGTGTCTAGATCAGAGATGTAGGCCACCAAGCGCTTGTCGATAGAGTCTCGGACGATCTTCTTCGCTTTAATTTCTCCGTTCTTCCATTTGTTCCTGGCAGCAGGAGGTGCATTTGATGGAAGCACAACAATATTGCCTCTCACATGATCTAACACTCCTTGATCCTCAAGGGTTAGATCGATAGACATCTTCCATCCGTGATAGTCAGCTTTCTCACAGAGCTTGTCTTCGGCAGGAAAGAGTGTTGACGACCCCATCGTTCTTTTAGGATAGCTTTGCCAATCTTCTCTTCGGTGATTGCTCTTGCTCTTGCTTGGGCTTTGTCTTCACCTCAGCTCTAATACCATGTTAAGTTATGGTATGTTCTATGCTTATAGCAGTTTACTTCTTTTTCTTATTATATTTCACAGATTAGCAATCACATGTACATAAAGTGCAAATAGAACATTAAACGATCGACAGAAAACAAGCCAAGACAAGAGACACAAGATGTGGCGGCTAGCCAGGGACAAACCCCACAATGTGTGGGGAAACCCTTTGATCAAATCTTCTTTTATCTTCAATAATTCAGCAGAGAGAAATAGTACAATAAATCTTATTCATATCAGCAGTAGCAAACCCTAGATCAACAGCATCAGCATTAGCGGCTTCATCATCAAACTAGGGCAGACTATATCTCACAAACCGACCATCGGATCGGCTTGATTCCACCACCAAAAGTTGCGGCTTTCAGAGGAGGTTCAGATGAACCTATAGCGCAGTTCAGATGAGGAGATATTCTAGTCCACGCAGGTCAATCTTTACTTCTGAAGTTGCAGCTTAAGTTTCGGCAGTTTCCGGCTTCAAACTAGGGCAGTCGATATCTTGCAAACCGTCTGTCGGATTGACTTCATTCCACCACCAAAAGTTGCGGCTTTCAGAGGAGATCCAGATGGACCTACAGCAAAGTTCTAAGGAGGAGATCTGATGGTCAACGTTGGTCAAACTTTGGATCTGCAGTTGCAGCGTCAAGTTCAACAGCTTCTGGCTTCACATGTGTGAGAGAGAGACCCTTTTCTGCGCAGTAGAGAGAGAGAGTTGTGATGAGATGAGTGAGTCCAAATGAGGAAAAGTCCTCTTATATTTATACACAACGTTGGTGTTTGAATAGATGTGACTGTTGGGCTTCTGAGCCTACATGAGTTGTAGGTCGGCTTGATAATAATTCCATAATGAAAATAAATTCATATTTCCATGAATACTTATCGAAATCGGATGATCTTTATATCAATCCTACACCTCTCGACGAGAAGAATTTAATAAAAATATTATCAGCCATGAATAAGATGACCCACATGAAGTTTTGCACTAGTTGCCAATTTTAACACTCCCTCTCAACTAGGGAGAACTTTATCTGCAATCTGTCTATCGGTCGTTACTATTCATCCATCAAATGCACTGCCCTGTACAGCCTATCCCTTGCCCTGCTCTGCTCTATTCTGCCTATTTTGCTTTGTCTTGTTCTGCCCTATACTTATCTGTATTGTTTTGCTCTGTTCTACTTTGTTCTTGCATTGTTCTGTTCTGCTCTGCTTTTGTCTGAATTACGAAGAAGAAGAAATGATCGAGGATGTATCATACTGACTCAAAGTCAGTCTCAGAGTATGCACCACTGGTCCCAGACCAATCTCAACCAACCCGAAGTTAGCGTCATAGTGAGTACAACTCCACTGGTTCCAGACCAGTGTCATCCTCCACTGACTCAAAGTCAGTCTTAGAGTGCGTACCATTGGTCCCAGACCAGTCTCAACCGACCCGAAGTCAGCTTCATAGTAAGTACCACTCCTACCACTAGTCCCAGACCAGTATTGCAGTCTCAGAGAGTGTACCACTGGTCCCAGACCATTCTCAACCGACCCGAAGTCAGCGTCATAGTATGTACCACTCTCACTGGTCCCAGACTAGTACTGCACTGACACGAAGTCAGTCTCAGAGTATGTACCACTGGTCCCAGACCAGTCTCGACTCTCAACCGACTCGAAATCAGTGTAATAGTATGGTACAACTCCTACCACTGGTTTGAGACCAGTATCATTGATCCCAGATCAATGGACGTCAACCTAGCGTAGGGAGTACGGTAGATACAACGATGCTTCCATCGGTACTACTATGGTCCCTAACTTCATTTCCCTGCTCATTGATCAGATGAGAGGTACTTCCCATGAGTCCTAGACTGCATGGGTAGGATGCCTCGACAGGAGAACTAATCAATCCTGTCCTCACAGGAGAATACATCAATCCTGCTACAATCGCCATGGAGAACACATCAATCCAGGCCGCCATGGAGAACACATCAATCCAGGCCTCACAGGAGAACACATCAATCTTGCTACAATTGCCATGGAGAACACATCAATCCAGGCCTCACAGGAGAACACATCAATCCTGCTACAATGTCGCCACAGGGTGTACATGTATACCACCAGGGGATAGTGAATCATCCTGTGGTCATATGCTACTCCAAGAAGCACCCCGCACCCCCCTGGAGCTCCCAGAGCTCAATGCATCATACATGACCCTCATCGAAGGGTCTTTGAACAACTCCAAGTTGTTCTCGGAAAGTCAGAAATTTTACTTTCCCAAGGGGTTTTCTCAGAATGTCAGCGACCTGTTCATCTGTACCGATATGTTGGAGCCTTATAGCTCCCCGCTACACCATATCACGAATATAGTGGTATCTGATATCGATATGCTTGGAGCGATCATGAAATACAGGATTCTCTGACAAACGAATCCCACTCTGGTTGTCACAAAGGATCACGATGGTACCCAATGTAAATCCAAACATCTCACTAAAGAGCTTCGCAACCAAACTGCCTCACAGGAAGCCATGCTGGCAGCAATATACTCTGCTTTGGTGGTGCTCAAGGCCACCGACTTCTGCTTCCTGCTCATCCAGGATATCGAAGCAGATCCCAAGGAGAAACAACGCCCAAAAGTGCTCTTACAGTCCTCCACATTGCCTGCCCAGTCAGCATCTGTGTATCCAAATAGTCTCACATCTCCGGTAGTGTATCTTAACTCATAAGTGATAGTGCCACGAAGATATCTCAGTAGATTCTTGGCACCAATCGAATGTATGTGGTGGGGTTCAACCATATGTTGACTCAGCATGTTAACTGCGAAGCATATATCTGCATGGGAGTTCACTAAGAACATTAATGCTCCGACGAGTCGCCGATACTCGGTAGCATTTCGTAAAACAGGTCCAGCAGCACTACCGCTTAACTTCTTGAAGTCAAGCTCCATCGAGGTAGTTACAGGCTTGCAGTCCACCATACCGAATCTTTCCAATATCTTCACCACATATTTTCCTTGAGATATGAAAGTTTCTCCTAGATTTTGCCACACCTCAAGTCCTAGGAAATAGTGCATCAGTCCTAGGTCCTTCATTTCAAATTCAGAAGCCAACTCCCTCTTACATTTGAGAATGAGAGGATCTGCACCTGTTAGAAAGTGGTCATTCACATACAACACCAGTATGACAGGTTTATCATCTTCAACCTTAAAGTAAAGGTTAGGATCGGCTTCACTCCTAGTGAATCCCAGCTTCATCAAGTAGCTGTCGATCCTCTCATACCATGCTCGAGGTGCTTTCTTCAGCCGATAGAGAGCCTTCTTCAACCTACATACATGAGATTTCCGATCATAGATTTCAAATCCTTCGGGTTGCTCCACGTAGACCTCTTCTTTGATCGAGCCATGCAAGAACGCAGTCTTGACATCCATCTGATGTAGGTTCCATCCTTGTGAAGCGGCAAGGGCTATGATCGAGCGGATGGTCGTATATCTGGCAACAGGTGCAAATATCTCATCATAGTCTATACCTTCCTTCTCGGAGAAACCACGAGCAACCAAACAAGCCTTATACTTTTCCGTACTTCCATCCGCTGCATGCTTTATCTTGTAAAGCCATTTGGAAGTAACAACTGTCTTGTCCTGGGGTCTGGGAACTACTTCCCAGACATCATTCTTCATGATAGACTCATATTCTTCGGTCATAGCATCCTTCCATACTTCATGCTTGACGGCATCTGAGAATGATGAAGGCTCATTTTGTATGATTGTGCTCATGATGGTCAGGTATCCCTGATACCTATTAGGTTTCTTACTTTCACGAAAGGTTCCTCGAGGTGCAACATGTCCTTCAGCGTCATCAAGTAGCCCCCTCAGCCATGAAGGCCTCTTCCTAGAAGAGGAAGGCTCATGTGGAGGAGGATCAATCGGATCCATGGGTTCTTCTACATCAGGCATTGATTCATCATCCTTTTCTTTCTGTTCCCTGGTGTCGGCTTCTTGAGAGCTCCTCAAAGTCGAAAGATTGCTCACCTTGCTGAGAGCCATATCTTCGTCAAAGGTGGCATCATGACTAATTACAACTTCCCTTCGGCCGACTACATAGATTCTATAGCCTTTAGTATTTTCACCATAGCCCCCGAAAAATTCCCTTCTTTCCAGATGCACCCAATTTATTTCTTTTCTCTTTCGGCACATGAAAATATACAGGGCTTCCAAAAATTCTAAAATGAGAAACATCAAGTTTCTTACCGGTGAACTTTTCTTCAGGAGTCTTGGAACCCAATGCTTGATGAGGGCATCGATTTTGTACATATACGGCAGTGTTTGCAGCTTCAGCCCATAGAAACTTCGGAAGTCTTTGATCATGTAGCATGGCCCGAACAGCTTCCATAATTGTGCGGTTCTTCCTTTCTGTCACACCATTCTGTTCAGGGGTATATGGTGTAGTAGTCTCCCTCTTGATGCCAGCCTCTTTACAAAAATCATGGAACTCATTAGATTCATATTCAGTCCCATTATCAGTTCTTAAGATCTTGATCTTCTTTTCGGTTTGATTCTCGATTAGGGCTTTGAAGTGTCGAAACCAAGAGAACACTTCATCCTTCTTTTTCAAGAAGTATATCCAGGTCTTTCGAGAATAGTCATCAGTAAAAGTGAGATAATATGAATATCCTCCCAAGGAGTTCACAGGCATCATACCAGATATGTCTGAGTGAACTAGTTGTAATATATCGGAGGTCTTGCTTTGACTTGAAGGGAATGGTCCCCTTTTGAGCTTTCCTTTGACACATCCCGGACATACACCTTCTTTCTCTACTTGGAATTCGGGCATCCCTGTTACCATCTATCTTACATCGGATAGAGCTTTGTAATGAAGGTGGGCAAACCTCTGATGCCAAAGTTCGGACTAAAGAGTTGTGTCACAAGACATGACACCTAGCGGACTTCCACCGACCTGATATAAAGAATCAACTCGAAACCCAAGAGTGAAAGCATCTTTAACATTATTTTTCCATATATGTACCTTGCCATCGCTGAAGGTTACCTTGTAGCCTTTGTCTTCCATTGCCGAGATGGATACCAGGTTCTTTTTGAGATCAGGTACATATAATACATCTTGTAACTAAATCGTATTACCTTGATTCAATTTGAGAGAAACATTGCCTACACCTTTCACGGGGTATTTCATGTCATCTCCAAGGACAATTTCCAGGTTAGTTTCTTTCTCTACCAGATTATGGAGTACTTCTTTGTAACCAGTGAAGTGTCTTGAGGCACCACTATCAATGAGCCAAATTCCCATTGAGTCCGAAGGAGCAGAGGTAGATAGAGCAGCTGGTAGATAATATTCAGCCTACTTATTTACAACAGTGTTAGATTCATACCTAGAATTTCTAGCCTTCTTGAATGGTTGCCCTCTTCCTTGATTTCCAGCATTCCTTTTACCTTTGCTGTTGAATTTTCCATTCCTTCGATTACCATGAGAGGGATTTTGATCATCGTCACGGTGAGAGTCCTTTCTATCAAGGCATTCCCTTGCATAGTGACCTACTTTATTGCAAATGAAACATCGTCATTTTCTCCCACCCTTAGTTCCAGCCTTTCTTTTCGATTTAGAACCAGAATTTCTTTTCTTAGCATGAGAAGAAAAAGCAGCAGGAGGACCTTTAGGCAAGGGAATTTCTTGCTCTTCTACCCTTGTTTCTTCTTGAATGCATCTAGCCATTAATTCCTCGAAACCAGAAATTACATTATTATTCAGAAGAGTAGTCTTGAACACCTACCATTCGGATGGTAATCCTCCAAGAGTTGTGACTGCCATTTCTCTGTCAGTAATAGTCTCCCCAATAGATAGGAGATCGTTCTTGATCTCGGTGATTCTTAAGAAGTATGCTTGCATACTCTCATCCTTACCCTTCTTGACTTCCCTCAGCGTATTTCTAAGAAACAAAACTTGATTTGCATCATTAACTTTAAATAAACTCACCAGTCTATCGTAGATTTCCTTGGAGGTGTCTAGATCAGAGATGTAGGCCACCAAGCGCTTGTCGATAGAGTCCTGGATGATCTTCTTCGCTTTAATTTCTCCGTTCTTCCATTTGTTCCTGGCAGCAGGAGGTACATTTGATGGAGGCACAACAATATTGCCTCACATGATCCAACACTCCTTGATCCTCAAGGGTTAGATCGATAGACATCTTCCACCCGTGATAGTCAGCTTTCTCACGGAGCTTGTCTTCGGCAGGAAAGAGTGTTGACGACCCCATCATTCTTTTAGGATAGCTTTGTCAATCTTCTCTTCGGTGATTGCTCTTGCTCTTGCTCTTGCTTGGGCTTTGTCTTCACCTCAGCTCTGATACCATGTTAAGTTATGGTATGTTCTATGCTTATAACAGTTTACTTCTTTTTCTTATTATATTTCACAGATTAGCAATCACATGTACATAAAGTAAAGTGCAGATAGAACATTAAACGATCGACAGAAAACAAGCCAAGACAAGAGACACAAGATGTGGCGGCTAGCCAGAGACAAACCCCACAATGTGTGGGGAAACCCTTTGATCAAATCTTCTTTTATCTTCAATAATTCAGCAGAGAGAAATAGTACAATAAATCTGATTCATATCAACAGTAGCAAACCCTAGATCAGCAGCATCAGCATTAGCGGCTTCATCATCAAACTATGGCAGACAATATCTCACAAACCGACCGTCGGATCGGCTTGATTCCACCACCAAAAGTTGCGGCTTCTAGAGGAGTTTCAGATGAACCTACAGCGTAGTTCAGATGAGATCTTATAGTCGACGCAGGTCAATCTTTACTTCTGCAGTTGCAGCTTCAGTTTCGGCAGTTTCCGGCTTCAAACTAGGGCAGTCGATATCTTGCAAACCGTCCGTCGGATTGACTTCATTCCACCACCAAAAGTTGCGGCTTTCAGAGGAGATCCAGATGGACCTACAGCGCAGTTCTAAGGAGGAGATCTGATGGTCAACGTTGGTCAAAATTTGGATCTGCAGTTGCAACTTCAGGTTCAACAGCTTCCGGCTTCACATGTGTGAGGGAGAGACCCTTTTCTGCGCAGTAGAGAGAGAGATGTGATGAGATGAGTGAGTCCAAATGAAGAAAAGTCCTCTTATATTTATACACAACGTTGGTGTTTGAATAGATGCGACTATTGGGCTTCTAAGCCTACATGAGTTGTAGGTCGGCTTGATAATAATTCCATAATCAAAATAAATTCATATCTTCGTGAATACTTATCGGAATCGATGATATTTATATTAATCCTACACCTCTCGCCGAGAGGAATCTAATAAAAATATTATCAGCCATGAATAAGATGACCCACATGAAATTTTGCCCTAGTTGCCAATTTTAACATACTCAAATTGCAAATCTAACTAAGCTAATTAAACAATGAGCAACTAGAAAATTAGATTAGAGAAACTAGATCTAAATTCAAAAACAAAACTAATCTAGCGAGTTAAGAATCAATCAATCATGAAGCTCTCCTACTCAATGATGAGAAGGGATACCACGGGGCAAAACCCCACGCTCCCTCAAGAAAATTTTCTCCTTTTATTATTAGATTTACAAAGAGAAACCCTAGACGTCTAGGAGAGAAGAGGGTTTGGCCTCAAAAATTTTGATTTTCCTTTGATCCTCAAGCCTTTCACCAGCAAAACAATATTTTCAAGAAATCCCAATCCAAACCCTTATTCTTGTCTTCAGATTTGCAAGGAAAGAAAGAGAAAATCCAAAAAATATATATAGGATATACACGAGAAAAAATTATACAATAGGGTTAGAAAATATAGACAAAATTTGTTGATCTACAAGCCAAAAGAGTGTGAGTACAATTCCGCTCTTGGGTATTAAAATACAAGCTCTAAATAGCTAGATCTATTTAGTAAAAGCACAATAGTTGAGAAAAATAAATTAGAAATAGATTATATCACAAGCTAAGGCCAAGAAACCCCTGCAAAAATTTCAAATGATAAGCATCTGAAAGAGATCAATGTGGGTTCTTCCACTCCTATGCTTGAGAGTTGGTTGGTTCAACCGAAAATGTCCCCGAACGCTCAAGATCTGATTCACAAAATGATTTCTACAGAATTCCAAAATAGATTGTTAGATCCATAAGGGGTTAGATAGTACAATGAAAAGTAAGTTCTAGGGGTTCAACCAAAAACCCACTAGGACATCCAGATCTAGAGTATTCCTCTGACCCAAATACCAGTGCAAGATAACTATACACCAATAAATCTACAATAGCAAATGGAAATAACAAATAACTTATTACCAGTAGAATATTAAGCACAAAATCAGAAAATTATTACCATATTCATGGAAGAATAACACCACTAAAATTTTACCCCCAAAGACTTCCTTTATTATGCATACAATACTTAGTACAAGTCCAACAGAGCTTCCAGAGCCAAGAGTTTGATTACAATGTGTTTACAAAGGAGCTAGAGCTCAATTTATAGAAAAAATGAGAGGAAGAGCCTCTCCAAGTGGAAAATTCTAGATCCAAGGAAAAGGATGATTGATCTGTGTCAAATCGATCTCAACCCTTGATGAGCCTATGCAGATCCTTAGGAGAACTAGCCAGTTTACTTGATGGAGTGGACAGATGGACTTAAAATTGATTGTCATAATGGTTTGGACCACCAAAAAATACTTTCCAATTTTTTCTCCTCAAAAAATTAAAATTCTCATTCAAATTACCAAGCTTGGACCATCTTCCTTGAGAAAATTGATTTTCTGGACCATTAGCCATTATGAAGGACCAACAAATTTTCCTTGGGACTTTTCCTGCTTGATTTGTGGAGATTCCTCAACTTTTTGACTCGACTTCTTTCTTGGGAAAGTCCACTTCAATTTTAAATCATTTTTCCACTTGGAGAGAATTTAATTTTCTTTCATTTTAATTTATGGGTAATTTCTGGCTAATTAATTGTCAGGTTTTGAAAAGAAAAAAAAAATAGGAAATGAGTTAAAACTTAAAACACATTTGTTTACCCTCAAATTATGTCAAGATAGAAAGTTGAGGAGCTGAGGTCTAATTTTGAGTACTCATACCACCTACAACTTCTATAGACAACACTTTTTACATTTTACATCAAATAATTATTAAAAATCCCGACCAGTGGAAATTTTTAATAATTAAAAACTAATACTTTGACATAACCAGATTCTACAAGACTATAGACATGATCTAGTATGGTAATATACATTGCTTTTATACACTGGGACTCACCTAAGACTTTACCATCAAGCCTCACTCCAACTTTGGAGGATATTTGGGAGAAAAACTTAACCAATTATTTGTGTTGAAAAACACAAATAATGAGCTAAGGAAAAAAAACCGCTAGAGTAAAAACTCTAGCAAAAATCTTAAGCTACCTAGGTGTGTTACATGGCTTTCATTTCATCATACTATAATCATTTTTACATCATCCCCGCAGGGTTGCAGAATTTGGAATACAATTGATGACCAGAAGCTGAATGATGATGATGATGAATTCTGAAAATTCTTACTTTCTAACCATGATGGATTGCTCTGCGGTGTGCTCTGCTCATGCGGTAGTTGACTAATCCTCAAATGTACATTTGAGTGGCCAACACCTATCAATGCTGAGCATCTGTATATTCACTAAATCCTTAACCTGTAGGTTTCGATTTGTCCATAAAGGGGAATAAATCCGCTTCTATCAGCTGCTTGTGGCTCTGCTTTCATACTGCAAAACGGGCATAAATATACAAGGGTGTCGTTTAACTTATTCATCTTGATTACTGTAACAAGACTTATGCATTTTTCTTGACTTGCCTGCCGAAAAAATCTTGTACTATAAATGTGTATTCTATGCAATATGAATTAAGAGAGTTTTGTGTGAAATTTTATCCAGTGCCTTTTTGTACATGTATGCTCTGAAAAACCAACAACGTGCATGCTTCCTCTGTGTTACCTAAGCCGTATGCTTCTCTGCCATCAAGGAGCACCAGCAAACAATACTAGACTAAATATATTGCACTGTGCAACTCCCCAAAATTAATTTAGTAGAAAATATGGGTAACGCACTGCATAAATATGCCTTAATGTGGTCCAAAAAAAGAATGGATATGCTGGTTTAGTTATACATATATGACTCCTCTCTTGGAGCAGAATGTCTGGAGGCGTTTTGGAACACCATGAACATGAAATCGAACTGCATTCAGCATGAAACAATGTAGAAAAAATATTTTAAAACTGCTATATTGAAGAAGGATAACAAAATGATGGTTTATATATGACTGCTATCATGTAGCATGTAAGTAAGTGGGTTTTGCTACATCTTTTAGTCACTTCTGCATACAGAAGCACATAGATTCAGTTTTATCATGATTCATCCAGCGCATAGGAGCAAGTTGTAAGGTTTGCAGGCCCTGTTTGCTAGATTTTTCATGCCCAGGAATCTGTACTTACAGGTGCTAGATACATTATTTTGCTATAAAATTGTACTTTGTGACACTTGTAAATAAGCAATATATTCAAATCATCCAAAAAAGGATTTTATTACAGCAAAATCCTGTCAAGAACTGCATTTTCAAAAAGCAATACTATTACTGTCATGTTATTATTATTGTTACCTGTACAAAAGCAATGTTAGTTGCATCACATGCTTGTTCAATCTCATTGGCATCCTCTTCAACAAAAACTCCCACAGGCTCCGCTCCATGCTCCCTTGCAGCCTTCGAAATTTCTTTTGCAACATTTAGTGACACTGATCTCTTTGACTTGGGCCATAAAATCATCCCTATGAACTTGGCACCTGCTTCGGCGGCAAGAACTGCATCATGGACAGTGGTAATCCCACACATCTTTACCAGAGGAACAGATTCATCAGAATCTACAGCCGAGTCTAGTGAAGAAAACATGCCTACTGAAGAATCTCTACCAGCATGTAAATGCATACATATTGTCTTATCATTGACACTGGAAATCTTCTTTGATGTTTTTGACTTCTTCCAGCCAAAACCTGAATATTTCAAATCATCACTCTGTTATGCAATTAGAATAGATTTATAAATCACCCTAAACTCTAACTATATGCATGATTTATTTTTAAACTAAGGGGAGTAAGAATGTGAGAAAAAAATATGTTTGCTTCTATCTGATTTCCTGCAGTCTATTTATATTTGCTAAGAGTGGATACTCAATATTTTTAATTTCTTTCTGATAAATTGCATTTATTTCAATTTCTATCACACATAAAAGCAAAGATTACATTTTCCAAATGCATAACTAGGCTCAGGTACTAAGAGTCTCAGCCCTTTCAACAATAAAAAATGCGTTGAATCATGCTCATACAAAATCTATTCCATGTATACATCCCTGGAGTATTTGCATGCTATCCCAAGCATCACATTCTCTACAATAGAATCTAGCAAATAACAATGGTAGAGTATTTTGGTCATTTGTTGGACATTAATAAATTATATTATCTTATCTTTATCTTATAAAACATATATCTCTAAGCATTAGAGAGAAATGGAAGCCCAAGTTGCAATTAGATGTAAGATAGCTTCAAATTTTAAGAGAGGTTGCCTACTGAATTTGGGGCTTTATTGTGATAAGGCCATGTTGCATCTATCAACTTTCAACCTTTTTCCAAAAGCATTCTTCCCCTTGCTTTTCATTATACCCCCTTAGTTTTTAAGTGTTAGATATTACATATATACTGAAGGCCTACTGATAGAGCAGTAAGAGTGAATTGTCCTTTGAGGCCCAACAAACACTATCCCAAAGCCCATTTAAGGTGAGGCATCGATTTTGACAAAATGTGACCAATAGTCCTCTGGGAAGAAGAAAATATAAATTAATAACAGAGAAAGGATGACTTATTTAGGATTTTCATAAATATTTTAATATTGAGTTAACCTATAAATGCCAACTACCATCTTCCGTTTCCCCAACAACCACTCATTCTCTTCTTTTAATTAAAAGCTAGATTTTGATTTATCAAAAAAATCAATGTGGCCTTAAACGTACAGCTTGCACTACAATGTGACAGTCATCTTTAGCAGTTCTCAAAAGGAAATTTAGATCTGACACAACAACCATCCCGCATCTCTTAATTAACCAAGATTTATTGCTACAAAACTTGCAGGTATAGAGTTTTATATACAGCCCTAAAAGAAATAAACACTTAAAAAACATTCAGACATCGAATTAAAACCCTAGACAAAAGCTTGCAACCAAATCCACCTCTGTAACAGAGCCAATCTCATTCCAAGAGTTAACAGCAGTGTCCTGAGGGCATTGGGAACTATTCCAGAATAAGATTCTGAGATCGATGAAACTAGTTACACTGACGAGCAGGTCCTGAATGGTTGAAATTGAAGCTTCCAGCTTAAGCTACTTCATTTGCAATACGATTACTTCAGACCAAGGTTCCTGTTCCCATTCATGCAAGTCCAAAATGGGCTTCACCAACTCAACATTGAATTTATCCTGTGCCCTATTTGTTTTTTCCACATCTGGGATATGCACTGGTTTTCCAATCCTGAGTGGCCAATGCCTCCCTAGACAAGTTGCCATGAACTCCAGCCAGCTCCTCTCTACATTTCTACGTAGATATACCATGACAAGCTTACAAATGTTAACATAGTTGAATATCATTATTTTCCTTTATTTTTAACGAATTAGTGAGGCTTTTGATTGGCTTTACTAATGAAGGTTTTGTCTAACTCTGTTCCTATATCTCTTATGCAGTTCCTGTAACCAGCCTCTGAGGTTGGCATATCTCCGCAGCTCTAGGAGAAATTTCGCAACAAGGGTTTTGTTCCTAGTGATGATAACATGGATCCATGTTGCCTAATTCACGCCCAACTCGACTCCACATGGCTCCAGCTCATGATCAAGAATTCAAACAACTGGTGTCAAACAGAATCAAGTGACTAAATTTAGGCACGATTTACAAGGAAACAAAGAAAAATCTGAGAAAACGACAACATGGGTTTTTGTGCAAAACATCGCCAATTAGCTGACTTGAGAGCAGTTTCCCCAGAAAGTACGTGATTTGGGAGCTATGTGCAGTTCTTCCAAGAGGCGTTCACGGTTTACTGTTACATCTGTCCCCAAACTGAGCACCCAATTAGCAAAGAAACTGAATCAAGCCACTTTCAAAAGGTTATATGTTAGGAAGATCAGGTTTAATCATATTGTGAGCTTCTTCTTCAACCAAGGTCCACCCAAAACAAGTAAAGATAATATTTTGTAAATCTGTCCATAATTGACAGTCTAGATTTGGTGGGATCGGTTTCAATTCACCCCCTTTGCCTTTTGTATCAATTGTATGGGCAGAATAGAGGGGAGAGGATAGTTGTAGATCTGTAGTAGAGTATATTGCAGAGAGGAGGCTATCAAATCTTTGTAGTTTGAAGTCTGACCATTTGGAAAATTGCTTATGACAAATATGTAACTCTGAAATCTTTGTTGGGTTAATGCAAATGCTAATTTCTGGAGTTGAGATCATTGGTGGTCTAAATTAACTTTGCTTCTGCAGCTTCATAGGTAGTGTGGCACCAGTTGGGAGGGCCCACCAACTCGGCCCATGCTGCCCTAATCCTTTCCTTTCTGTAATGTAGTATAGCCTAGTTGCTTTTCTTTCATTTTGATAGATAGATTGTAGCTTGGTTGACTGTACCATTTACTTATCGCTCTGATCATTGGACGTTTTGTTGCTTACATTTGTGTTGTTTGCAGGAATAAGGTCAATCATTGAAGGGTGATGCCAAGCATTGTAACCCTCCTGGTTGTCTAACCATTTGGTTCAGCCAGTGTGACATGCCTATGTCATGTCAAATAGGGGATCTGTAGGCAACCCCAATGATCACCATATCTCATTGTTTCTCCCTTTCCTTGATTACATTTAAATTGTTGTTTGGTAGAAGTGGGATTCCTTTCTGAAGGGCAATAATACGCATTGTAATCCTTCCTTGGCTACATGAACACTCTGATAGGTCAATGTGGAAGATTGCAACCTGTGGTGAAGGGACCCTGGGGCCAACACTAAAGCCCCACATAGCAGACATCTCCTAGATTTACTTTCTATATGAATATCTTTCTATTTCCATCCTCTAGCCTAGGTTAGCCTATTGATACCCTAAACTCTGCACATATAGTGTAGCATCTCAAAGTCTACAAACTCTTGGTTGATAATTTATGTTGGATTACTAGGCAATTAAGTGACCAACAGAAGGGTCACCATCAAATTTTGGAATATCAATTAAACAATTTGTACTATAACAAATTTCTAACTTTGGCTTTGGAATATTCCCATCAGCATATATTGAAGCATTGACTTTGGAACACAAGGAGGTGAACTCAACTCCTCCCCAACAACTGTTGTAAATGCTGGGGGTGCGGGGGGTTGGGGGGGGTGAATTTCAAACAATTTAAAGATCACAGAGAATTAAGCACACATCACATCAAAGATACACAAGATTTATATTAACAATTTATTTATATGTTGAAGGAAATTACAGCTTCTGGTTTTATCAGCCACTACTGGAAGGAGCTACAACCCCTGGTTTACCAACTCCCCCTAGAAGGAGGTGACAACCTCCTGAAGGAAGCTACAACTTCCTTGCCTAGCACCACCCTGCCACCCTTAATAATAAAAGATAGAATAAGAACTTTAGGGTTCTTATACCAGGGATAGTGACCAATTACAAAAACACTGAAAAAATTCAACAATTTTACAATCTTTTCATTGTCCTCTTACTTAGCCACTGCTTCTCATCAATTATTGTTTCACTGCATCATCATCACAGAACTTGTACTCATGCAAATTCACGTCCTCAAGCTGCTTTCTCAAACACAATTCAATGTGCCTTTGGTCTGCCCTATGACCAGCTTCTAACTACCTCAAACTTAGTCCTTTAACAGCCCTTATCACGCACAACAAATGCTACCCAAAACAGGCCTAAAACTTGGCCCACACTATGTCCTTAAACAGGCCTAATTACTCTTCCTCTACGGTCTAAAAAGGATGCTTGACTTAGCCCTCAGTCTACTTTAAATTTTCTTTAGATCAGGTCACAGAATTTCCTCAAAACAAGCCCCGGATCTGCCTCAGAATTGCCTCAGATTGGGCCTAAGTTGTGCCTCAGAAATGGCTGAAATTTGCCTCAAAGATGGACCGAAATTTGCCTCAGACATGGGCGTCAAACTAGGCCAAAATCTAACTCAGGTAGGGCCAAAATTTACCTCAGAAATGAGCCTCAAACCTCACAACCTATCCAGCAAATCGCCATAAAATAAAAGATAAAAAATAAGCCCAAGAACCCTTGGTCTCTGCTCATCAAATTATCTTCTATTAGACTTGGTCTGCTCCAATGAGTTTTGAACTTGTCACAGATTGAATGGATGCCTCAGAAATGGCTGAAATTTGCCTCAAAGATGGACCGAAATTTGCCTCAGATATGGGCCTCAAACTAGACCAAAATCTAACTCAGGTGTGAAAATTCCTAAGCAGGAATCCCTACTGCAGCAAACTGATGTTACTTCTCCTACTTGTTAATTCATGCAAGTTATTTACTGTGTTCTACGGTAAATATCGAAGCAAATACATCTGCAGCCTTCACTTAATTAACATATATGCGGAAACAAAATACTGAGCAAGAAAGAAAAATACAACACATAGGACAAAGTTATTTTTGGACAAAACGTCCCCGGAAAAACCCAATGCGGGAAAATCGGTGCAGCAACTCTAAGGGTTTATTATTATTAAGCAGTAGTTTTGAATACAACTCTGGATGCCCTTCCGGCAATCCAGTTACAGAGAAAAAGACACTGGCAGAAAACTTAGTGAGATTACCTCACTTCACCCGGCAAATCCCTCTGATCCGGCAACTGAACTGACTATCCCCAGCTACAACTGTGCTGCCCCTTTGCAGTAACTACGTGGGCCTGCGTGGAGCTCTCTAAGGCTTTGCGTCAGCTCTGCGCTGGGTCTCACTACCTCCTGGAGCTCTGACGTCAACCTTCCTGGCTGATTTGGCTACTCCCCGGCAAGTTCCAGTTTTCTGCAGGAGGATAGCTCTTCCTCTGCGCTAGCCCTTCTGGCACTGCGTCAAGCACTGCGTGGGCCTTCCTAGCCCAGCGTTAGTCCTCCCTTGGTCTACATTGCCTCCACTGGTGTATCTCTGCCTCACTATTGAGTGTTCGGGGTTCTAGAGAAGATCCTCCAACCCAACTATCCCTGCCCCTCGGCTGCAAGGGATCTCCTCAATCGATTTTTCCTCCTGAGAACTTCTCACTTCAGACAATTGATTTCTTGATCTCTCTCCGTGTGTTTTTCAAATGACCCTCAAGCCCCTTCTTATATCTTCCTGTTGGACAACCAACAGCCTAGATTAAATCATAATCAAAGGCTCAGATCGTTTTGGCTTGATCCGTGGCTTTTTCTAGAATTTTCTCCCCTGATTAGATTAATACCCATTAATATTTTAATTTTTCTAAGTTTAGACTTAGAAACCCCATTAAAAATATTAATTATTTTAATAAAAACACTTTTGGGTGGAATTGCCCAAAACGCTTTCTGAGTTCTTTGGAATACATGTGCCCAAGCCTCTCTGCAAAATTTGAGGCTTAGAGCACATCCAATGCTACCCCAAATCAACATCAAGTAGGGCCAAAATTTACCTCTAAATGTGCCTCAGAAATGGCTGAAATTTGCCTCAAACTAGGCCAAAATCTAACTTAGGTAGGGCCAAAATTAACTCATAAATGAGCCTCAAACCTCTCAACCTATCCAGCAAATCACCATAAAATAAAAGATAAAAAATAAGCCCAAAAACCTTTGGTCTCTGCTCATCAAATTATCTTCTATTAGACTTGGTCTGCTCCAATGAATTTTGAACTTGTCACAGATTAAACGAATGCTTAAATTGTGCCACGGCTAGGATTTATACGATTTGGGAGGAGACTTTATCTTAGGGCCGACCTAAACATAAAATTTTCCTTGGAGCTAACTTGAGGTTGATTGAATATAATCAATTATTTTGACTTTAAAAAATGAGGAGAATTGTCTTGTAATGGAGGCCGACTTCTCAACTATTTAATGGATCATCTTGATAGGGATTTTAACCATATAGAATCTTTTTTTGACATGCATTATATGTGAGTTTCTTCCAACTAATCAATGGCATATTTACCCTTTGACATCAATGACAATTTCTTCCAACAATCTCCCCCTTTGTCATTGATGTCAATACTCATGCTCCCCCTGACATCATGCTCCCCCCTGTCCCCATGCTTCACTTTCTTTCTCTCCCCCTTTGACACCAATGGCAAAGGGTGACTTGTTTCTTTGGGGTTGCTCTGTTAGAAAAATATTATATATGACAGAAAAATGCAAGACATATAATATGCGAAAAACACAAACACATAAAACCAAAGAGACACAGATATACGTAGTTCACCCAGTTTGGGCTACGTCCACCCCGAACAGCCAGTCCTTCCTTTCTATTATCCAGCAAAATGAAGAGACACAACCTACAGCAGATCCGTTGTAATATCCTTTGTTTTTTCTCACAGTCTCGCCTCTCTGTTTCTCGCTCTGAGAATACACCTCCATTACACAGCCTCAATACAATACCCTCATACAAGAGAGGGGTTGCCTTCTAGGGCAAAAAACCCTAAACTAAACATAAGTTCTACCGTCAGATCATCCGCCTAATGAATGGCCTAGACTAACTAGAAATTACTATACTTTTACAAGGCAATTTTACATCTGCTTTTAGCTTCGGGGGCGCTACCCCCGAAACCCCCGCTAGCCCCCGAACCCCCCAGCCGGGGGGGATCGACCCCCCCGAACCCCCGCGGGGGGACAAGTCCCCCCCGCACCCCCCTGCGTGGAGGGGTGTACAATCTTCCTAGGGTATACATCCAGCTAAAACAAAGACCTCTAAATAATCATGCTCCACGCCCAACATGCTCCCACTTGGAGAATGACTGTAGCAACTCTACTGCTGCTTCATTCGCTGGACAATGACTCCTCTTTGGATCTGGTTGTTTCTCATCTTCATCGTCATCCTTGAAGACCAATTGAAACTGAGCATATTCTCAGTTTCTCCCTAGTTACAACTTTTGTTAGCATATCTGCAGGATTCTGGCTAGTGTGTATCTTTTCCAGCTTCAACTCTCCATCTTCCAACACTGATTGTATGAAATGGTACTTGAGCTGTATGTGTTTAGTCCTAGAATGAAATGCTGAGTTCTTTGCAAGATGAATAGCACTTTGGCTATCACTGTATAACGTGCCCATATCATGTTTCTTACCCAATTCACCCATAAACCTTTGTAACCAAATCATTTCTTTACTAGCCTCTGTAGCAGCAACATACTCTGCTTCTGTTGTTGAAAGTGCAACAACACTTTGGATTTTTGAAACCCAACTGACTGTTGTTCCACCTACAGTAAATACATATCCTGTAGTGCTCCTCCTGTTATCTCTGTCACCTGCCATATCTGCATCAACATATCCCTGTAGAGAAATGTTTGAACCAACAAAGCATAATGTTTGATTTGTGGTACCTTTTAGATATATGAGAATCCATTTCACTGCCATCCAATGTTCTTTTCCTGGATTGTTCATGTCCCTGCTTACAACTCCCACTGTATGTGCAATATCAGGCCTTGTGCAGACCATTACATACATTAAGCTTCCAACTACTGATGCATACGGAACTGTAGACATATAATCCATGTTTTCTTGGGTCTTTGGGCACATTTCCTTACTAAGTTTGAAATGGCTAGCAAAAGGTGTACTAACTGGTTTTGCATTGTGCATATTAAATCTTTTCAACACCTTTTGTATGTACTCATTCTAAGACAATGTTAATTTGCGATTTTTCCTATCTCTAGTTATTCTTATACCAAGGATTTGTTTTGCAGCTCCCAAATCCTTTATTGCAAATAAATTTGCCAATTTTCTTTTGAGCACATTTATTTCCTGCATGTTAGACCCTGCAACAAGCATATCATCTGCATACAATAACAATATAATATAGCTGCCATCATTTTGCTTTTTTAGATAAACAAAATGATCAGAGTGACATCTAGTATAACCTTGTTCAGACATAAACTTATCAAATTTTAGACACCACTGCATTGAAGCCTATTTTAAGCCATACAAGCTCTTCTTCAACCTGCACACTAGTTTCTCCTTCCCTTTCACCTCATATCCTTGTGGCTGCTGCATATATATCTCTTCCTCCAAATCTCCATGGAGAAAGGTTGTCTTTACATCTAACTGCTCAAAATGCAAATCTTCAACTGCTACTAGACTTAAAATAGTTCTGATTGAAGTCATTTTAACAACAGGAGAAAATATTTCATCAAAATCAATACCTTTCTTCTGTGCAAACCCCTTCACCACAAGTCTAGCTTTGTACCTCTGTTTTCCTCCATCTTCTTCCTTCAGCCTGTAAACCCATTTATTCTGCAATGTAGTTTTTCCTGCAGGCAACTTGACTAAGTCCCAAGTCTGGTTATGCATTAAGGAGTCCATCTCTTTTTCCATGGCTAGCTCCCACTTCTTCCTGCTTTCAACCTGCATTGCTTCTTCATAACATTCGAATTCACCAGAATCAGTCAACAATAAATAATATAATGAAGGAGAGTATCGTTCGGGAGGTATACTTATCCTGGTAGATCTTCTAACACCACTTTCAGGTGTTTGGGGTGCCTGTTACTATTGTGGTGCTTGCTGTTGTTGTGGTTGTTGCTGTTGTGATTGTTGATTATTTTTATTTTCAGGCACCTTGACTTTTTCAGTGATCCCATCAAGAACTGTGTATTCCTTGTTTTCTTTTTCCTGTTTCTTTTCCTACAACTGATTCTTATATAAGACCTTTTCATTGAATATTACATCTCTGCTCCTAATGATTTTGTGATTTTCATAATCATATAAGCGATAACCAAAATCATTAACACCATATCCAATAAAGGTACATTTCTTTGATTTTGCCTCAAGTTTTGTTCTATTTTCTTTATTAATATGGACAAAAACCTCACAACCAAAAGGCTTTAAAAAAGAGTAGTTTACCTTTTTACCTATCCATGCTTCCTCTAGAACACCACCATCCAAGGAACTTGAAGGCCCTCTGTTTATTAGATAAACAACAGTATCTACAGCATCTGCCCAAAATTGTAAAGGCAATCCTGCATGCAATCTCATGCACCTTGCACGCTCCATGATTGTTCTGTTCATCCTTTCTGACACACCATTTTCTTGTGGTGTTCTTGGAACTGTCTTCTCTCTGCGAATTCCATGCTCTGAACAGTACCTATCAAACTCTTTGCTACAATATTCACCTCCATTGTCTAATCTGAGACACTTCAATTTCTTTCATGTCTCAATCTCAACCGAAGCTTTCCATTTCTTGAAAGTATCAAATACATCAAATTTATTCTAAATACAATAAATCCAAGTTTTTCTAGTTGCATCATCAATTAAAGTAACATAATAACGAGAGCCACCGAGAGATGATACCTGAGCAGGTCCCCATACATCTGTATGCACAAGCTCTAATTTTTCGCTCTTCTTTTCTTTCCCAACTCTGAGAAATCTAACTCTCTTATGTTTTCCATAAATGCAATTCTCATAGAAGTCCAAATCAACATCCTTCAAACCCAACAACAAATTTCTTGAGTGAAGAATCTTCATCCCCTTCTCACTCATGTGTCCAAGGCTATGACGCCATAATGTTGCATCTGCTCCTTTGTAAGTTAAAGCATTAACAAAGTTAGAAATACCATTGCATAAATACAATGTACCAACCTTTTCGCCTTTTGCTATTACTAGGGCTCCTTTGGTGACCTTTCAAGCTTTATCTGTGAAAGTTGTCACACAACCTTCACCGCCTAATTGCCCTGTTGAAATCAGATTTTTCTTCGGATCTAGAACATGCCTTACCTCCTTTAGTAGCCATTGGTTTCTATTCTGTTGTTTTAAAAGAACCTTACCCATTCCAACAATTTTACAGGGTTTATCATCACCCAAACAGACTTGTCCAAAATCTCCTTGAACATAGTCATGAAAATATTTCTTATCAGGTGTGGCATGGAATGAGGCCCCTGAATCTACCACCGAGGAATTAGTAATATTTTCGAAAGAAAGAATCAAAGCATCTTATAACACCTCACCTGTCACATTTGCTTCATGATTGTTTTCTTGCTATGCATCTCCTTCTTTTCCCTTTCAAGATCTACAGTCTTTCTTTAGGTGTCCTTTCTTTCCGCATTTCCAACACACTATCCCCGATTTGGACTTGGATCTGCCTTTCCTTGATTTACTGCGATATCATGAGCTCTTTCCTCTTTCCATTTTTCTTTCCCTATGTTAGAGTCGGTCTAGTAGCCCTCCATCAGCGATCAAAGCTCTTTGCATGTGCATAAGTAGGTGTCTCATCAGTGTCATCTTATTGCATTCCATTAGGCATGCCATAACCCTGATGGAGGAGCTGGTGTCTTTATTCCCCTCTTGGCACTGCTGGATCAAGTTGTTTCAGTCATTAAACTTTTTCAAGGTTACTTGTCTTGTCTTGAGGTCAAAATTCTAGGTCTAGGGTTTAGGTCCAATTTGTCTTCAAGGTCATGTCTCTAAAAGTCAATAAATGCCCAGCAGGCCAGAGGGATGATTATCAAAGTGTTTCTTTAAAAGATTTCATCTTGTACAGCTAATTTTTTACCTTGGATTTAAAAACCCTGTTTTTAAAGCCAAGGTCATTTCTCAAAATTTTGTAAAAATTGTAAAAATTCAAATTTTTCGAAAGACAGCATGCAGCCCTGGTCCCCTTTGCCAAGACTCCTCAGAAGCTATCCCTGCAAAAGTTTTCAAGGAAAAACATCAATTCAACCAATTTCAGGACAAAAAGAAACTATAAAGTCAATAGCATTCAAATTTTGAAAAGGTGTCATGATAAACATTAGAAAGAGGGTTTTGAAATGAAATCAATTTAAAACAAGAATATAAAACCTCTCTCTCCCTCCATTAGTCTTCATTGTGCCTCAAAGCAATAGAGAGAATTGTGTTGGAGCGAATTTGGGCGAAATTGTGAAGTCTGAGTGCGCGCGACCCGTCGAGACTGGCGCGCGACCTGTCAGGCGAGCGCGACCCGTCAGAGTGCCTTTGCCAGTGCAAAAATTACACGGGCGCGACCCATTGAGTGCGCGCGACCCGTTGGGCAGTGCACGCGACCCGTTGGGGTTTTCTCCACAGAAATTTGCCAGTGAACTGCCAAACGACCCCGGAATTTTTCAAGCTTGCAGGTAGGCCTTCCATCATCAAGATTGTTATTTGCTAAAGCTTGTAAATAGCATGAGAATATTCTTAAAAAGCCATCATTTGCAAAATAAGGACTCCATGTGCATTTGTTTAAAAATGTCAAAGTGCTAGTGTTTGTTTTGTTGTTTTAAGGTCATCCTTTTCATTCCTATTTTTCCCTACATTTTCCTACGTCCCATTTCTTACTCCCTTCTCATTTTTCTTTAATTTCCCTACCAAAAATACTAAAAGCCCTGAAACCCTACCCCTATTCCTAAAAAAAAAATCAAGAATCAAACCCTGAACTCTACCTCCCATAACATCCTTGCAAATGAAATTGTATGATGATGTATATGTCATGATTCTTCCCCTTAACCCCCTATTTCACATATTTTTCCCAATTTCCCTTCAAAGTCTCCCTTCCCTAACATTTCCCTTGTGCTATTTGTCCCCTTGAAACAGCATCTCAAACAGTTAAAACAACAGATTTTAAAGCAGAAGCAGCAGTACATTTCAGCCACTTTGCTCCTGAAACCATGTCAGAAACCGAAACCGATTATGAGCAAAGTGATGACCATGAGTCAGCTTCAGAGTTTGAGGTACATAGGAGGCCTCACAGGGGTGGTAAGAGTGGTCACCATAAGAGAGAGGAGCCCACCTCTTTGACCGATTTGCAGGCTTTTCCAATTGCAGTCACATGTTTCTGTTACCTGTCATGTTATGAGTTTTGCGAGAGGATCTCTCAGATTCAGCATCACAGGGAGTTGGCTCGCTTGTTTGTTTTGCATTTGCATGATGGGCATGTGAACCTTGCAGGGGTGAATTTTACATTGTCACCTGAGATGATTGCTCAAGCAACAGGGATACCAAATGTTGGAGAAGTGTGGAACAAGCGCAAAATATTGGACAGTTTTCAGTACGAGCCTTACATTAAACCTGCATTTATGAGACTCTTGACGGGTGTATTTCCTTTCAGATTTTTGAGGAATGAGTATGCTCCTTTGATGAGGCTTATCATGCGCTATTTCACCTGTGAGGGCAAATTTTCACGTGTGTATTCATACCATATTCGCTTGTTGATGCATTTCACACGGGTACGGATGATGAACATCCCGGTTTTCTTGTGCCAGAATATTGAGAGGATGGTGCCCTTGATGCAGAGGAAAAGCCCAGCACAACAATATAGGAGCCTTTATCATTATGGCTTGATCCAGCTTGTGGTCATACATCAGTTGGCTCAGCATGGCATCCCATGGGAGGAGTTTATCTCTCGTGAGTTTTTCACAGTACCACCACCACATCCTGAGATTGTTCATGAGGAGGGAGGACCATCACAGCAGCATGATATCCCTGAGACTAGACATGTCAGCTCTCCTCCATTGGTCACTTATCAGAGAGGCCACAGGGCCTTATTTGCAGCAGCTCGGCGAGTATTTTCTCCACACTAGGTGGAAGGGGTCTCGCCTTCTTCATCAGCACCACGAGTGTTATCTCCACATCAGGTGGAAGGGGCCTCGTCTCCGACAGCAGCACAGGTATCAGAGAGGGACAAACAGCCCAGGATTGATGAGGGGCCATCAGGTGTTCCGGACATAGAGGTTGTTGACCTTGATATTAGTTCTCCTAGCCTAGAGTCAAAGGAGATCATTCAGCACCTAAGAGCTGAAAATGATTCATTGCAGCGAAGATTGGAAGGGACACAATGGACGATCACATATTTAGAGCAGCACAACAAGCAGTTGGAGGATGAGCACATTCTTAATGAGTTGCGGAGGATTCATGAGGACCGCAACTTGGCTCGAAAGAGACCCAGCGATTTGGTACCCGTTGAGCGAGAGGCTATGCTTCTCCAGGTCAATGCTCATTTGGAGAGGTTGCTGGCCAAGGCCAACCAAGATAAGGACTTGCTCAGGAACATGAAAAATCATTATTGGGCACGGATGCACGTATGCAAGGCAAGAATGAAAGTGCTCCAAAGACGGTTGGCCAAAGCACAAAAACGAAGGAAAAGGCCCGACCCCCTCCATATCTTGGCTGAGGCTTCTTTGAAGGAGCATGATACTAAATAACTCAACTCCAACACAAATTTCAAAAAAATTTGAGCATTTTGGGTCATTTGTGATTTTTCTGGCAAAAAACAGGTTTTCTTCACCGATGGGTCGCGCGCGACCCTTTCGTTTGGCAACTCCATTTTGGAAAAACTCAGCATTTCTGGATTTTTCATGGAAAGTTACACTTGCTCAGCCATTACCAAGAAATTTCACCAAGTTTTGGGCCTCCAGAAAGTCAAAAAACAAGCAAAAAATGACTTTCTGCCACATTTTTGACACACAGGAAGCAGTCTTGGGAGATTGCAATTTTGGAGGGGCAAATGACAACCAAATTCAGAAATTCCACTTGGGTTGGAAAGTAGACATCCAGACCTTTCCAACAAGCCCACTTTTGCCTCATTTGGACACCTGGAAGTGCCTCAAAAGTGCCTCCAAAGGCGCGCGACCCATCCAGGAATTGCGCGCGACCCATCAGGCAGTTTGCACAGGAATTCAACCTACAGCTCAGCAAAACGCAATTTTGATTGGATTTGACTTTTTGGAGTTGATTTTCATCCTCCTTGTTGTAAATGATGTAATTTTATGATGTTTAGACACTTATTTATCTCTTCTAGAAGATTCATTCATAAGATAGGTAAAATTTAATGAATGAATTGGTTTCCTAGCTTATAGAGGCAAGTTGTTTTGATTGCCTAGTTTTCAGTGCTTAGTTTAGAATTGGTTGAAACAGCTCCTAGGATAGTGAGCTCGACCCCTAGAGGCAGGGAAAGATGTTAGATGGCCTATATTATGTACTTTCTTGCTCATTTTCATGGTTGGACTCTTGAGGGAGAAGCTCTTATTGTATTACTTACTGTATCTCTGCAATTTTTGGCAAAGGAAGACCAGGGGTTTGCAGTCCTTTTTGGGATTCTTGTGGTCACATGTATTGATGGTGTGTTTCTCTTTGTACTTGTAAGTGTGTTATGTGAATCATTTCCTTACTTTTCCTTCTGCAAATTAGGCAAATGAAGTGTTAAAGTAGAATTCATGACTGTCATGCTCTGCTTTTAAGTTTGCTTAATATCAATGTTTTCAACTGTTTAAGGGGAATTCAAGGTTATTGCTTGCTCTCCTTAACTCCTCACCGGTCATTCTCATCCATCCACCTCTATCAAAGGCATCAATACTGTCTCCTACCTTGCCCCAAAGAACCCCCTGCGGAAACTGTGTCCAATCCCCGCACCCGAAATTGCCATTCCCCAATTTTCCACCAAAAACCTAAAAATCCCAAATCAAACCTCTTGATCAGTTTACTAGCCTAAAATCAGTGTTTCCCTATTGGTTATCTCGCCCATTGAAGATCTTTACCGAGATAAACCGGAGAGAGCCCTCTCCTGCCCCGTAGGACTAGCTACGAGGCTAAGTGGTTTGATGTTGCCTTGGAGTTTACCTTTTTCAGCCTGAGGTGAAATTCCAAGCGCTAACACCCTAGACTCTGCACTTAAAGCATTACCCAATGTCTCACCGGAGCTTTTCCATCGCATTTCCTCACTAAGGATAGCACCGACAACATCATCAAAATTTAAAGTACTAGATCCAGAGACAGAGTTACTAATGGCCATTACTAAACCATTCCAACTTTCTGGCAATGAGCACAAGAATAACAGAGCTCTAACTTCATCATCAAAGTTTACCCCTACAGAACTTAACTGACTTGTAAATGTATTAAAATCATTTAAATGGTTTGCAACAGATCCACCTTTCGACATCTTCATATTAAATAATCGTTTCATAAAAAATACCTTTTTGAGGTCGAGGGTTTTTCATATAGTTTCGCCAAACGCCTGCATCAAACCCTCTGTCGTTGTTTCCTTCAAAATGTTGAAGGCGACCGATGCTGCGAGACACAACCGTATTGTTCCGAGTGCCTTTCTATCGAGAAGGTTCCATTCTTCATCTGTCATACTCGTCGGCATCTTTGTTTTTCCGCTCAATGGTAGGTACAGATCTTTCTGATATAGATAATCTTCCATCTACATCTTCCAAAGCGAGAAATTTTCGCTGTTAAATTTCTCGGCCCTAAACTTACCATCTTCCACCATTGCTCCCACTCAAACGAGAAACCCTTCTTTCTTGTGAGTTTTTCAGCCAAATAGACCTCCGGCTCTAATACCAGTTGTTAGAAAAATATTATATATGATAGAGAAATGCAAGACATACAATATGCGGAAAAACACAAACACATAAAACCAGAGACACAGATATACGTGGTTCACCCAGTTTGGGCTACATCCACCCCGAACAGCCAATCCTTCCTTTCTATTATCCAGCAAAATGAAGAGACACAACCTACAGCAGACCCGTTGTAATATCCTCTGTTTTTTCTCACAGTGTCACCTCTTTGTTTCTCGCTCTGAGAATACACCTCTATTACACAGCCTCAATACAATACCCTCATACAAAGAGAGGAGTTGCCTTCTAGGGCAAAAAACCCTAAACTAAACATAAGTTCTACCGTCAGATCATCCGCCTAATGAACGGCCTAGATTGACTAGAAATTACTATACTTTAAGAAGGCAATTTTACATCTGTTTTTAGCTCCGGGGGCGCTGCCCTCGAAACCCCCGTCGGGGGACCGCTGGCCCCCGGAGCCCCCAGCCGAGGGGGGGGATCGGCCCCCTCGAACCCCCGCGGGGGGGACAAGTCCCCCTCGCGTGGAGGGGTGTACAATCTTCCTGGGGTATACATCCGGCTGAAACAAAGACCTCTAAATAATCATGCTCCCCCTAAACATATGGCACTCAACAAGACTTTTGTGTTCTTATCTTTCTCTTCTTTGTTGTCCCTAAGACAATTTTGCTTGGCTAAAATTTTCTTTTGCTCTGCTTGATCTAGGGTGTATATGTTGTTTGGTCTTCTTGTAGCTATTGCAACCTGTTAGCTCTGCTACAAGCTTCAGCAGTTGAAGGTCAAATTCAGGACTGATGATTGGTTTGTACCGAGAAAGGTGCTCGCAGCTGTTGGTTTCCTTTTCTCCCTCGTTCTCATTGTAACTCCATAGCCCCTGCTTTCCCTGTTCTCCTTTAAAACTCTGTTTGATCCCGTGTTTTCTTTGAACCCCGCTCTCTCTGTTTTGTTTCCAAAATCTCTTCTTTCCCCGTTTTCTCTGTTTTCGTTCGAAACTCAGCATGAGTCCTTTTTCCCCTTAAACCCGTTTTTCTTCTCCCTGGGTGCTTAACTCATGAGACCGCGCCCATATTAGCCCTCTGTCGCTTTTGCAATTACAGTCGTTGATCACGCCGATCTAACGGTCTCCACGTTCTTCGCTCGCACATTAAATATCGTGCATCTTCCCCTCCATCTGACCGTCCATCGCCAAATCAACGGTGGACGCTTCCCCCGATCGCGCGACTTGCGTGCACGTTAACCCGCGGGGGCGGCGGTTTTCGCCTGCGCGCAATCTGACTGGATCGCTCCTCCATATACGGAAACCGCCCGGCGCCGATAGGTGGTACGGGGAATATCGCCCGTCCCCGACCGTTAAATCCCTTGCACCTTCAGCGCCCGATCGCCATCGGATCTGCCCGACTGCGATCCGACGGCCCATATTCATTCACCCGCAATTACTCCCGATAGCTTCTTCCGATTGATCTCCACCGTTGATCTCTGCAATCCAACAGCTGTTATTGATCCCTGTAATGCCTCTGTGTCCTCCATCGCCTCCCGCTAGTTTTCAATGCAATTTTCATGTTTGTAGCTGTCCTGTGCGCACGAAGGAGAAAGCAACGAAGCCAACAGCTACCTGTACACTGCAGATTAATGCTTAAACTACCTGCATTCAACACAGAATGGGCGAAGGACAAAAAGGACTGCCTCGAGCAGTTAAAAGCATTGAAAGGTTATGGGTTTCATTCATATTTTACTCTATTTGCTCAGAGAAGGACTGCAGAACATCAGAGGAAGGCCGATTCTGTCCATTAAAACACTCAGAATTACAGCAGAGCCCATATCTGAGAATTAATATGTTAGGTGGTCCATTATGACCCCTTCTCGTGTAACACAGCAGAGCAATTTTGTAACCAACCTCTATATATATTCAGAAGACAGAATGTAATAGGTTGATGAATGTTTTTTTGTTGTAAGCTTCAACTTCTGGAGACTGTAACTGTTATGATACCTGCAGCATCTGGTCTTCATTTCCAGCTAATGCAAGCTTCTTTTGTTGTTAATTGTTCATTGTCCACTTCTTCTTCTTTGTTCCACGCTGTGCCTGTTATGCATTTGTTCATGTGCTGCTGATGTTTAGCATTAGAGTGGCTGTCATCCCATCTCTGTGTTAGAATCTAGTTAGTTTCATTGAATTTGTATGCAAGTTTCTGTTGTTTTAATGCCAGAGAGTTGTCATCCTGTCTGTGTATTAGGGAACAGATTTACAGACCTTTTAACTGGTTACAGCCAGCCATCACAGGGTCCTGTACATCTGCTGATGTGGTCAGTGTTCTCCATCATCACATTTTATTTAAAGCTGTGAGTAATTGGTGGTCTAAAGCCTTGTAGTATGGGGGTGTTCACCCATGTCTGGGGTTAAGCATAGTAGAAGTGGTTATCTGGCTTGAATATGCAGCATTTCTTTCATTCATCCACCATTTATCCAACATTTTGTTGAGTTTGTAATGTTCCCAAGCATCTCTGATATACAACCTAGGAGAGTTTCTTGGGCTGATAACATTAATTGGCGCCGTTGCCGGGGAGAGGAGATTGAAGCTCAGCTTCCCTGGGAGAACGACACAGTTTCAAGCTTTGATGATAGACAAGGTTTGAACACAGTTTTTGGTTGTAATCATCTATCTGGCGACTCCATTGGAGGAAGACCATCATTTGGCAACTCCACATTGCAGTTCTGGCACAGTTGGTGAGGCATGCTCGCAAAAATCCTTAGAAACCATCAGCTGAACCAGTGCCTGATCTTGAGAAGATCATTAAGCAAAAGAAAATATCGCAGTAAGGAGCATCAGGATCAAGTAAGCCTTGGAATTTTTATGTATCTCTGCTAGCGTAGAAATACCTTCAGAGATTCATTTTTAGCTCCTTAGTCATTCATTTCCCTTTCGGACCTCAGTTGAAAGAAACATTCCTTGTTGTCCATCATATTCCTCTGTTTCTGCTATTCCATTCATTGATTCATTCCACTCAGTCCACCAGTATCCTTTTACCCTACCTCAGTCATGGCAGGCCAGCAAGCTCTCACAAAGATAGAACGAATAGTTGCTGCTAGGTATGGGCCATTAGTCTTGCCTACCCCTTTGAATGCCATGCCTGCAAGAGATTATCAAGAATTTATGCCAAAGTTTACTGGTGTAGAAGGAGTAACGGCTGAAGAGAATTTAGAGTCCTTTTATAGCTATGCTGATAACCTGGATATCAATGAAGAGGATGTCTAGATGAGGGTTTTTGTTCAAAGCCTAGATGGGGAGGCTAGAAAACCCCCTAGGTCTATTGTAAACATTGAGGCCTTAGATGATATATTTTTAAAGCACAGGGGGAATAATGAAGATCTGCTCTTTTATCATACTAAATTCGGGAATTTGCAGAGAGAAGATGGTGAACTGTTGTCTGATTTCAACATCAGATTCAATCTTATGTACAGCAGAATGCCAGCTGAAGTAAGACCCACCCCTACTTCTGCCATGATTATTTATTCTAATGCCTTCGATTCTCAGTTCTGCCTGCTGTTAAGAGAAAGGAGATGTGCTTCTCTAGCTGATATGCAAGATGCAGCTTTTGAAGTTGAATCAAACATTCTGGCTGCAGAGAGACTTGAAGGAGATGCTGAAAGCAGAAGACAGGGAGAAGAGTCCTCATCATCCTCAGAACCTGAGATTGATGAATTAGCCAAGATGATTGAGTTTTTGGCCTCTGAAGTTTCCAAGTTAAAAGTTGAGCAGTATTTTAAGGAAGCAGGAGCTCCTTGTTCCATTTCTCTTCCAGCTCCAATTCCATATAAAGGAGCACAGGAGCAATTGCAGATTTTGCAAAGAAACAGAGATGCAAATGAAGATAAAGGGGTAAAGACCCTTTTACAGAATATAGTCATGGAAGAGGTGCAGCATGAGGAGGAGGTCCATGTTTTGGAAGGTGCTCCTTTCCTAACAAGGGCTGCTTATGAAGAAGCATTATCAAGAGGCACTGCTTGTCAGTTTGTTGTACCTG
This sequence comes from Pinus tabuliformis, assembly GCA_031772625.1. Taxonomy (NCBI): domain Eukaryota; kingdom Viridiplantae; phylum Streptophyta; class Pinopsida; order Pinales; family Pinaceae; genus Pinus; species Pinus tabuliformis. The sequence goes on along the minus strand of CM062810.1, from coordinate 170,450,670 downwards.
TAGAACAACAAGCTTATCAGCAACAGCAATCAGCAGAAGGCACCTTCATCCTCCAAGAATTTGTGCTCGATGCTAGCTCACCTTCACATGGCTATGCAAATCTGCAAATTAGCCAGCCTGCTATTATCCCCGGCCCAGTAATCAAGAAGGGAGAAGAAAGCTCCCCATCATCTTTTGTCCCTCTGTCTGCTCAAGTAAAAATCCCTCAAAGTTGCCCCTTGAACACTGAGGCAGAACAAAATTTAATGATTAAGGCTGAAACTGATCATCTCAGTCTTGATATTCTGAAACCTGCTCAGGTGGCCTCCACACAGATTGAAAAGGCAGCTTATCAGATGACAGAGGAAAAGGATGTGCAGTCTTGGAATTCCTCTTTGGATGTGAACTGTTATGAGCAAGATGAACGAGCAGAAAATGTCTTTGTGTCCCCTGCACAAGAATAGAATGGTGCATCTTTCATATTAGTTGTGCAGACTACAAAAGACACAGACAAGTACACAGCAAACATGGTTATTCAGCAGGTGTACAAAGGCTCCCATGAAGAACGTCCAAGGAGGAAAATACACAGAAGGGAGATGAAGGTTGATCCATTTCTACCTATTAAACTCAAATGTCCTAAACTGTTTGAGGTAGAGGATCAAATAAATCTTGTTTTGCAGCTCTATGATGAAGGGACGGAGAGCAGGAGAAACAATTTTGATGGCCCATCAGTTGGCCTCTTTTTGAATATTTATGCTGTCTAAGGCTCTCAAGCCTTAGTGATTGTAATCATGTTCTTTTACAATTTTCTATTGTAGGATTATTTGACTCCATGCCCAATGGATACTAGGCAAATGTTTTTAAGTTGGTTTTGTATGAAGGCATTGGTCTGCAGGTTCTTGAGACCTCACAGGGAGGATCTCATCCCCAGAAGGAGCCAGTGTTAGCTCTGCTACAAGCTTCAGCAGTTGAAGGTCAAATTCAGGACTGATGATTGGTTTGTGCCGAGAAAGGTGCTCGCAGCTGTTGGTTTCATTTTCTCCCTCGTTCTCATTGTAACTCCATAACCCCTGCTTTCCATGTTCTCCTTTAAAACTCTATTTAATCCCATGTTTTCTTTGAACCCCGCTCTCTTTGTTTTGTTTCCAAAATCTCTTCTTTCCCCGTTTTCTCTGTTTTCGTTCGAAACTTAGCATGAGTCCTTTTTCTGCTTAAACCCGTTTTTCTTCTCCCCAGGCGCTTAACTCACGAGACCGGGCCCATATTAGCCCTCTGTCGCTTTTGCATTTACAGCCGTTGATCACCCCAATCTAACGATCTCCACGTTCTCCGCCTGCACATTAAATATCATGCATCTTCCCCTCCATCTGACCGTCCATCGCCAAATCAACGGTGGACGCTTCCCCCGATCACGCGACTTGCGCGCGCGTTAACCCACGGGGGCGGCAGTTTTCGCCTGCCACGCAACGCAATCTGACTGGATCACTCCTCCATATACGGAAACCACCCGGCGCCGATAGGCGGTGCAGGGAATACCGCCCGTCCCCGACCGTTAAATCCCTTACAGCTTCAGAGCCCGATCGCCGTCGGATCTGCCCGACTGCGATCCGACGGCCCATATTCATTCACCCACGATTACTCCCGATAGCTTCTTCTGATTGATCTCCGCCGTTGATCTCTGCGATCCAACGACTGTTATTGATCCCTGTAATGCCTCTGTGTCCTCCATCGCCTCCCGCCAATTTTCAATGCAATTTTCATGTTTATAGTTGTCCTGTGCGCACGAAGGAGAAAGCAACGAAGCCAACAGCTACCTGTACACTGCGGATTAATGCTTAAACTACCTGCATTCAACAAAGAATGGGCGAAGGGCAAAAAACACTGCCTCGAGCAGTTAAAAGCATTGAAACGTTATGGGTTTCATTCATATTTTACTCTATTTGCTCAGAGAGGACTGCAGAACATTAGAGGAAGGCCGATTCTGTCCATTAAAACACTCAAAATTACAGCAGAGCCTATATCTGAGAATTAATATGTTAGGTGGTCCATTATGACCCCTTCTCGTGTAACACAGCAGAGCAATTTTGTAACCAACCTCTATATATATTCAGAAGACAGAATGTAATAGGTTGATGAATGTTATTTTGTTGTAAGCTTCAACTTCTGGAGACTGTAACTGTTATGATACCTGCAGCGTCTGGTCTTCATTTCCAGCTAATGCAAGCTTCTTTTGCTGTTAATTGCTCACTGTCCACTTCTTCTTCTTTGTTCCACGCTGTGCCTGTTATGCATTTGTTCATGCGTTGCTGATGTTTAGCATTAGAGGGGCTGTCATACCACCTCTGTGTTAGAATCTAGTTAGTTTCATTGAATTTGTATGCAGGTTTCTGTTGTTTTAATGCCAGAGAGCTGTCATCCTATCTGTGTATTAGGGAACAGATTTACAGACCTTTTAACTGGTTGCATTCGGCCATCACAAGGTCCTGTGCATCTGCTGGTGTGGTCAATCTTCTCCATCATCACATATTATTTAAAACTGTGAGTAATTGGTGGTCTAAAGCCTTGTAGTCTGGGGGTGTTCGCCCATGTCTGGAGTTAAGCATAGTAGAAGTGGTTATCTGGCTTGAATATGCAGCATTTCTTTCATTCATCCACCATTTATCCAACATTTTGTTGAGTTTGTAATGTTCTCGAGCATCTCTGATATACAACCTAGGAGAGTTTCTTAGGGTGATAACACAACCAATCTTCCCGAGTCTTCTTTGACTTCACATTTTCAGGAATCAAGCAAGAGATTATACCCTTGATCACATATTTTGCCTACACTAAGAGGATTGTATTTCAAAACCTCAACCAATAAAACATTTGTTGTTTTTCCATGTTCACTTCCAAGATTTACTATACCATTTCCAAGTATCTGGACAGAGGAGTTATCTCCAAACACAACACTACCGCTTTTTCATTTTAGGTTGACAAATTTGTTTTGATCTCCTGTTATATGTGTCGAGCACCCACTATCTATGTACCATTCTATTGAATTTTCCTTGGGCCCTAGATTTGGTTTGAGGCTAATCACACACACAGACACACTAGAAACCCTCAACTACCTAGCACTTTGCACAGTGGAAATCTTTAGCAATGAAAGTAATTACATTGAGATTTGAGTCCAAAGCTCGATTATTTTATTAATCCATCAATAAAAGAATCATGGGGCTCTCGTACCATGGATCATGGCCCTCAATCACCAGCATAGCTAGTATACATAGTATACAATTAGGGCTTGTAGTCTGCAACATCAGATATGCAATCTAACCAATGAGGAATAGACAAGAACAAACATATAGCTTATGTGTTGAAGTAGCCCATCTAGATCAACCCTTTCTACATTTTTTGTCCTTAACACCTGGCAGGTCCTTTGCCTCATTTGCCATCAGTTGCTCACTGAGTATTTGTTGCTCCAAAATACACAATATACTCAACCCTAACCAGATCTACTTCCCACAGTGGATTTAACCACCAAATCATTGTACAATCAGCATCAAATTAGATCATCAACTCACAATGGTTTGGCCCTTCCAAGACACTAAATACTAGTTGTCCAAAACCCTTATTGTCCAACCTCCTCACAGCAAATTTGCCTCGTCAAATTCATTGTATAACAACTCTAACAGTAGTGGAAACTCATAGTAAATTTGCTTACTAAATCACTATATGATAGCCCTTAAACACCACTGTCATATCCCACATTCAAGGACAGACTTCCAGAGAAAATTCAACAACTATACTTTCAACAATCAACATCCATTGTAGGCTTCAACCCTCCATAGAACCTAATCTTTGCCTGCAATTTCCTGAGGCTATACTCGACCTCACCTACACTTGACCTGAGGCCCTCTCAACCCCCTTTTCCTTACTATTCTCGGCCTTTTGTGACTGTTGAGGCTTGTAGCCTCCCCTTTCTAGATTAGCGTAGGGTCTCGGCCCTCATCTAACTCAAAACGAGGGCTACAACCCTCCCAGAACTTTGGCCTTCACACAAGTAGACTTGGCCTTCTTTAATAGAACAGCAGACAAATAACCCTTTTCAGACCTCTCCAACTTGCCCAGAAGTGACTCGGAATTGTCTCTGCAGTTTCTCAGATGCTTCTTCTCTTAAGGATGAGTTACTATTGGTATAGAATTCGCCCTCGACCCTTCTATATATCTGATCACTTGGCATCCTTCAGCAATCTTGGACGAATCTGCCACTAAGCTTAGATCAAGCCCTCAGATCTGAGCTTCTCCAAACCCTCGTTCATCTTGTTGATCTAGGAGTTGTTGCCTTCTCCAAAGATAAACTTGACCTCATGAACAGAACTCGGCCCTCCTAGGGTACTCTTAACACAAGAGGGCTACATCTCTCTTGCACACCATGCGTTATGAACCTCACCTCGGGCTCTTTAAATACTTTTTCTTGGGTCACTTAGGAAACCTTCTAGATCTAGCCTCTTTAACCCTTAGAATAATTAATTATTTCTCCTTTTGGTCCTAAACCCATTATTTGGGTCCAAAACCCCACTTTTGGGTAAACCTCCCAATAAACTCCTTTCTGGTGGATTGTGCTCTCTCAAAAATACCTTCCGAGCTACCTGAAATCTAACACATTCATCTTCTTCATCTTCAACAATCAAAGCTAGATTGCAATCTTCCATCTTTTTCTTTTTCCATATCGTAGTTGATTTCTCTGCCTTTGTGATTGGAGCATCTTCTTTTATAATCCTGCAGTCTTGTGCCTTGTGACCAAGATTATTGCATTATAACATGCAATGTTCTGATTCATTAGAGGTTCAAACGGATTGTAGTTTATGTCGGTGGATCCATGAACATTTCCTAATCTATGATCATTCCTTGTATATTCATAACCATTCATGCTTCTGGCATAATTGCATCTTGTATTGATTTTGCAATGAATTGTCTCATGCCCGAAATTTCCACAAAAGTAACAATGACCAAGAAAAATATTTTCATACATAGGAAAGTAGGATGATCTTCTGAAGTTGTTCTACCTTGGAGGTGGTTCAATCCATTGTTGATCCTTGCGATGGGTGTTCTTGGAATCATTAACATAATTTCTTGACTCCCTTTTGATTTCTTCCTTTGGAGACTTGGAGCTTGTGTCCTCTTTGCTTAAAGATGCACCTGTATAGCCAAGACCTGTTTTATCACATTGTAATCTTTGATAGCAAAGAATGTTACCCAATACTTACGAGCTCTTCAAGTTCTTATTGAGCTTATCAACTTCAATCCTAAATGACACAACTTCCTGTTCAAGCATCTTACAGTGTTCTTTCTTCTTCATTTGGATCCTCATTACTTCCTCAACTCTTTTTGCTTCTTCAAGTAGAACCTTTAAAGAGATATTTTCTTCACCACGTTTTTCAAGTAAGCTATTCAATTCTTTATTTTTACTTATGAGCTTGCCATTTTCCTTCAATTGTTCTTTAAGATCTTCATCCTCCTGTTATGTTTCTGAATCATTTCTGAGTCCCAAAAAAGAATCTATTTTCATGTTTGATTATTTTGTTTCTTCATCTGAATCAATGACCTCTTTACCATGACCATTATTTTGGGTTTCTTGGATTATGACGACAACTTTTCTTGCATCCCCTTCTTCTGTATCACTTTCATCTAAAGAACTGATGTCTTCTTTAGAATAAAGGTTTTTCTTGTGTAAGATTTTATTTTCCCCAAAAAGACATCTCTTAGGATAATGACCTATTTTGCAACAACTTAAACATTTAAAGGGTAACTTACCTTTGTGTTTTCCAGTTCCCCTATTGAGCCTCTTGACGAAATTAACTTCTTGTTGATTTGGGTAGCATCGGATGTGCTCTAGCCATGAAAATTTGTGGAGAGGCTAAAGCACATGAGATCTCCAAGACCCATAAATGGTTTGGGGAAATTCCACCCGGTTAAAGAGATATTAAAATAATTAATATTTTTAATGGGTTCCTAAGTCTAAACTTAGGAAAATAAAAATATTAATGGGTATTAATATAAAACTAGGTGAGAAGGTTTTAAATGACATGGATCAAGGCAAATCTAATCTTAGCCGTTGATTAGAGATTTAATCTCAGTCGTTGAAGACTCAACAGAAAAAGTATAAGAGGAGGCTTGAGGGTCAATTGGAAATACACCAAGATTGATCAGTCAGTTCGATTTTCTGGAGCAGGGTTTGCTGAGAGAAATCGAACAAGTGACCTGAGTTGCAGCGAGGGGCAGTGAGTGCATAGTAGAGAGGTAGAGATAGTGCCGAAGGACAAGCGCAAAGGCAAAGAAGGTTATACAAAGCCAGCAGGAGCCACGTAGAAAGCTAGAGTGACTGTGCAGAGGCTAGCAGGGCCTGCGTGGGTGACGCAAAAGGCCAGAGAGCCAGTACAGAGCAGCAGAAGGCTGACACAAGGGACTTCTAAGTGACGCAAAGCCTCAAAGAAGCGTTGGAGAGATTTTCGTGGAGCAAACTTGTTGAATATCTGCTTCTGAAGAGAGGTATTACTGCCAGATTGATATTTCTATTGGGTGAGTTAGTTTGGCACCCTAGTTGTACTCAAGAAAGTTGCTTAATAATAAAACCCTCAGAACTGCTACACCGGTTTTCCCAAGTTGGGTTTTTTCGGGGACGATTGTCCAAAAATAACGGTGTCCCTTGTGTGTTTGTCTGTTATTTTCAGTTGATGATTTGTAGATGGTTGAGACTGCATTTGTGTTTATTTTCAGTATTTATATGGTTAAATAACTTGTTAAGAAATAGACAAGTAGGTGAAATAAATCAGATAATGCAGGAAGGATTTCTAACGTGTTAGACTTAGAAATTTCAACATGGTATTAGAGGGTTTCAGATCACAGGAGAACTGAAGGCACCATCTTAATCAGAAGATTTGCAAAAGAAACAGTTGTCCCAAGCGACAGAGTTGTTCCTAAGCAAAAGGCAGCAGAGAGGGAGTGACGCAGAGGGCCCGCGTCATCATTATGAGCCAGAGAAAGGGTCAGCACAGAAGCAGTGAGAGGTAGAAGAGGCTCACGAAGAGCCACGTCATCCTGCTCAGCCAGATAAGAATGACGCAATTGGCCAGAGGAGCAATTCAGCCACTACTGGGATTGCGAAGAGCCAAGAGGCTCAGTTTCTTCAGCTGCTGGGGCCAAGGGAGTTGTGGGCAGATTGTGGATTGTGAAGCTGGTGGGGTGTTGTTGTTGTCGAAGCAGAACAGTACCTAACAGCACAGAAACAAGGTAGAGGGAGTCACCACCTAGGCAGATTTCTAGCCAAGAAATCCAGATCATAATTGTAGGAGCAAATGGATTAGAAAGGAGCGTTCGACAATTGACAGGAGGATTCCCAGAGGGAAATCGAGACTCAGAGGGAGTCGAGGAGAGGATTTCCAGGAGGGAAATCGAGACTCAGAGGGAGTCTAAGAGAGAACTTCCAGGAGGGAAGTAGAGACTCAGAGGGAGTCGAAGAGAAGAGCGAAGATGGCAATGAACGGACTGAGGGATCAGGACAGGTTGGACGGAACATCCAACTTTGTCATCTGGTAGGCCAGGATCCTATCTATTCTAGATAGACATCACATCAAGGCCTTCGCCTTGAGAACCGTGGTTATCCCAGTCGACCCAGCTGATAACGAAAGATATGAGGATGCAATGGCCAAGGCAAAAGTGCATAATCCTTGATGCGGTCAAGGATCATGTAGTTCAACATATTGCCGAGAAGAATACGGCAAAGGAGATGTGGGATACCTTGACGAAATTGTATCAAGGCACTTTTGTGCAGAGGAAGATGCTACTGGAGAGTCAGTTGTGGTCGTATCAGATGCAGAAAGGGGAGCAAATAGATCTATTCCTCAGCAGGTTGCAGGAGATTCGAGACCAACTTACTTCCATAGGGGCCACGCCGGATCAGGAGTTAATGGTGAGGACCGCCCTGAACGCAGTCTCTAAGGAGTGGGAGACATTCGTCCAAAGCATTTTGGGCAGAGCGACTCTTCCAGGTTGGGAAGAGATGTGGGCAGCTCTTCGCCAAGAAGAGATCAGACGGCTGACCAAGACGGGAAGTAGCAGCAAAGGAGGTCGAATCAAGAAAGAGGAGGAAGAGGATGCGGCTCTGGCATCTACGGGACAGCAAGGGAAGAGGAAGAAGAAGGACATCTCCAAGATAAAGTGCTTCCATTGTGGGGAGTTGGGCCATTATGCAACCCAGTGTCCCAGGAAGAAGAATAAGGGAGAGGCTTCTGACTCCAAGGCAGCACTGGCTAAGGCGGAGAAGGAAGTGGAGACTAATGACAACTGTGCCATGAGTGCTCATACACCTCTAGAGAAGAGGTGGGGAGACATCGAGCTGTAGTCATGAGGACTACAGGAGATGAGGTGCAGGATCCTTGGAGACCCAATCTCTTGGATCATATCTAGCTATGGGAGCCCCAAGTGACAGTAGCAGGATGACAGATGTCGGTAGAAGCAAGATGCGGATGGAGCGGCAGAACAGTGCTAGAGTGCAGGGATTTGTAGCAGCGCAGTGAGGGTTGCAACAGTGCGAGAGGCACAAAGGAGGTTGCAGCAATGCAGGAAGGCACAGAGGTGTTTGCAGCAGTGCGAGAGGCACAGAGTTGTTGTAGCAGCGCAGAGGGAGCACAGGATAGCAACAGAGAGAGCTTCAGCATCAGGAGGGCTTCTAGCCTGACAAGGATGTCAGTAGTTGGGTAGATCAATTACCAACGTCTCAGTAACTGAGTTGCAGTGCAGCAGTAACAATGGTAATGCTATGGACAGCATGATGAGAGAGGGTTGCAATGCAAATGCAGTGTTGGGAGAAAGGACCAGCAGCAGCACAAATGCAGAGGGAGCTGCAGTACAGATGTAGCAGTGGCAGTGGCAGAGCCATGGGCAGCAGTACAGGAGGCAGCAGTGCAGAGGATGTTGGGCAGCAGGCCAAGCATCAGCACAGGTACCGGTGCCAGATGATCAAAGTGATGTTCAGTGGTGGAGCATTACTAGAGCACATTCCTCGCTAAGAGGGAGTGTTGATTTGGGGTAGCATCGGATGTGCTCTAGCCATGAAAATTGGTGGAGAGGCTAAAGCTCATGATCAGAAATGGTTTGGGGAAATTCCACCCGGTTAGAAAGATATTAAAATAATTAATATTTTTAATGGGTTCCTACGTCTAAACTTATGAAAATAAAATTATTAATGGGTATTAATATAAAACTGGGTGAGAAGGTTCTAAATGACATGGATCAAGCCAAATCTAATCTTAGCCGTTGATTATAGATTTAATCTCGGCCGTTGAAAACTCAACAGAAAAAGTATAAGAGGAGGCTTGAACGTCAGTTGGAGATACACCAAGATTGATCAGTCAATTCGATTTTCTAGAGCGGGGTTTGTTGAGAGAAATCGAACAAGTGATCTGAGTTGCAACGAGGGGCAGTGAGTGCATAGCAGAGAGGCAGAGATAGTGCCGAAGGACCAGCGCAGAGGCAAAGAAGGCTACGCAGAGCCAGCAAGAGCCACGCAGAGGGCCAAAGTGACTACGCAGAGGCTAGCAAGGCCTGCATGGGTGACGCAAAAGGCTAGAGAGCCAGCGCAGAGCAACAGAAGGCTGACGCAGGGGGCTTCTAAGTGACGCAGAGGCCAGGAGGGCTGACGCAGAGCTTCAGAGAAGCGTTGGAGAGATTTTCGTGGAGCAAACTTGCTGAATATCTGCTTCCGAAGAGAGGTATTACTGCCAGATAGATATCTTTGTTGGGTGAGCCAGTTTGGCACCCTAGTTGTACTCAAGAAAGTTGTTTAATAATAAAACCCTCAGAACTGCTGCACCAGTTTTCCCAAGTTGGGTTTTTCCGGGGACGATTGTCCAAAAATAATGGTGTCCCTTGTGTGTTTGTCTGTTATTTTCAGTTGATGATCTGTAGATGGTTGAGACTGCATTTGTGTTTATTTTCAGTATTTATATGGTTAAATAACTTGTTAAGAAATAAACAAGTGAAATAAACCAGATAATGCAAGAAGAATTTCTGACGTGTTAGACTTAGAAATTTCAACACTTCTTCATCTGAGTCATCACCTGATGTTCCTTCTATCTTGAGTTCTTTGTTTCTTGTCTTTTTCATGGCTTTAAAAGTTGTTTCTCTGTTTCACTGTCCAGTTTCTGTATCTGTTCTCATTTCATATGCTGCAAGGGTGCCATGTAATTCATCCATTGTCATATTGTTCAAATCCTTGGTTTCTTTAATGGCAGATACCTTGGCATCGTATCTCAAAGGAAGCGATCTTAGCACCTTCTTTACAATCAATGATTCTTTAACGACTTCTCCTAATCCTCTGATGGCATTGACAACTTTGTCTACTCTGAGTAAGTAGGTTGAAATGGTTTTTGTTTCATCCATTTTCAGATTCTCAAACTATGCTCTATATCTTTGAATTTTGACCTATTTGACTTTACCATCACCTTCATACACACTTTTAGGTTTATCCCAAACCTCTTTAGCTATGGTGTGTGTCATCACCGTGGTCTTAATGGTTCTTGACAATCCATTTATGATGGCATGACGAGCCTCTGAATTACAGCTAAACAAATTCTTCTCAACATGATCAATAGGAGGAATTTTTGGGGCTTTGTATCCATTAACAATGGAGCACCAAACATCCACTCCTAAAGCCTTTAAGTAAGTTTTCATGGTGTTGCTCCATAACATATAATCATTTCCATCAAATACCGGAATTGATCTTGAAGAGATGCCTTCCATTTGATCCATATTTATTCACAATCTTGCCTCCAGTGATTAGATTGTTTGAGGGTAACCTGCTCTGATACCAATTGCTGGAAATACTGAGAGGGGTGTGAATCAGTATTTCATAAATTTCAAACAATTTAAAGATCACAAAACATTAACCCATCACATCACAGCAAAGATACACAAGATTTATATTAACAATTTATTTATATCTTGAAAGAAGCTACAGCTTTTGGTTTTAACAGCCACTACTGGAAAGAGCTATGACCCCTAATCATTTACCAGCCACTACTGGAAGGAGCTGCAACCCCTAGTTTACCAGCTCCCACTAGAAGGAGGTGACGACCTTCTGAAGGAAGCTACAACTTCCTTGCCTAGCATCTCCCTGCCACCCTTAATAATAAAAGATAGAATAAGAACTTTGGGCTCCCACAACAAGGATAGTGACCTAATTACGAAAACATTGAAAAAATTCAACAATTTTACAATCTTGTCACTGTCCTCGTATTTGACCATGCGGGTGGTAGTGATTCATCAATTCTTCGTGTAATGGTGCAATGAATCTAGATGGTGCAATGGGTGCATTTGATATACGCACCAGGATAGACACATATAAACCTGATTTTGATATTCGCCCATAGGTTGCAGAGTTTGAGGAGGCATATTACCAGTTCACATAATGGCCAACATGCAAATATTAGAAGTCCAAATATATAATCTGGAGCTTCTCATTCTTGAGATGCATACTAAACCATGATGTATAAGGATCTTTAGTAGACAAAAGTTTATCCCAACCTTGGCCAGGGCGCCATTGCCCTTATGAATAAAGAAATTATTGTGTGTTAGAGGTGACAAAGAAGTGAAATTGAGGCAAAATTAGAACAAGACAGGCATCCTTTTAGATTTTAGAGATCAAAACACCTGAAACAGCATATGGAATGCCCTGTGAGGCTAATGTCTACATCGCGAGGCATATTTTCACTAGTAGGAACAGTGTGCCATGCACGCCATTTAAATCAATGTGTATCATCCTTCTTATTTTTATCAATTCCGTTGCCCTCATCTAATAGTAAGTTTCAAATTTTATGAAAGTCGGTTTAGAAGAAGAAACGCTTCCAAAGTAGATCTGCTACAACCAAGAATTGAAGATATTGGAGTAGCTTTTAGGGAACTTACATTAACTACTATATTCAGGTTTTGTAAAGAATAAAAGCAAAAGAAGGGCAAAATGTTGCTCAGGCTCTTGCAAAATAAAATAAACAGAACAGAAGACTCGCCGGAGTGAAAGAAGCCATTGTCATTCGAGGAGACCACGTGCAGCTGGAGTTTCTGAACATGATTGAGCTTCTTGTTGAAATTTGTGTGTGAGCTCAGCAGTTTTATGTGTAAATGAGCAGCACGTGGGAGATTGTGTGTGTTGTCGGGCAACATCTTTCGAGCTGCTCCTGTTTGATTCGATGCATTCTGCACCATCGTCATAATCCCAGGTCTGCTTTCCGTTCTGCCTCAGATTTACAAAGTCGAAAAACATGTGAACGAAGTTTAAAAAAAAATCATTTCCCTTCCGACTATTACAAATCTATGTAAAATGGGTCAGCCTCCCCGTCCAAGATTAAAATTAAATTAGAGAGAAGTATTTATGTTATAGAAATCAAATGTAAAAATATTAAACACATTTTAAGAGAGTGTCCGGGTCATGCATATTATGTACAAATTATACCGGAAGTTAGAATATGTAAGATGTATTATTATGTGAAAAAAATATATATATACATATATATAATAATAAGTATTAATTAATTTTTGGCCAATGTTGTTGATTACATTATTTGTTCACAAAGATTAATAGAAAGGATAGATGAAGTTAAGATTGAAGAGTATATGTGAGACTTAAAATCAAACTATAACTCGATTTATATAAAGCTATCTTGGTTAGAAGAAGGGCACCATAGGAGGAAAACTCAATGTTCTCGACAATCGATATCAAGGGGCAAAATTCTTCTAATACAAGAAAATTGCTATCTTCGAAACAATGTTGGAGAGATCAATTCAGAAGAGGAAGAATGGTTCTCAAAGCCTCAATAGTCATGAGTTAACAAATATAATTCATACTGCACTTGAGAAGTGCAAAAAGAGCAAAAAATAGGAAATCTGAATCAAATTGTTTTCCTATAAATGCTTGGTTTGATGAGGAATGCAAAATGGCAAGGAAACCCTTTACCTTGAAAAAGGCAAGCGAGGAGAAGTTGAATGTAAAGTTATATAAGCATATTTTAAAAAGGAAAAAAGATGAGTTCATACAAACAAGGTGAGACGAGTTAATATATCTAGGCTAGAATAACCCAAAGCTTTTCTGGCAGGAATTTCAACCAAGGAATAAGCAAATTAAAGATAATATTACAGTTAATCAATGGTTTGACTATGCAAGACAACTCTATGAGAAAGAATCAGAGGATGAACCTCCTCCCAGGATCAACAAAACTACAACGCTTTTCACATTATAGGAAGTGGAGATAGGAATTAATAATTTGAAAACAAGAAAGGCAAAGGACTTGGTTGAACTTCAAGCAGAATATTTAAAGTGGGGAATGAACATCCTTGCACCTCACATCATGGATATATTCAACAACGTCATTCGACAAGGATTCCCAAGAGATTTGACAACTAGTCTAGCAATACCCCTTTTTAAAAGTGGAGACATTAACAATCCTTCCAACTACAAAACCATTATGATCAATCCTTTGTTTGCAAAGCTCTTCGACAGCATGGTAGAAAATAGAATCTGTAAGTGGCCGGAAGTAAAAGAAAAAAGGGTAAAAGGGCAAGCAGGTTTTAGGCTGAAACATTCTACAGTAGATCATGGTATCACGTCGAGACACATTATTGAAAAGGTTTGGGGGGTCAAAGAAGAAGTATTTTGTTGCTTTGTTGACTTCAAAAGGGCATTTGACACAGTCCCTAGAGATAAGTTGTGGAGAAATTGAAATTCCTTTGAATTATTGAGATGATGTCCATAGGATTTATGAAGAGGTGAAAGTCAAAATTAGAACTTCAGCAAGCATTTCAAAAAGCTTTAGAAGTGACATCGGAGTCAAGCAAGGTTGCCCTTTATCCCCTACTCTTTTTGGTTTATATATTGATAAATTGGAAGAGTGGCTAAATCTGCAAGGTGGGAATGGCATTCGATTGGAGGAGTTTGTGATAAAGCTTCTTTTATATGCTAATGACCTTGTATTGATTGCTAAATCGGCCCAGGGATTGCAAATGCACCTATATGCCCTTGAGCATTTTTTGTAAAGTAGTGAGGATGCAAGTCAATACCAGCAAGACCAAAATAATGATTTTCTCAAATAAAAAGAAGCAGAGCTAGCATACATTCTTCTTTGAAGGCAACATTCTTGAAGAAGTAAATGAATACAAGTACCTCTGGATTGATTTCAACAACAAGCTTAATTTGGAGGAATGCAGAAAGAAGAGAATTTTAAGAGGGTGGAAAGCATTATATGCTTTTCAAAACAAATGTAGAGAGGTAGAGTTATGGGATTGGAAAATGATTGAAGTGTTTTTGGGGCTCCTATTTGTCCAGTGATATTATATGGGTGTGAATTGTGGACTAGTAGCATCCCTGTCTCAAAATTGAAGCAAATTGAGAAAATCCAAAAACGCTTGATCATGAGCAAGTTTAAAATAAAAAAGTTCAGTTCCTTATGAGATTATGTTGAGTGAAAAAGGAGAAACTCCCATCGAAGCAATTGCTATGGTGTGTCTCATAAGGTACCTAAAAAGAATTGAGCAAATGGGAGAAGGTAGATGGCCTAAAGTTATCTTCAATGAAGGAATGAGTGAAAGAAAGAAATCATGGATGAGACAAAACAACAAATGGATGCAAAAATAGAATATTTACCTCAATGTTTGTCCCACAAATAGCAAGGAGTTAAAGAATTTTGTTATGGAGAAGTTTTGTAAGCGTATATGGGGAAAAGAGTTGGGTAGAAAGAAGAAGTACTATGTTCAGGAATTCAACCCCACTTGTGATCTCCAACAAAAAGAATACATTGGAGCTAGCATTCCATGGAGAGCAAAGATTCTTATTGCTCAATTAAGAACTAACTCGCATCAACTTCGGTGCGAAACAGGTCGGTGGAAAAGACCTAAAGAAGCTTGGGAAGAACGGTTGTGTACTTTTTGCAATTCTGGGGCAGTGAAATCGGAAAAATATTTCATTTTGGAATGTGATGCTTTTAGAGACATCATAGACAATTATAGCAGTATGTTAACATCAGTTCCTTGGCATTATCTTTTCTGTGAGGGGACTATTAGAAGGTTGGGTTAGCTCATTACTAATTTGAGTAATAGAAGGATTGAATTGCAAAACGCAAAAAGTAGGGAGGCTGGTGGTCCCATATACTATTTCTACTCTCGTGGACATTAAAATTTCTTTCATTTCATTTAATTTAGTAAATTTAAATGAATTATAATGAAAGTTTATGTAAAGTTTTGTTTATTTATTTGTATGTAATTTAGGTAGTTGGAAAAAATTTAGGTTCAATTTTTACGAGTAATATGTTGAGCTCATGATGAATATATCTTTATAATAGCTTTGATTGTGTAAAATTCTTTACACTACCCAAACATGTATATTCCTCATATAAAATATAAAGATATTTTTTCAACAACAACAAAAAATTGTTTATTTTATTTTATAAAATAGGTTAAATGGCAATTAAACTTTCTATCTTGACTTCATGTATGCAATGTGTTGAAAAATGTATCTTATGTTGGTACTTTCGTTAGTAGGTTATTGGAGACAAAATTATTTTTTTTATGGTCAAGTCAACTTCAAAAGGATCAAATCATCTCCATGATCAAAAGGTGTCTTTTCAAGGGTCATGACCCTCCACATTGACCACTATAAATAGAGACATGTTGGAGGTCATTCAAACACACAACAACACATCTAAAACGCATCTGATCTACTACAATTGCTTCACACGTGCAAAGAAAGAAGAAGGAAGATCATTGTCCAATGTTACTGCTTTTGCTCCTGCGTTGACCACAGTGAACTTACGTTGAACGAGTTGCTACAATTTCGCACTTTAACTAGACTTTGGTTGAACTCTAACTGGTATTCTTACAGTGACAAAATCAGTGATATTATCTCTCTTTGTTGACGAAATTTGACTTGATTTTGTATGGTCAAAAGTTAATCTTTGATTGGTTATTATTGGACAAATTTAATTAAATAACAGGTACCTATTGTCTTATTCTCTATTGTGAACTCTTCTGCTCATTGCTTATGGTTATGATTTTTTCAAGTGTAACTACTTGATGAATAATATGCTCTAAAGAAGACTATAATATCATTGGAAGTAGTTACCAGATTTGAAAAAATATTCTCTAATTCTACATTCACTAGAAAAACAACATTGTATTAGAGCTAAAGTGAAAATATCTAGAGCATTGAGATCACTTAGAAAAAAAAATTGAAGAGTATTTGAAGAGCATCATTCTTTTGATTAGACATATTCACCATGAATACCTTCATGAAGTCTGAGCACAAATTGGAAGGTGCCTCCAATTTTAGAGCATGGAAGACTAGGGTGGATCTCATTCTTGCTAGAAACAAAGTTTTGGGTATTGTGGCAGGAAAAGTGGCTAAACCAGGGAATCAAGCCTTCGCAACAAAATTTGAGAAGTATCAAGAAGAGGACATCTTAGCAAGTAGTGTCATTGTTGAATAAGTAAGAGACCATCTTATCCCTTACATTGTTGATCATCAGTCTTCTAAGGTTATGCATGATGCTCTCGTTGTTCTTTATACTATCAATAATATGAATCAATCAGTTAGCCTCAAAAATCAGCTTAGAGATGCAAGATGACAAACTATGATATTGTGGCATCTTACTTTATGAAGTTATCTCAAATTAGGGATCAACTAAAGGCAATTGATGAACAAATTATTGACAAGGAATTAGTTGTAGAAATTGTAAGAAATTTGCTACTACTAATGAAATCGAACTGAAATTAAGAGACACAAATTTCTTCTACTATTATGTGAAAAGGAAAACACACGTTAGAAATACATGCAATAGCATGCAACCATCAAAACACAAGGAACACAATGATTTTACAGGGGAACCCAATTGGGAAAAACCCCTTCGTTGCTTTACATTAATTCAAATGAGAAAGAGAAACAATTACAATGTATTGCTTCAACTCTGAAGCACACCTTGCACTGCAAAATTGTTCTCCTACTTCCTAGCCTGCTTTGGCCAACACTTAGCCAATTCAAGCCTCAACCAACCTCTTATTTCCTTGTGCAATCCTAGAGGAATTAAGCTCCTAAAAAATAGGGAAATTCCATATTTCCTTGTGCAAATCCAAGGGGAATTGATCACCTGCTCAGTGCAAAAGCATTGTACACTCAATAATATACAATTATAAATACAAATGTGCCTTTTCCTCCACTCCAGATAGGCAATTCGAATTCCATGCATGTTTGGGCTATGTTTAGCTAATTGACTAGTTTAACTTAGAGATCATTGAGTTAACAATAGTTCTATTATTCAACTGGCCTTCAACTGACTCAATTAATGACTAGAACTCAGTTAGTTGAGTTCAACTAACAATAACTCGACTAGATTTCTAGATCTTAGCAATCAACTCATGCACAACTCTACTTCTAGATTACAAACTCGAATTTACTTACTTAACTAGTAGACAAGGCTAGTCACTCTAGCTAATTGCAATCCAAGTCATCCTGTTGATGTGGAAAATCAATTTTTTTTCCATTTGACTAAGGCACTAGTGAAATGAAGCATTTTCTTGCTACAATTTCAACACTCCCTCTTAGCAAGAAAAAGGTTTTGTACAACACCAATCCTACTCATGTAGGAATCTATTATAACAATTCTACCTCTCACTATTGTTGTTGCTACTACAACAACTACAACTAATAAGTATCTGAAAACTGAATCAATTGTGTCTCTGAGCTGCAACTTTCTCCTAAGCATCTAACTACTACTAGTCTCTA
This sequence comes from Pinus tabuliformis, assembly GCA_031772625.1. Taxonomy (NCBI): domain Eukaryota; kingdom Viridiplantae; phylum Streptophyta; class Pinopsida; order Pinales; family Pinaceae; genus Pinus; species Pinus tabuliformis. Next base: position 170,432,891 of record CM062810.1, on the reverse strand, counting down.
CACTATTTACTAGTAAAACTGCACTGTGCCTCCTGCACTACTATCAATATTTCTTTGTGCTCCTTAGCATCTAATTGCAACTAGTCTATAACCGTCACTCAAGATCTAACCACATAAACTGACACTAGTCCTTGTGCTACTGAATACTGTAGGCCCCTATAACAAGGTTAATGGTCCATGTGAAGAGTATATTGCAACTACTACTGCCCTCCTATGGACCCTACCCAAATCTCTGCAACTTTGGGACTAAGGCTCTACATCACCCCACAATGTATTGCTTCAACTCTGAATCACACCTTGCACTGCAAAATTGTTCTCCTACTTCCTAGCCTGCTTTGGCCAACACTTAGCCAATTCAAGCCTCAACCAACCTCTTATTTCCTTGTGCAATCCTAGAGGAATTAAGCTCCTAAAAAATAGGGAAATTCTATATTTCCTTGCGCAAATCCAGGGGGAATTGATCCCCTGCTCAGTGCAAAAGCATTGTACACTCAATAATAGACAATTATAAATACAAATGTGCCTTTTCCTCCACTCCAGATAGGCAATTCGAATTCCATGCATGTTTGGGCTATGTTTAGCTAATTGACTAGTTTAACTTAGAGATCATTGAGTTAACAATAGTTCTATTATTCAACTGGCCTTCAACTGACTCAATTAATGACTAGAACTCAGTTAGTTGAGTTCAACTAACAATAACTCGACTAGATTTCTAGATCTTAGCAATCAACTCATGCACAACTCTACTTCTAGATTACAAACTCGAATTTACTTACTTAACTAGTAGACAAGGCTAGTCACTCTAGCTAATTGCAATCCAAGTCATCCTGTTGATGTGGAAAATCAATTTTTTTCCATTTGACTAAGGCACTAGTGAAATGAAGCATTTTCTTGCTACAATTTCAACACTCCCTCTTAGCAAGAAAAAGGTTTTGTACAACACCAATCCTACTCATGTAGGAATCTATTATAACAATTCTACCTCTCACTATTGTTGTTGCTACTACAACAACTACAACTGATAAGTATCTGAAAACTGAATCAACTGTGTCTCTGAGCTGCAACTTTCTCCTAAGCATCTAACTACTACTAGTCTCTACACTGTTTACTAGTAAAATTGCACTGTGCCTCCTGCACTACTATCAATATTTCTTTGTGCTCCTCAGCATCTAATTGCAACTAGTCTGTAACCGTCACTCAAGATATAACCACATAAACTGACACTAATCCTTGTGCTACTGAATACTGTAGGCCCCTATAACAAGGGTAATGGTCCATGTGAAGAGTATATTGCAACTACTACTGCCCTCCTATGGACCCTACCTAAATCTCTGCAACTTTGGGTCCCTATAATACTAGTGATTACCCCATTACTTTTGTAGTTATACCCCTTATTTATATTGTTGTGCCCCTATTACCCCCATATTGTTATTTCTGTGCCCCATAGAATCCCTCTATTGTTATTTTTGTGGCTTTATATTATTATTGTTAGGTCGGCTGGATTATATTGTGACTCCTTAGACTCCTATATATAGAAAGGAGGTTTTGTCATTTGTATCATCCAAGAATTGTTCATTTATGTAATGTAAAGAGGTTGCCCCCTCGAAGAGGCTGAATTCTAAGGCGTTGATCTATCTTTTCTATCTTTTCTTGAGCTGGTTTCATAACATTTGGTATCAGAGCTTTGGATTCTAGGGTTTCGCTGCTCCAAACAGGTCATCGTGGCATTTTCGCTATAATTTTTTTCTGTGACGTTTCAGAAGTCACAAAAAAACCCATTTGAGAAGAATTGGTGCTGAACCTTGGGTCCAAATTTCAGAGCTTTTCGCGCAATATTTTCGGAGATATGATCTGAGGAAGTTGGTCTTTTTGCAGACTCCTGAATTACATTCAAAACAGGTGACCTGGGGAAAATCGTCATAACTTTCTCTCTGAGGATCGGATTGAAATTTCGTAAGAAGGTACAGAAAGAGGACGGACTGTAGTTTCTTTTGTGTGTGTTTCAGATTCAAAGGTTGAAACAGTGACTCGTGGCACGTCGTACAAGTTCGCTCTACTGAACTAGTCTAAAAGCAAGTCACTGTGGGAGATTTCACATAACTCTTCCTTGGAGAATCCAATTTGGCTCAGACTTGTGGCATTGGAAAGAGGACGCAGAAGGCTACTACAGGTAGCAATTTCAGAACTGGATGATCCGAAATTACAGAGATACATCAGATTCAATATCAGGCTTCTATAAAGTGAAAAAAGGTGTGTAGTTTTTTTTTTTAATTTTTGTGTAAGCTTGGTTTAACGGAATTCAAAGGGCATAGTAAAGCATTATTATCGGTAACTGATGCCCCGAGGAAAGAAAATGCAAACACCTAGTAAGGAACCTGAAAGCTCTAGCATGACTCATGAAGAAGAGGAAGAAATGCTACATGATATATCAAAATTACAAGAACAAGTGCAACAAATGTCACGCTCACAAAAGCTAACAGAAGCTAAGATAAGTGGCGTGGAATCTAAGATAAATGGTGTGGAATCTAAGATAAAGGGCATGGAAGCTAAGATGGATGATTTGAAGATAGATTTGAAGACAGACATGGAAGAATTGAAGAAGTTGCTACAAGAAAGGGTCACTAATGGTGAAAAGGTAGTAAAGGAAACTCATGATGAGAACAAAAGAAATGTTAATCATGATTCCATAGATGCTAATGTTGGATCGAAGAATCACCATATTCCAAAAATCGATATGAGGAAGTTTGATGGCAAGGATCCCGCCACATGGATATTACAGATGGAGCAATTCTTCGATCTCAATAATGTGCAAAACACACAAAAGGTACGTATGGCAACTGTATATTTGGAACCAAATCAGTTTGTATGGTATCAATGGCTTTGCTCTCGTAAACAATTTATCACTTGGGCAATTTTTACGGAAGAATTGATAGCACATTATGAGGATACAAAAAGCAACACTTTTTTTAGCCAATTGATAAGTCTCAAACAAAAGGGTTCAATAATGGAGCACATTGAGGAGTTCCAAAAATTGAACATAAGGGTAAAAGATATTCCAGAGGAGCATAGGATTGATGTGTTCATAGGGTCTTTAAAGGATAATATCCAACATGATGTTCGCCTTTGGGAACCTGATTCATTAGAGAAGGCATTCAGGTTAGCAAGAAAAATGGAAAGCAAAATTATGGCAACCAGGAAGCATACCACTCACAACTATAAAGACGGAAGTGTTGTTGCCCCTAGTCTTCCACAACCTATAAGGTTGACACCACAACAATTGGAAGAAAAAAGAGCAAAAGGGCTTTGTTACAGTTGTGATAGCAAATACACTAAAGGTCATAAGTGTGCTGAGAAGAAATTATTCTACATAGATTGTGAAGAGGAAGAAGAAAAGGAGCAAGAAAGGTCAAAAGAAGAAGATATACTCCAGGAACAAAGCCTAGATGAAGAACAAATAAATCCGACCATATCTTGTAATGCATTGGCGGGAATTACCACTCCTCAAACCATCAAGATAGAAGGACAAATCAAGAAGAAAAAGGTAATAGTGTTGATTGATTCAGGAAGCACCCACAATTTTATTCATTGTAGGGTAGCAAAAGAATTGAATTGCTTCCTATATCCAGCACCAGAGTGTCAAGTGATGATTGCAAATGGAGGAACAATAAATTGCTCTGGAAAGTGCCATAATATCAAGCTATCCATGGGAGAATATGTATTGACTAGCCCAATGCTTTCCATTCCAATGGGAGGTGCTGATGTTGTACTAGGAGTCCAATGGCTACAATCCTTGGGTACAATAGCTTTTAATTTTCAAGAACTTTTCATCAAATTTTCTACGGAAGGAAAGGAAGTTGAATTAAGGGGTATTGCAGGGAAACCAGGAAAGATAATCAGCTCTAATGGCATGACAAAGCTTCTAAAAAAGGAGCAAAGAGGTGTAATTGCACAATTATGTTCGCTAGATGTTTCCACATTGGAATCATCTATTTCTCCAGATCTCCAAAAAGTCCTGGACAATCATTCCAAGGTATTTGAGACTCCCAAAGGTCTCCCACCTATGCGTGATCATGATCATGCTATTCATCTGATTCCAGGAAGTGTTCCTCCAAACATCAGGCCGTACAGATATCCCTATGTCCAAAAAAGTGAAATTGAACGTATGGTTGCAGAAATGCTAGAGGCTGGTATAATTCAACCGAGTCAAAGTTCTTTCTCAGCTCCAGTAGTATTGGTGCACAAGAAGGATGGATCATGGCGCATGTGTCCGGATTATAGGGAGCTCAACAAGCTCACTATTAAAGATAAGTTCCCCATTCCTGTATTGATGAATTACTGGATGAATTGCATGGATCAATTTACTTCACCAAGTTGGATCTTCGTTCGGGATATCATCAAATCAGAATGAAGATTGAAGACATTCCGAAAACGGCATTTAGAACTCATGAGGGTCATTATGAATTTTTGGTCATGCCTTTTGGCCTTACCAATGCACCTTCAACATTTCAAGGTTTGATGAATTCAATTTTCAAACCATTCCTTAGAAAATTTGTGTTAGTATTTTTTGATGATATACTAATCTACAGCAAGTCTTGGAAGGATCATGTTGAACATGTTGACAGGGTGCTACAACTATTGGAGGAGAAACAATTATATGCAAAAAGATCCAAATGTTTCTTTGGAGTCCAGGAGGTGGAATATTTGGGTCATATTGTATCTCATGAAGGAGTTAAGGTAGACCCTAGCAAAATTAAAGCCATTAAGGAATGGAAAATCCCCACATCCATAAAGCATCTGCGAGGATTTCTTGGGTTGACAGGGTATTATCGCAAGTTTGTTAAGAATTATGGGAGAATAGCAGCACCTCTAACAACATTATTGAAGAAAGATTCATTTTCATGGACTCCGGAAGCAACAAAGGCCTTTGAACATCTTAAAGAGGCAATGTGCCAAGCACCGGTCTTAGCTACACCGGACTTCACAAAAACCTTTATTGTGGAATGTGATGCTTCAGGAAATGGAATTGGTGCTGTTCTAATGCAAGATGAAAGACCCATTGCTTTTGAAAGTCGTCCAATCAAGGGAAAGTTTTTAAGCAAAGCTATTTATGAGAAGGAAATGTTGGCAATACTCCATGCACTTAAGAAATGGCGACCCTACCTAATGGGAAGACACTTCAAGGTAAAAACGGATCATGATAGCCTTAAATACTTTTTAGAACAAAGATTATCCTCTGAAGAGCAACAAAAGTGGGTCACAAAGATGTTGGGTTATGACTTTGAAATCATCTACAAAAAAGGGAAGCAAAATGTGGTGGCAGATGCACTCTCAAGAAAGGATGAGGATGTGGAATCATTGTTGTGTGCCATTTCTTTTATCCAACCAGATTGGATAAACGAAGCAAGGGAGGAATGGAAGAATGACGAAGAAGTGTGGGCACTTATTAGAAAGCTACAACAAGATTCCAGTACTTCTGATGCATTTAGCTGGCAAAATGATTCGTTATGGTACAAATATCGCTTATACCTCTGTAAGAATTCCCAGCTAAAACAAAGATTCTTATGGAATTGCACACTTCTCCCTTAGGAGGGCACTCGGGATTTTTAAAAACTTACCACAGGGTTAAGAAGGAATTTTTTTGGGATGGCCTTAAATCAGATATTCAAACAATTAAGACACCCGGTCTATTACAACCTTTATCCATTCCAAGCCAACGTTGGGAGGAGGTTTCAATGGATTTTATCACAGGTTTACCCAAGTCTGAGGGAAAGAGTGTCATCATGGTGGTAGTTGACAGACTTACCAAGTATGCACACTTTTGTGCATTATCATATCCATTTAAAGCCAGTACAGTTTCTACTGCATTTATGGAAACAGTTCAAAAGCTACATGGAAACCCAAAGATTATTGTAAGTGACAGAGATCCCATTTTCACTGGAAATTTTTGGACATAATTATTTTCTTGTCTTGGTACTCAGTTAGCTCATAGCTCATCTTATCATCCTCAATCTGATGGGCAAACTGAGATAGTAAACAAATGTTTGGAAGGATATCTTCGTTGCTTTGTATCTGATAAACAGACACAATGGGTCAAATGGTTGCCTCTGGCTGAATGGTGGTATAACACTTCCTTCCATACAGCAACAAAAATGACCCCATTTATGGCACTTTATGGGTATCAACCACCATCCATCACATCATATTTAAGAGAAAATTCTAAGGTTCAGGCAGTGGAACATCACATCGAACATCAACAACAAGTCCTCCAACTCTTAAAGGATAACCTCGTGTTGGCACAAAATAGAATGAAACAACAGGCAGATCAACATCGCAGTGAAAGAAGTTTTGATGTAGGTGATTGGGTATTCCTACGGCTACAACCATATAAGCAAATGTCCCTAAAGCAAGCTAAGAAGGATAATAAATTATCACCAAAGTATTATGGTCCGTACAAGGTGTTGCAAAAGATTGGTACTATGGCATACAAATTGGAGCTTCCTGCAGCTTCTCGATTGCACCCAGTTTTCCATGTTTCATGTTTAAAGAAGGTTATAGGTGACAAGCTCCCAATTCAAACAATATTGCCAGAACTTGACGAGGAAGGAAAAATTATATTGGAACCGGAAGCAGTCACAGAAACAAGAACTCGACAGCTACGAAATCGATCAATTTCAGAGTATCTTATCAAGTGGAAGAACTTATCCGCTGAAGATTCCACATGGGAGGATGAGAATTTTATGCAGAAGTATCCAGAACTACTCAAGCGTTGAGGACAACACTTTTTTGAAGGAGAGGGGCATGTTGGGTCCCTATAATACTAGTGATTACCCCATTACTATTGTAGTTATACCCCTTATTTATATTGTTGTGCCCCTATTACCCCCATATTGTTATTTCTGTGCCCCATAGAATCCCTCTATTGTTATTTTTGTGGCTTTATATTATTATTGTTAGGTCGGCTGGATTATATTGTGAATCCTTAGACTCCTATATATAGAAAGGAGGTTTTGTCATTTGTATCATCCAAGAATTGTTCATTTATGTAATGTAAAGGAGGTTGCCCCCTCGAAGAGGCTGAATTCTAAGGCGTTTATCTATCTTTTCTATCTTTTCTTGAGCTGGTTTCATAACAGCAATCCTAGAGGAATTAAGATCCTAAAAAATAGGGAAATTCTATATTTCCTTGCGCAAATCCAAGGGGAATTGATCCCCTGCTCAGTGCAAAAGCATTGTACACTCAATAATAGACAATTATAAATACAAATGTGCCTTTTCCTCCACTCCAGATAGGCAATTCGAATTCCATGCATGTTTGGGCTATGTTTAGCTAATTGACTAGTTTAACTTAGAGATCATTGAGTTAACAATAGTTCTATTATTCAACTGGCCTTCAATTAACTCAATTAATGACTAGAACTCAGTTAGTTGAGTTCAACTAACAATAACTCGACTAGATTTCTAGATCTTAGCAACCAACTCATGCACAACTCTACTTCTAGATTACAAACTCGAATTTACTTACTTAACTAGTAGACAAGGCTAGTCACTCTAGCTAATTGCAATCCAAGTCATCATGTTGATGTGGAAAATCAATTTTTTTTCCATTTGACTAAGGCACTAGTGAAATGAAGCATTTTCTTGCTACAATTTCAACACTCCCTCTTAGCAAGAAAAAGGTTTTGTACAACACCAATCCTACTCATGTAGGAATCTATTATAACAATTCTACCTCTCACTATTGTTGTTTCTACTACAACAACTACAACTGATAAGTATCTGAAAACTGAATCAACTGTGTCTCTGAGCTGCAACTTTCTCCTAAGCATCTAACTACTACTAGTCTCTACACTGTTTACTAGTAAAATTGCACTGTGCCTCCTGCACTACTATCAATATTTCTTTGTGCTCCTCAGCATCTAATTGCAACTAGTCTGTAACCGTCACTCAAGATCTAACCACATAAACTGACACTAATCCTTGTGCTACTGAGTACTGTAGGCCCCTATAACAAGGGTAATGGTCCATGTGAAGAGTATATTGCAACTACTACTGCCCTCCTATGGACCCTACCCAAATCTCTGCAACTTTGGGACTAAGGCTCTACATCGCCCCACCTCACTCCTGTAGGTATAGCTGCATGCATGGCGAAATATACCTCTAGCTTGTAGAGATTTTTTACTCTAACTCCAACATGTTTCACTTGTCTAGTAGCAACATGCTTGAGGAAAAAAAAACAAACAAACAAAAACTTTTCCCTTACTGAACACCACACCATAACCTCTATCCTCCAATACAACTACAAAGATCAGGTTCTTCTTCAACCCAGGTACATACATAACATCTTTCACATGAAGATGGGAGCCTAACTCCCTCTTAAAGGTTATAGTTCCAATTCCTTTGGTATTGTACCTTCCATCATCCCCAAGTTCTATGTGCATATGGAGATCCTTTTCCTCTAGGCTACTAAAGAATTCTTTACATCCTATCATATGGAACCAAACACCTAAATCTAGGTACGACACACTCCCCATTACATGCATGCAATTAGGGTGAAATCTAATTTGAATTGTGAGGGAAGTGCATCACCTCCTACTCCTCCTGAAGGTTTCTTATTAGACTTCTTGTGTGGACACTTTGTTGCGTAGTGCCCATAATCATGGCAATGATTTTTATTTTATTTTTTATCTTGCTTAGGTCTTTCTTCTTGCCATTGTTTTGGCTAGACTGGCTTGCTTTAAGACTTCTTTCCCTTAGCTTGATTTCTCTTCCAAACCAAGGCAACATTCTCTTCCTCCTCAGCTTTGGATGTTACTCCATCTCTAATGTTCCTTTAGATTTCTTCCTACACCGAATCAGACCAAAGTCTCTCCCAATTTGGCAATTTTTCCCTTCCATTTACAGAGTCCTAGTAGTTGTGTTGGGATTTTGGAAGGCCTAGGAGAGTTAGGCTCACTAGCTCCAAACATGGTATATTTTCTCCAACTCCTCCAAGCTAATCTCGACACTAAGTGAATCTGGACAGGTAATGTGGAATGGTTTCATTTTTCTACATTTGAATTCTCTTGAGTTTATCTCTCAAGCCAATTTCGTAGCATCAATGCTACTCTAGGAAACATCTGTGAGAGTTTTCCACATTGCAAAAGGAGTCTTCTTTCCATGCAAGTTCAAAACCACATGATCTCTGACACCCTCTAGAATAATCCTCCTAAATCTTGTTGTCTCTTTCTTCCATTGAGCAAGTGCTTGTGCATCTAATGTTGTTAGTTTTGGAATATAAATTTGTGTATATTCTGATATTCCATTATCATCCAGGAAAATTTCCATTATGTCTTTCCAAACACAAAAATTCGAGGTTCCCTCCAATGCATACTCTAGCCTCAATCTGTTGAAAGACATTTTTCCTACACTAAAGAGAATCTGCACCAAAACTTTGCAAATCGAAATTTCTCTAAGAGAAGATTTGGAACAAGGTTTCTATGTAGTATTCTGATGCTCTGATACCATGTAGAAATTGCAAGAAATTTTCTATTGCTAATGAAATCAAACTCAAATCAAGAGACACGAATTTCTTCTATTGTTCTACGGAATGGAAAACACACAATAGAAACACGTGCAATAACATGCAACCATCAAAACACAAGAAACACAATGATTTTATAGGGGAACCCAACTAGGAAAAATCCCTCTATTGCTTTGCATTAATTCAGATGAGAAAGAGAAACAATTACAATGTCTTGCTTCAACTCTGAAGCACACCCTACACTGTAAAATTGTTCTCCTTCTTCTTGACCTGCTTTGGCCAAAACTTAGCCAATTCAAGCCTCAACCAACCTCCTATTTCCTTGCACAATCCTGGAGGAATTAAACTCCTAAAAAGTAGGGAAATTCTCTATTTCCTTGCGCAAATCCAAGGGGAATTGATCATCTGCTCAATGCAAAAGTATTGTACACTCAACAATATACAATTATAAATAAAAATGTGCCTTTTTCTCCACTCCAACTAGGCAATTCACATTCAATGCATGTTTCGGATATTTTAGCTGATTCACTAGTTAAACTAAGAGATCACTGAGTTAGCAACAGTTCTACTATTCAACTGACCTTCAATTGACTCAATTAAAGTCTAGAGCTTAGTTAATTGAGTTCAACTAACAATAACTCAACTAGATTGCTAAAGCTTAGCAATTAACTCAAGCATAACTCTACTTCTAACCTACAAACTCGAATCTATTGACTTAACTAGTAGACAAGACCATTTCACTCTAGCTAACTACAATCCACGTCATCATGCTGATGTGGAAAATCGTTTTTTTCCATTTGACTAAGGCATTAGTCAAATGAAGCCTTTTTCTTGCTACAATTTGAACGTTAGTGACTACTTCTCTCAATGGTTTGCCTACCTCTTGGAGTCCTTTTGTATCTAGAATTAATGCTAGAGAGACTCCTCCTACCTTTAAAAAATTGTGGATAGCCTACACTCAAGAGGAATCTAGCCTCGTGAATAGAGGTATGATTTCAAATGAATATTCAAAATCTTTCGTTGCTTATTCAAAAGGCCGCAATTGGTAAGTTTCAAAGGAACAAAAGTCAAAATCTTGCCCCAATTCAAAATCAAAGTAGTAGATCTGCTCCTCAAGAAAGAAGACCTCCTCCCTCTAGAAAAATTGAATGTTATCGTTGTCATGCATTTGGTCATTATCAAAGGGATTGTCCTTAAGGAAAAAAGAGAAAGGGAAGGCATCATGCTTCAACAACTAAAGTTAGGGAACTATCATCCAAAAGGAAGCTAATATATCACTATTCTAGTGATGAAGAATACTCTTTATTTTTGCTCTTACAGGTTCCCTTGTAGAACATGATGAATTTTGTTTGATTGGCAATGGTGCTCTAGGCACATGATTGGCAACCATGACAATCTTACAACATTGATGGAAAAGAAGATACCTCAAAATGTGGAACTAGGAGATAATGGAAAATATGAAGTCAAAGGCATTGGGTCATCCTCATTTCAAATGGAATCAGGTACAAATGTTTCTATTAACAATATTATTTATGTTCCTGGTTTAAGGAATAATCTTTTGTCTATTCCATCTCTTGAAGATAAGGGATATAGAGTTGCATGCGTTGATGGTCAAGTTCTTTCTTGGAAGAAAGATTCTTCATTTGAATTTGCTAAAGTAATTGGTGTACAAATAGGAGGACTATATCGTCTCCTTGGAAGATTCGTTCAAACTCTGTTGCAAAATACAATCGATCTATGTGAGCTTTGGCATCGAAGGCATGCCCATGTCCACTATAAAGCTTTATCTAGAATGAAGGGTTGTGTGATGGTGTCCCAGAAATAAAAATTGAACATGATGAAATTTGTAAAGATCGTGCCCTTGGAAAGAATGTAAGAAGAAGATTCTATAAAAGTGATACCAAATCTAAAGAAATCCTTTATCCCATTCATTTTGATGTTTGTGGACCCATGCCTGTCATGTCTTTGGGTGGCCATCTATATTATTTCATATTCGTTGATGATTATTCTCGCCAAACGTGAATTTACTTTCTCAAATCCAAGGATGAATTATATATCAAATTTCATGAATTCAAAACTCAAATTGAAAATGCTACAAGAAAGAAAAACAAGACCTTAATAATTGATAATCGAGGAGAGTATAATTCTAATGAACTCATTGATTTATGCAAAGATGTTGGGATTAAGAGGGGGTTTATTGTTCCCTACAATCATGAACAAAATGGAGTTGTTGAAAGGAAGAATAGAACAATTATGGAAGTTGGCAGAGTCATGATCCATGATCAAGATTTACCAAGTTTCCTTTGGGGAGAAGCTGCAAGAATTGTTGTCTATGTTCAAAATCATTGTCCTCATCGAATCTTGGATCATAAGACTCTTAAAGAAGTATTTTCAGGTGAGAAACCAAATGTTGAACATTTAAGAATCTTTGTTTGTCCTGTATTTGTTCATGTGCCCAAAGAGAAAAAAATAAAATTAGAACCATATAGGAAAAAGGGAATCTTTGTTGGATATAGTGAAACCTCTTAAGGTTTCAGGGTATATATTTTGAGACATCGCTCAATTGAAACCTTCACAGATGTTATCTTTGATGAAGATGTTGCCTTATAAAAATCTAAGGAATCTCACTTGGAGATTGATAATGAAGCTCAAGAAGCTCCTAAGAATACATAACCAAAGGGACATGTCTTTATGGAAGAAGATGCTCAAGAAGAAGAATATCACGAAGTTAATAATTCTCCAAAAATTAATGTACCTAAAATCAAAAGAGACATGCGTGGCTAAAGAATACATCAAAAGATGCTAAAGGACATACTACACCTAATGGGACATTTAGGGAAAGCAAAAGACCAATGAAATAGTCAGGTTATGCAATCTTGATAACCAACCTCATTGAAGTCAAGCCATTCTCTTTTGAAGAAGTTGTCGATCATCAAGTTTGGAAAGATTCCATGATAGAAGAATATCAGTCCATACTAAAGAATGATATTCGAGACGTTATACCCAAACCTAAAGGAAATACTATTGTAACTTCAAAATGGATTTACAAAATTAAACATGAAATTGATGGAAGTGTGGAAAAGTACAAAGCAATATTTGTGCACGCTCATGGATTCTCCTAGAAAGAGGGAGAAGATTACGATGACACTTTCGCTCCAGCTACCACGTATGCATCTGTTAGATCTATCATTGCACTTACGCCACTTATTGGTTGGAAATTGCATTAATAAGATGTCAAAACTGCCTTTTTGAATGGGGTCGTTAAATAAGAAATATATGTTGAACAACCTCAAGGGTTTGAAGTCCATAATAGAGAGACTCATGTATGTAAATTAAAGAATGCTTTGTATGGACCAAAACAAGCCCCTCATGAACAGTATGGCTGCATTGATAATTACTTGATGAGTCTTGGTTTTACCAAGAGTTTTGTTGATGTCAATCAATATTTAAAGATCGTGGAAGGAAAACCTGTTAGCATCACGTTTGCACCTTTCCCTCAAGGTCCAAAGGCTATATTTACATGTTCATTATGCAAAGTCATGGTTATGTAAGGGCCTATTTTTTTTATTTTATTTTTTATTTTGTGTGTGTGTGTGTGTGTGTAAATTGCTATATAAGCCTAGGGACATGTCAAAACCAGTCATTTCACCTAACCCTAAGCTTTCCCTAAGTTTTTTTGCAGCGAAATCAGCTTATCGCAAGCCTACAACTGGTGCTACAAAATATTTTTGTAGTGTTGCGCTACGAAATATTTTTGTAGCGCTCACCAAAAAAATTAAAAGTTAGGTTTTCAAGCCACCAACCCTATCATTTTAAGTGCATAAGTGTTTTTTTACAAAGTCATGTCCCTTTTCATCCTTGATGTGACATCTAGCTGCATTTTGAAGCCCAATAAAGAAGTTTAAACTTAAACCCTAAAAATTCCCAGTTTACCCTAAAAGGTAATTTCCAACAAACCCAAAAAAATGTTTATAGAGTGCAGAAAGGTTCTAGAAGGGTTTGCATCGTCTAACCAGGAGGAGTCAAGGTTGTGGAAGTATTTGCACTGTCAGCAACATTTGCAAGATGGGAAGATCAGGGCATGTGAAATGTTTTGAGCCGGGTGGAATGTATTTTGAGGTTTATCCAAAAATGTTGTCTTTGTTCTGAAATGCAAGCTCAGAATCAATACTCCAATACTTCAATGGATACAACCTGAGTTGGTTTCATGAATTTATACACTCTTTTGATGGTAGTACAACACGAATGAGAATCCTACAATTTCTAGTCACTGAGGAATCCATTGCAGAGGCCACAGGTTTACCTACTGATCCAAAATGGATCCAGAAACCCTCTAAGTCTTCAAAAATCAAAACAATTGCAAAAGGATGAATTCTTAGAAAAGTCGGATTACACTATCGAGAGGCAAAAACATGAAGAAATAGTGGAAAAACAGAGTATCGGTGGTTTAACACTACTTTGCATGAGAGCCATCGGATCTGGCCGATCAACGGTCCAGATCTGATCGGCATATCGCAAATCGGCGGAGGCCATCGGGAGGCTATCGGAGACTGCCACTTAAAACAATGCGACAATGATTAGCATGGTCAATAGGGACCGTCGATCAAGCACACAGATCGACGGCCCGGGTTGACTCACGATATCGCGTCGAAGAAACACATGGGAGTGCTTACCAATGACCCGGGGCTCATGCGATATGCGATTGCGACAAGTCGCATCGGAGCTACACAGAGGAGCGGGGCCATATACATATATGCGATGCGATAAGCCGGACCCGACAAGGCTACAGGCGATATTGGATATATTTTGAGATCCGTAAAAAAGGGCTTTTTCTATGTAAAGTTGTGTTTTCGTTAAATAAACAAAAACCAAGGGAAACGCGATTTGGGCGATGTTGCCAGACCCGAAAGGGTTTATTAATGTTATTACATATGATTTCAACTCTGAGATGAGCGGGATTTTCAAGTTTTAATGTATTTTTAAATACAAGGGGAAATCACGATACAAGTGGGATTTCGAGAGGACCAAAGGCGGTAAATTTTTTTGGCCGGGCTCGGCCCAAGCCCATACACTGGCTGCCATGTGTCTAGGCTAAGGAGAGAGAAAACCACCCTTATCAGGCGGTTAACCCCCGTACGAAAGGGCCACCCGAAATGAACCACAGCCATTGGATATGGATCTCCTAGATCAACGGTGGAGATGCGATGTCGATACAGGCGAACCCGATAGGAGTTATAAGGCGGATTCATAATGTTTCAAGTCCGATAAATGGCAATTTGGCGGAATTTCACAGTTTTGAATGTATTTCTCTGTGTAAATAGAGAATGGTTATTTCAAGGATTTCAAAGGCCTGATGACCCATTCCATTACAGAATAGGTGGCCACCATCCCTGAAAGCGTTTAGCAATGATTGCTAACGCTTAGAGGGGGATCTGAGCGGACAGAGGTCGAGAAGCTAGAGAGCTCGAGAAGGTGAAACGAACAGACAACGTCGATTGGCTTTAAAGCCACAGATTGACAAAAAACAGGGCAGGCAGTGCTGAGACAGAGCAAAGACAGAGACAGAGAGTGATAGAGAGAGTCTGTGTACTCAGAGAGGCTTGAGGGGTTCAAGCAAAACTCTTGCTGTTGTATCTGTTGTGTGTTGAGACTCAAATTGAGCTCATACTTTTGTAAAAATATGCTTCTGAAGACATAATAGAGAGGCCACCATTGAAGGCTGGACCAGGAGATGTAGCCCAAGAGTTTTGGGTGAACTCCATATTAAACTTGTTGTGTTTATGTGTGTTGTCTATTATGTTTCTTTAACTGCTTCATTGTCTATGTATTTCGCAATCTTATCGATCCATTGCACAAAGTAACATAGGAATATCCATGCACATGAGTCTATAATACCTTAATAATTGTCTAAGATCTCATTATTAGATCACCCACTAAGGGCAAAAGATGGTTTAAAAAGTAGAGATGACAAAATGCGGACCTAAACTTTTTCTTAAAGGAGGACTGTCAGAACCAAGGCTAGAATGTGGGAGTCCCCCAGAATGTGTTGAATCCTGAATGGTCTAACGCTTTCAGGACTGTGCATCCCTTCTTCACCTGTGAAAGCAGGTACTCTAAAGTTTATTTGTATCACATGAGATTTTTGTGTCATCTAGTAGATAAAAGAAATCTACCTTATTTCCTTCACCAAAGTCTGCCGAAAATGTCTATCAAAGCTAGAACCAAACCTGAGCTTTCACCTCATGACATTTGTCACCATGGCACAACAAATATATTATATACTCATGAGTTGAACAAGTATGTTGAACAATTGAGACAAAGAAATATGAGAAGCCCTGCACCCAGAAGGCAAAGGAGAGGTCAAACTAAAGTTTATGTCAAAACCCTAGCTTCAGAAACAAAGGGAGAGCCTAGCCATATCTTTGTTGAAGAACATATTGAGAACATTGTAAAGGAACCAGAGGTTAGGGTATATGAGAAGAGAACAAGAAGACAATAGAAGCTAATGCTAGAAGAAGAGGAGGCAAAGCTTACAACAACACAAAATGAAAAATGGAAACAAGGGATGAAGAAATAGAAACAGAGGCTAGGGTTTACTGCAGAAAACCCCACACTCGCCCTACAAACAAAATAAAATTGAGTTTAAAGGAAAAAATCAACCCTAAGTTAAAGGAAATAGTGATTGTTGGTGAAGATGAAGAAACTGTGAAAGTTTCAAAAGCAGAAAGAAGGCCACCAAACAGAGGAAAATAGAGTATGTAGACAAAAAAAGGGAAAGAAACTCTAAAAGCTAACAAAATCATACAGAAAGCTACCAGAAGGATGAAAAGAATCCAAGACAAGTTAAACCTCCTTGCTCATGTTGTAGAAGCTATGGAAGAATAATGAGGTTACCTCATTGGCAGAGAAATATACAAAACCCTAATTTTGTTGAAAAACCCTAATTTTACCTCAACATTTTGGCCTGCTCCATTTTAATCTTTTTGATAGTTAATTTATTTTCGATATGTTATGGTAATATGTTAAAGGGTTTTGTGGCTAAGGGAGTGCAAAGAATATGAGTCAACACAAGGAAAAGAGCCTTAAAAGAAGTGAGCAGTTACACAGGGGAGTTGCATAGTTTCAGCAAATTTCACAGGTTCATGTATCAGTTTTGCTACCAAGAAGGAATACGAGTTGTAGTTCCAAATATGAATCCTACAAGTGTGTAAACAATTTTAGGCCTACACTTCATCTATGACTCATCCTTTTCCTAGAAGAATAGCAGAGAAGGATGCATACAACAGTTGTTAGATGCTTTGACCAATGTTTAGATTGCAAATAGAGATCCAAATAGCTAGAAAGATAAGATTTTGATTATGATTTGTTAATTAAGCTCTTAGATATTGTAATATTTTACAATTATTGCTACCATACTTTGTGGATCTTATCTTTTATGTATTTTCTCTATATAATACATTAGAAAGGAGGAAAAAAGGTTGGATTTTCAAGTTTTGGAGAAGAAACTATTGCTTTGTTTTGTAATCTTTTCTAATTATTAATTATATCAAGTGTAGAAATAAAGAGTGCTTTCATACTAGAGATTCATGAGGACGATGTTTTGAAGTTTGTACCATTTCTTATGTGTATGTGATTCCTTTCTCAGTTGTTCATTTATGTGTAAATCTTCTAAGTATTCAAGCTGAAAGTAAATGTTGTATAACTCATCCATTGTTAGATGCTACATTACATAAAGTTAAATACTCACGTTTCCATATGAAGCTACATTTGATATTCATCCTTTGTTAGACGCTTCAAATGTGATGGATTGTTAATCCTTTTTTCCACTTTCATACTGCAATGATTATATTCATAGATACACATCATTTACCTTGCCTCTGTTTACTTAAGCATTTTATCAGTCACTTATAATCTTTATAGACACTTAAATTTGAGTCCATTTCCAAATAGTTGAGGTTTCTTCAACCTTACCCAACCACCACACTCAAAACCCACAAACCCTACTGAAGATCTATCCATTGTGTGAATACATTGTCAGTTGTTAATCCACTGATTAGGCTGTCAGAGAGAGCCCTCTTTGGATTGAAGGGGCTAACCTTCAATTTGTAAGATTGGTTTGAAAAGGTTACCTTAGGGAGTTTTTTGTTACAAACCAAGATAAACTTTTTGAGTGCTAACAGAACCCTTGATATTACTGTTATATGTAGATGACTTGTTTTTTATAGGAGTTGACACTCTAATTGTTCAGTGCAAGAAAGAGTTAATTTTTTACTTTAAGATGAAGGATCTAGACCTTATTCACTACTATCTAGGATTAAAATTTTGGCAAAGACCCGATGGAATATTTGTTGGTTAAGGGAATCATACTATAAAGATCCTTTAGATATTTGGCATGATGGATTATAAGCCCATGGATACCCCGATGATAACAAATTTGAAGAAGATTTGAGATGATGGATCTCATTTGGTTGACCCCACAATGTATTGAAATACGATTGGCTCCTTAAACTTCTTGAGTAACACTAGGCCTGATATATGTTATGATGTTAACACTTTGAACCAATTTATAGTTGAGCCTCATCACATACATTGGATTGTTGCTAAGCACATTCTAAGATATCTTCATGGCACTATTAAATATGGTTTGATATATGTCTCTAATGGATATTGGGATTTGCATGGTTTTACTAATGTTGATTGGGCAGGATGCTCCAAGGATAGGAAAGAACATCCAAGTTCTGTTTTAGTTTAGGGCCTACAATGGTTTCATGGTTAAGTAAGAAGCAAACATATGTTGCTCTTAGTACAACCGAGGTTGAATATATTGCAGCTAGTTCCACCTATCAAGAATATATTTGGTTTCAAAAGATGTTCTCAAAATTGCTTGGATATGAGCTAGAGCCAACTATTGTATATTGCGATAATCAAAGCTATGCAAGGCTATCAAAGAACCATATGTGTCATGATAGATCAAAACATATTGAGATCAAGTACCATTACATTCATAATGTTGTCCAAAAAGGAGTTATAAAACTTGAGTATGTTCCTTCTGACAAACAAGTTGTTGATGTGTTAACTAAACCATTATCACAAATGAAGTTTGCATATTTCAAAGAAAATATTGGTGTGGCTAAGAATCCCTCTCTAAGGGAGAGGGAACACTAACTATATTGCATCATGAGAATGACAATATTCCTTGTCATGGGTCATGTGGTATGGTTGGGAATATTGTCATGCTTTCTCCCTTTAGGGAGCTTGGTTTTGAGGAATGCTATGATCCCTTCAGTTTTTTTTCGTGTGTACAAATTTCATCTCTCCCTGAGAGGAGATTGATGGTGTAAAAATGTCATCTCTCCTTGTGAGGAGATTAATGGTCTATTGTCTTTCATCTCTCCATGAGAGGAGATTGATGATATATTGTTTTCATCTCTCCATGAGAGGAGATTGATGGTATATTGTTTTCATATCTCCATGAGAGGAGGTTGACGGTAAATTATTTTTCATCTCTCCATGAGAGGAGATTGATGGTTTAATGTTTTCATCTCTCCAAGAGAGGATATTTATGGTTTATTGTTTCCATCTCTCCATAAGAGGAGATTGGGTATATTGGTTTTTATCTCTCCATGAGAGGAGATTGATGGTGTATTGTTTTCATCTCTCCATGAGAGGATATTGATGGCATGATCCCTTCCTTGATTGATGAGGGATGAGTTATCTTTGTGAGAAATATTGGACTGTATGCCTTTCATTACGATGAGTTTAATTTCTCCCTTTTGATATTTTATGAGACCTATGACTTGGTCGGGGAGATGGATTGTGTGAGAGAGAATGAGGAGTACCTCCCTAGCTAAGAGGGAGTGTTGAAAAATGTAGCTTCAGTCAGTACTTTCATTAGAAGAATATTGGAGACAAAATTAATTTTTGTGATGGTCAATTCGGCTTTAAAAGGATCAGGTCGACTCCATGATCAAAATGTGTATTTTCAAGGATCGTGACCCTCCACATTTACCACTATAAATAGATCCATGTTGGAGTTCATTTGAATACACAACAACACATCTAAAACTTGTATGATCTACTACAGTTTCCTCACATGTGCGAAGAAAGAAGAAGTAATATCTTTGTCCAACATTGACTATTTTTGCTCCTGTGTTGACTATTGTGAACTTTTGTTTAATGAGCTACTATAGTTCTCACTTTCACTAGACTTTGGCTAAACTTTGACTGGTATTCTTATAGTGACAAAATCAGTGATATTATCTCTCTATGTCGACGAAGTTTGACTTGATTTTGTATGATTAAAATTTGACCTTTGACTCGTTATTATTGGACAAATTTAATTAAATTACTCATGTTTATTGTCTTATTCTCTACTGTGATCTCTTTTGTTCATTGTTTATGGTTGTGATTTTTTCAAGTGTAACTGCTTGATGATTAATATGCTCTAAATGTTATATTGAATTCTCTGAAGAACACTGTAATATCATTGGAAGTAGTTACCAGATTTGAATTTTTTTTCTCTAGTTCTACATTCACTAGAAAAACAACATAATTATAGTGGGATGCTTTGAAAAAGCACATAACCCATTTATGAGAGACTTGAGCTTTGGGTTGAAACTATCATTATGCCCTAAAGTATGAAATAAAACTACTTTTGAATAGCCAAGAGCTTGTTTTCCTCAAATGGAAGGAAATAGGTTAACGACCCAATGTGAAAATTCCCAAACCGGAATCCCTATTGCAACAACTGATGATATTCCTCCTATTTGTTAAATTCTTTCAAACAAATTACTTGCAGTTTCCTATGAAAAATATCGAAATACATACACTGCAGCCTTCACTTAATTAATTTATATGCGGAAACAAGAGACTGAGCAAGAAAGAAAATACAACACAATAACATCGTTATTTTTGGACAAATGTCCCTAGAAAAACCCAAAGCGGGAAAACCGATGCAGAAGATCTAAGGGTTTATTATTATTAAGCAGTAGCAAATTCTGAATACATCTCTGAATACTTCACAGGTTATTCAGTTACAAAGAGAGAAATACTCGCAGAAATATTTGTGAGATTACCTCACACAATCACTGAGAAAAATCTCGGTTGATCCGATCACTGGATGAGGTGCCTCTGGCAGGCCCTGCGTTGCCTCTACGTAGTCTTCACGCAATCCCTATGTCAACCCCTCTAGGCATTGCGTCACCTAGCCAGATGATCAATTTGCTACCTAGAGTCACTGCTCTCAGCCTCCCGATCTCACACCTCAACTCCCAGCTTCTGAAACTAACTTTGCTGCAAATTTTCAGACTCTCTCTCACCCTTTGTGTTGCCTCTGCGTGGCCCTGCATCAGCCTTTGCGTGAGAGTTGTTGGATCACTCTCTACCTTTCTCTGCTGATGATTCTCTAGTTGAGAAAACCTCTCTCTCTTTGGATGTTATCCCAACCCCTCAACTGCAAGAAATCTACTCGATCAAAATTTCCTCCTGAGAACTGTTCACTTTAGAAATTCAATCTCTTGATCTCTCGGTGTGTTTTCCAAATGACCCTCAAGCTTACTTAAATAATATTCTCGTTGACATTCAACGACCCATATTAAAAGCTAATTAATGGTTAAGATCATTTTAGCTTGATCCTCATCTTCTTCTAAAAGTTATACCCACAATTAGATTAATACCCATTAATATTTTTAATTTCCTAAGTTTAGACTTAGGGACACATTAAAAAATTATTAATTATTTTAATAAAATTGTTTCTGGGTGGAATTTCCCAAAGCTTTCTGGGTTCTTTGGAATACAAGTGCCCAAGCCTCCCTACAACATTTTAGGCCTAGAGCACATCCGATGCTACCCCAAATCAACACTCCCTCTTAGCGAGGAATGTGCTCTAGCAATATACGCTGCTCCATACTGCTTTGACTCTGAGGCATCATCCTTTGTGTTGTTGATGTTTGACATGCTATCCAACAATTACTGCATTGCTGCTGCAACTATACTGTTGCTGACACTGCCACTGTCAACATTGCATCTGTACTATAACTCACTCTCAAGTGTTGCATATGTGTTGTTGCTAGCATTACCACTACCAACTACCACTGCACTCCAAACTATTGTTGCTACTCTATCAACAATGGAAAAACATCCAAAATTACTAAACTAATTGTGTTCAGTATGATACCACATGAATGTTGGAGCCTGACTGCTTATAGTCTCTGTACTGACCCTCTGAATATACTGCGTTGTTGTTGACCTTTGCTCTGTGCCATCTGCGTGCTGTTAACTCTGCTCTGCATTGCTCAGACTTTGGCTCTCCTAGCCACTAACTGTCTCTCTGATACTCCTCGGCACCATCCGACACTAGTTCATCCTGCTACCACAAAACTAGGCTCCCATAGCAAGGTATTGATCCAAAAGGTGGACTCCTCAAGGATCCCACCCATCTGTAGCTATTTCGAACTACAATTATAAATTAGCCCACCTCCCTCCTGGAGGTATCTCGGCTGTCATGGCGAACTCCTCATCTTCGATCTTCGTGGGTGCACCCTTTGGATCGTGTTTCTCATCCTTTTCCTTCTTCTTAAGAGGACACTAAGTAGCGTAGTGACCCATCTCACCACACCTGGAACACTTGATCTTCGAGAAATCCTTCTTATGTCTTCGTTACTCCTATTATCCCTTTGATGCAAGGGTTGCATTATCTGCCTCCTCCTTGGGATTCAACCCATTTTTGTTGCTTCCATCAAGTGTCACCATGACTAAGTCTCTCCTAAGCTCTTCTTGTTTTAGAGCTGCCCAAATCTCATCCCCATTCGGCAAGGTTGCTCTGCCCATGATACTCTGGACAAAGACTTACCAGGCATTTGAGATAAAATTGAGGGTCAGTCTAACCAACTATGAATCTTGAGGTGTATGCCCCGCAACAAACAATTCATCATGGGTCTCCTTAAGCTTCGTGAGGAATGGATCCCCATGCTCTCCCTTCTGCATCTGAGCAGATCTCAGCTTCTACTCAAGGTACATCTTCCCCTGCTCACAAGATCCCTCATATAACGTAGACAAAGCGTCCCACATCTCCTTAGCAGTTCCTCTGTTAGCGATGTGACAGACGACATGATCCTTCACTTCGTCAAGGATCATTCATTTCGTCTTCGCCATCTCAGCCTTATATTTCTTCAATGGATCTGCATCTGTAGGCAAAGCCACCATGCTGTCGACATATGTTTTGAGGGCATGCTCATCTAGAAGGAATGACATTCTATCCTTCCAGATGACATAGTTGGATACTCCGTCCAACCTGTCCTGATCCCTCAAGCCATTGGTTGCCATTTCTGCAACAAATAGAAAGTCAAATGACCTCCTCGCTCATTTATGTTGTTGTTGGGCTAACCTACGAACTCTCAACTAGAGCTAGTAAAATTGCTACCCCTTGTTGCTGCTTAGCTCTAGATAATCAAATTCCTTGGCTAGGAATTCTCTAAGGAATAAATTCCCTCAACCGTGCTTCTCCTCTCTCTTCTGACGATTTTTTGCCCAACAAATTGCCTGCAGAAAAATTTGCGTCCCACCAACTCTCCTCATGTTAAGGCTTCTACATTGTCCCCTCTGCCCCGGTAAAAAATCGATCTAGAAGTCCTTCTCTCTGTTGACTCACTCAGAGAGAGACTGCCTCGAAATTTTAGCCCTCCGGCTAGAACTGCGCAAACCCTCTGGGATTTCGAACTGCTGCCTCCTGCAGCTTTTTTTAACTCCCTCTTCTACTCAGTGTTGGGTCTTTTGGCGCTGCTATTCTTGTTCCACTTACAGCTCTAATACCATGTGAAAATTCCTAAATCGGAATCCCTACTGTAGCAATATATGATATTTCTCCTATTTGTTAAATTCCTTCAAACAAATTACTTACAGTTTCCTATGGTAATTATCGAAATACATACACTACATCATTCACTTAATTAATTTATATGTGGAAACAAGAGACTAAACAAGAAATAAAATACAACATAATAACATCGTTATTTTTAGACAAATGTCCCCGTAAAAACCCAATGCAGGAAAACCAGTGCAATAGATCTTAGGGTTTATTATTATTAAGTAGTGGCAAATTCTGAATACATATCTGAATACCTCACGGGTTATTCATTTACAGAGAGAGAAATATTGGCAGAAAGATTTGTGATATTACCTCACACAATCACTGAGAAAAATTCTGGATGATCCAGTCACTGGATGAGGTGCAACTGGCAGGCCCTGTGTTGCTTCTACGCAGTCCTCACATAGTCCCTGTGTCAACCCCTCTAGGCATTGCATCACCCAGCCAGCTGATCGATTTGCTATCCGAATTCAATGCTCTCAGCCTCTCAGTCTCACACCCCGACTCCCGACTTTTGAAACTGACTCTGCTGCAAATTTTTAGACTCTCTCTCACCCTCTGTGTTACCTCTGCATGGCCTGGCGTTAGCCTCTATGTGAGAGTTTTTGGATCACTCTCTGCCTCTCTCGGTTAATGATTCTCCGGCTAAGAAAACCTCTCTCTCTCCAGATTCTATCCCTTCCCCTCAACTGCAATAAATCTACTCGATGAGAATTTCCTCCAAAGAACTTCTCACTTCAGAAATTTGATCTCTTGATCTCTTGGTGTGTTTTCCAAATGACCCTTAAGCTTCCTTAAATAATCTTCTCATTGACATTCAACGGCCCATATTAAAAGCTAATCAATAGTTAAGATAATTTTAGCTTGATCCTCGTTTTCTTCTAGAAGTTGCACCCAGAATTTGATTAATACCCATTAGTATTTTTAATTTATCAAGTTTGGACTTAGGGACCCATTAAAAAAAAATTAATTATTTTAATAAAATTGTTTATGGTTGGAATTTCCCAAAACGCTTTCTGGGTTCTTTGGAATACATGTGCCTAAGCCTCCTTGCAAAAATAGAGGCCTAGAGCACATCCGATGCTACCCCAAATCAACACCCAAGACCCAAAGGCATTTGGCAAGAGTGAAACTATGTCACCTAATGAACCACCAATGAGTTATTTCAAGGAGCTAGATTTCTTCCATCCAAATTAGTTTAGTTTCACATCTTAGTCTTAAAATAGAGGCAGTAGCCTTGATTATCATAGGTTTTTTCTATTTTTGCGAATTAAATATAAGTTCTTTTTATATTAATTATTGTCTTTCACTTTAAGCTTCATCTTCCTACTTTTTGTTAAAAGCTTTGAATAAAGTTGGTAATTTATTCAATAAGGTTAATGCCTTTTTTTTCCTTCTTCTTCTTCTTCTTCTTCTTCTTTTTTAATTTTGTATGTTTGTTGGAATTATGCTCATCCTTGTGGCTAAGACTTGAATTAATAAACTGTTAAATACAGTTTCTTGAATGTAATAAGAATATGTTGTTGAGTATGTGAATCTCTCTTAAATGAGGTTATATGGCACCATTGTTGCAACAGAATATCTAAACCACTCTCTCAAGTCAAAGAAGACTTATTTTTGAGCTATTGTTGAAAATTTTGCACTCCTATTCCTAAGCTTGTCATGTTGTCACAATTAGACGAATTAAAGCATGTGAGGGAATTTAAAGTTATATTGGAACAACCCATGGTCACCAAGTTACAAGCCTCTCTCTCTCTTTAATGTGAAATGATGATGTGTGAGGGTGGTGAGATCACTCATTCAAATCATTATGCAAGATGTCCTCAAGGTGATCAATTTTGAAATGAAGCATCTCATTAATGATCATTAAGGCATATCCCCTCAATCATCAGAAGAAATGGGATAGGGAGACCTAAGTGCCTAGGCAATAAATCTTTCTAAGCCTTTTTTCCACTTGGGGGCACCCAACACAACCATAAGTGACTAATAATCATATCCACTAGCCTAGATCAATCTTAACTCCATATCTACCAAGCTCCGAGAGGGATCAAATCTCTTTTCAAATCTAAAATAGGTTTACATCTCAAGAGATTTGATCCCTCTCAATGCTCTGTAGATCCATGAGTTAAGATGGATCTAGGTTGGTTTAATTTCCCCCTTTAAAAATGTTATATTCCACATGAATACCATGGGTAAATATCATGGGTGAATTTTATTCTTATTCTTGTTTTATTTTTATATGGTTATTTTTACTTTTATTTATTTATTTAATTTGACTAAATTAAAATATCTATATACATTGATCTTTTAATTTAAATTTTATTTTATTTTATTTTAGTTATATATTTTTATTTAATTTTTATTCACGTGACACTACATTGGATTACATTACATTACAACATCTCTACCACACTGCACTAGAGAGTGCCTCTCGGCACAACAACCTAGTCTACTACTTGATTGATCTTTTAGCATGTATAAATGGGTAAAACTTGGATCACTCTTTTACTTTCTACAATGTTATTCATTGATTACCTCTAAGTTAGAGGTTTTAAATTTGTCATTTAAGACATCTATTACCAACTTAAATCTAATTTAAAAATAGCTCTCTTTACATAATTTAAAAACAGAATATCACAGTTAAAAAAATAATTTAAGTTTACTTAATTATTTGTATGTTTCCAATGTTAATAATAAATTCTTAATATTTATGCATTATTGTCTCTACCAAACCTTTTAGACCAAAATTCAACTTAAAATACATCTCATAATTTATTTTGAACCAACCTTCTAAGGACATCCACATTTGTTTAGAAAGTATAACTATTGACCATTTTTTTAATGAAAATTTTAATGGGGAACTAGAAACCTCCTCATATATATGTAACAACCTGTAAGCCACATATATCAAAAACTCATAGTTCAGCCTAGGTTTGAGACATCCAGAGACCACCAAACATTGGAGCCAGGATCCCAAACTCTAATGGGATGCCTAGCCTTCCAACCTTACTGTGATGGGTTATGGGTATCATTTTAGGGAGTTCGAACCCGAGTGGAGAGGGGGTTAACAACGCATCTTAACCACTCGATCTACCCTTACTTGACAAGTTTGAATATTAACCTTTATAAAAAGGCAATGAATCCCATTTAGACTAAGGTTGCTTAAAGCAAAACAAAAACAAAAACCAAAACAAAAAACAAAACAAAAAAACAAAATGTTTGAACCTACCATTTTAGAGGTCCACAACTATTTTCCTTTCTTGAAGGGCAAAAAGCCACATCTAAATACTACTTGGTGACATTAACTATGGGATCAATCAATTGTAATTGATAGCAATTCATTTTGCACTCCACCATGTATTTCAATTAATCTGGCCTTTTTCCACTCCACTGTGTATTTGAATTAATATGACCTTGATACAAGTCAATTGAATCCAGCCTTTGCTCTAAACCTAATATCCTTTTTTTTCACGAAGGAAAATCAACTGGTTTTTGTATTAAAGAAAAATTGGTTACATATGATTGATATTTCAGCATCACATCGTTAGATCCATGTCAAAATTCAAAATAATACAACATTACCAGAATTTTGAATATGTCCCAAAATATTGCCAAACAAAAATAGTCTCCATATACTAACCACTCTTAAAAACATAAGTTAATGATATAATCCATACATGGAAGAAAACTAACAACAACATAAATAAGGAACTTAAGTAAATGGGATCTTACCAATCCTTTGAAGTCCGCCTAAACATAATGCAGAGAAATTAATCTCCCCCAATCGATATGTATGTCCCTGCTTCGAGAGTGCATCAGCGGTATTGTTTTGTTCCCTGTAAATATGGGAAAATATCACCTTATTGAAAATTCATGTCAACAATCTGATGCTATGCATCCTATTAATAAGCACAGGAGGTTCGAATGAGGATTTTGCATTAACCTAATCAATAGCAACTTTGGAATCCCCAAAAGCATTCAATGTCTAAACAGATAGCCACCTGGCACAAAATAATAGCCCCAATAGAGCAATGATCTCAACCTTGGCGTTTGTCCATGTACTGCTATTCCAATTAAAAAGATAATAAAGCTTTGAATTTATGACAATATATGCCCCATGACCACATATATTTAGATGTGTTGCCCCATCTAAATATCCAACAGGGTAATTTCCCCAACAAGTTTTTGGATGAATGCATTGTTGAAAAATGTTTTGTACTAGAGGTCCATAATCCTTGAAGTATGCACATACACTGATGCAATTTTTGTTTATGTCATAAGGAATATTTTCAAAAATGTAGGCATTCCTCCATCTTCAAATGCCCCAAAATATATAGAAAGGAAGTGTTCTAACTTCCTTATATTATATCTTCCATACTAGTAGGCATTCTTCAATATCTTTATAATCCCAAACCGCATTGATGTTTAATATTTGTAATACATGTATCCAAATGGCCATGACATAAGGGAACTTAAGATATAAATGTATGGAATTTGCATTATCACCCTGATGCATAATACATCTACCAAGACTAATGAAACCTCACCTGCACAAATTCTCCCATGTTAGAATCTTATTTTTTCAAACCAACCATCTAAAACGTTTGAGTTTCAAGGGCATATTCCATCACCACATCTTTATGTACCACCATCTATCCATCACACCCCATTGAGCAAGAGAAATGTACCTATAAATCTCCTCAATAAAGATCGCATTTTTTTTTGCCATCTCAAAATTAAATGAATCAACCTTGTCCATCAATGTCATGCTCACCAGGTATAAATTAACCACATACTTGTCCTAGATCTCCACTAATTCTCCAATTAATCCCAAATCCTGTGAGGTTATCCAAGTTGGATATAGATAAATAGGATCATAAGCAATCTAAATTTGATTTAGTAAATATATACTCTTGTTGTGGAGGTACTTGATAATAGCAAAAGGCAGAGTATGGTTGTGCTAGACACCCCTGAGCAGGTCCAAGCCAATTTGCATCGCAACTCCTGATCCAATCTCCCAACGCAAATTACCAAAAAGCCAGTGTTTCAATTTCATGAAGCAATTCCAAATATGCGAGACATTACTAGGAGCCCTAGCTCAAGAATTGATCCATTCTTGGAGTGGTTGATTTTTAAGATATTTCTCCTTGTTAATCTATTGCCAAAGTCCAAATCCAAAAATATCATGTCAAAAACTCTTTACAACCAAAGTCCAAATCCAAAAATATCATGTCAAAAACTCTTTACAACCAAAGCCCACCCAAATTTCTCAATACCCTTTAATCCCCATCCACCCTCCACTTTCCTTAAGGAGATATATTCTAATCATATAAGATGAATCTTGTTAGCACCTTTAGATCCAGACCACATAAAACTGGATATAATGGAGTTGATCTTCTTAATGATATGTTTGGGAAGCAAGTATAAATTCATCCAATAAATAGATATATTTTGCAAGACTGATTGAGCTCAAAGCAATCTACACCCTAGATACAACCATTTGAGTGCCCAAGAAGTCAATATACATTCAAATTTATTAATCAACCATTTCCAGTCTCGAATACCATATTTGTTTGGTTTTAGATTGAAACTGAGGTATTTGAAACCACTATTCCTATGCACCTGTCTTCCATCCTTGGGCGTTGCTATCATCCTTTTGCCCAACGTCCATCTCTGTTGCGCTCTACTTACTGCACCAGCCCTATGTTGCACTCTACCTCAACCCTCTATGCTCCTTATCCATGTTGTGTAGTCCTACACTTACAAAAAATTGTAAAAACATTTTGGGCTCTAATAACAAGGGAGACATAGCATGGGATGTGAAGTTACAAATATCAAAGATAGGAGCAGGGCCTTGTGCACAACAACACCAACCAAATATTCAGCAGTCTTACAAAGACATCAAGTAGTTTTTAGGGAGATTCCTCCAAGCCATCACCTAGACAAAGGGTTTGAGCACACTTTGAGCTGGAGGAGGGGTGTAGGTGATCATCACAACTCCCTACAAACATTAAATAACATGTACCCCATCCCACGCATAAATGAGCTAATGGAGCTAAGAGGAACCAAGTGCTTCCCCAAGATAGATTTACTTTCAAGTTACCATTATATTCGAGGGAGAGAGGAGGATATCCTAAAGACAACATTCAGATGCCACTATGGACATTTTGAGTTCTTGATTATGCCCTTTTGACTAACCAACGCTCCAACTACTTTCTAGCTTGCATGAACCTTGTGTTCTACAAGAAGTTGTGCATATAGGTGTTGGTGTTTTTTGGTGACATACTGATTTACAACCAAACTTGGGAGGGGCACTTGCAACACTTGGAGGAGGTGTTAAATATTTTGGAGGAGCAATAGTTGCATGCTAAGATAACCAAGTGCGAGTTTGGCCTGATAGAGATTTTGTAGTTGGGAAACATGATCATGGAGGATGGAGTGTGAGTTCACCAAGAGAATATTTAGGCCCTTTTGGATTAGCCTACTCTCAAGAGTATGACAGAGCTGAGAGAATTCCTGGGTATATGCACATATTACAAGTGATTTATGAAGGGGTTTTCACAGTTGGCAACACCCCTCATAGATATTAGAAAGAAGGAGGTGTTTTAGTGGACAGATGCAACATAAGAGGCTTTTGAGTGAATCAAGATACTGATGAGTTCTTACACAATCTTGGCACTACCATATTTTTCTCAACCCTTCATATTGGAGTGTGATGCATCAAGTGAGGGTAATGGGGCAGTATTGATGCCGAGTGGTCACCCTATCGAGTTTGAAAGTCGAAAGATTCAGGACTATGATAGGTTGTACTCCATATATGACAAAGAGATGTTGGGAATCATGCATGAAATGGCCAAGTTCAGGTAGTACTTAGTGGGGAACCAGTTCAGGGTGAAAACTTATCACAATAGTTTATGGTTCTTCTTGGAGCAAAAGGAGCTTAATGACAGAAAACAGAAGTGAGTCAGCAAGATCCAAGCCTATGATTTTTATATAGAGTATGTCAAGGGGAAGCACAATGTGGTAGTTGATGCGCTTTCAAGGAGGCCCCTGACACACCTTCTTATGGATATCGCCCAGGATTGGAGGGCACAACTTCTGTTATATTATTCCAAGAACCAATAACCGTGTGAGATTTTGGATGGGACCCATGGGGATGACATATACAACTTCATCAATGGGGTGATATACTACAATAACCAAATTTATTTTCTTCCAAGATCTCAACTTCGGGAGAAGATCGTGAGGGAAGCACGTGATTCACCTATTGTCGGGCATCCTAGTTTCTTAAAGACCTACAGGGCTGTCAGGGAATGCTTCACATGAATGGGTCTCGAGGGGGGTGTCTTGAGATACGTGCAAGAGTGTTGTTGAAGTCTTGAAGTGTCTTCTTTTTTATAATCCTTTTACTTTCCTCTCCATCCTTTTCATGATAATTTAGCTACATTTTCAAGTTGAAAGGTCACTTTAGATATGCTCAAACATCATAAAAGGTATCATTCAATCATGGTTTATAATTTATTGTTTATTTGTGAAATTTAACAAAGCATTCCTATAGTTTCTGAATCACACTCATTCTGCAACTAACCAAAGATTTTGTAGCTACATCCATGGTTAGATAGGTTCCAAGACACTTGAGGAGGAATAAAAGATATAGGTAGATGGCAAATTGTTCAACATATGGACATCCACCTATCACATTGATCTGGAAACTCACCCGGTTTAAGAGATATAAAGGTCAAACCAGAAGTTAACTCTGGTTATAATACTCCAACCATGCACAAAATTTGAAGGAGGATCATGGCATCATCAAGCGAGTGTGGAATTGGATGAGAAGAATTTGGAATCAAAGTTATAATATGTCAAATCAAAATCTTTTCATGATATGCTCTTCCAGTATCAAATCATGGATAGAAGGTGTTATCTCAAAATCAGATCCTGATAGGCTGCTGGTCAGGTTGACTCTAAGTAACTATTTCAACCTACTTTAGGCTGAGGCTCAGCCTCCTCAACCTGAGAGGGCTCTCTCTTGATGGATTAATGATTTTGATTAAAGATAAGATGAACAACTGTGAAAAATATGAATGGTGGAAACACATTAAACAAAACTATCCATTGGGCTTATGGAGTCAACAACACCTCAATATAACAATGAACTCAACCCTACATGGAAGTCGGGGCATTCAGCATTTAAACATTCAGAACATAAACTCATATGGGACCACACAGTTTATAAATGTACACAGGAAGTCAGAGCACATTCAGTGAATTCTGAGTGATTATACATCCATACCACTGTAAGAATTAAGAAAAGGACAACATCACATATTCTGAATATAAAAAATCCTTCATGAATCCTGAGAAGTAAAGTCAAGCATGTATTACTGAAAATGAGTCTTACATAGGCCAAATACAAGCTTTTCCATAAAATTTTCCAACCCTGATTACATTGCTGTTTCGGCTATATATAGAGCTCTTATTCTAACTGATCGAGATTCCTCCTCAAGCATGAGGGGAATTCGAAAACTACTTCTATTACTGACAACTCTTAAACTCTAACTACTTAATAAATACAACAAAGTGTTGACTGGAGTTTTTTAGAGATCTAAATCAACTATGATTCTAACTCCATATTACATGCATGATGGCTTTAATTAAGATGATTCCTTTCTATGACATCTGGTTCTCTTTCAGTTTGGCTGAGATGGGTGTTTAATGCTCCATGTTAACCTTGGATGTTGTATCTTCTTCACTGTCCAGAAAAATTAGGAGACTATCCTTGCTTCTCGGCTGTATGATCTTCGAATCTTCATAAGTCGGTTTTTTATTTGTTGTCCCTCAAAATATGACAGTGGCCACGTTTTGATGTGCTGTCCGCTGTTATGAAACCCGATTTGATGATGTGTCATCCACTGTTTCGAAAACAAAAAGGAAAACGTATTCAAGCTGTCTAATACGTGCTTCAATTTCCTTATGATATGACAAAATGCCACTTTTTGATTCAAACTATTTATTTCCACTTGTGCTAGTCTGATTGGCTGTTGTAACTTCAGGTGTTCTCGTTGTATACAACTGTCCTTCAAAATTTTCCCACTTCAACTTCAAAACTGCTTGATTTATGTTGAAATCATCACTTTCAGCAGTTTCGTAGCGCGCTACGAAATTGCTAAGTTATTTAAAACAACTTGTTTTTAACCTGAGACCTTTATTAACCGAGTGCTTGATTGCCAAAAACTTCTTTAGACTTTCCAAAGGCCGAATAGGGATTTAGATTTCTTCAGAAAGATAAGATCAAGCAAACTTATCAAAATTTTGAAATAGAATCTTACTTGAAATGAAAACTCATTTAGCAGGTCCTTTAAGCTAGCTTAGTTGTGCCTTCAGATCTTCAATTTGTTTCTTCATAACCTTATTCCCAGCTCTCAGTTGCATATTGATCCTTCTGATGTACTTGGCTTCTTTGATTGCTGGTACTGTCCAGGTGTGAAATTGTGAATGGCCATCAACCACTGAATTCATCTGGGCTTCTACAGTTGCATTCCCTTCCCATAGATTTTTATAATAGTTTGCTTGTATGACTGCATGTCTTCTAGCAGCTTTCTTCAATTTGGCAATCTCATGCTTAGCTGATTCTAATTGGCTCTTCAGGTCTGCTATATTATCTTCTTTAGATGTGATGACTGTTTTGCCTGTGTTTTTCTTTAGCCAACATTGTGTCCCTTCCCCTGTTTCCTCTGTTCTTGACAGTGCTTCCTGTACTTGCTGGAATCTCCTTGTCACAGTAGATATCACTTCTGGCGAAACCTGCAATTCTATCATGGCTACTTTTGAATTCAAGCCTGTGAAGTTAAGTGCAAATTCTTTAGTTACATGTGCGTGCCCTCCTTGTAACTTTTTGCAAAAATTCCAGCACCCGGCCTTTTTAAATGCTTTCTCCACCTCTTTGTTTCTCAGCGTTATATCTAAGCCTTCAGGCTCAGTCCTTAGACATTTGTCGGATCTGTGCTCCTTTTTCTCCATTGATTCTTCCAAATCTTCGCAAACAATGACTACCAGCTCCAGTTGGAATTGTGATTCAGCTTCTATTTGAATTCAGCCTCGCTTGATTATCTTTGCAGTTGAATTTTAAATTTTGCCGTTTAAAATATTTCAGGTTGTAATCTTGCAGATTTGTCATTTCATGCAAGACTTATGACCATCATTAAGTTTTATGCACGGTGGTCTTCCTTGGAAATGATGATTCATGTGTATCAATAGATCTAGTGGTGGTGATAGTGGCAATGAGTGGTGAAATGTGATAAGAGGGGTACATGAGTTGACATGAGAAGACACGGCCTATGACTCACCTAACGGATTTGACATTTCGGGAAAGATTCGCTGCGAAATGTACGAATCCATGATTTTGCAGCGCTGTCAGTTTTAAATTTGAATGATGCGCTGCGAAACTGCCTAATCAGGATTGCGCTGCGAAATTTGACTGACATAAGATAACAGGTGGCTATAAAACAATGGTAGATGGAGGGGAACCAATGGGAGCTGAGAATAACTTGACTCAAAAACTCTTCAAAACTTCAGATTCTAAGGGAAGAAAATTAAAACAAAAATAAACTAGCACTGACCTTTGTCATCGGGCTAGGATGAAAAGTTACATATATCAATTTTAGTTCTAAGTGATAACAGAAGGATTTCAATTTCAATTTAATCTCTTAGTTGTCAAGCGAAAACTTGCTTCTTGGCTTAAAACTTTTAAGGTTGTTATTTAACATAGGATTATAAAAAGCCCTTGAGCAAAGCAATAGACATCGTTACTCTTTTTAAGTTTGTAATAATTTGCTATTGAAGAATTCAATATTTAATACAGGTTACTATATTCCTTTGGTGATCGATGCGTGTGTGAATAGTTTGATAATCGGTCTCATGCTTACGCTCAATAGGAGGAATCCCTGAATAGGTGTAAGGTAGTTTATTATTTGGTTTTGTTAGTTTTCAACTTATTTCATGAATAGTCTCTTTCTCATTGCAATTAGTTAATGTTTTTCGATTGGTATTTTGTTAATTGATCTCTGGTTTAACATTCAGTAGTTTGAACAGGTCGAGCGCTCATAAAAGACAAAAATATTTCCCTTTTATAGTTTGCTTCATTCAGTTGTTTTGTTTTGATTTCATGAGTAATGGACAGATCGATTCTAATCACAACTACGCACATCTATAATCCTTCAGAGTTATATTTTGGATTGTCATTTTTATGAAGAAATTAGATTAAGTTTTTCTCTTTTGTTGAATAAAATATATATTTTGATTTTCAAGAGAATTTAGGATAATATTTCATTTTTTTGCAGTTGTAATTAAATTTCAATTCTGCTCAATAGAATAGATCTTTCAATTCAGTTCAAGTAGAGTAATTTTTAATTCTTGTTATAGTAGATTAAGTTTCATTTCAGTTTGATAGTTAAAATTTCCAATTGATTTTGCCTTGAATTTTAGTTTTCACTTGAAAGAGTAATTTTGATGGAAATAACATGTGTGTAAGAACGATATGAGTTAATCTAGTTACATTACATTTCATCTTTTAAAAATAAAAAATAGAACTCCTAGCACATATTGTCCACATGCACTTCACAAGTACACGTATCTTGGTTGACAATTAATGAAGTAATTTAACCATCAATTAAATTACCCAACATTTTGGCATCATTGTTAGGGAAGTGTACATAGGACTTTAGTTTTGGTTTGCATGTCATGTTAGATGCATAGTTCAACCATATTAAAAATAATTTAGAACGCATGTATAGAGAATGAGATTCTAGTGGTAGAGTTGTAAGTAGAGGTAGGGGATAAAGTTCAATACCAACATCACCACTCACCTCCACTAGAACATGTAATTCCACACCATCCACTAAAACTCACATTCCATCCATAGCAGGTATATATAGACTTCCTGAGGTGCATAGGTATGAAATTTAACCTAGGGACTCACCAACTTCTTCCACTGAAGCTGGAGTTGAAGAACCTACATCCCCTATTGAAGGAGTTATATTTCTCTCTTCAATGGGAGAACAACTCTTAGGACAGGAGTTAGATATTCCCAATGAGCAACAGGAAGAAATCTTTTCTGAGATGCCATTAGTAGAAGAACCAAAGGTAGAAGTAGACAATCCTATTGTTGAACCTTATATTAGCTCTGAAGAGTCTACAATGGAAAGAGAAGAGGAAGGAGAAGTACACAATGTAAATGGTGAACTTAGGATTAGTGGTGGAAGAGGCAGAGGAGGAAATAGAGGAGGTGGTGGAGGACGAGGTGGTAGAAAATGTGTGGGAGAACCAGATTCTTATGGAATTCCTATCTTTGATGAAGATACCATCCAAAATGAAAAATATCTCACCTTCTATTCTTCCCAATTTCATGGCTTACAAACTGAGGATCCAAAGACATTTATTTTTGAGTTTGTAGAATTATGTCTAATCCTATGAGTATTTACTTGATACATAAAGATTGAAATTATATCCAACTACTCTAAAATATGGAGCCCTTAAATAGTTTATGGGTCTAGGAACACATATTATTAGAACATGGGCTGAAATGAAGAGGGTGTTCCTAGAAAAATACAAAGACTATTGTATACCCCATAACCTTAAGGATGAAGTATTTAAGACGATGTAAAAGGAGGATGAAAGCCTTGAAGACCTAGTGGAAAGATTTTCCTATAATATTAAAAAGGCTAGGATGCACGATTTAGATGAGGAAACATTAAAAGATCTTTTGTAAAAAGCTATAAGAGATGAATGTATTGACCTCCTCAATTTAATGGGCAAAGGAGAAGTTTCCCAATTATCATTTGGTGAAATTTGTTAGTTGTGAAAACACATTTCAAGAGGTAAGTGTTGGGTCCCTATAATACTAGTGATTACCCCATTACTATTGTAGTTGTACCCCTTATTAATATTGTTGTGCCCCTATTGTCCCCATATTGTTATTACTGTGGCCCATTAAATCCCTCTATTGTTATTTTTGTGGCTTTATATTATTATTGTTAGGTCGGCTGGGTTATATTGTGACTCCTTAGACTCCTATATATAGAAAGGAGGTTTTGTCATTTGAATCATCGAAGAATTGTTCATTTATGTAATGTAAAGGAGGTTGCCTCCTCGAAGAGGCTGAATTCTAAGGCGCTGATATATCTTTTCTATCTTTTTCTTGAGCTAGTTTCATAATATTTGGTATTAGAGCTTTGGATTCTAGGGTCTCGCTGCTCCAAACAAGTCATTGTGAAATTTTCGTTATAACATTTTTTTTTGTGATGTTTCAGAAGCTAAAAAAAAAACCCATTTGAGAAGACATCGCGTTGAATCTTGGGTCATAATTTTAGAGCTTTTTGCACTATATTTGCGGAGATATGATCTAAGGAAGTTGGTCTTTTTGCAGACTCCTGAATTACATTCCAAACAGGTGACCTGGGGAAAATTGTCATAACTTTCTCTCTGGGCATCGGATTGAAATTTCGCAAGAAGGTACAGAAAGAGGACGGATTGTAGTTTCTTGTATATATTTTTCAGTGCCAAATGTTGAAATAGTGACTCATGGCACATCGTACAAGTTCGCTCTACTGAACTAGTCTATAATCAGGTCACTGTGGAAGATTTCGCATAACTCTTCCTTGGAGAATCCAATTTGGATCACACTGGTGGCATTAGAAAGAGGACACAGAGGGCTACTGCAGATCACAATTTCAGAACTGGATGATTCGAAAGTACAGAGATACATTGGAGGCAATATCGAGCTCCTACCAAGTGAAAAAAGGTGTGTAGATTTTTTTAAATTTTTGCTTAAGCTTGGTTTGAAAATTTATTTTGAAGGAATTCAAAGGGCTTAGTAGAGCATTATTATCGGTAACTGATGCCCTAAGGAAAGAAAATGCAAACACCTAGTAAGCAACCTGAAAGCTCTAGCATGACTCATGAAGAAGAGGAAGAAATGCTACAAGATATATCAAAATTACAAGACCAATGCAACAAATGTCACTCTCACAAAAGCTAATAGAAACTAAGATAAAGGGCGTGGAAGCTAAGATGGACGATTTGAAGATAGATTTGAAGACAGATTTGAAGAGAGACATGGCAGATTTGAAGACAAATTTGACAAAATCTCTACAAGAAATACTTACTAATGGTGAAAAGGTAGTAAAGGAAACTCATGATGCAAACAAAAGAAATGTTAATCATGATTTCATAGACTCTAATGTGGGATCAAAGACCCACCATATTCCAAAAATCGATATGAGGAAGTTTGATGGCAAGGATCCCACAACATGGATATTACAGATGGAGCAATTTTTCGATCTCAATAATGTGCAAAACACACAAAAGGTATGTATTGCAACTTTATATTTGGAACCAAATCAGTTTGTATGGTATCAATGGCTTTGCTCTCGTAAACAAATTATCACTTGGGCAATTTTTACGGAAGAATTGACAGCACATTATGAGGATACAAAAAGCAACACTTTTTTTAGCCAATTGATAAGTCTCAAACAAAAGGGTTCAATAATGGAGCACATTGAGGAGTTCCAAAAATTGAACATAAGGGTAAAAAATATTCCAGAGGAGCATAGGATTGATGTGTTCATAGGGACTTTAAAGGATAATATCCAACATGATGTTCGCCTTTGGGAACCTGATTCATTAGAGAAGGCATTCAGGTTAGCAAGAAAAATGGAAAGCAAAATTATGGCAACCAGGAAGCATACCACTCACAACTATAAAGTTGGAAGTGTTGTTGCCCTTAGTCTTCCACAACCTATAAGGTTGACACCACAACAATTGGAAGAAAAAAGAGCAAAAGGGCTTTGTTACAGTTGTGATAGCAAATACACTAAAGGTCATAAGTGTGCTGAGAAGAAATTATTCTACATAGATTGTGAAGAGGAAGAAGAAAAGGAGCAAGAAAGGTCAAAAGAAGAGGATATACTCCAGGAACAAAGCCTAGATAAAGAAGAAATGAATCCGACCATATCTTGTAATGCATTGGTGGGAATTACCACTCCTCAAACCATCAAGATAGAAGGACAAATCAAGAAGAAAAAGGTAATAGTGTTGATTGATTCAGGAAGTACCCACAATTTTATTCATTGTAAGGTAGCAAAAGAATTGAATTGCTTCTTATATCCAGCACCAGAGTGTCAAGTGATGGTTGCAAATGGAGGAACAATAAATTGCTCTGGAAAGTGCCATAATATCAAGCTATCCATGGGAGAATATGTATTGACTAGCCCAATGCTTTCCATTCCAATGGGAGGTGTTGATGTTGTACTAGGAGTCCAATGGCTACAATCCTTGGGTACAATAGCTTTTAATTTTCATGAAATTTTCTGTGGAAGGAAAGGAAGTTGAATTAAGGGGTATTGCAGGGAAACCGAGAAAGATAATAAGCTCTAACGGTATGACAAAGCTTCTAAAAAAGGAACAAAGAGGTGTAATTGCACAATTATGTTCGCTAGATGTTTCCACATTGGAATCATCTATTTCTCCAGATCTCCAAAAAGTCTTGGACAATCATTCCAAGGTATTTGAGACTCCCAAAGGTCTCCCACCTATTCGTGATCATGATCATGCTATTCATCTGATTCCAGGAAGTGTTCCTCCAAACATCAGGCCGTACAGATATCCCTATGCCCAAAAGAGTGAAATTGAACGTATGGTTGCAGAAATGCTAGAGGCTGGTATAATTCAACCGAGTCAAAGTTCTTTCTCTACTCCAGTAGTATTGGTGCACAAGAAGGATGGATCATGGCGCATGTGTCCGGATTATAGGGAGCTCAACAAGCTCACTATTAAAGATAAGTTTCCCATTCCTGTCATTGATGAATTACTGGATGAATTGCATGGATCAATTTACTTCACCAAGTTGGATCTTCGTTCAGGATATCATCAAATCAGAATGAAGACTGAAGACATTCTGAAAACAACATTTAGAACTCATGAGGGTCATTATGAATTTTTGGTCATGCCTTTTGGCCTTACCAATGCACCTTCAACATTTCAAGGTTTGATGAATTCAATTTTCAAACCATTCCTTAGAAAATTTGTGTTAGTATTTTTTGATGATATACTAATCTACAGCAAGTCTTGGAAGGATCATGTTGAACATGTTGACAAGGTGCTACAACTATTGGAGGAGAAACAATTATATGCAAAAAGATCCAAATGTTTCTTTGGAGTACAAGAGGTGGAATATTTGGGTCATATTGTATCTCATGAAGGAGTTAAGGTAGACCCTAGCAAAATTAAAGCCATTAAGGAATGGAAAATCCCCACATCCATAAAGCATCTGCGAGGATTTCTTGGGTTGACAGGGTATTATCGCAAGTTTGTTAAGAATTATGGGAGAATAGCAACACCTCTAACAACATTATTGAAGAAAGATGCATTTTCATGGACTCCAGAAGCAACAAAGGCCTTCGAACATCTTAAAGAGGCAATGTGCCAAGCACCGGTCTTAGCTACACCGGACTTCACAAAAACCTTTATTGTGGAATGTGATGCTTCAGGAAATGGAATTGGTGCTGTTCTAATGCAAGATGAAAGACCCATTGCTTTTGAAAGTCGTCCAATCAAGGGAAAGTTTTTAAGCAAAGCTATTTATGAGAAGGAAATGTTGGCAATACTCCATGCACTTAAGAAATGGCGACCCTACCTAATGGGAAGACACTTCAAGGTAAAAACGGATCATGATAGCCTTAAATACTTTTTAGAACAAAGATTATCCTCTGAAGAGCAACAAAAGTGGGTCACAAAGATGTTGGGTTATGACTTTGAAATCATCTACAAAAAAGGGAAGCAAAATGTGGTGGCAGATGCACTCTCAAGAAAGGATGAGGATGTGGAAGCATTGTTGTGTGCCATTTCTATTATCCAACCAGATTGGATAAACGAAGCAAGGGAGGAATGGAAGAATGACGAAGAAGTGTGGGCACTTATTCGAAATACAACAAGATTCCAGTACGTCTGATACATTTAGCTGGAAAAATGATTCGTTATGGTACAAAGATCGCTTATACCTCTGTAAGAATTCCCAGCTAAAACAAAAGATTCTTATGGAATTGCACACTTCTCCCTTAGGAGGGCACTCAGGATTTTTAAAAACTTACCACAGGGTTAAGAAGGAATTTTTTTGGGATGGCCTTAAATCAGATATTCAAAAGTTTGTGGCGGAATGTTTGGTTTGCCAACAAAATAAAGTTGAAACAATTAAGACACCGGGTCTATTACAACCTTTATCCATTCCAAGCCAACGTTGGGAGGAGGTTTCAATGGATTTTATCACAGGTTTACCCAAGTCTGAGGGAAAGAGTGTCATCATGGTGGTAGTTGACAGACTTACCAAGTATGCACACTTTTGTGCATTATCACATCCATTTAAAGCCAGTACAGTTTCTACTGCATTTATGGAAACAATTCAAAAGCTACATGGAAACCCAAAGATTATTGTAAGTGACAGAGATCCCATTTTCACTGGAAATTTTTGGACAGAATTATTTTCTTGTCTTGGTACTCAGTTAGCTCATAGCTCATCTTATCATCCTCAATCTGATGGGCAAACTGAGATAGTAAACAAATGTTTGGAAGGATATCTTCGTTGCTTTGTATCTGATAAACAGACACAATGGGTCAAATGGTTGCCTCTGGCTGAATGGTGGTATAACACTTCCTTCCATACAGCAACAAAAATGACCCCATTTATGGCACTTTATGGGTATCATCCACCATCCATCACATCATATTTAAGAGAAAATTCTAAGGTTCAAGCAGTGGAACATCACATCGAACATCAACAACAAGTCCTCCAACTCTTAAAGGATAACCTCGTGTTGGCACAGAATAGAATGAAACAACAGGCAGATCAACATCGCAGCGAAAGAAGTTTTGATGTAGGTGATTGGGTATTCCTACGGCTACAACCATATAAGCAAATGTCCCCAAGCAAGCTAAGAAGGATAATAAATTATCACCAAAGTATTATGGTCCATACAAGGTGTTGCAAAAGATTGGTACTATAAATTGGAGCTTCCTGCAGCTTCTCGATTGCACCCAGTTTTCCATGTTTCATGTTTAAAGAAGGTTATAGGCGACAAGCTCCCAGTTCAAACAATATTGCCAGAACTTGACGAGGAAGGAAAAATTATATTGGAACCAGAAGCAGTCACAAAAACAAGAACTCGATAGCTACGAAATCGATCAATTTCGGAGTATCTTATCAAGTGGAAGAACTTATCCATTGAAGATTCCCCATGGGAGGATGAGAATTTTATACAGAAGCATCCATAACTACTCAAGCATTGAGGACAACACTTTTTTTAAGGAGAGGGGCATTTTGGGTCCCTATAATACTAGTGATTACTACATTACTATTGTAGTTGTACCCCTTATTAATATTGTTGTGCCCCTATTGTTCCCATATTTTTATTACTGTGCCCCATAGAATCCCTCTATTGTTATTTTTGTGGCTTTATATTATTATTGTTAGGTTGGCTGGGTTATATTGTGACTCCTTAGACTCCTATATATAGAAAGGAGGTTTTGTCATTTGAATCATCAAAGAATTGTTCATTTATGTAATGTAAAGGAGGTTGCCCCCTCGAAGAGGCTGAATTCTAAGGCGTTGATCTATCTTTTCTATCTTTTTCTTGAGCTGGTTTCATAACAGTAAGGCTAGATCTCGTAAGAATCCAAGAGATCCAACCATGTCAAGAGTTAGTAAACCTACATCTAGAACAGTGAGAAGAGAAAAATTAGGGAATTTGCTTGATAACTTCAAAATAGATATCCTTCGAAATCTTAGTGAACAACTAGATACTCTCGAGATACAAAAAAAGCAAAAAAATAAGAATGTCGCATTATCTATCTTATGTCCTAGGTGTAGGAAAAAGGATTCCCTAAGGGAATGTCCTCTTGATAGTGTAGAAATTTGTGTCATATGTGTTGAAAATCATGAAACAAAAGAATGTCCTATAATACCTGGGCTTAAGGTTGTCTTTCAGGATGAAGTTGGGTCAAGCTAAGCTAAATAACTTTGGTTTATTGCTAAAAGACCACGACATGCCCAACAGCCATGTATGACACAAGGTCTTAACACTCAATATCAATCATATGCAAAACCATGGAACAATTGGACTACACCTATGCCTTGGCAACCTTTTCCACCCCAACCTCAAAACCCATCTTGGGCACAAGGTTGGAAAATTTCTTATGGTAGAAGTCCCCAGTGTCCTCAATTCCAAAAACCTTTATTCTCCTTACCAACCTCAATACTAGCCTCCTCAAACTCAATTTGAAGCCCAAACACTTCCATTATTGTGCACTCCATTTACTTAGAAATTCAATCGACTACCTGCTCAACTACTCCCAAACCCAAATAATAAAAACCAACAACTAATTTACAACGTAGATGGTCAAAATTTTCATGCTTGTATGATAGTCCCATTAGGTCTGAATGATGTCCAACTTACATCTGCTGGGGTTTTGCAAAAGAAGTCACCACCAATTGTCATCCAAGAATCTAAAGAGGATGAGGTTCTTGAAAAAGAAACACTTCTTGGTCAAGAAAATACTCCTCTAAAGGAAGATGTTCCTACACATTTAGATGATAACCAAATAAACCCAGCTTCTACAATTCTTCTAGTAGAACAACCTTCTCTTTCCCTACAAAATCCACCTTTTCCTAAAAGGATTAAAATTGACAAGGGAAGAGAAAGGCAAATTGTTTTACCATAATATGATATGCTAGATGAATTGAAAAATATTTTCATAAAAATTCCCTTACTCCAAGCAATAAAGGAAATACCAATATTTGCAAACATAATTAAGGAGATGTGCATTAAAAAACCAAGAAGAAAAATAAAAGTTTTCAAGAAAATTAAATTGGTAGAAAGTATTGGAGATATTATGATGGGGAAACCAATAGTTAAAAAATATCTAGATCCTGGTAGTCCTATTGAAAAGCTTCACATTAATGGTATTGGACTTCCAAACACCCTGATAAGGAGCAGTCATTAATATCATGAGCAAACAAACTATGGATCAATTAAAGCTTCCCAATCTTAAATATACCCTAACCTTACTACAATTAGTAGATAGATCTATTATCAAACTCGATGGTATATTAGAAGATGTGTCTGTCTCTTTGGATTCACTGGCATATCCTGTTGATTTTATGATTTTAACTCCCAAGAATAATTTAGGAGGCCATCCATTGATCGTTGGTAGACCCTAGCTAGCTATAGATAATTTATTCATAAGTTGTAGGTCTATGTATATATCTTATGGTAGCTCTACTAAGAAATTCACATTGTACCCACCTGCAAAAACATTAAAAAAAGTGGAAAGTGATGTTTGGATAGATGATGACAATAAAGAATTTGATGATATTCAACTAGTATTTACTCATTCACAAATAAATGAGGAAGATGAGTTAATAAATTTGATGAACAATAATTATTCTTCTTCATATTGTGAGCAAGATCAAAGTTTTTAAGGACAATGTAATATTGAATATTTATCATCTCATCAAATGGCTTTACATTCTATGGAAAAGTTTGACAATTCTTTAGTAGTAATATTTCTCGGTAAAACATTAAACATTAATAATAATCTGGAAGAATTTCAAAAGAGAAAAGTGATAAAGATGTTACAAAAAAAATATTTTGCATATGCATGGGAATACGCTAATATGAAGGGAGTTGATCCTAAAACATGTATGTATCATATTTATATTCAAGAAAATGCCAAACGAGTTAGACAACCTCAAAGAAAGATGAACCCCAATTTGAGAGAAATTGTTAAGGAGGAATTACAAAAGCTACTTAATGTGAATTTCATTTATCCGATATCAGATAGTCAATGGGTTTCACCTTTAGTGATTGTTCCAAAGAAGAATGGAAAATGGAGAGTGTGCATTGATTATAGGGAATTGAATAAAGCTACTTTGAAAGATCATTTTCCACTACCTTTTATAGATCAAGTACTAGATACCTTAGTAGGGAATAAATGTTTTTCATTTCTCGATGGTTTCAGTGGATATAACCAAATCCAATTGGCACCAAAAGATCAAGACAAAACAAC
Organism: Pinus tabuliformis; assembly: GCA_031772625.1. NCBI lineage: Eukaryota > Viridiplantae > Streptophyta > Pinopsida > Pinales > Pinaceae > Pinus > Pinus tabuliformis. The sequence goes on along the minus strand of CM062810.1, from coordinate 170,388,393 downwards.
CTTTACATGCCCATGGGGTACATATGCCTATAGAGTACTTCCTTTTGGGTTATGTAATGCACCTACAACATTTCAAAGAACATTTTTGGGTATCTTTTCTGATCTAATTCATGATTGTGTGGAAGTTTACATGGATGATTTTATTGTCTATAGAAATACTTTTGAAGAAGCTCTTGAAAAATAGAAAAAGTTCTCATTAGGTGTAAAGAAGCAAATTATTCATTAAGTCATGAGAAATGTTTTATGATGTTTAATGAGGGAATTTAGACCACCATATTTCATGTGATGGAATTAAGGTGATTACATCTAAGGTAGAAGTAATTTCTAAAATTTCAATTCCTACTTGTCAAAGAGATGTTAGAAGTTTTCTTGGTTTTACTAGATATTATAGAAGATTCATAGAAAACTTTACAAAAATAGCCTCTCCATTTTTTAAACTTCTTACAAAGATTGTGAATTTGTTTGGAATTATGACTGCTAGAAAGCATTTGAATCATTAAAGGAGAAAATCACTGAAGCACCAATTTTAAGATGAGCTAATTGGTCTCTTCCTTTTCATATTTCAACTCATACTTGAGATACAACTTTAGTAGTTGTGTTGGGACAGAAAGATCTAACTCCTTATGCTATTTATTACACAAGAAAAAAATTGACTATTGCAGAGTTCAATTATACTCTAACAGAAAATGAGTTTTTAGCCCTTGTGCATGCATTAATAAGTTTCAACATTATATCACTCGTTATGAAAATGTCATTCACATAGATCATTTTGTTATTAGATATTTAATGAATAAACGAATTACTAATGGCAGGATTACTAGATGGTTGTTATTGTTATAGGAATCCAATATTAATGTTCTTCACAGACCAGGAAAAGAAAACACAACCACCGATTTCATTGCTAGAATGCAGAAAGATAATAATGTCTATAAAAGGTAATTTTCCTTACAAATATCTTTTTGCGGTATCTATTAAGACTCCTTGGTTTGGATATATTGCTAACTATTTGGCTACAGGAAAGTTACCCCCACAGTTATCATCCAAAGAGAAACAAAAAGTTATCAAATCTAGTGCACCTTACTCTTGGATAGAGGGAGAATTATATCGAACTAGACCTGACTTAATCATCAAATATGTGTTCGAGAAGATGAAGTACCAGAAATATTGAAAGCTTGTCATGATGAACCATGTGGAGGACACTTTGTTGATAGAAGAACTACTTACAAAGTCCTTCTTTTGGGATATTATTGGCCTTCTCTTTTTAAATATGCCAAAGAATATGTCAAGAGATGTGATAGCTGCCGAAGAATGGAAAAAACCCATTTCATCAGATGAGATGCCTTTACAACCTCGGGTACTTATAGAGCCTTTTGAAAAATAGGCTCTAGATTTCGTTGGTCCAGTCAATCCTCCATCTAAAAAAAAAGAAATATACTTGTTTGTATAAATTATGTTAAAAAATGGGTAGAAGCTAAACCATCTCCTTTTTATACTAAAAATGTTATAGTTACATTTCTTTTTGAGGCTATTTTTACTCATTTTGGTGTCCCAAGGGAAATTGTGACAGATCAAGGTACTCAATTCACATAAAGGTTGGTGCAGAAAATAATGGAGCAATACAAAATGAAACATTAGAAGCCTACTCCATATCATCCACAAGCCAATGGGCAAGTGGAATCTACCAATAAGGTACTTGAAGCAATCCTGACCAAGATTGTACACTTGCATAGAAGGGGTTGGGTAGAAACACTTCCAGAAGCACTGTGGGCATACCGTACAAGATAAAGAAATACAACTGGACATGCTCCTTATGAGCTTGTCTATGTGAAGACAATTTTGCTTCCAATTGAGTTCCAAGTGGAGACTTTTAGAAAACAACAACAAAATTGGGCCTTGATCTATTTGAAGCTCAAAAACAAAGGTTAGCACAATTGAATGAATTAGATGAAATCCAATAAGATGTTATCCAAAGAACCAACATAGTCCAGCAACAAAGATCGAGATGGCATGACAAATTTATCAAAGCTAAGAAATTCAAGCCAAGTGATTGGGCTCTTCTTTTTTACTCTAAATTCAAAGATTTTCAAGGAAAATTTTAGACTCACTGGCTTGGTCCCTATGAGATAGATATTGTCTTTGATAATGGAGCAGTTAGAATCAAAACTATTGATGAAGAAAAAATCACCTTCCTTGTTAATGGTCATAGATTAAGGTTATATCATAAACCATTAACAAAAGAAGAGTTTGTCAAATATTTGCAAGATAATTCTGATTTCAAGCTGGTTGAGAAAGGAGATTTTTCTCCTCACCCTCCAACCCAATTGTAATTTTCTTTCCTCAAAAAAAATAATATATATATATATATATATATATATATATATATATATATATATATATATATATATAGGCATGAAAACCAACATTGTTGGCATGTCTATACAAAAAATCTTAATTGAAAACCAAGAATTCTTGGTGGTTTAGATTTTCACATTCCTTGTCTTTTTCCCACTTTCTTGTTACCCCTCTTTTCTTCTAATAAATTTACAGGTCTAAAGAAACACTTTTGAGGCCTAGTTTTCTTCAAGTTTCATGAGGAAGCAACATCAATAAAAATCCAACTCCATCACAACAGAATATTTTCAAAGAGAACAACTATTGAATCAGTGACATTTTGCATCTAACTTCAAATTCTGTAGCCCGGGTCAACCAACATTAAAGGAAGCATTAGCATACTCCAAATCTGCAGCAAAGGAAAATATATCAAATTTCAAAGAGGTATGTGCTAAGGTATGTAAGTAGGATGTTAGATTATATTTCATTTAAGAGCATTATATTTTTAAACTCATCGAATGATCATGATACATATACTATAAAAATTGAGCAAATCCTAAACCTTGTAACACCTCCTACCATTATATCTCTACAATCATATCCTTTGTAACCTTAAGTTGTCATCATATCTCGAGCTGTCACATCGAAATCTCTCCAAAATCACCTAAATTCTAACGATCCTATAAAAATGGATCTAAGGATCATGGCAATCATTGACATAAAAGGAGAAATTCAACTATGAATTGAACACCACCATAAGCGACCTATTTCACTTTCGCTTGACACCATCAAACCATCTAGCCTTATCAACCATCCTTCCATCACCTCCGCCACCCTTGTCAAGAGAAACAATTCAGGATCGAAACTCCTCCCTCACCATGGGTGTCATCATCATATTAGAACCCAACGAAGTAAAATTCCTTCAAGCATATCCATGGGTCAAGGATCATTTGTGGCAGGTGGGTTGGCTCAATTTCTTTGAGAATTTTGATGGGCACCAAACAAAGGTTACAAAAGCATTTGCATGAGCGTTTGATGGAGTAGAGGCGGAGATTGGCGACATTAAACTCATAATTACAGAGTCCATATTGGAAGAGGCAACAGGCTTACCCAAAAACAAAGATAGTTGGTTGAAAAGCAGGAAAATCAAAGAAAAAGAATGGACAATCTTCCTCCAAGACCTAGGTATGGATACTTCTATTTTCAAAAATGGGATACCAATGACTGCATTGAAAACTAAGTGGAGAAATTTGTTGCTAGTCATTCAAAAATTCTTAACTTGTGAGGGAAGATATGGCACCATGTTTGGCTCTTAATGCACTTCATTGATGGAAATGAGTTAAATTTACCATACTTCCTACTCTGTAGTCTTAAGAAAATGGTGTCTAGTGTACAACAAGAGTCGAAAACCCTTGACAGCACCCTATATCACTATGGGTTAATTAAAATTCTCATTAAAACAAATTTGAAGGTCAAGGAAGATAACTTGCAAAGATTTTTGGCCCGCAATCATTTTGTCAAAGCTTTGGAGGAAGAAATGGTTATAAAAACTAAGAGAAGTGGGCGCAAAACAATTTCACACCCTAACCATGAGCTCGTTAATGAAGGAAAGGGTTTGACTATCAATGAAGCCGAACAACTAGAAGCTTCACTAGAGGTACTCGAAGATGACATCCCTCTTTGTCAATTCTTGGAGAAAATTAAACAAAAAAGTGAAAAACAAGATGTTAGAAGAAATAAATCCAACAAAAGCATCAAGCAGTCTGAAGAAACAAAAGAAGCAGAACCAGTGGACAAGGAACAAAGGAAAATGAGCAAGAGAAAAAGCATCCAAAACACAGAGGAACTAGAAGTAAAGTTAAGAAGGAGCAAACACATTTCTAAGCATTTAAACATACATTCACCTAATATAGTTGATCTCGAGGAGGGATATCATTACATGAATGAAGAAGCCATATTATCAATGTTTTATCGAACTCCAAGTCCAACTAGGAAGACACCCGAAATCGATCCAGTCCAACAACATATCTATGATTATGTGGAATCACTGGAGAAAAGAGCACAACAAAAGGTAAATTCCCCTCTCCAAAGTGAATATGAAAATACTTTTAATGAAGAGGTCCCTTTGACTGATGACATTCCTAAAAAAGAATACAAGATTGAAGATGCTTTAAAACAAGATATATATGAGTTAGAGATATTGAACAAGCATCTCAAACAAGAACATGAGGCAATAAAAGTACAAAATGAAATCTTGAGGACTCAAAATGATAATATACTTATGCATTTGTGCCACTCGTGTAAGGAAAAAAAGATACTTTAGGTCAATAACGAGTTCCTCATAAACAAATTCATAGTGCTGCAGAGCAATATTTTAATGAATAAACCAAAATTTGCATTCAATGTTAAGAATAAAAAAGGAGGCACTAGTTTGGATGTCCTAATCCAAGTTTCAAAGACAGCACAGTGAATAAAAGGCTTGGAAAATTTTGAAATTTTGATGCATGAGGACATGCAAAACCCCGAGTGCGGGGGGATGTTGAAGTCCTTAATTGTCTTGCATTTTATAATCCTTTTACTTTCCTCTACATCATTTTCATGAAAATTTTGCTACATTTTGGAGTTGAAAGGTCAATTCAGATATGCTCAAACATCATAAAAGGTATCATTCATTCATGATTTATAATAAGTTGTTTCTTTGTGAAATTTAATCAAAGCATTCCTATAACTATCAAATTGCACTCATTCTGCAGCTAACCAAAGATTCTACAACTACATCCACGATTAGATAGGTTCCAACACACTTGAGGAGGAATAAAAGATATAGGTAGATGGAAAATGTTCAAGATATGGACATCGACATATCACATTGATATGGAAACCTGCCCGGTTTGAGAGATCTAAAGATCAAATCAGAAGTCAACTATGGTTATAATACTCCAACTGTGCGCAGAATTTGAAGGAGGATCGTTGCATCATTAAGCGATCATGGGGTTGGACGAGAAGAATTTGGAATCAAATTTATGATATGTCAAATCAAATTCTTCTCATGATTTGCTCTTCTAGCAGCAAATTATGAGAAGGATTCTGATTTCAATTTAATCTCTTAGTTGTCAAGTGAAAAATTGCTTCTCAACTTATAACTCATAAGACTATTTATTTAACAGAGGATTATAAAAAGCCTTGGAGCGAAGCAATATACATCATTACCCTTTTTAAGTTTATAATCATTTGTTATTGAAGACTTCAACATTTAATATAAGTTACTATGTTCCTTTGGTGACCAATTCATGTGTGAATAGTTTGATAATTGATCTCATGCTTACGCTCAACAGGAGCCCCCCCTGAAGAGTTGTAAGTTAGTTTAGTATTTGGTTATGTTAGTTATCAACTTATTTCATGAATAGTCTCTTTATCATTGCAATTAGTTAATGTTTCTCAATTGGTATTTTGTTAATCGATCTCTGGTTTAACATTTAGTAGTTTCAATAGGTCAAGCGCTTATAAAAGACAAGAATACCTCGCTTTTACAGTTTGCTTCATTAAGATGTTTTTGTTTTGACTTCATGAGTAATGAGCAGATCGATTCTAATCACAATTGCACACATCTGTAATCCTTCAGAGTTATATTCTAGATTGTAATTTTTCTGAAATAATTAGATTAAGATTTTCTCTTCTTCTTCTTTTTTTGTCTAAATTAAGCTAATTCTATTACTGAAAAATATAGTACAATGAGGCTTTAGCCTATGCATATCCATGCCTGAGTGTTGGGCAAAAACAACAAAAACAGAGTCTGGACTACCCATAATCGGAAACCAGTTCAAATCAAAATAAGATTGCCAATATTATCTTGTTGCCCATGCAATTACGCATAGTTTTTTTATCAATTTTTCAAGGAGAAACAAAAAACAACCAAGTAACCAAATACCAGTAGTTTTTCCGAAAGCCCCATAAAAGAAACCAGAAAGCAAAATTCCCAAAACTTAAGAATAGTAGACACGTGGCAGGTTGTGTGGCCGATCAGGTGCGTGGCAGAGATGATGGGTGTTCCTCAACAACGAAGCATTTGTAAGCCTCCATGTCGACACCTGCCTGCTTTGAAGCCTCTGTGTTGTCTGCCTGTTGCGCCGGTTGTTCCTCCTCGATAAAACAGTGGTAAGGATCCATGTCTTCGTCGTCATGCTGGTCCTGGTCCATCTCCTTCCTAGTTTGCTGCGTCCCTGCACTATGAGTGCTCTTCTGGACCATGGTTGGTTCTGCTCTGGTGTGGCCACCACCTTCAGTGGCTTGCTCCTCCTCATTAAAGGTGATGGAATGGGAGCTCCCCGCAACTCTGGCTGGCGTTGTTCTGGAATGGTGTCCACCCTCAATAGCTTGCTCCTTCTCATGAAAGGTTATGGAGATGGTGGCAGTAATGATGGCCATGTTCATGGAGGAACGAAAGATGAATTGGGCGGAATGGAGAGGCGGCTGTGGATTGGAAGGAATGCCACTGGGAGGCGAAGCAGTGGGCGTCGGATGGAGGCGGTGAGGTCGTGAGCGGCCTCTGCCACTACGAGTGTTTGGGTAGCAACCTGTAGTCTGGGGACGAGTCAATCTTCCTCTACTTCCACCCCTGTGACTATGCATTTGATGTTGTGTTCTCGGCATGTTGACACCAGGTGTATGAGAATTTATGCCAAGATTAGGCTCAAAGTGATGAGAAGGATCAGTAGGATTAGCGGGCGACTCAAAGGAGGGATTAGCGGCAGAGGCTGAGTGGAATACGAAATGGCAAGCCAGGCTTTGAGTGAAGTGAGTTCCCAGGCCTAAATAAATGCAACAAAGGATGTTGCAGCGCCTCCCCGTAGTAGTGCGAGAGCTAGGTGCTGCAGTTGCCTGAGGGCATAGACATTGCAGAGGTAGGGGATAAGAGACAGGTGCGGTGGTATGATTATCACCAGAGGTCATCTTTGCATGGAGCCGAGGTGGGTAGTTGCAGGCTGGTTGAAGACGGTGCCAACTTAAATGCCATTTATGGCTAGTGTTAATGCATTTTTTAGACTGATGTGCCGAATTACGGAGGGCCATGTGGTATGGCCACTTGCCATCCCGTTCTGCCACCACCTTACTATCTTTGCTCGGCACCCGCATCTGGGAGATTAAGATTTTCTCTTATGTTGAATAGAATAAAGATTTTGATTTCCAGGAGAATTTAGAATAATATTTCAACTTTTTCCTAGTAGAATTAAATTTCATTTCTGCTCATTAAAATAGATCTTTTAATTTAATTCAAATAGAGTAATTTTTAATTCTTGTTACAATAGATTAAATTTCAATCCAGTTTGATAGTTAGAATTTTCAATTGATTTCACCTTAAAGTTTAGTTTGCTTTTGAAAGAGTAATTTTTATGGAAAGGACATGTGCGTAAGAATAATATGAGTTAATATAGTTACATACATTTCATCCTTCAAAAATAAAAAATAGAACTCCTAACATATATTGTGCACATGCACTTCACAAGTACACGAACCTTGGGTGACAATTAATGAAGTAATTTAAACATCAATTAAATTACCCAACAAGTGCATCATGTTCCAGAGGAATAAGGTAGAGCACATACACCCGATAGGACTAATTCAACCTCTACCTATTTTGGAGCAAAAATGGAATAGAATCTCCATCGATTTCATCACAAGGCTCTCAACTGTATAGGGATAAGTCTGCATCTATGTGGTGGTGGACAGGTTGATTAAGTTCACCCACTTCTTCATTACTTCAGCCATATACTCAGCTCTGAAGGTAGCCAACTCTTCTTCAGGGAGGTGTTCAGGTTGCATGGTCTTCCAAAGACCATTGTCAATGACAAGGATAGCAGGTTCATGGGGGGCTTTTGGCAGAAGCTCTTTAGATTGGTGGGTATGAAGCTCACACCTAGTACCAGCTACCACCCTCATACTGACGAACAAATGGATGTAGTGAATGAGTGGTTGGAGGGCTACATGAGGAACTACGCATCAAGGTAGCAATGAGCATGGGTGAAGTGCTACACCTCAGGGAGTATTGTTACAACACCACTTATCTTATGTCCATTAATGTGTCCCCTTTTAGAGACCTTTATGGTTATGATGGTGAATCTTTTGCTGACATGGTTTTTGGAAAAATCAGGGCCCCACGGGCTAGAGATTGGATCTAAGAGAGCCAAGAGATACTCAAGGCTCTCAAGGACACCTTACAGGTTACCCAAAATCAACAGAATGTCTATGTAGACCGCCACTAGTTTGAGTGGTAGTTTGAGGTTGGTGACTTTATATCTATGCCTACAATCGTACCAACAATAGACTCTCGAGTAGAAGGGGGTTGAGAAACTCAAGCCTCGTTTCTATGGGCCATACATGATGACTAGGCATGTGGGAGAGGTCACATACAAGTTAGAGCTCCCACCAAGGAGGAAGGTGCATAACGTGTTCCATGTGTAATGTCTGAAAAAGACTTTGGGACAACAGGTATCACCTTTTGTGGAGTTACCACCCTTGGATGAGGAAGGACATCTAGTATTGGTTCATGATGCCATTTTGGAGGTGAGAGAGAGGAAACTCAGGTACGGGGTCAATAGGGAATTCTTGGTCATATAGAGGGACTCACCTGAGGAGGATGCTACATGGGAGGGAGAGCAATTGTTACAAAATCGAGAATTGCAATTGCTTGAGGACACACAAATTTTAGTGGGAAGGACTGTGATATCCCTAACTCCACAAATTTTTCCTAAGTATAACCCATTTTGTGATTTTGGCATTGGAGGCAATTTTTGGTGTTTTTGACTTGGGAAAGTGGTGAATGGGTCCCATGCTCCAGAAAGAGGGGCAATACACACCCCTTGAGGGAAGGAGTGTGAATCAGTGGAAAGTGTGGGCCACTAAGGGAGTACAAATGGATAGAAATATAAAAGGAAAGTGGGAGGCATTTCCAGTTTATTTTTTGACTATTACATCTCTGAATTTGACCTCTCTTGGAGTCGCTCAATGCAACAGTTCGAGTGTTGTTGAGCACAAGGATTTCAAGCGAAATTCCACACTAGTTTCGAAGAACTTCAAGTGTCTCCCTAGATGGGAATTTGGGGAGTCCATTCCGAGGATTCCACGGGGAGTTAATTGCAGCAATTTATCCAGTGGTGCACATTTCCTGAGTGTAGAGGTAGTTTGACTCATTAGTTTTATGAGTCAACTCAAGTATTTGGGGTAAGCAAAATTGTAGATATATTTTCCCTCTTGGAGTTGAAGCTTTGGTGGCATTTTGTAGTGGTAGTTTGGGTCAAATTTCCCTTCTTTTTGGTAGTGCATGAGCCTACCTAGGGGTAGAGGTTGTGAAGGACTTGGATCATATTTGTTGGGGAGTTGAGGAGTCAAGGATTTGGGACTTTAAAGGCTACTCTTTCTACTAGAGAGGAGTTTCTTGGACCAGGGGTTGAGGGGTATTTCCAACAGGTTGATTCCTCATAGGAGCACACACAACTAGCTAGTTGGGTCGTACACACTTGTTGGTGGGCTTCCTCACTACTTAGAGTGGAGCCAAACCTTTTCCGAGTTTTTGTGGGTTTGAGGAGAGGAGTCAAGGGTTAATTTCCAGAGCATTTCATTGGAGTATCCAGTCCTGAAACCCTTGTTCTAGTTAGCAACATTTACTAATAGTGCACATTTTCCATTCCAGGTCATTCCACTCTGGGTCGAAGATATTGCACATCAGTTTTGTATAACTTTCATAGTAAGCCCAAGTTCTATCATTCTTACTCATTTTATGTACCCAATTCCCATAATTAATAAAATGGCTTAGTTTGTTATGCTAAATTTCTTGGTGTTCTGATTTGTGTTCGTGATTTTTAATTTATCTCATTGTTCCTAGTTCATTGCTTTGGTATTTACTATTAATTTCTAATTAGGAATATTACATTGGGCCTTAAAGATAGCTTGTTCTTTTGTGAACACCCTACACAGGGACACATCCTCTGAGATGGTTGGATGTAATGACTTCAAAAACAACTCAAGAAAAAACACATCAAATACTTATGCTTTGATCATTCTCTTTCTTCTCCACCATTCTTGGATGTGGTGAGAGATATGAGTGGCCTTGTCCTACTTAAATTTGGTCAAGAGTTGAGTCTCGTCATCATATCGAATTAGAAATTGGAAGCGGTTAAGAAACAGCATGACCAAATCATTAAACCTTGAAAATAATCCCCCCTTTAGTTCAATATACCACTTCGCAACGTTCCCAGTTAATGTGCGTTGAAAAAGCCTCAACGTTATCGAGTCATCAATCAAGGAGTTCAATGAACAACATAGGTGAAAGGTGGTTATTTGTTCTCTCAAATACTCACATGACTTTCCTTTGAATATAGGGACGTCTGAGGGAAGTTTAGTAGGGACCGGGGGCCAACTCAAATCATACTAAAATAGGTAATTAATTAACTTATAAATATCTGGTAAATTAAGTGTTCCCTGAAACAGTAAACATGATTGAGCTATGGGATTCCATCCTACGGAATGAAAAGTTTCGGAAGGACCATAGTTTGGAAAATATACACTGAATTTTGACTGGCACCAAGTTGCCAGGGATTACTTCTAGAAATTCCTAGACTATAATAAACCCCTTATTCTCTGGGAACATAGGAAGTATACCGTCCACTCATAATGGAACTATGAGTTGAAGAGGAATTTCCTCCTATTGGTATGTTATATGAATGAGAAATGCATTGGTAAGGGTTCCAACCGTAGAAAAGGGCAAATGAGATTGTTGACATACTACCAGTAGGGAAGGGACCTATAAAAACCCCTAGTTGATTTTCCATGTAAATAAAAATGAAACCAAGGTCATGGGACACATATTCCAAGTTGAATGGTGGGCAAAAGATCCTAGTGGGTGTCACTTTCAGTTTATTTGTGGCTATGGAAATTGGCAAGGCAAGGAGGCAATAATTGGCATTCAATTAAGGAAATAAAGGAAAATATGATAAAAGGAAGGTGAGGGACACAAATTCACGTGAGAGGGAAATTGAAGGAAAATTAGAGGAAAATGAAGAAAATAGAGGCCTCCATGATAAAAAGGATTTTTAGGATCAATTTCTAGCCTTTTGATGGTTTTAGGTTGAGCTCTCTTCCATTCTCGCATTCTCTCATACTCTTGCACACTTAGAGAAATCTTGGAGCATGCTTGGAGAAAGAAGGTAAAGGAAAGCAGGAGATCGTAAGGGAACACTTGGATCATCAACTACAACTATATTTCTTTGTAGGTAACAGGTTGCTTGTCTGATTTCCTTGTTGATTTCTAGATGCATGGTATATGCATGTGATTTTCTAGGTATGTGTTGTCATTGGCATGGATATTTTCCTAGATTAACAATGCTTTTAGCCTTGCCTTTCCATTTCATGGATAGCCATGGTGTTGTGGGTTTTTCCACTTGTTTTTATTTTTATTTTTATTTTACTTTATTGGTCCTCGTGTTCCTTTCGGTTGTAGGTTGGAAAAAATGATTTGGAAGCCCTGGAACAACTTGGGTTTAGTTATTAGTCCTAGAGCCTAGGTTGGGATAAATGCTCTGAGGCCTTTGGTGGGTTGAGTTACTAGTCCCTGGAGCCAGGTTGGACAAACATTCTGGAGCCCTGGAAGGTTATGGGTTGAGTTACTAGTTCTTGGAGCCCTGGACAGATTGGGTAGAGACCAATTCGGTTGGTGTTATGGATGTCTGACCATAGAGGTGGGATCACTATGGCTGAGGTGGTTTGGAATTTGGTATCCCTTATTGATTTTGTCTTGGTTTATTCCATGAGATCCCGCATTCATGCTTGGAATATGGCGTTGGGTTATTGGCTAAAAGAGAGATTTCGTTCAACCCAATCTATGGTCGGGTGGTACGTGGAAGTCCCTGACTTGGTTGGCAATTTCATATGTTAATATGAGACATTTTCGTATTATGATCTATGAACATTTGTAGTGATTATGTTGGCAATAGTATGGGTGAGTTTCCATGTTCCTATGCAGGTTATTTTCTGGTTATATGCTGGTTATATGTTGGTTATATGATGTGTGCCATCTATGGCTCTTTACATGAATTGTTTAGTTATTGATTGATGAATGTATGGTCTAATAAGTGTCGTTGCAACTATGTGGAGAGGGCATGGAGCCTTCTTGGTGATTCTCAAATGAACCTCAGACTAATATGACCAAATATGAATTCATGACCTGTAGCTTACATGTTTGGCATGTGTTTGACGAAATGTCTAGTGTGTTCTAGGTAGTTTAGGTCAAGTTTTTTTTTTTAGATGGAATGTTTAGCATTGTTGTCATGTTAATTATGATTTTGGAAAGTTTCAGGCAATTTTGGGCAGTTGTTTGGAGGTTGGCCTAAAAGGGTGGCACATATCCTACGACCACATGCACAGAACTAAAGATTTTAGATCATAATCGTTGACAACTAGGCTCATGAGTGAATCTATATCCTCACAACTTCATTCATATCTTATTGTGGGTGCAGTTTTGGGCCCAGGGCAAAGAAAAAAGGTTCTAGCTCAGGTTTGGTCACCTGGGGTGGTTATTAAGCCTCTGAGTGACCTATAGTCCCTGTAGGATGTCAATATGTGGTTAGTTTGTAGGCCCCACTTCCTTGACTGGAACTAGGAGGTCATTCAGGTCATAGTGACACTCGTCTCATGTTTACCCTGGTGAGCTCGTGAATTTGGGAGAGGGGACGTTACAAGGTGGTATCATAGCTTCTAGGTTCAAACACTTGGACTGGATGGGTTAAACGTATATGGTTATGCATGTATAGTAGGTTAGACATGCATCGTGGTGGTCATAATGCAATTTGTGTCATCATGATGTTGTTGGTATGTTATGATGCTAATATGTTGGATGAGATGGAGCAAGAGATGTAGATTCTCATAGCAGGTTTCAACATTGGACCTCATGGTAAGAGCGGATCATCATATAGGTTATATGTTGGGAATGCAGGTATGGATAATGGTTGTTATATGCATTATGGTTATATACATGCATGTAGTTCTATTGATGTTGTGGTTACATGTATAATAAATGCTAGTTAATCAGTGTGGTCATATGTCTGTGCGTTGGTTAGTCATGCATTGTTGTAACTGGTTGTTATATGCATTGTAGTCATACACATGATGATTATGGTCATTGCAACTAAGATCTTGATGTTATATGTATTGTGCTAATATGGATTGGCTTGTGCAGATGGTTATGGTTGTGATATTCAAATATGAGTTGATATACTTGTGACATTGTGTCGTACTAATCTGCAATGAATTATGCAGATGTGATAGCCTTCCCTGAGATACATTAACATGTGAGTTTAATTATGTCATCTATTTGGTTATCTAACATGGTATGTTTGTAGGAAATAGAAGATCAGGGATGAAGAGCAAAGTAGTGGACTATGGTTCACATGACTCCCCTTAAAGGCCTGATATGAAATCTACGGAATGGAAAAGTGGCATGATTATGTGGCATTTTTTCAGGTACAAACTATATGAGAAATGGAAATCAAGTTTCAGAAAGTGTGGTTAAATTTAATAGAGCTTTCAAGATCCCATTTCCATAGTTGGACATTGGAGATCGAGCCATTATAGTAGTGATCCAGATTTTTTAACTTCAAGGATGCATGCAAAATTGCATATAAAAGATCATATTAACGAAGTAACTCAACACATGAAAAAGAAGCGAAAATCATAAAGCAAACATGACATAAAAGGCACATAAATGATTTGATTGCAGAGTTTGCCCAGTGCGGGCTACGTCTTCGGGCTCTACTCAAAGTGGGGAGAACTTCTTTTATTAAATGCCAACAAAGAAATTAATTACAATCAACTTGACAAAAATGAAAAGTTAACTATAAACCTGTCAAATTCTGACACTGTCACCTTTGGCCCTCTAAGGGAACCTTTTCAGCATCTTAGTAGATCCCTCGCTCATGGTTCAGGCCCTCCTAGCCACTCAATCTTCCTTTGGTCTGCCCTTTGCCGACCTGGTTTGAATGGCAAATGAGAGGTTTAAGTAACATTAGCGGCGGAGCTACGAATGTAGGCCGCGTGGCTCGTTCGTAATTGGGCGTGTTGGTTTGTTGTAGGTTCCTATTCGAATCCCCCACATTCCATATAAGGTTTTGAAATACACAAAAAAAATAAAATAACAGTCAACGGTTAATATATGCAATTTTAATCAGAATATGTTTTTGGAACCGCCTAGGTGGCGGGCCTACCCATCGGGCCGGGCAGGTTCAAGCCCCGCTAGTTCCGCATTCATACAATAGTATATGGTTTGTGTTTGGTGGGTTAGGCAGGTCCGTTGGGGGTGGCTCGCCCACCTATTTCATAATAAATTTAGCATTTTCGTTGGGACGGCGAGGTTGGTGGCCCGCCACCCCAAAAAATAATGGTTTTTATATATATAGGGCACTAAAAAAAAAAAAAAAAAAAATCTGCCATAATTTAATGGTTATTAGGAAAATTAAGGCGGTGATAAGTTCGCCCTTTCCGACCGCTATTTTCCATCCATCGTCCCTTCACCAAATTGTTTCCTCATTAGTGACTACCACTTGGCCAAGTTTGACTAGAACTTTGACTAGCTATAACTTGAGAATACGAACTCGGATTTGAATATCGTGTGCACCGTTGGAATTAGGGTGACGAGCACTACGATCTATTTCTAGTTTCATTTCCACCTGATGACTTTGATTTTTGAGCTATTTTCAAGGCCACTTCTATTTCTGGATCCGCCTAGATCATTCGTCCCCACTAATGAGATTTTAGACTGCCAAAACCTTTATCAGTTAATTGGAAAGTGAGGGAATTTATTCCTCACTTTATCATTTTCCATCCATCAAGGATTACTTGGATGTGTTCCTTTGAAACAAATACGAAGGTACTCCACGTCTCCCCACCGTGAAGTCCTTGTCTTTCTATCAATATTGATACCCTCTAGTAACTTGTCCAAGCATTCAGGTGCAAAATCATCCACTGTATGAAACTATCCAACCTCTTCGATGTCCATGATCAAATGTGGCTCATAAAGCTTCAAGTTTTCAATGTTCACCATTGAGTACATATGCATGTATGCTGGCAAATCGAGACAAAAAACATTGTCTCCAATCTTCTCTAATATGGTGAATGGGCCATATTAGATTGGTCGCAACTTCTTTCCTTCCCCTTTCACCCTGTCTTTGGCAATATGAAACCACACTTTGTCTCCAACCTGGAATTGGTGATCGATTCGGTGCTTGTCATGTCGAGCTTTGTATCGAGCTTGACTCTTCTCCAATTGCTCTTACATTGCCTGGTGAATCATCTAAATTCGCTGAATGAAATTCCGTGCTTTGTTCTTGTCACATTTCCCACTAGAACCTTCATCTTTCACAAAGACCATGTCTAAGGTATCCTTTGGGAAATATCCAAAACATGTCTTAAACAATGAGCTCTGAGTGGATGAATGCATTGTCCAGTTGTATGCATGTTGTACATAAGGAAGCTGCTTGTCCCACGACTTGGGATGCTTTCCACAATAGCCTTGGAGTAAGTGTACCACTATGCGGTTGACAACCTTTATTTGTCCGTCGGTTTGCGAAGGAAATGTCATGCTCCTTTTCAACTTGGTGTCCATCATTCTCCACAAACTCTCCAAGAAAACGAGAGTCTCGATCAGACACAATGGATGTGGACAGCCCAAAGTGGACCCATACAAATTGGAAGAAGAGATGAGTAGTCTACTCTGCAATGACCTGCTTTTTACAAGGCATTAATACACACATTTTGCTAAATCGATCGACAATGACATACAAATAGTCATGACCTTTCCTAGACAAAGGAAAATCGCCTACAAAATTCATTGACACACTTTCCCATGGATGACTTAGAACAAGGAGTGGTGTGTAGAGCCTCAATTTTCTATTAGTGGGCTTGCTAACTGAATACAACACACATCCCTTTACATACCTATTCACAACATTTTTTATGTGAGGCCAATAACACAACCTCTACAAATGACACAAATTTTTCCCTACACCAAAATGACCTGACACAAGAGAGGTATGTGCCTCTCTAATTACATGTATTCTTTCATTGGTGGGTATACAAAGTTTGCCAAGGTGATATAACAACTTTCCCTGCAAATGGTAATTATCCACCTGCAATCCATGAGTCAACTTTGCATAAATCTCCTTAAAATCATCATCATCAACATACTGTTAAGCATAAGTTTCAAAATATAAAGAGGCATTTTGTAAAACTATAGATACAGAAATAGGAGGGTGAGAAAACATATCTACCACTTTATTGTTGGTGCCCTTCTTGTATTTTATTACCAAGTGAAACTGCTAAAGGAATGTGATGACGTGCTTGTTGAAGCTTGGTTTGCGACTGAAGGTACTACAACAGCTGGTGATTTGTGTGAATGATGGTCTCCTTGTCGATCAAATAGTGTTTCCACTTC
The DNA here is from genome assembly GCA_031772625.1 of Pinus tabuliformis. Lineage (NCBI taxonomy): Eukaryota > Viridiplantae > Streptophyta > Pinopsida > Pinales > Pinaceae > Pinus > Pinus tabuliformis. Next base: position 170,371,586 of record CM062810.1, on the reverse strand, counting down.
TTCGCGCTTTGAACCAAGGCATACAACTCGTCATATGTGGGATAGTTCACAACAACTTGGGAGAATGTCTCCGAATGGTAACATAAATGTTTCCTCTACTACATCAACACTGCTCCCATGGTGTATATACTGGCATCGGTCTCGATCTCAAAAGGATGTTGGAGGTCAGGTAAGGCCAAAATTAGTGCGGTGTTGATCTTCTCTTTGAGTGCATCAAAGGATTTTTGTTGCTTTCATTTGCACTCAAATATTTGCTTCACACTTGTCAATGCATGTAAGGGAGATGCAATGACGAAGAAGTTGGAAATGAACCTTCTCCAGTATTGTACTGCACCCAAAAAGTTACGAACCTATGTAACATTGGTGGGTTTAGGCCACTTTACAATCACATAAATTTTAGAAGGATCTATTTTTAATTGTCCACCTCCAACAATGTGACCTAAGTAAACCAAAGAGGTCTTCCCAAACTCACACTTATACATTTTGACATACAATTTTTCTTTTTGCAAAACATCAAGCACTTTTTTAACATGACTCCAATGATCATCCCATGTCCTACTGTAAACAAGAATGTCATCAAGATACAAAAGTACAAAATCATCAAGAAAATGCCTGCAAATATCATTCATCACTCTCATGAATGTGGTCGGAGCATTGCATAGTCTGAATGGCATCACCGACCATTCAAACAACCCCTTGTTTCGTCTTGAATGCAGTCTTCCATACATCTTGTTTTGCAATCCTGATTTGATGATAACCACTGTGCAAGTCCAGTTTTGTGAAATAGACAACATTTTTGAATTGATCTAACAAATCATCAATGCGAGGGAGAGGGTACCAATTCTTCATCGTTATTTTGTTGAGTACCCTGGATTCTATGCACATTCCCCATGTGGCATCCTTCCTTGGCACCAACACGATGGGTGAGCCACATGGAGAAGAACTTGGCCTTATGACCCCTTGGTTCAACAATTCCTGTACCTACTTCTTTATCTCCTCCATCTTGATGGATGACAACCCGTGCATACCAATGTTGGGTAAAGGAGTATCCTACTGGAAGTGAATCTCATGTTGGGTCTCACGCTTTGGAGGCACCCCACTTGGTTCTTGAAAAAGCCCATCATAGTTAGAAACAATTTCATACAGTTCCTTTTTATGAGCGAGATCACAACCTTGGAAAGCTTTAGATGTCTCAACATCTTTTTCTCTCACAACCATGAGCATGCACCCTTTGCTGGAATTAATCAATCTCTTCATCTGACCTGCACTTACAAGATTGGCATTGATTTTGGTGTGATGAGCTTTAACAATGTATTCCACCTCATCTTTCGTGAGATGATACTTGTTTTGATGGCGAAAGAAATTTGTTTTCTTGTCATACAAATATGGACTCCCCAATGCAATACCACAGATATCCAAGGGTACAACATCAAGATCAACCTCATCTACTGTTTTGGATTCAATCAAAAATCTAGCTCTACACTACTTGGTTACATGTAATTTTTCTTTGCCACACACCCAACCAAGTGAGTATGGCTTCAGATGAGCCTTGGTCTCTAATCCTAACCTTTTAACCCAGGACTTTCAAATCAAATTTGCTTGTGAGCCCGAATCAAACAAGATTTCCACTTTAGTATGTTTCATTATGGCTCTAATGTGGAACAATTCAATTCTCTTTCGTTCATTAGCAAGAGGCTCATTTGAAGAACTTGTACTTGCACACGATTCAGAATTTTCATTAGCATGCAGAGAAAGAGTATCTTATGTGCCCACTGTTGTGATCAATGTCTCATCACGGGAATCAGATCCAAGGTCCTGTTGCGCGGTTTCCACCTCCTTTTTCTTATTCTTCCAACCAAATATCTTTGGCTTCAACTCTCGATGCAACTTACAATAATGTTCATCATCATGGCCTTCCTTCTTGCAATGTGTGCAAGATGGATTTGCTCCTTTGTCCTTCTTGGTTGTAGCTGCCTTCTTGTCCTTTCCCTTGCCTTTTCCTTTGAACTTGCCATTATGAGATTTAAAAGATGATTTCTTTGGTTGCTCTTCTTTATCATTCTTGCCCCTGCTTTTAAGGTGAATGGCCTTCACACTGGCCACATCAATAGTAGTAGGCTCAAATAATAACAAAGAATGTATGATGTAACTATGTAAAGCACCAACATACTTTGTTACAGTTTCGGGTGAATCAAGTGAAATGCCCAAATTCAATGCTTGTTTTCTAAACTCTTATGTGAATCTTTGTACATTTTGACCCTTTCCTTGCCTTAAATATTGCCATTCCATTAAAGGCTTTTGTTGATAACCCAAAGGATAAAACTGATATTTTAATGCAAAAAAAAAAAAAAAATTGGACCAAGAAGAAAGGAGATTGCCCAATATTTTGTTGCCTTTCTGCAACTTGCTCTCCCACCAGACGAGAGCAGTGCCACTCAATCGAAGAGATGTTAATTGTATCTTGGCCTCATCTTCCTCGATCTACTGAATCCAGCAATAAACCTCGATCTGTCTAATCCAATTGTTTAGTTTATCTGCATTACATTCTCCATTATATGTGGGCAAATCAAACTTTACATCTAGCTTAAAAAATGGCTTCTTAGATGTATTCCTATGATGCCTATTAGAGTGATGAGAAGAAGAAGAAGAAGAACTGTCACTGGAGGATGGAGAGGACGGTTCAGGAGGCTCTCCTCTTCCACCTTCACGATTTATAGATGCATGGTCATCTGGCTCTTTCTTCTCAGGCTTAATTGTCCTCTCATACTCTACAAACAACTTGTCAACTTTCTTTGCCACTGTAAAGAAGATCTTACGATAATTTTGCTCTTCCTCCATTCGAACTTCCTCATCTGCCATGTTCCGTCTTCGTGGTGAACGCCTTGCTTCGAGATCAAAGGATTTAAGTTTTCATTCTCCTCTTTGGAGCTTGTTCCTGGTTAGCATTCACTCATGCAACTCGCATTAAGAAGACCTACTCTGATACCAAACTTGATCCAAATCTTTTAACTTCAAGGATGTATACAAAATTGCATATAAAAGGGCATATTAACCAAGGAACTCAACACATGAAAAAAAGGGGAAATCATAAAGCAACCATGAGATCAAAGGCACACAAAATATTTGATTACAGACTTCACCCAATGTGGGCTACGTTTCCGGGCCCTGCTCAAAGTGGGGAGGCATTCTTTCATTAAACGACAGCGAAGAAACCAATTATAATCAACTTGATAAAAATGACCCTTATACCTCCAATTATAATGATGGCCTAAAAATGGAGACCTCAGCTGGAGAAACAGACTACACGGTTGGATTCCTGACGCAAAATGTGCAAAATTGACTATAAACTTGTCAAATTTTGCACTGGCACCTCTGGCCCTCTAAGGGAATCTTTTCAACATCTTAGCAGATCCCTTGCTCATGGTTCCAGCCCTCCTGGTCACTTAGGGTTTCGTTGGTCCGCCCTCCACCGGCCTGCTTCAAATGGCAAATGAGAATTTTAAGTAACATTAGCGACAGAGCTACTAAGGTAGGCCGCGTGGTTCGTTGGTAATTGGGTGTGTTGGTTTGGCGGAGGTTCTAGTTCGAATCCCCACATTCCATATAAGGTTTTGAAATACGCAGCTTTTTTTTTTTGGTAACAGTTGGCGGTTAATATATGCGGTTTGAATTGGAATATGTTTTTTGGAATCGCCCGGGTGATAGGCTGGCCCACCAGGCTGGATGGGTTCAAGCCTCGCTGCTTCCGGCTTCATACAATAATATATGGTACGTGTTTGGTGGGTCAAGCATGTCTTCCAGAGGTGGCTCACCCACCCTTTTTATAATAAATTTAACATTCCAGTAGAGAGGGGTGGCCGTGTTGGTGGCTTGCCACCCCAAAAAGAGATATTTTTATATATATAGGCCACTATACAAAAAAAAATCGTTGGAATTTAAGGGTTATTAGGCAAATAAAGGAGGTGAAAAAATCGCCCTTTCCGACTGTCATTTTCTGTGCACCGTCCCTTCACCAAATTGTTGCCTCGTTAGTGACTACCACTTGGCCAAGTTTGACCAAAACTTTGACTGGCTATAACTTAAGCATACGAACTCAGATTTGAGTGTCTGTTCACACCGTTGGAATTAGGGAAACGAGCACTATGATCTAGTTTTGGTTTCACTTCCATCTGACGACTTTGATTGTTTTAGGTATTTTCAAGGCCACTTCTATTTTTGGATCCACCTAGATCAAGTAGTTGCCTCCTTCTAACTTAGTGTGGACCATGGACAATAAGGGGGTATGTTTCCAGTTTGTCTGAATATTTGATTAATTGCATGATATGAGTATGTGTTTATAATATTTCATGAAGGAATGATCCTGTTTAAGACGGTTGTACCAACACAATATGTGTAGAGATAGTTGATGTGCACTTGAGTGCAAGCGGGTGGTAGTTGTAGTATTATGACTAACAACTATCGATTGATTATGACATGGTTGTTAGTCTTGGTAAAGGATGATTTAAAATTAATAGAGATGATGCCTTGATCTTTGGAACACGTGGCTGACATGTGTGAATAGTTGTAGGGAAACATGCTTGGTATTAGCATGATAAGGTAACAGTTGATTTGTTCCTATAACTAACAGTTGGGTGATGTGATACCACATAATAAGACTCAATTGCAGCAAAGAAAAAGGTAAAAGAAAGGAATTGGGTGAAAATTACTTTGGTTATGTTTGGAAACCACAATTCCAAATGAATGAGTGCTTTGCATACAAGAAGTATTCTTAACCTTGGTTTTGTATAACATTATGTGGATATGTGCTAGATTCATGAACATGTATTTGACACGTATAACAATTGATTTCCATTTATGGTTGGATTCATCAAGGAATTGGAGTCCCTTGAGAGATGATATATGAACGTGTTCAGTTACAAGGTTGCGTGCTTGGTATAAGAAGGTAAGGTAACTAGTATATTGTTATGTTTATTTATGCATTGACAGTTATGTGTTTGTGGCACGATGATGCAGTGAATTGCATGGCAAAATAGACTGCCATGAAATCTTGAATAATGATCGAGTTGAGTTGTCCCTTTGAAGCATTTGGAACCCATGGGGATTGAGTCAAGGTGTATGATGAAATATTTGTGCTTCGGTGCTTTATGAATTGTTTGTGCCTGATTTGTAGTTTTGTTTATGTCTGGTGCATCTTTGTTGTGGTGTCATATTGTTATTGGTTTTTCATGGTTTTCTTCTTGTTTGTCTCATGTTATTTCCTTTTATATCTTGAGGGTATTGGTAATTGGTTGGGGGAAGAGGAAATTTAGTGGAGCTCGGGGGGAGCTAAATGAAACCCAACAGGTAATGTAAGACCTGGATGAAGCTCGGTGCATGTATAAAGGTAGCTGAAGGCAAGAATATGACAACCAGTTGGATTGGTTAGGTCCTTTGGGGTAAACAAACCATGGTAGGACAATCATGAGAAAGGTAACATGAAAGGTAAAGTAAATGGATTTGAGGTGGAAAATGCCTTGGCTATGTTGGGAACTATTGTTCTCAATGTTGTGCACAAATAAAGGGACTTCTCTTAACCTTGACCTTATGATATATATTAATTATGTTGTGATCATGATAATGTTGATGTCTATATATGTATACATGTATGTATATATGTCATTGCTTGACAAGGTCATCAAGTATCATGCTTGTGGAGGAATGATTGCTTATGTAGGTGAATGGCATGAAGAGGTTCCTAGTATTATGAGAAATAAAGTGGGCAAAGTAGCCTTGATAGATTTACGAGTTTAGTATCATGGGGATATGATTTGATATTATATGCTTATAATTATGCCTATGTTTATGCTATGACAGGCAATGTCGAAGGATACATCAATGAAATGAAAGCAATGTGATTTGCGACATGCTGGGAGGAATATGGATAGTGGAAAGAACCACAGACCCAAAATTTGGATTGTGGATGCACATAGTAAGATGTGGGAAAGACACTAGAAGAAAGGTTGCTTGGTAGAGAAAATGAGGTCTCTGGATGTGCAATACTAGTGTTGTGTACATGTTGTACATGTGGTGTCGTCCACAAGTTGTACAAGTGGTGTTGTGTACATGTTGTGCAGGTTGTGTTGTGTACATGTGGCGTTGTGTACATGTGGTGTCGTGCACATGTTGTACATGTGGTGTCGTGCACATGTTGTACATGTGGTGTTGTGTACATGTTGTGCACGTGGTGTTGTGTATGTGGTGATGTGTACATGTTGTACATGTGGTGCTTTTTACATGTGGTATTGTGTACATGTTGGACATGTGGTATTATGAACATGTTGTGTTGTGCACATGTGGTACTGTGTTATGTGTATTGTGTAGTCATTGTATCGTGACATGTGTATTCATTATGTTGTACAGCAAGTGTAGGTGTATGTATTGTGTGGTATGCCATGTGTGGGTGTATGTGTTGTGATGTACACTGTGTGTACGTGATTGAAGAGAAGAGAAGGAATTGGGTGCTTTCCGGGTGTAGCAACTGATTCAGTGTGTGCATGGAAAGGACAAGAACAAAGGCAAAAGTAAAGAACCGATTGAAAGATAAGTATCAATATTTTATTTCAATTTTAATTATGAATGTGATCTATGACTCTAATTTATGATGGTTACATGTGATCTATGATTCTGAATTATGATTGTTGAATTATGTTCTAACTGGATATGATATATTTATACATGATGTTTTGATTGAAGATCTATTTTGACTTATTGTGACAGGAAGTGAACAAAATTGCAAGTGTAC